>JAYKTQ010000152.1:7500-650713 GCA_036010785.1 Ammospiza maritima maritima
CCCGTACCCTAACCCGTACCCTAACCCGTACCCTAACCCTAACCCGTACCCTATCCCGTACCCTAACCCGTACCCTAACCCGTACCCTAACCCGTACCCTAACCCGTACCCGTACCCTAACCCGTACCCTAACCCGTACCCTAACCCTAACAAGTACCCTAACCCGTACCCTAACCCGTACCCTAACCCGTACCCTAACCCTAACCCGTACCCTAACCCGTACCCTAACCCGTACCCTAACCCGTACCCTAACCCGTACCCTAACCCTAACCCGTACCCTAACCCGTACCCTAACCCTAACCCGTACCCTAACCCTAACCCTAACCCGTACCCTAACCCGTACCCTAACCCTAACCCGTACCCTAACCCGTAACCTAACCCTAACCCTAACCCTAACCCTAACCCGTACCCTAACCCGTACCCTAACCCGTACCCTAACCCGTACCCTAACCCTAACCCGTACCCTAACCCGTACCCTAACCCGTACCCTAACCCGTACCCTAACCCTTACCCTAACCCGTACCCTAACCCGTACCCTAACCCGTACACTAACCCTAACCAGTACCCTAACCCGTACCCTAACCCGTACCCTAACCCTAACCCTAACCCTAACCCGTACCCTAACCCTTACCCTAACCCGTACCCTAACCCTAACCCGTACCCTAACCCGTACCCTAACCCTAACTCGTACCCTAACCCGTACCCTAACCCGTACACCAACCGTAACCCGTACCCTAACCCGTACGCTAACCCGTACCCTAACCCTAACCCTAACCCTAACCCTAACCCTAGGCAGATAAATCAGCCTAGGTATAGGGATGGTGCCAAGGAAAAAGCTGTGAAAGCTGCCATGTTGTTGCACTTTTGTGACTCCCCTTGGGATGCCTTGAACAGCTGCAGTGTCCCTGGATCTAAGGGCTTCCTAGTTTTAAAAATCCTAACCCTAGGCCTAAGCCTAACAGTAACCCTGGGAAGGGAAATCAGCCTGGTGTTAGGCTTCTTGCCAAGGAAAAAGCCGGGAAAGCAACCATGTTGTGGCACTTTTGCACTCCCTTTTGGATGTCTTTCACAGCTCCAGTGTGCCTGGAACTCAGGGCTTCCTGATTTAAAAAGTCCTAGCCCTAGGCCGAACCCCAACCCTAAGACGAGAAAGGCAAATCAGCCAGGAATTAGGCATGTCCCCAAGGAAAAAGCTGTGGAGGCAGGCATGTTGTGGTACTTTTGAGCTCTTCTTGGCTAGTCCTTCGCAGCTGCTGTGTTCTTGGAACTCAGGGCTTTCTGGTTAATAGAACCCTTACCCCAGGTGTAACTCAAACCTTAACCCTAGGAAGGAAAATCAGCCTATGGTTCGGGATGGTCTCATGGAAATATCAGTGGTGGCAGCCAAGTTGTGTCACTTTTGCGCTCCCCTTGGGATGCCTTTCGCAGCTGCAGTGTGCCTGGAGCCCAGGGCTTCCTGGTTTTAAAAGTCCTAGGCCTAAGCCTAACAGTAACCCTAGGAAGGTAAATCAGCTGGGTATTAGGGTTCTTCCTAAGGGAAAAGCCGTGAAAGCAGCCATGTTGTGGCACTTTTGCACTCCCTTTGGGATGCCTTTGGCAGATGCAGTAAGCCTGGAACTCAGGGCTTCCTAGTTAAAAAAATCCTAGCCCTAGGCCGAACCCCAAACCTAAGACGAGAAAGGCAAATCAGCCAGGAATTAGGCATGTCCCCAAGGAAAAAGCTGTGGAGGCAGGCACGTTGTGGTACTTTTGCGCTCTTCTTGGGTAGTCCTTCGCAGCTGCTGTGTTCTTGGAACTCAGGGCTTTCTGGTTAATAGAACTCTTACCCTAGGCGTAACTCAAACCTTAACTCTAAGAAGGAAAATCAGCCTATGGTTTGGGATGGTCTCATGAGAATAGCAGCAGAGGCAGCCAAGTTGTGTCACTTCTGCGGCCTTCTTGGGATGCCTTTAACAGCTGCAGTGTGCCTGGAGCCCAGGGCTTCCTGGTTTTAAAAGTCCTAGGCCTAAGCCTAACAGTAACCCTAGGAAGGTAAATCAGCCGCGTATTAGGGTTTTTCCTAAGGGAAAAGCCGTGAAAGCAGCCATGTTGTGGCACTTCTGCACTCCCTTTGGGATGCTTTTGGCAGATGAAGTAAGCCTGGAACTCAGGGCTTCCTAGTTAAAAAAGTCCTAGCCCTAGGCCGAACCCCAACCCTAAGACGAGAAAGGCAAATCAGCCAGGAATTAGGCATGTCCCCAAGGAAAAAGCCGTGGAGGCAGGCATGTTGTGGTACTTTTGCGCTCTTCTTGGGTAGTCCTTCGCAGCTGCTGTGTTCTTGGAACTCAGGGCTTTCTGGTTAATAGAACCCTTACCCTAGGCGTAACTCAAACCTTAACCCTAGGAAGGAAAATCAGCCTATGGTTCGGGATGGTCTCATGGAAATATCAGTGGTGGCAGCCAAGTTGTGTCACTTTTGCGCTCCCCTTGGGATGTCTTTCGCAGCTGCAGTGTGCCTGGAGCCCAGGGCTTCCTGGTTTTAAAAGTCCTAGGCCTAAGCCTAACAGTAACCCTAGGAAGGTAAATCAGCCGGGTATTAGGGTTCTTCCTAAGGGAAAAGCCGTGAAAGCAGCCATGTTGCGGCACTTCTGCACTCCCTTTGGGATGCCTTTGGCAGATGCAGTAAGCCTGGAACTCAGGGCTTCCTAGTTAAAAATATCCTAGCCCTAGGCCGAACCCCAACCCTAAGACGAGAAAGGCAAATCAGCCAGGAATTAGGCATGTCCCCAAGGAAAAAGCTGTGGAGGCAGGCATGTTGTGGTACTTTTGCGCTCTTCTTGGCTAGTCCTTCGCAGCTGCTGTGTTCTTGGAACTCAGGGCTTTCTGGTTAATAGAACCCTTACCCTAGGCGTAACTCAAACCTTAACCCTAGGAAGGAAAATAAGCCTATGGTTTGGGATGGTCTCATGGAAATATCAGTGGTGGCAGCCAAGTTGTGTCACTTTTGCGCTCCCCTTGGGATGCCTTTCGCAGCTGCAGTGTGCCTGGAGCCCAGGGCTTCCTGGTTTTAAAAGTCCTAGGCCTAAGCCTAACAGTAACCCTAGGAAGGTAAATCAGCCGGGTATTAGGGTTCTTCCTAAGGGAAAAGCCGTGAAAGCAGCCATGTTGTGGCACTTTTGCACTCCCTTTGGGATGCCTTTGGCAGATGAAGTAAGCCTGGAACTCAGGGCTTCCTAGTTAAAAAAATCCTAGCCCTAGGCCGAACCCCAACCCTAAGACGAGAAAGGCAAATCAGCCAGGAATTAGGCATGTCCCCAAGGAAAAAGCTGTGGAGGCAGGCATGTTGTGGTACTTTTGCGCTCTTCTTGGCTAGTCCTTCGCAGCTGCTGTGTTCTTGGAACTCAGGGCTTTCTGGTTAATAGAACCCTTACCCTAGGCGTAACTCAAACCTTAACCCTAGGAAGGAAAATCAGCCTATGGTTTGGGATGGTCTCATGGAAATATCAGTGGTGGCAGCCAAGTTGTGTCACTTTTGCGCTCCCCTTGGGATGCCTTTCGCAGCTGCAGTGTGCCTGGAGCCCAGGGCTTCCTGGTTTTAAAAGTCCTAGGCCTAAGCCTAACGTTAAACCTAGGAAGGTAAATCAGCCGGGTATTAGGGTTCTTCCTAAGGGAAAAGCCGTGAAAGCAGCCATGTTGTGGCACTTCTGCACTCCCTTTGGGATGCCTTTGGCAGATGCAGTAAGCCTGGAACTCAGGGCTTCCTGGTTAAAAAACTCCAAGCCCTAGGCCGAACCCCAACCCTAACCCTAGGCAGATAAATCAGCCTAGGTATAGGGATGGTGCCAAGGAAAAAGCTGTGAAAGCTGCCATGTTGTTGCACTTTTGTACTCCCCTTGGGATGCCTTGAACAGCTGCAGTGTCCCTGGATCTAAGGGCTTCCTAGTTTTAAAAATCCTAGCCCTAGGCCTAAGCCTAACAGTAAACCTGGGAAGGGAAATCAGCCTGGTGTTAGGCTTCTTGCCAAGGAAAAAGCCGTGAAAGCAACCATGTTGTGGCACTTTTGCACTCCCTTTTGGATGTCTTTCACAGCTCCAGTGAGCCTGGAACTCAGGGCTTCCTGATTTTAAAAGTCCAAGCCCTAGGCCGAACCCCAACCCTAAGACGAGAAAGGCAAATCAGCCAGGAATAAGGCATGTCCCCAAGGAAAAAGCTGTGGAGGCAGGCATGTTGTGGTACTTTTGCGCTCTTCTTGGCTAGTCCTTCGCAGCTGCTGTGTTCTTGGAACTCAGGGCTTTCTGGTTAATAGAACCCTTACCCTTGGCGTAACTCAAACCTTAACCCTAGGAAGGAAAATCAGCCTATGGTTCGGGATGCTCTCATGGAAATATCAGTGGTGGCAGCCAAGTTGTGTCACTTTTGCGCTCCCCTTGGGATGCCTTTCGCAGCTGCAGTGTGCCTGGAGCCAAGGGCTTCCTGGTTTTAAAAGTCCTAGGCCTAAGCCTAAAAGTAACCCTAGAAAGGTAAATCAGCTGGGTATTAGGGTTCTTCCTAAGGGAAAAGCCGTGAAAGCAGCCATGTTGTGGCACTTCTGCACTCCCTTTGGGATGCCTTTGGCAGATGAAGTAAGCCTGGAACTCAGGGCTTCCTGGTTAAAAAACTCAAAGCCCTAGGCCGAACCCCAACCCTAAGACGAGAAAGGCAAATCAGCCAGGAATTAGGCATGTCCCCAAGGAAAAAGCTGTGGAGGCAGGCACGTTGTGGTACTTTTGCGCTCTTCTTGGGTAGTCCTTCGCAGCTGCTGTGTTCTTGGAACTCAGGGCTTTCTGGTTAATAGAACCCTTACCCTAGGCGTAACTCAAATCTTAACCCTAGGAAGGAAAATCAGCCTATGGTTCGGGATGCTCTCATGAGAATAGCAGCAAAGGCAGCCAAGTTGTGTCACTTCTGCGGCCCTCTTGGGATGCCTTTAACAGCTGCATGTGCCTGGAGCCCAGGGCTTCCTGGTTTTAAAAGTCCTAGGCCTAAGCCTAACAGTAACCCTAGGAAGGTAAATCAGCCGCGTATTAGGGTTCTTCCTAAGGGAAAAGCCGTGAAAGCAGCCATGTTGTGGCACTTTTGCACTCCCTTTGGGATGCCTTTGGCAGATGCAGTAAGCCTGGAACTCAGGGCTTCCTAGTTAAAAAAGTCCTAGCCCTAGGCCGAACCCCAACCCTAAGACGAGAAAGGCAAATCAGCCAGGAATTAGGCATGTCCCCAAGGAAAAAGCTGTGGAGGCAGGCACGTTGTGGTACTTTTGGGTTATTCTTGGGTAGTCCTTCGCAGCTGCTGTGTTCTTGGAACTCAGGGCTTTCTGGTTAATAGAACCCTTACCCCAGGCGTAACTCAAACCTTAACCCTAGGAAGGAAAATCAGCCTATGGTTTGGGATGGTCTCATGGAAATATCAGTGGTGGCAGCCAAGTTGTGTCACTTTTGCGCTCCCCTTGGGATGCCTTTAACAGCTGCATGTGCCTGGAGCCGAGGGCTTCCTGGTTTTAAAAGTCCTAGGCCTAAGCCTAACAGTAACCCTAGGAAGGTAAATCAGCCGGGTATTAGGGTTCTTCCTAAGGGAAAAGCCGTGAAAGCAGCCATGTTGTGGCACTTCTGCACTCCCTTTGGGATGCCTTTGGCAGATGCAGTAAGCCTGGAACTCAGGGCTTCCTAGTTAAAAATATCCTAGCCCTAGGCCGAACCCCAACCCTAAGACGAGAAAGGCAAATCAGCCAGGAATTAGGCATGTCCCCAAGGAAAAAGCTGTGGAGGCAGTCACGTTGTGGTACTTTTGCGCTCTTCTTGGCTAGTCCTTCGCAGCTGCTGTGTTCTTGGAACTCAGGGCTTTCTGGTTAATAGAACCCTTACCCTAGGCGTAACTCAAACCTTAACCCTAAGAAGGAAAATCAGCCTATGATTTGGGATGGTCTCATGGAAATATCAGTGGTGGCAGCCAAGTTGTGTCACTTTTGCGCTCCCCTTGGGATGCCTTTCGCAGCTGCAGTGTGCCTGGAGCCCAGGGCTTCCTGGTTTTTAAAGTCCTAGGCCTAGGCCTAACAGTAACCCTAGGAAGGTAAATCAGCCGCGTATTAGGGTTCTTCCAAAGGGAAAAGCCGTGAAAGCAGCCATGTTGTGGCACTTTTGCACTCCCTTTAGGATGCCTTTGGCAGATGCAGTAAGCCTGGAACTCAGGGCTTCCTAGTTAAAAAAATCCTAGCCCTAGGCCGAACCCCAACCCTAAGACGAGAAAGGCAAATCAGCCAGGAATTAGGCATGTCCCCAAGGAAAAAGCTGTGGAGGCAGGCACGTTGTGGTACTTTTGCGCTCTTCTTGGCTAGTCCTTCGCAGCTGCTGTGTTCTTGGAACTCAGGGCTTTCTGGTTAATAGAACCCTTACCCTTGGCGTAACTCAAACCTTAACCCTAGGAAGGAAAATCAGCCTATGGTTCGGGATGGTCTCACGAGAATAGCAGCAGAGGCAGCCAAGTTGTGTCACTTCTGCGGCCCTCTTGGGATGCCTTTAACAGCTGCATGTGCCTGGAGCCCAGGGCTTCCTGGTTTTAAAAGTCCTAGGCCTAAGCCTAACAGTAACCCTAGGAAGGTAAATCAGCCGGGTATTAGGGTTCTTCCTAAGGGAAAAGCCGTGAAAGCACCCATGTTGTGGCACTTCTGCACTCCCTTTGGGATGCTTTTGGCAGATGCAGTAAGCCTGGAACTCAGGGCTTCCTAGTTAAAAATATCCTAGCCCTAGGCCGAACCCCAACCCTAAGACGAGAAAGGCAAATCAGCCAGGAATTAGGCATGTCCCCAAGGAAAAATCTGTGGAGGCAGGCACGTTGTGGTACTTTTGCGCTCTTCTTGGGTAGTCCTTCGCAGCTGCTGTGTTCTTGGAACTCAGGGCTTTCTGGTTAATAGAACCCTTACCCTAGGCGTAACTCAAACCTTAACCCTAGGAAGGAAAATCAGCCTATGGTTCGGGATGGTCTCATGGAAATATCAGTGGTGGCAGCCAAGTTGTGTCACTTTTGCGCTCCCCTTGGGATGCCTTTCGCAGCTGCAGTGTGCCTGGAGCCCAGGGCTTCCTGGTTTTAAAAGTCCTAGGCCTAAGCCTAACAGTAACCCTAGGAAGGTAAATCAGCCGCGTATTAGGGTTCTTCCTAAGGGAAAAGCCGTGAAACCAGCCATGTTGTGGCACTTCTGCACTCCCTTTGGGATGCCTTTGACAGATGCAGTAAGCCTGGAACTCAGGGCTTCCTAGTTAAAAAAATCCTAGCCCTAGGCCGAACCCCAACCCTAAGACGAGAAAGGCAAATCAGCCAGGAATTAGGCATGTCCCCAAGGAAAAAGCTGTGGAGGCAGGCATGTTGTGGTACTTTTGCGCTCTTCTTGGCTAGTCCTTCGCAGCTGCTGTGTTCTTGGAACTCAGGTCTTTCTGGTTAATAGACCTCTTACCCTAGGCGTAACTCAAACATTAACCCTAGGAAGGAAAATCAGCCTATGGTTCGGGATGGTCTCATGAGAATAGAAGCAGAGGCAGCCAAGTTGTGTCACTTCTGCGGCCCTCTTGGGATGCCTTTAACAGCTGCAGTGTGCCTGGAGCCCAGGGCTTCCTGGTTTTAAAAGTCCTAGGCCTAAGCCTAACAGTAACCCTAGGAAGGTAAATCAGCCGCGTATTAGGGTTCTTCCTAAGGGAAAAGCTGTGAAAGCAGCCATGTTGTGGCACTTTTGCACTCCCTTTGGGATGCCTTTGGCAGATGCAGTAAGCCTGGAACTCAGGGCTTCCTGGTTAAAAAACTCCAAGCCCTAGGCTGAACCCTAACCCTAACCCTAGGCAGATAAATCAGCCTAGGTATAGGGATGGTGCCAAGGAAAAAGCTGTGAAAGCTGCCATGTTGTTGCACTTTTCTACTCCCCTTGGCATGCCTTGAACAGCTGCATTGTGCCTGGATCTAAGGGCTTCCTAGTTTTAAAAATCCTAGCCCTAGGCCTATGCCTTACAGTAACCCTGGGAAGGGAAATCAGCCTGGTGTTAAGCTTCTTGCCAAGGAAGAAGTCGTGAAAGCAACCATGTTGTGGCACTTTTGCTCTCCCTTTTGGATGCCTTTCACAGCTCCAGTGTGCCTGGAACTCAGGGCTTCCTGATTTTAAAAATCCTAGCCCTAGGCCGAACCCCAACCCTAAGACGAGAAAGGCAAATCAGCCAGGAATTAGGCATGTCCCCAAGGAAAAAGCTGTGGAGGCAGGCATGTTGTGGTACTTTTGCGCTCTTCTAGGCTAGTCCTTCGCAGCTGCTGTGTTCTTGGAACTCAGGGCTTTCTGGTTAATAGAACCCTCACCCGAGGCGTAACTCAAACCTTAACCCTAGGAAGGAAAATCAGCCTATGGTTCGGGATGGTCTCATGAGAATAGCAGCAGAGGCAGCCAAGTTGTGTCACTTCTGCAGCCCTCTTGGGATGCCTTTAACAGCTGCAGTGTGCCTGGAGCCCAGGGCTTCCTGGTTTTAAAAGTCCTAGGCCTAAGCCTAACATTAACCCTAGGAAGGTAAATCAGCCGGGTATTAGGGTTCTTCCTAAGGGAAAAGCTGTGAAAGCAGACATGTTGTGGCACTTTTGCACTCCCTTTGGGATGCCTTTGGCAGATGCAGTAAGCCTGGAACTCAGGGCTTCCTGGTTAAAAAACTCCAAGCCCTAGGCTGAACCCCAACCCTAACCCTAGGCAGATAAATCAGCCTAGGTATAGGGATGGTGCCAAGGAAAAAGCTGTGAAAGCTGCCATGTTGTTGCACTTTTGTACTCCCCTTGGGATGCCTTGAACAGCTGCAGTGTCCCTGGATCTAAGGGCTTCCTAGTTTTAAAAATCCTAGCCCTAGGCCTAAGCCTAACAGTAACCCTGGGAAGGGAAATCAGCCTGGTGTTAGGCTTCTTGCCAAGGAAAAAGCCGTGAAAGCAACCATGTTGTGGCACTTTTGCACTCCCTTTTGGATGTCTTTCACAGCTCCAGTGTGCCTGGAACTCAGGGCTTCCTGATTTTAAAAGTCCTAGCCCTAGGCCGAACCCCAACCCTAAGACGAGAAAGGCAAATCAGCCAGGAATTAGGCATGTCCCCAAGGAAAAAGCTGTGGAGGCAGGCATGTTGTGGTACTTTTGCGCTCTTCTTGGGTAGTCCTTCGCAGCTGCTGTGTTCTTGGAACTCAGGGCTTTCTGGTTAATAGAACTCTTACCCTAGGCGTAACTCAAATCTTAACCCTAAGAAGGAAAATCAGCCTATGGTTCGGGATGGTCTCATGAGAATAGCAGCAGAGGCAGCCAAGTTGTGTCACTTCTGCGGCCCTCTTGGGATGCCTTTAACAGCTGCATGTGCCTGGAGCCCAGGGCTTCCTGGTTTTAAAAGTCCTAGGCCTAAGCCTAACAGTAACCCTAGGAAGGTAAATCAGCCGCGTATTAGGGTTCTTCCTAAGGGAAAAGCCGTGAAAGCAGCCATGTTGTGGCACTTCTGCACTCCCTTTGGGATGCCTTTGGCAGATGAAGTAAGCCTGGAACTCAGGGCTTCCTAGTTAAAAAAATCCTAGCCCTAGGCCGAACCCCAACCCTAAGACGAGAAAGGCAAATCAGCCAGGAATTAGGCATGTCCCCAAGGAAAAAGCTGTGGAGGCAGGCATGTTGTCGTACTTTTGCGCTCTTCTTGGCTAGTCCTTCGCAGCTGCTGTGTTCTTGGAACTCAGGGCTTTCTGGTTAATAGAACCCTTACCCTAGGCGTAACTCAAACCTTAACCCTAGGAAGGAAAATCAGCCTATGGTTTGGGATGGTCTCATGGAAATATCAGTGGTGGCAGCCAAGTTGTGTCACTTTTGCGCTCCCCTTGGGATGCCTTTCGCAGCTGCAGTGTGCCTGGAGCCCAGGGCTTCCTGGTTTTAAAAGTCCTAGGCCTAAGCCTAACAGTAACCCTAGGAAGGTAAATCAGCTGGGTATTAGGGTTCTTCCTAAGGGAAAAGCCGTGAAAGCAGCCATGTTGTGGCACTTTTGCACTCCCTTTGGGATGCCTTTGGCAGATGCAGTAAGCCTGGTACTCAGGGCTTCCTAGTTAAAAATATCCTAGCCCTAGGCCGAACCCCAACCCTAAGACGAGAAAGGCAAATCAGCCAGGAATTAGGCATGTCCCCAAGGAAAAAGCTGTGGAGGCAGTCACGTTGTGGTACTTTTGCGCTCTTCTTGGCTAGTCCTTCGCAGCTGCTGTGTTCTTGGAACTCAGGGCTTTCTGGTTAATAGAACCCTTACCCTAGGCGTAACTCAAACCTTAACCCTAGGAAGGAAAATCAGCCTATGATTTGGGATGGTCTCATGGAAATATCAGTGGTGGCAGCCAAGTTGTGTCACTTTTGCGCTCCCCTTGGGATGCCTTTCGCAGCTGCAGTGTGCCTGGAGCCCAGGGCTTCCTGGTTTTTAAAGTCCTAGGCCTAAGCCTAACAGTAACCCTAGGAAGGTAAATCAGCAGCGTATTAGGGTTCTTCCTAAGGGAAAAGCCGTGAAAGCAGCCATGTTGTGGCACTTTTGCACTCCCTTTAGGATGCCTTTGGCAGATGCAGTAAGCCTGGAACTCAGGGCTTCCTAGTTAAAAAAATCCTAGCCCTAGGCCGAACCCCAACCCTAAGACGAGAAAGGCAAATCAGCCAGGAATTAGGCATGTCCCCAAGGAAAAAGCTGTGGAGGCAGGCACGTTGTGGTACTTTTGCGCTCTTCTTGGCTAGTCCTTCGCAGCTGCTGTGTTCTTGGAACTCAGGGCTTTCTGGTTAATAGAACCCTTACCCTTGGCGTAACTCAAACCTTAACCCTAGGAAGGAAAATCAGCCTATGGTTCGGGATGGTCTCACGAGAATAGCAGCAGAGGCAGCCAAGTTGTGTCACTTCTGCGGCCCTCTTGGGATGCCTTTAACAGCTGCATGTGCCTGGAGCCCAGGGCTTCCTGGTTTTAAAAGTCCTAGGCCTAAGCCTAACAGTAACCCTAGGAAGGTAAATCAGCCGGGTATTAGGGTTCTTCCTAAGGGAAAAGCCGTGAAAGCAGCCATGTTGTGGCACTTCTGCACTCCCTTTGGGATGCTTTTGGCAGATGCAGTAAGCCTGGAACTCAGGGCTTCCTAGTTAAAAATATCCTAGCCCTAGGCCGAACCCCAACCCTAAGACGAGAAAGGCAAATCAGCCAGGAATTAGGCATGTCCCCAAGGAAAAATCTGTGGAGGCAGGCACGTTGTGGTACTTTTGCGCTCTTCTTGGGTAGTCCTTCGCAGCTGCTGTGTTCTTGGAACTCAGGGCTTTCTGGTTAATAGAACCCTTACCCCAGGCGTAACTCAAACCTTAACCCTAGGAAGGAAAATCAGCCTATGGTTCGGGATGGTCTCATGGAAATATCAGTGGTGGCAGCCAAGTTGTGTCACTTTTGCGCTCCCCTTGGGATGCCTTTCGCAGCTGCAGTGTGCCTGGAGCCCAGGGCTTCCTGGTTTTAAAAGTCCTAGGCCTAAGCCTAACAGTAACCCTAGGAAGGTAAATCAGCCGCGTATTAGGGTTCTTCCTAAGGGAAAAGCCGTGAAACCAGCCATGTTGTGGCACTTCTGCACTCCCTTTGGGATGCCTTTGACAGATGCAGTAAGCCTGGAACTCAGGGCTTCCTAGTTAAAAAAATCCTAGCCCTAGGCCGAACCCCAACCCTAAGACGAGAAAGGCAAATCAGCCAGGAATTAGGCATGTCCCCAAGGAAAAAGCTGTGGAGGCAGGCATGTTGTGGTACTTTTGCGCTCTTCTTGGGTAGTCCTTCGCAGCTGCTGTGTTCTTGGAACTCAGGTCTTTCTGGTTAATAGACCTCTTACCCTAGGCGTAACTCAAACATTAACCCTAGGAAGGAAAATCAGCCTATGGTTCGGGATGGTCTCATGAGAATAGAAGCAGAGGCAGCCAAGTTGTGTCACTTCTGCGGCCCTCTTGGGATGCCTTTAACAGCTGCAGTGTGCCTGGAGCCCAGGGCTTCCTGGTTTTAAAAGTCCTAGGCCTAAGCCTAACAGTAACCCTAGGAAGGTAAATCAGCCGCGTATTAGGGTTCTTCCTAAGGGAAAAGCTGTGAAAGCAGCCATGTTGTGGCACTTTTGCACTCCCTTTGGGATGCCTTTGGCAGATGCAGTAAGCCTGGAACTCAGGGCTTCCTGGTTAAAAAACTCCAAGCCCTAGGCTGAACCCTAACCCTAACCCTAGGCAGATAAATCAGCCTAGGTATAGGGATGGTGCCAAGGAAAAAGCTGTGAAAGCTGCCATGTTGTTGCACTTTTCTACTCCCCTTGGCATGCCTTGAACAGCTGCATTGTGCCTGGATCTAAGGGCTTCCTAGTTTTAAAAATCCTAGCCCTAGGCCTATGCCTTACAGTAACCCTGGGAAGGGAAATCAGCCTGGTGTTAAGCTTCTTGCCAAGGAAGAAGTCGTGAAAGCAACCATGTTGTGGCACTTTTGCTCTCCCTTTTGGATGCCTTTCACAGCTCCAGTGTGCCTGGAACTCAGGGCTTCCTGATTTTAAAAATCCTAGCCCTAGGCCGAACCCCAACCCTAAGACGAGAAAGGCAAATCAGCCAGGAATTAGGCATGTCCCCAAGGAAAAAGCTGTGGAGGCAGGCATGTTGTGGTACTTTTGCGCTCTTCTAGGCTAGTCCTTCGCAGCTGCTGTGTTCTTGGAACTCAGGGCTTTCTGGTTAATAGAACCCTCACCCGAGGCGTAACTCAAACCTTAACCCTAGGAAGGAAAATCAGCCTATGGTTCGGGATGGTCTCATGAGAATAGCAGCAGAGGCAGCCAAGTTGTGTCACTTCTGCAGCCCTCTTGGGATGCCTTTAACAGCTGCAGTGTGCCTGGAGCCCAGGGCTTCCTGGTTTTAAAAGTCCTAGGCCTAAGCCTAACATTAACCCTAGGAAGGTAAATCAGCCGGGTATTAGGGTTCTTCCTAAGGGAAAAGCTGTGAAAGCAGACATGTTGTGGCACTTTTGCACTCCCTTTGGGATGCCTTTGGCAGATGCAGTAAGCCTGGAACTCAGGGCTTCCTGGTTAAAAAACTCCAAGCCCTAGGCTGAACCCCAACCCTAACCCTAGGCAGATAAATCAGCCTAGGTATAGGGATGGTGCCAAGGAAAAAGCTGTGAAAGCTGCCATGTTGTTGCACTTTTCTACTCCCCTTGGCATGCCTTGAACAGCTGCATTGTGCCTGGATCTAAGGGCTTCCTAGTTTTAAAAATCCTAGCCCTAGGCCTATGCCTTACAGTAACCCTGGGAAGGGAAATCAGCCTGGTGTTAAGCTTCTTGCCAAGGAAGAAGTCGTGAAAGCAACCATGTTGTGGCACTTTTGCTCTCCCTTTTGGATGCCTTTCACAGCTCCAGTGTGCCTGGAACTCAGGGCTTCCTGATTTTAAAAATCCTAGCCCTAGGCCGAACCCCAACCCTAAGACGAGAAAGGCAAATCAGCCAGGAATTAGGCATGTCCCCAAGGAAAAAGCTGTGGAGGCAGGCATGTTGTGGTACTTTTGCGCTCTTCTAGGCTAGTCCTTCGCAGCTGCTGTGTTCTTGGAACTCAGGGCTTTCTGGTTAATAGAACCCTCACCCGAGGCGTAACTCAAACCTTAACCCTAGGAAGGAAAATCAGCCTATGGTTCGGGATGGTCTCATGAGAATAGCAGCAGAGGCAGCCAAGTTGTGTCACTTCTGCAGCCCTCTTGGGATGCCTTTAACAGCTGCAGTGTGCCTGGAGCCCAGGGCTTCCTGGTTTTAAAAGTCCTAGGCCTAAGCCTAACATTAACCCTAGGAAGGTAAATCAGCCGGGTATTAGGGTTCTTCCTAAGGGAAAAGCTGTGAAAGCAGACATGTTGTGGCACTTTTGCACTCCCTTTGGGATGCCTTTGGCAGATGCAGTAAGCCTGGAACTCAGGGCTTCCTGGTTAAAAAACTCCAAGCCCTAGGCTGAACCCCAACCCTAACCCTAGGCAGATAAATCAGCCTAGGTATAGGGATGGTTCCAAGGAAAAGCTGTGAAAGCTGCCATGTTGTTGCACTTTTGTACTCCCCTTGGGATGCCTTGAACAGCTGCAGTGTCCCTGGATCTAAGGGCTTCCTAGTTTTAAAAATCCTAGCCCTAGGCCTAAGCCTAACAGTAAACCTGGGAAGGGAAATCAGCCTGGTGTTAGGCTTCTTGCCAAGGAAAAAGCCGTGAAAGCAACCATGTTGTGGCACTTTTGCACTCCCTTTTGGATGTCTTTCACAGCTCCAGTGTGCCTGGAACTCAGGGCTTCCTGATTTTAAAAGTCCTAGCCCTAGGCCGAACCCCAACCCTAAGACGAGAAAGGCAAATCAGCCAGGAATTAGGCATGTCCCCAAGGAAAAAGCTGTGGAGGCAGGCATGTTGTGGTACTTTTGCGCTCTTCTTGGGTAGTCCTTCGCAGCTGCTGTGTTCTTGGAACTCAGGGCTTTCTGGTTAATAGAACTCTTACCCTAGGCGTAACTCAAATCTTAACCCTAAGAAGGAAAATCAGCCTATGGTTCGGGATGGTCTCATGAGAATAGCAGCAGAGGCAGCCAAGTTGTGTCACTTCTGCGGCCCTCTTGGGATGCCTTTAACAGCTGCATGTGCCTGGAGCCCAGGGCTTCCTGGTTTTAAAAGTCCTAGGCCTAAGCCTAACAGTAACCCTAGGAAGGTAAATCAGCCGCGTATTAGGGTTCTTCCTAAGGGAAAAGCCGTGAAAGCAGCCATGTTGTGGCACTTCTGCACTCCCTTTGGGATGCCTTTTGCAGATGAAGTAAGCCTGGAACTCAGGGCTTCCTAGTTAAAAAAATCCTAGCCCTAGGCCGAACCCCAACCCTAAGACGAGAAAGGCAAATCAGCCAGGAATTAGGCATGTCCCCAAGGAAAAAGCTGTGGAGGCAGGCACGTTGTGGTACTTTTGCGCTCTTCTTGGGTAGTCCTTCGCAGCTGCTGTGTTCTTGGAACTCAGGGCTTTCTGGTTAATAGAAGCCTTACCCCAGGCATAACTCAAAGCTTAACCCTAGGAAGGAAAATCAGCCTATGGTTCGGGATGGTCTCATGGAAATATCAGTGGTGGCAGCCAAGTTGTGTCACTTTTGCGCTCCCCTTGGGATGCCTTTCGCAGCTGCAGTGTGCCTGGAGCCCAGGGCTTCCTGGTTTTAAAAGTCCTAGGCCTAAGCCTAACAGTAACCCTAGGAAGGTAAATCAGCCGCGTATTAGGGTTCTTCCTAAGGGGAAAGCCGTGAAAGCAGCCATGTTGTGGCACTTCTGCACTCCCTTTGGGATGCCTTTGGCAGATGAAGTAAGCCTGGAACTCAGGGCTTCCTAGTTAAAAAATATCCTAGCCCTAGGCCGAACCCCAACCCTAAGACGTGAAAGGCAAATTAGCCAGGAATTAGGCATGTCCCCAAGGAAAAAGCTGTGGAGGCAGGCATGTTGTGGTACTTTTGCTCTCTTCTTGGGAAGTCCTTCGCAGCTGCTGTGTTCTTGGAACTCAGGGCTTTCTGGTTAATAGAACCCTTACCCTTGGCGTAACTCAAACCTTAACCCTAGGAAGGAAAATCAGCCTATGGTTCGGGATGCTCTCATGGAAATATCAGTGGTGGCAGCCAAGTTGTGCCACTTTTGCGCTCCCCTTGGGATGCCTTGAACAGCTGCAGTGTGCCTGGAGCCCAGGGCTTCCTGGTTTTAAAAGTCCTAGGCCTAAGCCTTACAGTAACCCTAGGAAGGTAAATCAGCCAGGTATTAGGGTTCTTCCTAAGGGAAAAGCCGTGAAAGCAGCCATGTTGTGGCACTTTTGCACTCCCTTTGGGATGCCTTTGGTAGATGCAGTAAGCCTGGAACTCAGGGCTTCCTAGTTAAAAAAATCCTAGCCCTAGGCCGAACCCCAACCCTAAGACGAGAAAGGCAAATCAGCCAGGAATTAGGCATGTCCCCAAGGAAAAAGCTGTGGAGGCAGGCATGTTGTGGTACTTTTGCGCTCTTCTTGGGTAGTCCTTCGCAGCTGCTGTGTTCTTGGAACTCAGGGCTCTCTGGTTAATAGAACCCTTACCCTAGGCGTAACTCAAACCTTAACCCTAGGAAGGAAAATCAGCCTATGGTTCGGGATGGTCTCATGAGAATAGCAGCAGAGGCAGCCAAGTTGTGTCACTTCTGCAGCCCTCTTGGGATGCCTTTCGCAGCTGCATGTGCCTGGAGCCCAGGGCTTCGTGGTTTTAAAAGTCCTAGGCCTAAGCCTAACAGTAACCCTAGGAAGGTAAATCAGCCGCGTATTAGGGTTCTTCCTAAGGGAAAAGCCGTGAAAGCAGCCATGTTGTGGCACTTCTGCACTCCCTTTGGGATGCCTTTGGCAGATGCAGTAAGCCTGGAACTCAGGGCTTCCTAGTTAAAAAAATCCTAGCCCTAGGCCGAACCCCAACCCTAAGATGAGAAAGGCAAATCAGCCAGGAATTAGGCATGTCCCCAAGGAAAAAGCTGTGGAGGCAGGCATGTTGTGGTACTTTTGCGCTCTTCTTGGGTAGTCCTTCGCAGCTGCTGTGTTCTTGGAACTCAGGGCTTTCTGGTTAATAGAACCCTCACCCGAGGCGTAACTCAAACCTTAACCCTAGGAAGGAAAATCAGCCTATGGTTCGGGATGGTCTCACGAGAATAGCAGCAGAGGCAGCCAAGTTGTGTCACTTCTGCGGCCCTCTTGGGATGCCTTTAACAGCTGCAGTGTGCCTGGAGCCCGGGGCTTCCTGGTTTTAAAAGTCCTAGGCCTAAGCCTAACATTAACCCTAGGAAGGTAAATCAGCCGGGTATTAGGGTTCTTCCTAAGGGAAAAGCTGTGAAAGCAGCCATGTTGTGGCACTTCTGCACTCCCTTTGGGATGCCTTTGGCAGATGCAGTAAGCCTGGAACTCAGGGCTTCCTGGTTAAAAAACTCCAAGGCCTAGGCCGAACCCCAACCCTAACCCTAGGCAGATTAATCAGCCTAGGTATAGGGATGGTGCCAAGGAAAAAGCTGTGAAAGCTGCCATGTTGTTGCACTTTTGTACTCCCCTTGGGATGCCTTGAACAGCTGCAGTGTCCCTGGATCTAAGGGCTTCCTAGTTTTAAAAATCCTAGCCCTAGGCCTAAGCCTAACAGTAAACCTGGGAAGGGAAATCAGCCTGGTGTTAGGCTTGTTGCCAAGGAAAAAGCCGTGAAAGCAACCATGTTGTGGAACTTTTGCACTGCCTTTTGGATGTCTTTCACAGCTCCAGTGTGCCTAGAACTCAGGGCTTCCTGATTTTAAAAGTCCTAGCCCTTGGCCGAACCCCAACCCTAAGACGAGAAAGGCAAATCCGCCAGGAATAAGGCATGTCCCCAAGGAAAAAGCTGTGGAGGCAGGCATGTTGTGGTACTTTTGCGCTCTTCTTGGGAAGTCCTTCGCAGCTGCTGTGTTCTTGGAACTCAGGGCTTTCTGGTTAATAGAACCCTTACCCTTGGCGTAACTCAAACCTTAACCCTAGGAAGGAAAATCAGCCTATGGTTCGGGATGCTCTCATGGAAATATCAGTGGTGGCAGCCAAGTTGTGCCACTTTTGCGCTCCCCTTGGGATGCCTTGAACAGCTGCAGTGTGCCTGGAGCCCAGGGCTTCCTGGTTTTAAAAGTCCTAGGCCTAAGCCTTACAGTAACCCTAGGAAGGTAAATCAGCCAGGTATTAGGGTTCTTCCTAAGGGAAAAGCCGTGAAAGCAGCCATGTTGTGGCACTTTTGCACTCCCTTTGGGATGCCTTTGGCAGATGCAGTAAGCCTGGAACTCAGGGCTTCCTAGTTAAAAAAATCCTAGCCCTAGGCCGAACCCCAACCCTAAGACGAGAAAGGCAAATCAGCCAGGAATTAGGCATGTCCCCAAGGAAAAAGCTGTGGAGGCAGGCACGTTGTGGTACTTTTGCGCTCTTCTTGGGTAGTCCTTCGCAGCTGCTGTGTTCTTGGAACTCAGGGCTTTCTGGTTAATAGAACTCTTACCCTAGGCGTAACTCAAATCTTAACCCTAGGAAGGAAAATCAGCCTATGGTTCGGGATGGTCTCATGGAAATATCAGTGGTGGCAGCCAAGTTGTGTCACTTTTGCGCTCCCCTTGGGATGCCTTTCGCAGCTGCAGTGTGCCTGGAGCCCAGGGCTTCCTGGTTTTAAAAGTCCTAGGCCTAAGCCTAACAGTAACCCTAGGAAGGTAAATCAGCCAGGTATTAGGGTTCTTCCTAAGGGAAAAGCCGTGAAAGCAGCCATGTTGTGGCACTTTTGCACTCCCTTTGGGATGCCTTTGGCAGATGCAGTAAGCCTGGAACTCAGGGCTTCCTAGTTAAAAAAATCCTAGCCCTAGGCCGAACCCCAACCCTAAGACGAGAAAGGCAAATCAGCCAGGAATTAGGCATGTCCCCAAGGAAAAAGCTGTGGAGGCAGGCATGTTGTGGTACTTTTGCGCTCTTCTTGGGTAGTCCTTCGCAGCTGCTGTGTTCTTGGAACTCAGGGCTTTCTGGTTAATAGAACTCTTACCCTAGGCGTAACTCAAATCTTAACCCTAAGAAGGAAAATCAGCCTATGGTTCGGGATGGTCTCATGAGAATAGCAGCAGAGGCAGCCAAGTTGTGTCACTTCTGCGGCCCTCTTGGGATGCCTTTAACAGCTGCATGTGCCTGGAGCCCAGGGCTTCCTGGTTTTAAAAGTCCTAGGCCTAAGCCTAACAGTAACCCTAGGAAGGTAAATCAGCCGCGTATTAGGGTTCTTCCTAAGGGAAAAGCCGTGAAAGCAGCCATGTTGTGGCACTTCTGCACTCCCTTTGGGATGCCTTTGGCAGATGAAGTAAGCCTGGAACTCAGGGCTTCCTAGTTAAAAAAATCCTAGCCCTAGGCCGAACCCCAACCCTAAGACGAGAAAGGCAAATCAGCCAGGAATTAGGCATGTCCCCAAAGAAAAAGCTGTGGAGGCAGGCACGTTGTGGTACTTTTGCGCTCTTCTTGGGTAGTCCTTCGCAGCTGCTGTGTTCTTGGAACTCAGGGCTTTCTGGTTAATAGAACCCTTACCCCAGGCGTAACTCAAACCTTAACCCTAGGAAGGAAAATCAGCCTATGGTTCGGGATGGTCTCATGGAAATATCAGTGGTGGCAGCCAAGTTGTGTCACTTTTGCGCTCCCCTTGGGATGCCTTTCGCAGCTGCAGTGTGCCTGGAGCCCAGGGCTTCCTGGTTTTAAAAGTCCTAGGCCTAAGCCTAACAGTAACCCTAGGAAGGTAAATCAGCCGGGTATTAGGGTTCTTCCTAAGGGGAAAGCCGTGAAAGCAGCCATGTTGTGGCACTTCTGCACTCCCTTTGGGATGCCTTTGGCAGATGAAGTAATCCTGGAACTCAGGGCTTCCTAGTTAAAAAATATCCTAGCCCTAGGCCGAACCCCAACCCTAAGACGAGAAAGGCAAATCAG
Source organism: Ammospiza maritima maritima (assembly GCA_036010785.1). Classification (NCBI taxonomy): domain Eukaryota; kingdom Metazoa; phylum Chordata; class Aves; order Passeriformes; family Passerellidae; genus Ammospiza; species Ammospiza maritima. The sequence continues at coordinate 26,988 of JAYKTQ010000152.1, forward strand.
CCAGGAATTAGGCATGTCCCCAAGGAAAAAGCTGTGGAGGCAGGCATGTTGTGGTACTTTTGCGCTCTTCTTGGCTAGTCCTACGCAGCTGCTGTGTTCTTGGAACTCAGGGCTTTCTGGTTAATAGACCTCTTACCCTAGGCGAAACTCAAACATTAACCCTAGGAAGGGAAATCAACCTATGGTTCGGGATGGTCTCATGAGAATAGCAGCAGAGGAAGCCAAGTTGTGTCACTTCTGCGGCCCTCTTGGGATGCCTTTAACAGCTGCAGTGTGCCTGGAGCCCAGGGCTTCCTGGTTTTAAAAGTCCTAGGCCTAAGCCTAACAGTAACCCTAGGAAGGTAAATCAGCCGCGTATTAGGGTCCTTGCTAAGGGAAAAGCTGTGAAAGCAGCCATTTTGTGGCACTTTTGCACTCCCTTTGGAATGCCTTTGGCAGATGCAGTAAGCCTGGAACTCAGGGCTTCCTAGTTAAAAAACTCCAAGCCCTAGGCTGAACCCTAACCCTAACCCTAGGCAGATAAATCAGCCTAGGTATAGGGATGGTGCCAAGGAAAAAGCTGTGAAAGCTGCCATGTTGTTGCACTTTTGTACTCCCCTTGGGATGCCTTGAACAGCTGCAGTGTGCCTGGATCTAAGGGCTTCCTAGTTTTAAAAATCCTAGCCCTAGGCCTAAGCCTTACAGTAACCCTGGGAAGGGAAATCAGCCTGGTGTTAAGCTTCTTGCCAAGGAAAAAGTCGTGAAAGCAACCATGTTGTGGCACTTTTGCTCTCCCTTTTGGATGCCTTTCACAGCTCCAGTGTGCCTGGAACTCAGGACTTCCTGTTTTTAAAAATCCTAGCCCTAGGCCGAACTCCAACCCTAAGATGAGAAAGGCAAATCAGCCAGGAATTAGGCATGTCCCCAAGGAAAAAGCTGTGGAGGCAGGCATGTTGTGGTACTTTTGCGCTCTTCTTGGGTAGTCCTTCGCAGCTGCTGTGTTCTTGGAACTCAGGGCTTTCTGGTTAATAGAACCCTTACCCTAGGCGTAACTCAAACCTTAACCCTAGGAAGGAAAATCAGCCTATGGTTCGGGATGGTCTCATGAGAATAGCAGCAGAGGCAGCCAAGTTGTGTCACTTCTGCAGCCCTCTTGGGATGCCTTTCGCAGCTGCATGTGCCTGGAGCCCAGGGCTTCGTGGTTTTAAAAGTCCTAGGCCTAAGCCTAACAGTAACCCTAGGAAGGTAAATCAGCCGCGTATTAGGGTTCTTCCTAAGGGAAAAGCCGTGAAAGCAGCCATGTTGTGGCACTTCTGCACTCCCTTTGGGATGCCTTTGGCAGATGCAGTAAGCCTGGAACTCAGGGCTTCCTAGTTAAAAAAATCCTAGCCCTAGGCCGAACCCCAACCCTAAGATGAGAAAGGCAAATCAGCCAGGAATTAGGCATGTCCCCAAGGAAAAAGCTGTGGAGGCAGGCATGTTGTGGTACTTTTGCGCTCTTCTTGGGTAGTCCTTCGCAGCTGCTGTGTTCTTGGAACTCAGGGCTTTCTGGTTAATAGAACCCTTACCCTTGGCGTAACTCAAACCTTAACCCTAGGAAGGAAAATCAGCCTATGGTTCGGGATGGTCTCACGAGAATAGCAGCAGAGGCAGCCAAGTTGTGTCACTTCTGCGGCCCTCTTGGGATACCTTTAACAGCTGGAGTGTGCCTGGAGCCCAGGGCTTCCTGGTTTTAAAAGTCCTAGGCCTAAGCCTAACATTAACCCTAGGAAGGTAAATCAGCCGGGTATTAGGGTTCTTCCTAAGGGAAAAGCCGTGAAAGCACCCATGTTGTGGCACTTCTGCACTCCCTTTGGGATGCTTTTGGAAGATGAAGTAAGCCTGGAACTCAGGGCTTCCTAGTTAAAAAAATCCTAGCCCTAGGCCGAACCCCAACCCTAAGACGAGAAAGGCAAATCAGCCAGGAATTAGGCATGTCCCCAAGGAAAAAGCTGTGGACGCAGGCACGTTTTGGTACTTTTGCGCTCTTCTTGGGTAGTCCTTCGCAGCTGCTGTGTTCATGGAACTCAGGGCTTTCTGGTTAATAGAACCCTTACCCCAGGCGTAACTCAAACCTTAACGCTAGGAAGGAAAATCAGCCTATGGTTCGGGATGGTCTCATGGAAATATCAGTGGTGGCAGCCAAGTTGTGTCACTTTTGCGCTCCCCTTGGGATGTCTTTCGCAGCTGCAGTGTGCCTGGAGCCCAGGGCTTCCTGGTTTTAAAAGTCCTAGGCCTAAGCCTAACAGTAACCCTAGGAAGGTAAATCAGCCGGGTATTAGGGTTCTTCCTAAGGGAAAAGCCGTGAAAGCAGCCATGTTGTGGCACTTTTGCACTCCCTTTGGGATGCCTTTGGCAGATGCAGTAAGCCTGGAACTCAGGGCTTCCTAGTTAAAAATATCCTAGCCCTAGCCCGAACCCCAACCCTAAGACGAGAAAGGCAAATCAGCCAGGAATTAGGCATGTCCCCAAGGAAAAAGCTGTGGAGGCAGGCACGTTGTGGTACTTTTGCGCTCTTCTTGGGTAGTCCTTCGCAGCTGCTGTGTTCTTGGAACTCAGGGCTTTCTGGTTAATAGAACTCTTACCCTAGGCGTAACTCAAATCTTAACCCTAAGAAGGAAAATCAGCCTATGGTTCGGGATGGTCTCATGAGAATAGCAGCAGAGGCAGCCAAGTTGTGTCACTTCTGCGGCCCTCTTGGGATGCCTTTTACAGCTGCATGTGCCTGGAGCCCAGGGCTTCCTGGTTTTAAAAGTCCTAGGCCTAAGCCTAACAGTAACCCTAGGAAGGTAAATCAGCAGCGTATTAGGGTTCTTCCTAAGGGAAAAGCCGTGAAAGCAGCCATGTTGTGGCACTTCTGCACTCCCTTTGGGATGCTTTTGGCAGATGCAGTAAGCCTGGAACTCAGGGCTTCCTAGTTAAAAATATCCTAGCCCTAGGCCGAACCCCAACCCTAAGACGAGAAAGGCAAATCAGCCAGGAATTAGGCATGTCCCCAAGGAAAAAGCTGTGGAGGCAGGCACGTTGTGGTACTTTTGCGCTCTTCTTGGGTAGTCCTTCGCAGCTGCTGTGTTCTTGGAACTCAGGGCTTTCTGGTTAATAGAACCCTTACCCCAGGCGTAACTCAAACCTTAACCCTAGGAAGGAAAATCAGCCTATGGTTCGGGATGGTCTCATGGAAATATCAGTGGTGGCAGCCAAGTTGTGTCACTTTTGCGCTCCCCTTGGGATGCCTTTCGCAGCTGCAGTGTGCCTGGAGCCCAGGGCTTCCTGGTTTTAAAAGTCCTAGGCCTAAGCCTAACAGTAACCCTAGGAAGGTAAATCAGCCGCGTATTAGGGTTCTTCCTAAGGGAAAAGCCGTGAAACCAGCCATGTTGTGGCACTTCTGCACTCCCTTTGGGATGCCTTTGACAGATGCAGTAAGCCTGGAACTCAGGGCTTCCTAGTTAAAAAAATCCTAGCCCTAGGCCGAACCCCAACCCTAAGACGAGAAAGGCAAATCAGCCAGGAATTAGGCATGTCCCCAAGGAAAAAGCTGTGGAGGCAGGCATGTTGTGGTACTTTTGCGCTCTTCTTGGGTAGTCCTTCGCAGCTGCTGTGTTCTTGGAACTCAGGTCTTTCTGGTTAAGAGACCTCTTACCCTAGGCGAAACTCAAACATTAACCCTAGGAAGGAAAATCAGCCTATGGTTCGGGATGGTCTCATGAGAATAGAAGCAGAGGCAGCCAAGTTGTGTCACTTCTGCGGCCCTCTTGGGATGCCTTTAACAGCTGCAGTGTGCCTGGAGCCCAGGGCTTCCTGGTTTTAAAAGTCCTAGGCCTAAGCCTAACAGTAACCCTAGGAAGGTAAATCAGCCGCGTATTAGGGTTCTTCCTAAGGGAAAAGCTGTGAAAGCAGCCATGTTGTGGCACTTTTGCACTCCCTTTGGGATGCCTTTGGCAGATGCAGTAAGCCTGGAACTCAGGGCTTCCTGGTTAAAAAACTCCAAGCCCTAGGCTGAACCCTAACCCTAACCCTAGGCAGATAAATCAGCCTAGGTATAGGGATGGTGCCAAGGAAAAAGCTGTGAAAGCTGCCATGTTGTTGCACTTTTGTACTCCCCTTGGCATGCCTTGAACAGCTGCAGTGTGCCTGGATCTAAGGGCTTCCTAGTTTTAAAAATCCTAGCCCTAGGCCTATGCCTTACAGTAACCCTGGGAAGGGAAATCAGCCTGGTGTTAAGCTTCTTGCCAAGGAAGAAGTCGTGAAAGCAACCATGTTGTGGCACTTTTGCTCTCCCTTTTGGATGCCTTTCACAGCTCCAGTGTGCCTGGAACTCAGGGCTTCCTGATTTTAAAAATCCTAGCCCTAGGCCGAACCCCAACCCTAAGACGAGAAAGGCAAATCAGCCAGGAATTAGGCATGTCCCCAAGGAAAAAGCTGTGGAGGCAGGCATGTTGTGGTACTTTTGCGCTCTTCTAGGCTAGTCCTTCGCAGCTGCTGTGTTCTTGGAACTCAGGGCTTTCTGGTTAATAGAACCCTCACCCGAGGCGTAACTCAAACCTTAACCCTAGGAAGGAAAATCAGCCTATGGTTCGGGATGGTCTCATGAGAATAGCAGCAGAGGCAGCCAAGTTGTGTCACTTCTGCTGCCCTCTTGGGATGCCTTTAACAGCTGCAGTGTGCCTGGAGCCCAGGGCTTCCTGGTTTTAAAAGTCCTAGGCCTAAGCCTAACATTAACCCTAGGAAGGTAAATCAGCCGGGTATTAGGGTTCTTCCTAAGGGAAAAGCTGTGAAAGCAGACATGTTGTGGCACTTCTGCACTCCCTTTGGGATGCCTTTGGCAGATGCAGTAAGCCTGGAACTCAGGGCTTCCTGGTTAAAAAACTCCAAGCCCTAGGCTGAACCCCAACCCTAACCCTAGGCAGATAAATCAGCCTAGGTATAGGGATGGTGCCAAGGAAAAAGCTGTGAAAGCTGCCATGTTGTTGCACTTTTGTACTCCCCTTGGGATGCCTTGAACAGCTGCAGTGTCCCTAGATCTAAGGGCTTCCTAGTTTTAAAAATCCTAGCCCTAGGCCTAAGCCTAACAGTAACCCTGGGAAGGGAAATCAGCCTGGTGTTAGGCTTCTTGCCAAGGAAAAAGCCGTGAAAGCAACCATGTTGTGGCACTTTTGCACTCCCTTTTGGATGTCTTTCACAGCTCCAGTGTGCCTGGAACTCAGGGCTTCCTGATTTTAAAAGTCCTAGCCCTAGGCCGAACCCCAACCCTAAGACGAGAAAGGCAAATCAGCCAGGAATTAGGCATGTCCCCAAGGAAAAAGCTGTGGAGGCAGGCATGTTGTGGTACTTTTGCGCTCTTCTTGGCTAGTCCTTCGCAGCTGCTGTGTTCTTGGAACTCAGGGCTTTCTGGTTAATAGAACTCTTACCCTAGGCGTAACTCAAATCTTAACCCTAAGAAGGAAAATCAGCCTATGGTTCGGGATGGTCTCATGAGAATAGCAGCAGAGGCAGCCAAGTTGTGTCACTTCTGCGGCCCTCTTGGGATGCCTTTAACAGCTGCATGTGCCTGGAGCCCAGGGCTTCCTGGTTTTAAAAGTCCTAGGCCTAAGCCTAACAGTAACCCTAGGAAGGTAAATCAGCCGCGTATTAGGGTTCTTCCTAAGGGAAAAGCCGTGAAAGCAGCCATGTTGTGGCACTTCTGCACTCCCTTTGGGATGCTTTTGGCAGATGAAGTAAGCCTGGAACTCAGGGCTTCCTAGTTAAAAAAATCCTAGCCCTAGGCCGAACCCCAACCCTAAGACGAGAAAGGCAAATCAGCCAGGAATTAGGCATGTCCCCAAGGAAAAAGCTGTGGAGGCAGGCACGTTGTGGTACTTTTGCGCTCTTCTTGGGTAGTCCTTCGCAGCTGCTGTGTTCTTGGAACTCAGGGCTTTCTGGTTAATAGAACCCTTACCCCAGGCGTAACTCAAAGCTTAACCCTAGGAAGGAAAATCAGCCTATGGTTCGGGATGGTCTCATGGAAATATCAGTGGTGGCAGCCAAGTTGTGTCACTTTTGCGCTCCCCTTGGGATGCCTTTCGCAGCTGCAGTGTGCCTGGAGCCCAGGGCTTCCTGGTTTTAAAAGTCCTAGGCCTAAGCCTAACAGTAACCCTAGGAAGGTAAATCAGCCAGGTATTAGGGTTCTTCCTAAGGGAAAAGCCGTGAAAGCAGCCATGTTGTGGCACTTTTGCACTCCCTTTGGGATGCCTTTGGCAGATGCCGTAAGCCTGGAACTCAGGGCTTCCTAGTTAAAAAAATCCTAGCCCTAGGCCGAACCCCAACCCTAAGATGAGAAAGGCAAATCAGCCAGGAATTAGGCATGTCCCCAAGGAAAAAGCTGTGGAGGCAGGCATGTTGTGGTACTTTTGCGCTCTTCTTGGGTAGTCCTTCGCAGCTGCTGTGTTCTTGGAACTCAGGTCTTTCTGGTTAAGAGACCTCTTACCCTAGGCGAAACTCAAACATTAACCCTAGGAAGGAAAATCAGCCTATGGTTCGGGATGGTCTCATGAGAATAGAAGCAGAGGCAGCCAAGTTGTGTCACTTCTGCGGCCCTCTTGGGATGCCTTTAACAGGTGCAGTGTGCCTGGAGCCCAGGGCTTCCTGGTTTTAAAAGTCCTAGGCCTAAGCCTAACAGTAACCCTAGGAAGGTAAATCAGCCGCGTATTAGGGTTCTTCCTAAGGGAAAAGCTGTGAAAGCAGCCATGTTGTGGCACTTTTGCACTCCCTTTGGGATGCCTTTGGCAGATGCAGTAAGCCTGGAACTCAGGGCTTCCTGGTTAAAAAACTCCAAGCCCTAGGCTGAACCCTAACCCTAACCCTAGGCAGATAAATCAGCCTAGGTATAGGGATGGTGCCAAGGAAAAAGCTGTGAAAGCTGCCATGTTGTTGCACTTTTGTACTCCCCTTGGCATGCCTTGAACAGCTGCAGTGTGCCTGGATCTAAGGGCTTCCTAGTTTTAAAAATCCTAGCCCTAGGCCTATGCCTTACAGTAACCCTGGGAAGGGAAATCAGCCTGGTGTTAAGCTTCTTGCCAAGGAAGAAGTCGTGAAAGCAACCATGTTGTGGCACTTTTGCTCTCCCTTTTGGATGCCTTTCACAGCTCCAGTGTGCCTGGAACTCAGGGCTTCCTGATTTTAAAAATCCTAGCCCTAGGCCGAACCCCAACCCTAAGACGAGAAAGGCAAATCAGCCAGGAATGAGGCATGTCCCCAAGGAAAAAGCTGTGGAGGCAGGCATGTTGTGGTACTTTTGCGCTCTTCTAGGCTAGTCCTTCGCAGCTGCTGTGTTCTTGGAACTCAGGGCTTTCTGGTTAATAGAACCCTCACCCGAGGCGTAACTCAAACCTTAACCCTAGGAAGGAAAATCAGCCTATGGTTCGGGATGGTCTCATGAGAATAGCAGCAGAGGCAGCCAAGTTGTGTCACTTCTGCTGCCCTCTTGGGATGCCTTTAACAGCTGCAGTGTGCCTGGAGCCCAGGGCTTCCTGGTTTTAAAAGTCCTAGGCCTAAGCCTAACATTAACCCTAGGAAGGTAAATCAGCCGGGTATTAGGGTTCTTCCTAAGGGAAAAGCTGTGAAAGCAGACATGTTGTGGCACTTCTGCACTCCCTTTGGGATGCCTTTGGCAGATGCAGTAAGCCTGGAACTCAGGGCTTCCTGGTTAAAAAACTCCAAGCCCTAGGCTGAACCCCAACCCTAACCCTAGGCAGATAAATCAGCCTAGGTATAGGGATGGTGCCAAGGAAAAAGCTGTGAAAGCTGCCATGTTGTTGCACTTTTGTACTCCCCTTGGGATGCCTTGAACAGCTGCAGTGTCCCTAGATCTAAGGGCTTCCTAGTTTTAAAAATCCTAGCCCTAGGCCTAAGCCTAACAGTAACCCTGGGAAGGGAAATCAGCCTGGTGTTAGGCTTCTTGCCAAGGAAAAAGCCGTGAAAGCAACCATGTTGTGGCACTTTTGCACTCCCTTTTGGATGTCTTTCACAGCTCCAGTGTGCCTGGAACTCAGGGCTTCCTGATTTTAAAAGTCCTAGCCCTAGGCCGAACCCCAACCCTAAGACGAGAAAGGCAAATCAGCCAGGAATTAGGCATGTCCCCAAGGAAAAAGCTGTGGAGGCAGGCATGTTGTGGTACTTTTGCGCTCTTCTTGGCTAGTCCTTCGCAGCTGCTGTGTTCTTGGAACTCAGGGCTTTCTGGTTAATAGAACTCTTACCCTAGGCGTAACTCAAATCTTAACCCTAAGAAGGAAAATCAGCCTATGGTTCGGGATGGTCTCATGAGAATAGCAGCAGAGGCAGCCAAGTTGTGTCACTTCTGCGGCCCTCTTGGGATGCCTTTAACAGCTGCATGTGCCTGGAGCCCAGGGCTTCCTGGTTTTAAAAGTCCTAGGCCTAAGCCTAACAGTAACCCTAGGAAGGTAAATCAGCCGCGTATTAGGGTTCTTCCTAAGGGAAAAGCCGTGAAAGCAGCCATGTTGTGGCACTTCTGCACTCCCTTTGGGATGCTTTTGGCAGATGAAGTAAGCCTGGAACTCAGGGCTTCCTAGTTAAAAAAATCCTAGCCCTAGGCCGAACCCCAACCCTAAGACGAGAAAGGCAAATCAGCCAGGAATTAGGCATGTCCCCAAGGAAAAAGCTGTGGAGGCAGGCACGTTGTGGTACTTTTGCGCTCTTCTTGGGTAGTCCTTCGCAGCTGCTGTGTTCTTGGAACTCAGGGCTTTCTGGTTAATAGAACCCTTACCCCAGGCGTAACTCAAAGCTTAACCCTAGGAAGGAAAATCAGCCTATGGTTCGGGATGGTCTCATGGAAATATCAGTGGTGGCAGCCAAGTTGTGTCACTTTTGCGCTCCCCTTGGGATGCCTTTCGCAGCTGCAGTGTGCCTGGAGCCCAGGGCTTCCTGGTTTTAAAAGTCCTAGGCCTAAGCCTTACAGTAACCCTAGGAAGGTAAATCAGCCAGGTATTAGGGTTCTTCCTAAGGGAAAAGCCGTGAAAGCAGCCATGTTGTGGCACTTTTGCACTCCCTTTGGGATGCCTTTGGCAGATGCCGTAAGCCTGGAACTCAGGGCTTCCTAGTTAAAAAAATCCTAGCCCTAGGCCGAACCCCAACCCTAAGATGAGAAAGGCAAATCAGCCAGGAATTAGGCATGTCCCCAAGGAAAAAGCTGTGGAGGCAGGCATGTTGTGGTACTTTTGCGCTCTTCTTGGCTAGTCCTTCGCAGCTGCTGTGTTCTTGGAACTCAGGGCTTTCTGGTTAATAGAACCCTTACCCTTGGCGTAACTCAAACCTTAACCCTAGGAAGGAAAATCAGCCTATGATTCGGGATGGTCTCACGAGAATAGCAGCAGAGGCAGCCAAGTTGTGTCACTTCTGCGGCCCTCTTGGGATACCTTTAACAGCTGCAGTGTGCCTGGAGCCCAGGGCTTCCTGGTTTTAAAAGTCCTAGGCCTAAGCCTAACATTAACCCTAGGAAGGTAAATCAGCCGGGTATTAGGGTTCTTCCTAAGGGAAAAGCCGTGAAAGCACCCATGTTGTGGCACTTCTGCACTCCCTTTGGGATGCTTTTGGAAGATGAAGTAAGCCTGGAACTCAGGGCTTCCTAGTTAAAAAAATCCTAGCCCTAGGCCGAACCCCAACCCTAAGACGAGAAAGGCAAATCAGCCAGGAATTAGGCATGTCCCCAAGGAAAAAGCTGTGGACGCAGGCACGTTTTGGTACTTTTGCGCTCTTCTTGGGTAGTCCTTCGCAGCTGCTGTGTTCATGGAACTCAGGGCTTTCTGGTTAATAGAACCCTTACCCCAGGCGTAACTCAAACCTTAACGCTAGGAAGGAAAATCAGCCTATGGTTCGGGATGGTCTCATGGAATTATCAGTGGTGGCAGCCAAGTTGTGTCACTTTTGCGCTCCCCTTGGGATGTCTTTCGCAGCTGCAGTGTGCCTGGAGCCCAGGGCTTCCTGGTTTTAAAAGTCCTAGGCCTAAGCCTAACAGTAACCCTAGGAAGGTAAATCAGCCGGGTATTAGGGTTCTTCCTAAGGGAAAAGCCGTGAAAGCAGCCATGTTGTGGCACTTTTGCACTCCCTTTGGGATGCCTTTGGCAGATGCAGTAAGCCTGGAACTCAGGGCTTCCTAGTTAAAAATATCCTAGCCCTAGCCCGAACCCCAACCCTAAGACGAGAAAGGCAAATCAGCCAGGAATTAGGCATGTCCCCAAGGAAAAAGCTGTGGAGGCAGGCACGTTGTGGTACTTTTGCGCTCTTCTTGGCTAGTCCTTCGCAGCTGCTGTGTTCTTGGAACTCAGGGCTTTCTGGTTAATAGAACTCTTACCCTAGGCGTAACTCAAATCTTAACCCTAAGAAGGAAAATCAGCCTATGGTTCGGGATGGTCTCATGAGAATAGCAGCAGAGGCAGCCAAGTTGTGTCACTTCTGCGGCCCTCTTGGGATGCCTTTTACAGCTGCATGTGCCTGGAGCCCAGGGCTTCCTGGTTTTAAAAGTCCTAGGCCTAAGCCTAACAGTAACCCTAGGAAGGTAAATCAGCAGCGTATTAGGGTTCTTCCTAAGGGAAAAGCCGTGAAAGCAGCCATGTTGTGGCACTTCTGCACTCCCTTTGGGATGCTTTTGGCAGATGCAGTAAGCCTGGAACTCAGGGCTTCCTAGTTAAAAATATCCTAGCCCTAGGCCGAACCCCAACCCTAAGACGAGAAAGGCAAATCAGCCAGGAATTAGGCATGTCCCCAAGGAAAAAGCTGTGGAGGCAGGCACGTTGTGGTACTTTTGCGCTCTTCTTGGGTAGTCCTTCGCAGCTGCTGTGTTCTTGGAACTCAGGGCTTTCTGGTTAATAGAACCCTTACCCCAGGCGTAACTCAAACCTTAACCCTAGGAAGGAAAATCAGCCTATGGTTCGGGATGGTCTCATGGAAATATCAGTGGTGGCAGCCAAGTTGTGTCACTTTTGCGCTCCCCTTGGGATGCCTTTCGCAGCTGCAGTGTGCCTGGAGCCCAGGGCTTCCTGGTTTTAAAAGTCCTAGGCCTAAGCCTAACAGTAACCCTAGGAAGGTAAATCAGCCGGGTATTAGGGTTCTTCCTAAGGGGAAAGCCGTGAAAGCAGCCATGTTGTGGCACTTCTGCACTCCCTTTGGGATGCCTTTGGCAGATGAAGTAAGCCTGGAACTCAGGGCTTCCTAGTTAAAAAATATCCTAGCCCTAGGCCGAACCCCAACCCTAAGACGAGAAAGGCAAATCAGCCAGGAATTAGGCATGTCCCCAAGGAAAAAGCTGTGGAGGCAGGCATGTTGTGGTACTTTTGCGCTCTTCTTGGGTAGTCCTTCGCAGCTGCTGTGTTCTTGGAACTCAGGTCTTTCTGGTTAAGAGACCTCTTACCCTAGGCGAAACTCAAACATTAACCCTAGGAAGGAAAATCAGCCTATGGTTCGGGATGGTCTCATGAGAATAGAAGCAGAGGCAGCCAAGTTGTGTCACTTCTGCGGCCCTCTTGGGATGCCTTGAACAGCTGCAGTGTGCCTGGAGCCCAGGGCTTCCTGGTTTTAAAAGTCCTAGGCCTAAGCCTAACAGTAACCCTAGGAAGGTAAATCAGCCGCGTATTAGGGTTCTTCCTAAGGGAAAAGCTGTGAAAGCAGCCATGTTGTGGCACTTTTGCACTCCCTTTGGGATGCCTTTGGCAGATGCCGTAAGCCTGGAACTCAGGGCTTCCTGGTTAAAAAACTCCAAGCCCTAGGCTGAACCCTAACCCTAACCCTAGGCAGATAAATCAGCCTAGGTATAGGGATGGTGCCAAGGAAAAAGCTGTGAAAGCTGCCATGTTGTTGCACTTTTGTACTCCCCTTGGCATGCCTTGAACAGCTGCAGTGTGCCTGGATCTAAGGGCTTCCTAGTTTTAAAAATCCTAGCCCTAGGCCTATGCCTTACAGTAACCCTGGGAAGGGAAATCAGCCTGGTGTTAAGCTTCTTGCCAAGGAAGAAGTCGTGAAAGCAACCATGTTGTGGCACTTTTGCTCTCCCTTTTGGATGCCTTTCACAGCTCCAGTGTGCCTGGAACTCAGGGCTTCCTGATTTTAAAAATCCTAGCCCTAGGCCGAACCCCAACCCTAAGACGAGAAAGGCAAATCAGCCAGGAATTAGGCATGTCCCCAAGGAAAAAGCTGTGGAGGCAGGCATGTTGTGGTACTTTTGCGCTCTTCTAGGCTAGTCCTTCGCAGCTGCTGTGTTCTTGGAACTCAGGGCTTTCTGGTTAATAGAACCCTCACCCGAGGCGTAACTCAAACCTTAACCCTAGGAAGGAAAATCAGCCTATGGTTCGGGATGGTCTCATGAGAATAGCAGCAGAGGCAGCCAAGTTGTGTCACTTCTGCAGCCCTCTTGGGATGCCTTTCGCAGCTGCATGTGCCTGGAGCCCAGGGCTTCGTGGTTTTAAAAGTCCTAGGCCTAAGCCTAACAGTAACCCTAGGAAGGTAAATCAGCCGCGTATTAGGGTTCTTCCTAAGGGAAAAGCCGTGAAAGCAGCCATGTTGTGGCACTTCTGCACTCCCTTTGGGATGCCTTTGGCAGATGCAGTAAGCCTGGAACTCAGGGCTTCCTAGTTAAAAAAATCCTAGCCCTAGGCCGAACCCCAACCCTAAGATGAGAAAGGCAAATCAGCCAGGAATTAGGCATGTCCCCAAGGAAAAAGCTGTGGAGGCAGGCACGTTGTGGTACTTTTGCGCTCTTCTTGGCTAGTCCTTCGCAGCTGCTGTGTTCTTGGAACTCAGGGCTTTCTGGTTAATAGAACCCTTACCCCAGGCGTAACTCAAACCTTAACCCTAGGAAGGAAAATCAGCCTATGGTTCGGGATGGTCTCATGGAAATATCAGTGGTGGCAGCCAAGTTGTGTCACTTTTGCGCTCCCCTTGGGATGCCTTTCGCAGCTGCAGTGTGCCTGGAGCCCAGGGCTTCCTGGTTTTAAAAGTCCTAGGCCTAAGCCTAACAGTAACCCTAGGAAGGTAAATCAGCCGCGTATTAGGGTTCTTCCTAAGGGAAAAGCCGTGAAACCAGCCATGTTGTGGCACTTCTGCACTCCCTTTGGGATGCCTTTGACAGATGCAGTAAGCCTGGAACTCAGGGCTTCCTAGTTAAAAAAATCCTAGCCCTAGGCCGAACCCCAACCCTAAGACGAGAAAGGCAAATCAGCCAGGAATTAGGCATGTCCCCAAGGAAAAAGCTGTGGAGGCAGGCAAGTTGTGGTACTTTTGCGCTCTTCTTGGGTAGTCCTTCGCAGCTGCTGTGTTCTTGGAACTCAGGGCTTTCTGGTTAAGAGACCTCTTACCCTAGGCGAAACTCAAACATTAACCCTAGGAAGGAAAATCAGCCTATGGTTCGGGATGGTCTCATGAGAATAGAAGCAGAGGCAGCCAAGTTGTGTCACTTCTGCGGCCCTCTTGGGATGCCTTTAACAGCTGCAGTGTGCCTGGAGCCCAGGGCTTCCTGGTTTTAAAAGTCCTAGGCCTAAGCCTAACAGTAACCCTAGGAAGGTAAATCAGCCGCGTATTAGGGTTCTTCCTAAGGGAAAAGCTGTGAAAGCAGCCATGTTGTGGCACTTTTGCACTCCCTTTGGGATGCCTTTGGCAGATGCAGTAAGCCTGGAACTCAGGGCTTCCTGGTTAAAAAACTCCAAGCCCTAGGCTGAACCCTAACCCTAACCCTAGGCAGATAAATCAGCCTAGGTATAGGGATGGTGCCAAGGAAAAAGCTGTGAAAGCTGCCATGTTGTTGCACTTTTCTACTCCCCTTGGCATGCCTTGAACAGCTGCAGTGTGCCTGGATCTAAGGGCTTCCTAGTTTTAAAAATCCTAGCCCTAGGCCTATGCCTTACAGTAACCCTGGGAAGGGAAATCAGCCTGGTGTTAAGCTTCTTGCCAAGGAAGAAGTCGTGAAAGCAACCATGTTGTGGCACTTTTGCTCTCCCTTTTGGATGCCTTTCACAGCTCCAGTGTGCCTGGAACTCAGGGCTTCCTGATTTTAAAAATCCTAGCCCTAGGCCGAACCCCAACCCTAAGACGAGAAAGGCAAATCAGCCAGGAATTAGGCATGTCCCCAAGGAAAAAGCTGTGGAGGCAGGCATGTTGTGGTACTTTTGCGCTCTTCTAGGCTAGTCCTTCGCAGCTGCTGTGTTCTTGGAACTCAGGGCTTTCTGGTTAATAGAACCCTCACCCGAGGCGTAACTCAAACCTTAACCCTAGGAAGGAAAATCAGCCTATGGTTCGGGATGGTCTCATGAGAATAGCAGCAGAGGCAGCCAAGTTGTGTCACTTCTGCTGCCCTCTTGGGATGCCTTTAACAGCTGCAGTGTGCCTGGAGCCCAGGGCTTCCTGGTTTTAAAAGTCCTAGGCCTAAGCCTAACATTAACCCTAGGAAGGTAAATCAGCCGGGTATTAGGGTTCTTCCTAAGGGAAAAGCTGTGAAAGCAGACATGTTGTGGCACTTCTGCACTCCCTTTGGGATGCCTTTGGCAGATGCAGTAAGCCTGGAACTCAGGGCTTCCTGGTTAAAAAACTCCAAGCCCTAGGCTGAACCCCAACCCTAACCCTAGGCAGATAAATCAGCCTAGGTATAGGGATGGTGCCAAGGAAAAAGCTGTGAAAGCTGCCATGTTGTTGCACTTTTGTACTCCCCTTGGGATGCCTTGAACAGCTGCAGTGTCCCTAGATCTAAGGGCTTCCTAGTTTTAAAAATCCTAGCCCTAGGCCTAAGCCTAACAGTAACCCTGGGAAGGGAAATCAGCCTGGTGTTAGGCTTCTTGCCAAGGAAAAAGCCGTGAAAGCAACCATGTTGTGGCACTTTTGCACTCCCTTTTGGATGTCTTTCACAGCTCCAGTGTGCCTGGAACTCAGGGCTTCCTGATTTTAAAAGTCCTAGCCCTAGGCCGAACCCCAACCTTAAGACGAGAAAGGCAAATCAGCCAGGAATTAGGCATGTCCCCAAGGAAAAAGCTGTGGAGGCAGGCATGTTGTGGTACTTTTGCGCTCTTCTTGGCTAGTCCTTCGCAGCTGCTGTGTTCTTGGAACTCAGGGCTTTCTGGTTAATAGAACCCTTACCCGAGGAGTAACTCAAATCTTAACCCTAAGAAGGAAAATCAGCCTATGGTTCGGGATGGTCTCATGAGAATAGCAGCAGAGGCAGCCAAGTTGTGTCACTTCTGCGGCCCTCTTGGGATGCCTTTAACAGCTGCATGTGCCTGGAGCCCAGGGCTTCCTGGTTTTAAAAGTCCTAGGCCTAAGCCTAACAGTAACCCTAGGAAGGTAAATCAGCCGCGTATTAGGGTTCTTCCTAAGGGAAAAGCCGTGAAAGCAGCCATGTTGTGGCACTTCTGCACTCCCTTTGGGATGCTTTTGGCAGATGAAGTAAGCCTGGAACTCAGGGCTTCCTAGTTAAAAAAATCCTAGCCCTAGGCCGAACCCCAACCCTAAGACGAGAAAGGCAAATCAGCCAGGAATTAGGCATGTCCCCAAGGAAAAAGCTGTGGAGGCAGGCACGTTGTGGTACTTTTGCGCTCTTCTTGGGTAGTCCTTCGCAGCTGCTGTGTTCTTGGAACTCAGGGCTTTCTGGTTAATAGAACCCTTACCCCAGGCGTAACTCAAAGCTTAACCCTAGGAAGGAAAATCAGCCTATGGTTCGGGATGGTCTCATGGAAATATCAGTGGTGGCAGCCAAGTTGTGTCACTTTTGCGCTCCCCTTGGGATGCCTTTCGCAGCTGCAGTGTGCCTGGAGCCCAGGGCTTCCTGGTTTTAAAAGTCCTAGGCCTAAGCCTAACAGTAACCCTAGGAAGGTAAATCAGCCGGGTATTAGGGTTCTTCCTAAGGGGAAAGCCGTGAAAGCAGCCATGTTGTGGCACTTCTGCACTCCCTTTGGGATGCCTTTGGCAGATGAAGTAAGCCTGGAACTCAGGGCTTCCTAGTTAAAAAATATCCTAGCCCTAGGCCGAACCCCAACCCTAAGACGAGAAAGGCAAATCAGCCAGGAATTAGGCATGTCCCCAAGGAAAAAGCTGTGGAGGCAGGCATGTTGTGGTACTTTTGCTCTCTTCTTGGGAAGTCCTTTGCAGCTGCTGTGTTCTTGGAACTCAGGGCTTTCTGGTTAATAGAACCCTTTCCCTTGGCGTAACTCAAACCTTAACCCTAGGAAGGAAAATCAGCCTATGGTTCGGGATGCTCTCATGGAAATATCAGTGGTGGCAGCCAAGTTGTGCCACTTTTGCGCTCCCCTTGGGATGCCTTGAACAGCTGCAGTGTGCCTGGAGCCCAGGGCTTCCTGGTTTTAAAAGTCCTAGGCCTAAGCCTTACAGTAACCCTAGGAAGGTAAATCAGCCAGGTATTAGGGTTCTTCCTAAGGGAAAAGCCGTGAAAGCAGCCATGTTGTGGC
Source organism: Ammospiza maritima maritima (assembly GCA_036010785.1). Lineage (NCBI taxonomy): Eukaryota > Metazoa > Chordata > Aves > Passeriformes > Passerellidae > Ammospiza > Ammospiza maritima. The sequence goes on from JAYKTQ010000152.1 coordinate 43,436, forward strand.
ACTTTTGCACTCCCTTTGGGATGCCTTTGGCAGATGCAGTAAGCCTGGAACTCAGGGCTTCCTAGTTAAAAAAATCCTAGCCCTAGGCCGAACCCCAACCTGAAGACGAGAAAGGCAAATCAGCCAGGAATTAGGCATGTCCCCAAGGAAAAAGCTGTGGAGGCAGGCATGTTGTGGTACTTTTGCGCTCTTCTTGGGTAGTCCTTCGCAGCTGCTGTGTTCTTGGAACTCAGGGCTTTCTGGTTAATAGAACCCTTGCCCTAGGCGTAACTCAAACCTTAACCCTAGGAAGGAAAATCAGCCTATGGTTCGGGATGGTCTCATGAGAATAGCAGCAGAGGCAGCCAAGTTGTGTCACTTCTGCAGCCCTCTTGGGATGCCTTTCGCAGCTGCATGTGCCTGGAGCCCAGGGCTTCGTGGTTTTAAAAGTCCTAGGCCTAAGCCTAACAGTAACCCTAGGAAGGTAAATCAGCCGCGTATTAGGGTTCTTCCTAAGGGAAAAGCCGTGAAAGCAGCCATGTTGTGGCACTTCTGCACTCCCTTTGGGATGCCTTTGGCAGATGCAGTAAGCCTGGAACTCAGGGCTTCCTGGTTAAAAAACTCCAAGGCCTAGGCCGAACCCCAACCCTAACCCTAGGCAGATTAATCAGCCTAGGTATAGGGATGGTGCCAAGGAAAAAGCTGTGAAAGCTGCCATGTTGTTGCACTTTTGTACTCCCCTTGGGATGCCTTGAACAGCTGCAGTGTCCCTGGATCTAAGGGCTTCCTAGTTTTAAAAATCCTAGCCCTAGGCCTAAGCCTAACAGTAAACCTGGGAAGGGAAATCAGCCTGGTGTTAGGCTTGTTGCCAAGGAAAAAGCCGTGAAAGCAACCATGTTGTGGAACTTTTGCACTGCCTTTTGGATGTCTTTCACAGCTCCAGTGTGCCTAGAACTCAGGGCTTCCTGATTTTAAAAGTCCTAGCCCTTGGCCGAACCCCAACCCTAAGACGAGAAAGGCAAATCCGCCAGGAATAAGGCATGTCCCCAAGGAAAAAGCTGTGGAGGCAGGCATGTTGTGGTACTTTTGCTCTCTTCTAGGCTAGTCCTTCGCAGCTGCTGTGTTCTTGGAACTCAGGGCTTTCTGGTTAATAGAACCCTTACCCTTGGCGTAACTCAAACCTTAACCCTAGGAAGGAAAATCAGCCTATGGTTCGGGATGCTCTCATGGAAATATCAGTGGTGGCAGCCAAGTTGTGCCACTTTTGCGCTCCCCTTGGGATGCCTTGAACAGCTGCAGTGTGCCTGGAGCCCAGGGCTTCCTGGTTTTAAAAGTCCTAGGCCTAAGCCTTACAGTAACCCTAGGAAGGTAAATCAGCCAGGTATTAGGGTTCTTCCTAAGGGAAAAGCCGTGAAAGCAGCCATGTTGTGGCACTTTTGCACTCCCTTTGGGATGCCTTTGGAAGATGCAGTAAGCCTGGAACTCAGGGCTTCCTAGTTAAAAAAATCCTAGCCCTAGGCCGAACCCCAAACCTAAGACGAGAAAGGCAAATCAGCCAGGAATTAGGCATGTCCCCAAGGAAAAAGCTGTGGAGGCAGGCACGTTGTGGTTCTTTTGCGCTCTTCTTGGGTAGTCCTTCGCAGCTGCTGTGTTCTTGGAACTCAGGGCTTTCTGGTTAATAGAACTCTTACCCTAGGCGTAACTCAAATCTTAACCCTAGGAAGGAAAATCAGCCTATGGTTCGGGATGGTCTCATGGAAATATCAGTGGTGGCAGCCAAGTTGTGTCACTTTTGCGCTCCCCTTGGGATGCCTTTCGCAGCTGCAGTGTGCCTGGAGCCCAGGGCTTCCTGGTTTTAAAAGTCCTAGGCCTAAGCCTAACAGTAACCCTAGGAAGGTAAATCAGCCGCGTATTAGGGTTCTTCCTAAGGGAAAAGCCGTGAAACCAGCCATGTTGTGGCACTTCTGCACTCCCTTTGGGATGCCTTTGACAGATGCAGTAAGCCTGGAACTCAGGGCTTCCTAGTTAAAAAAATCCTAGCCCTAGGCCGAACCCCAACCCTAAGACGAGAAAGGCAAATCAGCCAGGAATTAGGCATGTCCCCAAGGAAAAAGCTGTGGAGGCAGGCAAGTTGTGGTACTTTTGCGCTCTTCTTGGGTAGTCCTTCGCAGCTGCTGTGTTCTTGGAACTCAGGGCTTTCTGGTTAAGAGACCTCTTACCCTAGGCGAAACTCAAACATTAACCCTAGGAAGGAAAATCAGCCTATGGTTCGGGATGGTCTCATGAGAATAGAAGCAGAGGCAGCCAAGTTGTGTCACTTCTGCGGCCCTCTTGGGATGCCTTTAACAGCTGCAGTGTGCCTGGAGCCCAGGGCTTCCTGGTTTTAAAAGTCCTAGGCCTAAGCCTAACAGTAACCCTAGGAAGGTAAATCAGCCGCGTATTAGGGTTCTTCCTAAGGGAAAAGCTGTGAAAGCAGCCATGTTGTGGCACTTTTGCACTCCCTTTGGGATGCCTTTGGCAGATGCAGTAAGCCTGGAACTCAGGGCTTCCTGGTTAAAAAACTCCAAGCCCTAGGCTGAACCCTAACCCTAACCCTAGGCAGATAAATCAGCCTAGGTATAGGGATGGTGCCAAGGAAAAAGCTGTGAAAGCTGCCATGTTGTTGCACTTTTCTACTCCCCTTGGCATGCCTTGAACAGCTGCAGTGTGCCTGGATCTAAGGGCTTCCTAGTTTTAAAAATCCTAGCCCTAGGCCTATGCCTTACAGTAACCCTGGGAAGGGAAATCAGCCTGGTGTTAAGCTTCTTGCCAAGGAAGAAGTCGTGAAAGCAACCATGTTGTGGCACTTTTGCTCTCCCTTTTGGATGCCTTTCACAGCTCCAGTGTGCCTGGAACTCAGGGCTTCCTGATTTTAAAAATCCTAGCCCTAGGCCGAACCCCAACCCTAAGACGAGAAAGGCAAATCAGCCAGGAATTAGGCATGTCCCCAAGGAAAAAGCTGTGGAGGCAGGCATGTTGTGGTACTTTTGCGCTCTTCTAGGCTAGTCCTTCGCAGCTGCTGTGTTCTTGGAACTCAGGGCTTTCTGGTTAATAGAACCCTCACCCGAGGCGTAACTCAAACCTTAACCCTAGGAAGGAAAATCAGCCTATGGTTCGGGATGGTCTCATGAGAATAGCAGCAGAGGCAGCCAAGTTGTGTCACTTCTGCTGCCCTCTTGGGATGCCTTTAACAGCTGCAGTGTGCCTGGAGCCCAGGGCTTCCTGGTTTTAAAAGTCCTAGGCCTAAGCCTAACATTAACCCTAGGAAGGTAAATCAGCCGGGTATTAGGGTTCTTCCTAAGGGAAAAGCTGTGAAAGCAGACATGTTGTGGCACTTCTGCACTCCCTTTGGGATGCCTTTGGCAGATGCAGTAAGCCTGGAACTCAGGGCTTCCTGGTTAAAAAACTCCAAGCCCTAGGCTGAACCCCAACCCTAACCCTAGGCAGATAAATCAGCCTAGGTATAGGGATGGTGCCAAGGAAAAAGCTGTGAAAGCTGCCATGTTGTTGCACTTTTGTACTCCCCTTGGGATGCCTTGAACAGCTGCAGTGTCCCTAGATCTAAGGGCTTCCTAGTTTTAAAAATCCTAGCCCTAGGCCTAAGCCTAACAGTAACCCTGGGAAGGGAAATCAGCCTGGTGTTAGGCTTCTTGCCAAGGAAAAAGCCGTGAAAGCAACCATGTTGTGGCACTTTTGCACTCCCTTTTGGATGTCTTTCACAGCTCCAGTGTGCCTGGAACTCAGGGCTTCCTGATTTTAAAAGTCCTAGCCCTAGGCCGAACCCCAACCTTAAGACGAGAAAGGCAAATCAGCCAGGAATTAGGCATGTCCCCAAGGAAAAAGCTGTGGAGGCAGGCATGTTGTGGTACTTTTGCGCTCTTCTTGGCTAGTCCTTCGCAGCTGCTGTGTTCTTGGAACTCAGGGCTTTCTGGTTAATAGAACCCTTACCCGAGGAGTAACTCAAATCTTAACCCTAAGAAGGAAAATCAGCCTATGGTTCGGGATGGTCTCATGAGAATAGCAGCAGAGGCAGCCAAGTTGTGTCACTTCTGCGGCCCTCTTGGGATGCCTTTAACAGCTGCATGTGCCTGGAGCCCAGGGCTTCCTGGTTTTAAAAGTCCTAGGCCTAAGCCTAACAGTAACCCTAGGAAGGTAAATCAGCCGCGTATTAGGGTTCTTCCTAAGGGAAAAGCCGTGAAAGCAGCCATGTTGTGGCACTTCTGCACTCCCTTTGGGATGCTTTTGGCAGATGAAGTAAGCCTGGAACTCAGGGCTTCCTAGTTAAAAAAATCCTAGCCCTAGGCCGAACCCCAACCCTAAGACGAGAAAGGCAAATCAGCCAGGAATTAGGCATGTCCCCAAGGAAAAAGCTGTGGAGGCAGGCACGTTGTGGTACTTTTGCGCTCTTCTTGGGTAGTCCTTCGCAGCTGCTGTGTTCTTGGAACTCAGGGCTTTCTGGTTAATAGAACCCTTACCCCAGGCGTAACTCAAAGCTTAACCCTAGGAAGGAAAATCAGCCTATGGTTCGGGATGGTCTCATGGAAATATCAGTGGTGGCAGCCAAGTTGTGTCACTTTTGCGCTCCCCTTGGGATGCCTTTCGCAGCTGCAGTGTGCCTGGAGCCCAGGGCTTCCTGGTTTTAAAAGTCCTAGGCCTAAGCCTAACAGTAACCCTAGGAAGGTAAATCAGCCGGGTATTAGGGTTCTTCCTAAGGGGAAAGCCGTGAAAGCAGCCATGTTGTGGCACTTCTGCACTCCCTTTGGGATGCCTTTGGCAGATGAAGTAAGCCTGGAACTCAGGGCTTCCTAGTTAAAAAATATCCTAGCCCTAGGCCGAACCCCAACCCTAAGACGAGAAAGGCAAATCAGCCAGGAATTAGGCATGTCCCCAAGGAAAAAGCTGTGGAGGCAGGCATGTTGTGGTACTTTTGCTCTCTTCTTGGGAAGTCCTTTGCAGCTGCTGTGTTCTTGGAACTCAGGGCTTTCTGGTTAATAGAACCCTTTCCCTTGGCGTAACTCAAACCTTAACCCTAGGAAGGAAAATCAGCCTATGGTTCGGGATGCTCTCATGGAAATATCAGTGGTGGCAGCCAAGTTGTGCCACTTTTGCGCTCCCCTTGGGATGCCTTGAACAGCTGCAGTGTGCCTGGAGCCCAGGGCTTCCTGGTTTTAAAAGTCCTAGGCCTAAGCCTTACAGTAACCCTAGGAAGGTAAATCAGCCAGGTATTAGGGTTCTTCCTAAGGGAAAAGCCGTGAAAGCAGCCATGTTGTGGCACTTTTGCACTCCCTTTGGGATGCCTTTGGCAGATGCAGTAAGCCTGGAACTCAGGGCTTCCTAGTTAAAAAAATCCTAGCCCTAGGCCGAACCCCAACCTGAAGACGAGAAAGGCAAATCAGCCAGGAATTAGGCATGTCCCCAAGGAAAAAGCTGTGGAGGCAGGCATGTTGTGGTACTTTTGCGCTCTTCTTGGCTAGTCCTTCGCAGCTGCTGTGTTCTTGGAACTCAGGGCTTTCTGGTTAATAGAACCCTTACCCTAGGCGTAACTCAAACCTTAACCCTAGGAAGGAAAATCAGCCTATGGTTCGGGATGGTCTCATGAGAATAGCAGCAGAGGCAGCCAAGTTGTGTCACTTCTGCGGCCCTCTTGGGATACCTTTAACAGCTGGAGTGTGCCTGGAGCCCAGGGCTTCGTGGTTTTAAAAGTCCTAGGCCTAAGCCTAACAGTAACCCTAGGAAGGTAAATCAGCCGCGTATTAGGGTTCTTCCTAAGGGAAAAGCCGTGAAAGCAGCCATGTTGTGGCACTTCTGCACTCCCTTTGGGATGCCTTTGGCAGATGCAGTAAGCCTGGAACTCAGGGCTTCCTGGTTAAAAAACTCCAAGGCCTAGGCCGAACCCCAACCCTAACCCTAGGCAGATTAATCAGCCTAGGTATAGGGATGGTGCCAAGGAAAAAGCTGTGAAAGCTGCCATGTTGTTGCACTTTTGTACTCCCCTTGGGATGCCTTGAACAGCTGCAGTGTCCCTGGATCTAAGGGCTTCCTAGTTTTAAAAATCCTAGCCCTAGGCCTAAGCCTAACAGTAAACCTGGGAAGGGAAATCAGCCTGGTGTTAGGCTTGTTGCCAAGGAAAAAGCCGTGAAAGCAACCATGTTGTGGAACTTTTGCACTGCCTTTTGGATGTCTTTCACAGCTCCAGTGTGCCTAGAACTCAGGGCTTCCTGATTTTAAAAGTCCTAGCCCTTGGCCGAACCCCAACCCTAAGACGAGAAAGGCAAATCCGCCAGGAATAAGGCATGTCCCCAAGGAAAAAGCTGTGGAGGCAGGCATGTTGTGGTACTTTTGCTCTCTTCTAGGCTAGTCCTTCGCAGCTGCTGTGTTCTTGGAACTCAGGGCTTTCTGGTTAATAGAACCCTTACCCTTGGCGTAACTCAAACCTTAACCCTAGGAAGGAAAATCAGCCTATGGTTCGGGATGCTCTCATGGAAATATCAGTGGTGGCAGCCAAGTTGTGCCACTTTTGCGCTCCCCTTGGGATGCCTTTCGCAGCTGCAGTGTGCCTGGAGCCCAGGGCTTCCTGGTTTTAAAAGTCCTAGGCCTAAGCCTTACAGTAACCCTAGGAAGGTAAATCAGCCAGGTATTAGGGTTCTTCCTAAGGGAAAAGCCGTGAAAGCAGCCATGTTGTGGCACTTTTGCACTCCCTTTGGGATGCCTTTGGAAGATGCAGTAAGCCTGGAACTCAGGGCTTCCTAGTTAAAAAAATCCTAGCCCTAGGCCGAACCCCAAACCTAAGACGAGAAAGGCAAATCAGCCAGGAATTAGGCATGTCCCCAAGGAAAAAGCTGTGGAGGCAGGCACGTTGTGGTTCTTTTGCGCTCTTCTTGGGTAGTCCTTCGCAGCTGCTGTGTTCTTGGAACTCAGGGCTTTCTGGTTAATAGAACTCTTACCCTAGGCGTAACTCAAATCTTAACCCTAGGAAGGAAAATCAGCCTATGGTTCGGGATGGTCTCATGGAAATATCAGTGGTGGCAGCCAAGTTGTGTCACTTTTGCGCTCCCCTTGGGATGCCTTTCGCAGCTGCAGTGTGCCTGGAGCCCAGGGCTTCCTGGTTTTAAAAGTCCTAGGCCTAAGCCTAACAGTAACCCTAGGAAGGTAAATCAGCCGCGTATTAGGGTTCTTCCTAAGGGAAAAGCCGTGAAAGCAGCCATGTTGTGGCACTTCTGCACTCCCTTTGGGATGCCTTTGGCAGATGAAGTAAGCCTGGAACTCAGGGCTTCCTAGTTAAAAAAATCCTAGCCCTAGGCCGAACCCCAACCCTAAGACGAGAAAGGCAAATCAGCCAGGAATTAGGCATGTCCCCAAGGAAAAAGCTGTGGAGGCAGGCACGTTGTGGTACTTTTGCGCTCTTCTTGGGTAGTCCTTCGCAGCTGCTGTGTTCTTGGAACTCAGGGCTTTCTGGTTAATAGAACCCTTACCCCAGGCGTAACTCAAAGCTTAACCCTAGGAAGGAAAATCAGCCTGGTGTTCGGGATGGTCTCATGGAAATATCAGTGGTGGCAGCCAAGTTGTGTCACTTTTGCGCTCCCCTTGGGATGCCTTTCGCAGCTGCAGTGTGCCTGGAGCCCAGGGCTTCCTGGTTTTAAAAGTCCTAGGCCTAAGCCTAACAGTAACCCTAGGAAGGTAAATCAGCCGGGTATTAGGGTTCTTCCTAAGGGGAAAGCCGTGAAAGCAGCCATGTTGTGGCACTTCTGCACTCCCTTTGGAATGCCTTTGGCAGATGCAGTAAGCCTGGAACTCAGGGCTTCCTAGTTAAAAAACTCCAAGCCCTAGGCTGAACCCTAACCCTAACCCTAGGCAGATAAATCAGCCTAGGTATAGGGATGGTGCCAAGGAAAAAGCTGTGAAAGCTGCCATGTTGTTGCACTTTTGTACTCCCCTTGGGATGCCTTGAACAGCTGCAGCGTGCCTGGATCTAAGGGCTTTCTAGTTTTAAAAATCCTAGCCCTAGGCCTAAGCCTAACAGTAACCCTGGGAAGGGAAATCAGCCTGGTGTTAAGCTTCTTGCCAAGGAAAAAGTCGTGAAAGCAACCATGTTGTGGCACTTTTGCTCTCCCTTTTGGATGCCTTTCACAGCTCCAGTGTGCCTGGAACTCAGGACTTCCTGTTTTTAAAAATCCTAGCCCTAGGCCGAACTCCAACCCTAAGACGAGAAAGGCAAATCAGCCAGGAATTAGGCATGTCCCCAAGGAAAAAGCTGTGGAGGCAGGCATGTTGTGGTACTTTTGCGCTCTTCTTGGCTAGTCCTTCGCAGCTGCTGTGTTCTTGGAACTCAGGGCTTTCTGGTTAATAGAACCCTTACCCTAGGCGTAACTCAAACCTTAACCCTAGGAAGGAAAATCAGCCTATGGTTCGGGATGGTCTCATGAGAATAGCAGCAGAGGCAGCCAAGTTGTGTCACTTCTGCAGCCCTCTTGGGATGCCTTTCGCAGCTGCATGTGCCTGGAGCCCAGGGCTTCGTGGTTTTAAAAGTCCTAGGCCTAAGCCTAACAGTAACCCTAGGAAGGTAAATCAGCCGCGTATTAGGGTTCTTCCTAAGGGAAAAGCCGTGAAAGCAGCCATGTTGTGGCACTTCTGCACTCCCTTTGGGATGCCTTTGGCAGATGCAGTAAGCCTGGAACTCAGGGCTTCCTAGTTAAAAAAATCCTAGCCCTAGGCCGAACCCCAACCCTAAGATGAGAAAGGCAAATCAGCCAGGAATTAGGCATGTCCCCAAGGAAAAAGCTGTGGAGGCAGGCATGTTGTGGTACTTTTGCGCTCTTCTTGGCTAGTCCTTCGCAGCTGCTGTGTTCTTGGAACTCAGGGCTTTCTGGTTAATAGAACCCTTACCCTTGGCGTAACTCAAACCTTAACCCTAGGAAGGAAAATCAGCCTATGGTTCGGGATGGTCTCACGAGAATAGCAGCAGAGGCAGCCAAGTTGTGTCACTTCTGCGGCCCTCTTGGGATACCTTTAACAGCTGGAGTGTGCCTGGAGCCCAGGGCTTCCTGGTTTTAAAAGTCCTAGGCCTAAGCCTAACATTAACCCTAGGAAGGTAAATCAGCCGGGTATTAGGGTTCTTCCTAAGGGAAAAGCTGTGAAAGCAGCCATGTTGTGGCACTTCTGCACTCCCTTTGGGATGCCTTTGGCAGATGCAGTAAGCCTGTAACTCAGGGCTTCCTGGTTAAAAAACTCCAAGGCCTAGGCCGAACCCCAACCCTAACCCTAGGCAGATTAATCAGCCTAGGTATAGGGATGGTGCCAAGGAAAAAGCTGTGAAAGCTGCCATGTTGTTGCACTTTTGTACTCCCCTTGGGATGCCTTGAACAGCTGCAGTGTCCCTGGATCTAAGGGCTTCCTAGTTTTAAAAATCCTAGCCCTAGGCCTAAGCCTAACAGTAAACCTGGGAAGGGAAATCAGCCTGGTGTTAGGCTTCTTGCCAAGGAAAAAGCCGTGAAAGCAACCATGTTGTGGAACTTTTGCACTGCCTTTTGGATGCCTTTCACAGCTCCAGTGTGCCTAGAACTCAGGGCTTCCTGATTTTAAAAGTCCTAGCCCTTGGCCGAACCCCAACCCTAAGACGAGAAAGGCAAATCCGCCAGGAATAAGGCATGTCCCCAAGGAAAAAGCTGTGGAGGCAGGCATGTTGTGGTACTTTTGCTCTCTTCTAGGCTAGTCCTTCGCAGCTGCTGTGTTCTTGGAACTCAGGGCTTTCTGGTTAATAGAACCCTTACCCTTGGCGTAACTCAAACCTTAACCCTAGGAAGGAAAATCAGCCTATGGTTCGGGATGCTCTCATGGAAATATCAGTGGTGGCAGCCAAGTTGTGCCACTTTTGCGCTCCCCTTGGGATGCCTTGAACAGCTGCAGTGTGCCTGGAGCCCAGGGCTTCCTGGTTTTAAAAGTCCTAGGCCTAAGCCTTACAGTAACCCTAGGAAGGTAAATCAGCCAGGTATTAGGGTTCTTCCTAAGGGAAAAGCCGTGAAAGCAGCCATGTTGTGGCACTTTTGCACTCCCTTTGGGATGCCTTTGGAAGATGCAGTAAGCCTGGAACTCAGGGCTTCCTAGTTAAAAAAATCCTAGCCCTAGGCCGAACCCCAAACCTAAGACGAGAAAGGCAAATCAGCCAGGAATTAGGCATGTCCCCAAGGAAAAAGCTGTGGAGGCAGGCACGTTGTGGTACTTTTGCGCTCTTCTTGGGTAGTCCTTCGCAGCTGCTGTGTTCTTGGAACTCAGGGCTTTCTGGTTAATAGAACTCTTACCCTAGGCGTAACTCAAATCTTAACCCTAAGAAGGAAAATCAGCCTATGGTTCGGGATTGTCTCATGAGAATAGCAGCAGAGGCAGCCAAGTTGTGTCACTTCTGCGGCCCTCTTGGGATGCCTTTAAAAGCTGCATGTGCCTGGAGCCCAGGGCTTCCTGGTTTTAAAAGTCCTAGGCCTAAGCCTAACAGTAACCCTAGGAAGGTAAATCAGCCGGGTATTAGGGTTCTTCCTAAGGGAAAACCCGTGAAAGCACCCATGTTGTGGCACTTCTGCACTCCCTTTGGGATGCTTTTGGAAGATGAAGTAAGCCTGGAACTCAGGGCTTCCTAGTTAAAAAAATCCTAGCCCTAGGCCGAACCCCAACCCTAAGACGAGAAAGGCAAATCAGCCAGGAATTAGGCATGTCCCCAAGGAAAAAGCTGTGGAGGCAGGCACGTTGTGGTACTTTTGCGCTCTTCTTGGCTAGTCCTTCGCAGCTGCTGTGTTCATGGAACTCAGGGCTTTCTGGTTAATAGAACCCTTACCCCAGGCGTAACTCAAACCTTAACCCTAGGAAGGAAAATCAGACTATGGTTCGGGATGCTCTCATGGAAATATCAGTGGTGGCAGCCAAGTTGTGTCACTTTTGCGCTCCCCTTGGGATGTCTTTCGCAGCTGCAGTGTGCCTGGAGCCCAGGGCTTCCTGGTTTTAAAAGTCCTAGGCCTAAGCCTAACAGTAACCCTAGGAAGGTAAATCAGCCGCGTATTAGGGTTCTTCCTAAGGGAAAAGCCGGGAAAGCAGCCATGTTGTGGCACTTCTGCACTCCCTTTGGGATGCCTTTGGCAGATGCAGTAAGCCTGGAACTCAGGGCTTCCTAGTTAAAAAAATCCTAGCCCTAGGCCGAACCCCAACCCTAAGACGAGAAAGGCAAATCAGCCAGGAATTAGGCATGTCCCCAAGGAAAAAGCTGTGGAGGCAGGCATGTTGTGGTACTTTTGCGCTCTTCTTGGGTAGTCCTTCGCAGCTGCTGTGTTCTTGGAACTCAGGGCTTTCTGGTTAATAGAACTCTTACCCCAGGCGTAACTCAAATCTTAACCCTAAGAAGGAAAATCAGCCTATGGTTCGGGATGGTCTCATGAGAATAGCAGCAGAGGCAGCCAAGTTGTGTCACTTCTGCGGCCCTCTTGGGATGCCTTTAACAGCTGCATGTGCCTGGAGCCCAGGGCTTCCTGGTTTTAAAAGTCCTAGGCCTAAGCCTAACAGTAACCCTAGGAAGGTAAATCAGCCGCGTATTAGGGTTCTTCCTAAGGGAAAAGCTCTGAAAGCAGCCATGTTGTGGCACTTTTGCACTCCCTTTGGGATGCCTTTGGCAGATGCAGTAAGCCTGGAACTCAGGGCTTCCTGGTTAAAAAACTCCAAGCCCTAGGCTGAACCCTAACCCTAACACTAGGCAGATAAATCAGCCTAGGTATAGGGATGGTGCCAAGGAAAAAGCTGTGAAAGCTGCCATGTTGTTGCACTTTTGTACTCCCCTTGGCATGCCTTGAACAGCTGCAGTGTGCCTTGATCTAAGGGCTTCCTAGTTTTAAAAATCCTAGCCCTAGGCCTAAGCCTTACAGTAACCCTGGGAAGGGAAATCAGCCTGGTGTTACGCTTCTTGCCAAGGAAGAAGTCGTGAAAGCAACCATGTTGTGGCACTTTTGCTCTCCCTTTTGGATGCCTTTCACAGCTCCAGTGTGCCTGGAACTCAGGGCTTCCTGATTTTAAAAATCCTAGCCCTAGGCCGAACCCCAACCCTAAGACGAGAAAGGCAAATCAGCCAGGAATTAGGCATGTCCCCAAGGAAAAAGCTGTGGAGGCAGGCATGTTGTGGTACTTTTGCGCTCTTCTTGGGTAGTCCTTCGCAGCTGCTGTGTTCTTGGAATTCAGGGCTTTCTGGTTAATAGAACCCTCACCCGAGGCGTAACTCAAACCTTAACCCTAGGAAGGAAAATCAGCCTATGGTTCGGGATGGTCTCATGAGAATAGCAGCAGAGGCAGCCAAGTTGTGTCACTTCTGCTGCCCTCTTGGGATGCCTTTAACAGCTGCAGTGTGCCTGGAGCCCAGGGCTTCCTGGTTTTAAAAGTCCTAGGCCAAAGCCTAACAGTAACCCTAGGAAGGTAAATCAGCCGGGTATTAGGGTTCTTCCTAAGGGAAAAGCTGTGAAAGCAGCCATGTTGTGGCACTTTTGCACTCCCTTTGGGATGCCTTTGGCAGATGCAGTAAGCCTGGAACTCAGGGCTTCCTGGTTAAAAAACTCCAAGCCCTAGGCTGAACCCCAACCCTAACCCTAGGCAGATAATTCAGCCTAGGTATAGGGATGGTGCCAAGGAAAAAGCTGTGAAAGCTGCCATGTTGTTGCACTTTTGTACTCCCCTTGGGTTGCCTTGAACAGCTGCAGTGTCCCTGGATCTAAGGGCTTCCTAGTTTTAAAAATCCTAGCCCTAGGCCTAAGCCTAACAGTAACCCTGGGAAGGGAAATCAGCCTGGTGTTAGGCTTCTTGCCAAGGAAAAAGCCGTGAAAGCAACCATGTTGTGGCACTTTTGCACTCCCTTTTGGATGTCTTTCACAGCTCCAGTGTGCCTGGAACTCAGGGCTTCCTGATTTTAAAAGTCCTAGCCCTAGGCCGAACCCCAACCCTAAGACGAGAAAGGCAAATCAGCCAGGAATTAGGCATGTCCCCAAGGAAAAAGCTGTGGAGGCAGGCATGTTGTGGTACTTTTGCGCTCTTCTTGGGTAGTCCTTCGCAGCTGCTGTGTTCTTGGAACTCAGGGCTTTCTGGTTAATAGAACTCTTACCCTAGGCGTAACTCAAATCTTAACCCTAAGAAGGAAAATCAGCCTATGGTTCGGGATGGTCTCATGAGAATAGCAGCAGAGGCAGCCAAGTTGTGTCACTTCTGCGGCCCTCTTGGGATGCCTTTAACAGCTGCATGTGCCTGGAGCCCAGGGCTTCCTGGTTTTAAAAGTCCTAGGCCTAAGCCTAACAGTAACCCTAGGAAGGTAAATCAGCCGCGTATTAGGGTTCTTCCTAAGGGAAAAGCCGTGAAAGCAGCCATGTTGTGGCACTTCTGCACTCCCTTTGGGATGCCTTTGGCAGATGAAGTAAGCCTGGAACTCAGGGCTTCCTAGTTAAAAAAATCCTAGCCCTAGGCCGAACCCCAACCCTAAGACGAGAAAGGCAAATCAGCCAGGAATTAGGCATGTCCCCAAGGAAAAAGCTGTGGAGGCAGGCACGTTGTGGTACTTTTGCGCTCTTCTTGGGTAGTCCTTCGCAGCTGCTGTGTTCATGGAACTCAGGGCTTTCTGGTTAATAGAACCGTTACCCCAGGCGTAACTCAAACCTTAACCCTGGGAAGGAAAATCAGCCTATGGTTCGGGATGGTCTCATGGAAATATCAGTGGTGGCAGCCAAGTTGTGTCACTTTTGCGCTCCCCTTGGGATGCCTTTCGCAGCTGCAGTGTGCCTGGAGCCCAGGGCTTCCTGGTTTTAAAAGTCCTAGGCCTAAGCCTAACAGTAACCCTAGGAAGGTAAATCAGCCGGGTATTAGGGTTCTTCCTAAGGGGAAAGCCGTGAAAGCAGCCATGTTGTGGCACTTCTGCACTCCATTTGGGATGCCTTTGGCAGATGAAGTAAGCCTGGAACTCAGGGCTTCCTAGTTAAAAAATATCCTAGCCCTAGGCCGAACCCCAACCCTAAGACGAGAAAGGCAAATCAGCCAGGAATTAGGCATGTCCCCAAGGAAAAAGCTGTGGAGGCAGGCACGTTGTGGTACTTTTGCGCTCTTCTTGGGTAGTCCTTCGCAGCTGCTGTGTTCTTGGAACTCAGGGCTTTCTGGTTAATAGAACCCTTACCCTAGGCGTAACTCAAGCCTTAACCCTAGGAAGGAAAATCAGCCTATGGTTCGGGAGGGTCTCATGAGAATAGCAGCAGAGGCAGCCAAGTTGTGTCACTTCTGCGGCCCTCTTGGGATGCCTTGAACAGCTGCAGTGTGCCTGGAGCCCAGGGCTTCCTGGTTTTAAAAGTCCTAGGCCTAAGCCTCACAGTAACCTTAGGAAGGTAAATCAGCCGCGTATTAGGGTTCTTCCTAAGGGAAAAGCCGTGAAAGCAGCCATGTTGTGGCACTTTTGCACTCCCTTTGGGATGCATTTGGCAGATGCAGTAAGCCTGGAACTCAGGGCTTCCTGGTTAAAAAACTCCAAGTCCTAGGCTGAACACTAACCCTAACCCTAGGCAGATAAATCAGCCTATGTATAGGGATGGTACCAAGGAAAAAGCTGTGAAAGCTGCCATGTTGTGTCACTTTTGCGCTCCCCTTGGGATGCCTTTCGCAGCTGCAGAGTGCCTGGAGCCCAGGGCTTCCTGGTTTTAAAAGTCCTAGGCCTAAGCCTAACAGTAACCCTAGGAAGGTAAATCAGCCGGGTATTAGGGTTCTTCCTAAGGGGAAAGCCGTGAAAGCAGCCATGTTGTGGCACTTCTGCACTCCCTTTGGGATGCCTTTGGCAGATGAAGTAAGCCTGGAACTCAGGGCTTCCTAGTTAAAAAAAATCCTAGCCCTAGGCCGAACCCCAACCCTAAGACGAGAAAGGCAAATCAGCCAGGAATTAGGCATGTCCCCAAGGAAAAAGCTGTGGAGGCAGGCATGTTGTGGTACTTTTGCGCTCTTCTTGGCTAGTCCTTCGCAGCTGCTGTGTTCTTGGAACTCAGGGCTTTCTGGTTAATAGAACCCTTACCCTAGGCGTAACTCAAACCTTAACCCTAGGAAGGAAAATCAGCCTATGATTTGGGATGGTCTCATGGAAATATCAGTGGTGGCAGCCAAGTTGTGTCACTTTTGCGCTCCCCTTGGGATGCCTTTCGCAGCTGCAGAGTGCCTGGAGCCCAGGGCTTCCTGGTTTTAAAAGTCCTAGGCCTAAGCCTAACAGTAACCCTAGGAAGGTAAATCAGCCGGGTATTAGGGTTCTTCCTAAGGGAAAAGCCGTGAAAGCAGCCATGTTGTGGCACTTCTGCACTCCCTTTGGGATGCCTTTGGCAGATGCAGTAAGCCTGGAACTCAGGGCTTCCTGGTTAAAAAACTCCAAGACCTAGGCTGAAGCCTAACCCTAACCCTAGGCAGATAAATCAGCCTAGGTAGAGGGATGGTGCCAAGGAAAAAGCTGTGAAAGCTGCCATGTTGTTGCACTTTTGTACTCCCCTTGGGATGCCTTGAACAGCTGCAGTGAGCCTGGAACTAAGGGCTTCCTAGTTTTAGAAATCCTAGCCCTAGGCCTAAGCCTTACAGTAACCCTGGGAAGGGAAATCAGCCTGGTGTTAGGCTTCTTGCCAAGGAAAAAGCCGTGAAAGCAGCCATGTTGTGGCACTTTTGCACTACCTTTTGGATGCCTTTCACAGCTCCAGTGTGCCTGGAACTCAGGGCTTCCTGATTTTAAAAGTCCTAGCCCTAGGCCGAACGCCAAACCTAAGACGAGAAAGGCAAATCAGCCAGGAATTAGGCATGTCCCCAAGGAAAAAGGTATCGACGCAGGCATGTTGTGGTACTTTTGCGCTCTTCTTGGGTAGTCCTTCGCAGCTGCTGTGTTCTTGGAACTCAGGGCTTTCTGGTTAATAGAACCCTTACCCTAGGCGTAACTCAAACCTTAATCCTAGGAAGGAAAATCAGCCTATGGTTCGCGATGGTCTCATGGAAATATCAGTGGTGGCAGCCAAGTTGCGGCACTTTTGCGCTCCCCTTGGGATGCCTTTCGCAGCTGCAGAGTGCCTGGAGCCCAGGGCTTCCTGGTTTTAAAAGTCCTAGGCCTAAGCCTAACAGTAACCCTAGGAAGGTAAATCAGCCGCGTATTAGGGTTCTTCCTAAGGGAAAAGCCGTGAAAGCAGCCATATTGTTGCACTTTTGCACTCCCTTTGGGATGCCTTTGGCAGATGCAGTAAGCCTGGAACTCAGGGCTTCCTGGTTAAAAAACTCCAAGCCCTAGGCTGAACCCTAACCCTTACTCTAGGCAGATAAATCAGCCTATGTATAGGGATGGTGCCAAGGAAAAAGCTGTGAAAGCTGCCATGTTGTGGTACTTTAGTACTCCCCTTGGGATGCCTTGAACAGCTGCAGTGTGCCTGGATCTAAGGGCTTCCTAGTTTTAAAAGTCCTAGGCCTAAGCCTAACAGTAACCCTAGGAAGGTAAATCAGCCGGGTATTAGGGTTCTTCCTAAGGGGAAAGCCGTGAAAGCAGCCATGTTGTGGCACTTCTGCACTCCCTTTGGGATGCCTTTGGCAGATGAAGTAAGCCTGGAACTCAGGGCTTCCTAGTTAAAAAATATCCTAGCCCTAGGCCGAACCCCAACCCTAAGACGAGAAAGGCAAATCAGCCAGGAATTAGGCATGTCCCCAAGGAAAAAGCTGTGGAGGCAGGCACGTTGTGGTACTTTTGCGCTCTTCTTGGGTAGTCCTTCGCAGCTGCTGTGTTCTTGGAACTCAGGGCTTTCTGGTTAATAGAACCCTTACCCTAGGCGTAACTCAAACCTTAACCCTAGGAAGGAAAATCAGCCTATGGTTCGGGATGGTCTCATGAGAATAGCAGCAGAGGCAGCCAAGTTGTGTCACTTCTGCGGCCCTCTTGGGATGCCTTGAACAGCTGCAGAGTGCCTGGAGCCCAGGGCTTCCTGGTTTTAAAAGTCCTAGGCCTAAGCCTAACAGTAACCCTAGGAAGGTAAATCAGCCGCGTATTAGGGTTCTTCCTAAGGGAAAAGCCGTGAAAGCAGCCATGTTGTGGCACTTCTGCACTCCCTTTGGGATGCCTTTGGCAGATGAAGTAAGCCTGGAACTCAGGGCTTCCTAGGTAAAAAAATCCTAGCCCTAGGCCGAACCCAAAGCCTAAGACGAGAAAGGCAAATCAGCCAGGAATAAGGCATGTCCCCAAGGAAAAAGCTGTGGAGGCAGGCATGTTGTGGTACTTTTGCGCTCTTCTTGGGTAGTCCTTCGCAGCTGCTGTGTTCTTGGAACTCAGGGCTTTCTGGTTAATAGAACCCTTACCCTAGGCGAAACTCAAACCTTAAACCTAGGAAGGAAAATCAGCCTATGGTTCGGGATGCTCTCATGGAAATATCAGTGGTGGCAGCCAAGTTGTGTCACTTTTGCGCTCCCCTTGGGATGCCTTTCGCAGCTGCAGTGTGCCTGGAGCCCAGGGCTTCCTGGTTTTAAAAGTCCTAGGCCTAAGCCTAACAGTAACCCTAGGAAGGTAAATCAGCTGGGTATTAGGGTTCTTCCTAAGGGAAAAGCCATGAAAGCAGCCATGTTGTGGCACTTTTGCACTCCCTTTGGGATGCCTTTGGCAGATGCAGTAAGCCTGGAACTCAGGGCTTCCTAGTTAAAAAAATCCTAGCCCTAGGCCGAACCCCAACCCTAAGACGAGAAAGGCAAATCAGCCAGGAATTAGGCATGTCCCCAAGGAAAAAGCTGTGGAGGCAGGTACGTTGTGGTACTTTTGCGCTCTTCTTGGGTAGTCCTTCGCAGCTGCTGTGTTCTTGGAACTCAGGGCTTTCTGGTTAATAGAACTCTTACCCTAGGCGTAACTCAAATCTTAACCCTAAGAAGGAAAATCAGCCTATGATTCGGGATGGTCTCATGAGAATAGCAGCAGAGGCAGCCAAGTTGTGTCACTTCTGCGGCCCTCTTGGGATGCCTTTCGCAGCTGCATGTGCCTGGAGCCCAGGGCTTCGTGGTTTTAAAAGTCCTAGGCCTAAGCCTAACAGTAACCCTAGGAAGGTAAATCAGCCGCGTATTAGGGTTCTTCCTAAGGGAAAAGCCGTGAAAGCAGCCATGTTGTGGCACTTCTGCACTCCCTTTGGGATGCTTTTGGCAGATGAAGTAAGCCTGGAACTCAGGGCTTCCTAGTTAAAAAAATCCTAGCCCTAGGCCGAACCCCAACCCTAAGACGAGAAAGGCAAATCAGCCAGGAATTAGGCATGTCCCCAAGGAAAAAGCTGAGGAGGCAGGCACGTTGTGGTACTTTTGCGCTCTTCTTGGCTAGTCCTTCGCAGCTGCTGTGTTCTTGGAACTCAGGGCTTTCTGGTTAATAGAACCCTTACCCCAGGCGTAACTCAAACCTTAACCCTAGGAAGGAAAATCAGCCTATGGTTCGGGATGGTCTCATGGAAATATCAGTGGTGGCAGCCAAGTTGTGTCACTTTTGCGCTCCCCTTGGGATGCCTTTCGCAGCTGCAGTGTGCCTGGAGCCCAGGGCTTCCTGGTTTTAAAAGTCCTAGGCCTAAGCCTAACAGTAACCCTAGGAAGGTAAATCAGCCGCGTATTAGGGTTCTTCCTAAGGGAAAAGCCGTGAAAGCAGCCATGTTGTGGCACTTCTGCACTCCCTTTGGGATGCCTTTGACAGATGCAGTAAGCCTGGAACTCAGGGCTTCCTAGTTAAAAAAATCCTAGCCCTAGGCCGAACACCAACCCTAAGACGAGAAAGGCAAATCAGCCAGGAATTAGGCATGTCCCCAAGGAAAAAGCTGTGGAGGCAGGCACGTTGTGGTACTTTTGCGCTCTTCTTGGCTAGTCCTTCGCAGCTGCTGTGTTCTTGGAACTCAGGGCTTTCTGGTTAATAGAACCCTTACCCTAGGCGTAACTCAAACCTTAACCCTAGGCAGGAAAATCAGCCTATGATTTGGGATGGTCTCATGGAAATATCAGTGGTGGCAGCCAAGTTGTGTCACTTTTGCGCTCCCCTTGGGATGCCTTTCGCAGCTGCAGTGTGCCTGGAGCCCAGGGCTTCCTGGTTTTAAAAGTCCTAGGCCTAAGCCTAACAGTAACCCTAGGAAGGTAAATCAGCCGCGTATTAGGGTTCTTCCTAAGGGAAAAGCCGTGAAAGCAGCCATGTTGTGGCACTTCTGCACTCCCTTTGGGATGCCTTTGGCAGATGCAGTAAGCCTGGAACTCAGGGCTTCCTAGTTAAAAAAATCCTAGCCCTAGGCCGAACCCCAACCCTAAGACGAGAAAGGCAAATCAGCCAGGAATTAGGCATGTCCCCAAGGAAAAAGCTGTGGAGGCAGGCATGTTGTGGTACTTTTGCGCTCTTCTTGGGTAGTCCTTCGCAGCTGCTGTGTTCTTGGAACTCAGGTCTTTCTGGTTAATAGACCTCTTACCCTAGGCGAAACTCAAACATTAACCCTAGGAAGGAAAATCAGCCTATGGTTCGGGATGGTCTCATGAGAATAGAAGCAGAGGCAGCCAAGTTGTGTCACTTCTGCGGCCCTCTTGGGATGCCTTTAACAGCTGCAGTGTGCCTGGAGCCCAGGGCTTCCTGGTTTTAAAAGTCCTAGGCCTAAGCCTAACAGTAACCCTAGGAAGGTAAATCAGCCGCGTATTAGGGTTCTTCCTAAGGGCAAAGCTGTGAAAGCAGCCATGTTGTGGCACTTTTGCACTCCCTTTGGGATGCCTTTGGCAGATGCAGTAAGCCTGGAACTCAGGGCTTCCTGGTTAAAAAACTCCAAGCCCTAGGCTGAACCCTAACCCTAACCCTAGGCAGATAAATCAGCCTAGGTATAGGGATGGTGCCAAGGAAAAAGCTGTGAAAGCTTCCATGTTGTTGCACTTTTGTACTCCCCTTGGGATGCCTTGAACAGCTGCAGTGTGCCTGGATCTAAGGGCTTCCTAGTTTTAAAAATCCTAGCCCTAGGCCTAAGCCTTACAGTAACCCTGGGAAGGGAAATCAGCCTGGTGTTAAGCTTCTTGCCAAGGAAAAAGTCGTGAAAGCAACCATGTTGTGGCACTTTTGCACTCCCTTTTGGATGCCTTTCACAGCTCCAGTGTGCCTGGAACTCAGGGCTTCCTGATTTTAAAAATCCTAGCCCTAGGCCGAACCCCAACCCTAAGACGAGAAAGGAAAATCAGCCAGGAATTAGGCATGTCCCCAAGGAAAAAGCTGTGGAGGCAGGCATGTTGTGGTACTTTTGCGCTCTTCTTGGGTAGTCCTTCGCAGCAGCTGTGTTCTTGGAACTCAGGGCTTTCTGGTTAATAGAACCCTTACCCGAGGAGTAACTCAAACCTTAACCCTAGGAAGGAAAATCAGCCTATGGTTCGGGATGGTCTCATGGAAATATCAGTGGTGGCAGCCAAGTTGTGCCACTTTTGCGCTCCCCTTGGGATGCCTTTCGCAGCTGCAGAGTGCCTGGAGCCCAGGGCGTCCTGGTTTTAAAAGTCCTAGGCCTAAGCCTAACAGTAACCCTAGGAAGGTAAATCAGCTGGGTATTAGGGTTCTTCCTAAGGGAAAAGCCATGAAAGCAGCCATGTTGTGGCACTTTTGCACTCCCTTTGGGATGCCTTTGGCAGATGCAGTAAGCCTGGAACTCAGGGCTTCCTAGTTAAAAAAATCCTAGCCCTAGGCCGAACCCCAACCCTAAGACGAGAAAGGCAAATCAGCCAGGAATTAGGCATGTCCCCAAGGAAAAAGCTGTGGAGGCAGGTACGTTGTGGTACTTTTGCGCTCTTCTTGGGTAGTCCTTCGCAGCTGCTGTGTTCTTGGAACTCAGGGCTTTCTGGTTAATAGAACTCTTACCCTAGGCGTAACTCAAATCTTAACCCTAAGAAGGAAAATCAGCCTATGATTCGGGATGGTCTCATGAGAATAGCAGCAGAGGCAGCCAAGTTGTGTCACTTCTGCGGCCCTCTTGGGATGCCTTTCGCAGCTGCATGTGCCTGGAGCCCAGGGCTTCGTGGTTTTAAAAGTCCTAGGCCTAAGCCTAACAGTAACCCTAGGAAGGTAAATCAGCCGCGTATTAGGGTTCTTCCTAAGGGAAAAGCCGTGAAAGCAGCCATGTTGTGGCACTTCTGCACTCCCTTTGGGATGCTTTTGGCAGATGAAGTAAGCCTGGAACTCAGGGCTTCCTAGTTAAAAAAATCCTAGCCCTAGGCCGAACCCCAACCCTAAGACGAGAAAGGCAAATCAGCCAGGAATTAGGCATGTCCCCAAGGAAAAAGCTGAGGAGGCAGGCACGTTGTGGTACTTTTGCGCTCTTCTTGGCTAGTCCTTCGCAGCTGCTGTGTTCTTGGAACTCAGGGCTTTCTGGTTAATAGAACCCTTACCCCAGGCGTAACTCAAACCTTAACCCTAGGAAGGAAAATCAGCCTATGGTTCGGGATGGTCTCATGGAAATATCAGTGGTGGCAGCCAAGTTGTGTCACTTTTGCGCTCCCCTTGGGATGCCTTTCGCAGCTGCAGTGTGCCTGGACCCCAGGGCTTCCTGGTTTTAAAAGTCCTAGGCCTAAGCCTAACAGTAACCCTAGGAAGGTAAATCAGCCGCGTATTAGGGTTCTTCCTAAGGGAAAAGCCGTGAAAGCAGCCATGTTGTGGCACTTCTGCACTCCCTTTGGGATGCCTTTGACAGATGCAGTAAGCCTGGAACTCAGGGCTTCCTAGTTAAAAAAATCCTAGCCCTAGGCCGAACACCAACCCTAAGACGAGAAAGGCAAATCAGCCAGGAATTAGGCATGTCCCCAAGGAAAAAGCTGTGGAGGCAGGCACGTTGTGGTACTTTTGCGCTCTTCTTGGCTAGTCCTTCGCAGCTGCTGTGTTCTTGGAACTCAGGGCTTTCTGGTTAATAGAACCCTTACCCTAGGCGTAACTCAAACCTTAACCCTAGGCAGGAAAATCAGCCTATGATTTGGGATGGTCTCATGGAAATATCAGTGGTGGCAGCCAAGTTGTGTCACTTTTGCGCTCCCCTTGGGATGCCTTTCGCAGCTGCAGTGTGCCTGGAGCCCAGGGCTTCCTGGTTTTAAAAGTCCTAGGCCTAAGCCTAACAGTAACCCTAGGAAGGTAAATCAGCCGCGTATTAGGGTTCTTCCTAAGGGAAAAGCCGTGAAAGCAGCCATGTTGTGGCACTTCTGCACTCCCTTTGGGATGCCTTTGGCAGATGCAGTAAGCCTGGAACTCAGGGCTTCCTAGTTAAAAAAATCCTAGCCCTAGGCCGAACCCCAACCCTAAGACGAGAAAGGCAAATCAGCCAGGAATTAGGCATGTCCCCAAGGAAAAAGCTGTGGAGGCAGGCATGTTGTGGTACTTTTGCGCTCTTCTTGGGTAGTCCTTCGCAGCTGCTGTGTTCTTGGAACTCAGGTCTTTCTGGTTAATAGACCTCTTACCCTAGGCGAAACTCAAACATTAACCCTAGGAAGGAAAATCAGCCTATGGTTCGGGATGGTCTCATGAGAATAGAAGCAGAGGCAGCCAAGTTGTGTCACTTCTGCGGCCCTCTTGGGATGCCTTTAACAGCTGCAGTGTGCCTGGAGCCCAGGGCTTCCTGGTTTTAAAAGTCCTAGGCCTAAGCCTAACAGTAACCCTAGGAAGGTAAATCAGCCGCGTATTAGGGTTCTTCCTAAGGGCAAAGCTGTGAAAGCAGCCATGTTGTGGCACTTTTGCACTCCCTTTGGGATGCCTTTGGCAGATGCAGTAAGCCTGGAACTCAGGGCTTCCTGGTTAAAAAACTCCAAGCCCTAGGCTGAACCCTAACCCTAACCCTAGGCAGATAAATCAGCCTAGGTATAGGGATGGTGCCAAGGAAAAAGCTGTGAAAGCTTCCATGTTGTTGCACTTTTGTACTCCCCTTGGGATGCCTTGAACAGCTGCAGTGTGCCTGGATCTAAGGGCTTCCTAGTTTTAAAAATCCTAGCCCTAGGCCTAAGCCTTACAGTAACCCTGGGAAGGGAAATCAGCCTGGTGTTAAGCTTCTTGCCAAGGAAAAAGTCGTGAAAGCAACCATGTTGTGGCACTTTTGCACTCCCTTTTGGATGCCTTTCACAGCTCCAGTGTGCCTGGAACTCAGGGCTTCCTGATTTTAAAAATCCTAGCCCTAGGCCGAACCCCAACCCTAAGACGAGAAAGGAAAATCAGCCAGGAATTAGGCATGTCCCCAAGGAAAAAGCTGTGGAGGCAGGCATGTTGTGGTACTTTTGCGCTCTTCTTGGGTAGTCCTTCGCAGCAGCTGTGTTCTTGGAACTCAGGGCTTTCTGGTTAATAGAACCCTTACCCGAGGAGTAACTCAAACCTTAACCCTAGGAAGGAAAATCAGCCTATGGTTCGGGATGGTCTCATGGAAATATCAGTGGTGGCAGCCAAGTTGTGCCACTTTTGCGCTCCCCTTGGGATGCCTTTCGCAGCTGCAGAGTGCCTGGAGCCCAGGGCGTCCTGGTTTTAAAAGTCCTAGGCCTAAGCCTAACAGTAACCCTAGGAAGGTAAATCAGCCGCGTATTAGGGTTCTTCCTAAGGGAAAAGCCGTGAAAGCAGCCATGTTGTGGCACTTCTGCACTCCCTTTGGGATGCCTTTGACAGATGCAGTAAGCCTGGAACTCAGGGCTTCCTAGTTAAAAAAATCCTAGCCCTAGGCCGAACCCCAACCCTAAGACGAGAAAGGCAAATCAGCCAGGAATTAGGCATGTCCCCAAGGAAAAAGCTGTGGAGGCAGGCATGTTGTGGTACTTTTGCGCTCTTCTTGGGTAGTCCTTCGCAGCTGCTGTGTTCTTGGAACTCAGGGCTTTCTGGTTAATAGAACCCTTACCCTAGGCGTAACTCAAACCTTAACCCTAGGAAGGAAAATCAGCCTATGATTTGGGATGGTCTCATGGAAATATCAGTGGTGGCAGCCAACTTGTGTCACTTTTGCGCTCCCCTTGGGATGCCTTTCGCAGCTGCAGTGTGCCTGGAGCCCAGGGCTTCCTGGTTTTAAAAGTCCTAGGCCTAAGCCTAACAGTAACCCTAGGAAGGTAAATCAGCCGTGTATTAGGGTTCTTCCTAAGGGAAAAGCCGTGAAAGCAGCCATGTTGTGGCACTTCTGCACTCCCTTTGGGATGCCTTTGGCAGATGCAGTAAGCCTGGAACTCAGGGCTTCCTAGTTAAAAAAATCCTAGCCCTAGGCCGAACCCCAACCCTAAGACGAGAAAGGCAAATCAGCCAGGAATTAGGCATGTCCCCAAGGAAAAAGCTGTGGAGGCAGGCATGTTGTGGTACTTTTGCGCTCTTCTTGGGTAGTCCTTCGCAGCTGCTGTGTTCTTGGAACTCAGGTCTTTCTGGTTAATAGACCTCTTACCCTAGGCGAAACTCAAACATTAACCCTAGGAAGGAAAATCAGCCTATGGTTCGGGATGGTCTCATGAGAATAGAAGCAGAGGCAGCCAAGTTGTGTCACTTCTGCGGCCCTCTTGGGATGCCTTTCGCAGCTGCAGTGTGCCTGGAGCCCAGGGCTTCCTGGTTTTAAAAGTCCTAGGCCTAAGCCTAACAGTAACCCTAGGAAGGTAAATCAGCCGCGTATTAGGGTTCTTCCTAAGGGAAAAGCTGTGAAAGCAGCCATGTTGTGGCACTTTTGCACTCCCTTTGGGATGCCTTTGGCAGATGCAGTAAGCCTGGAACTCAGGGCTTCCTGGTTAAAAAACTCCAAGCCCTAGGCTGAACCCTAACCCTAACCCTAGGCAGATAAATCAGCCTATGTATAGGGATGGTACCAAGGAAAAAGCTGTGAAAGCTGCAATGTTGTGGTACTTTAGTACTCCCCTTGGGATGCCTTGAACAGCTGCAGGGTGCCTGGATCTAAGGGCTTCCTAGTTTTAAATGTCCTAGGCCTAAGCCTAACAGTAACCCTAGGAAGGTAAATCAGCCGGGTATTAGGGTTCTTCCTAAGGGGAAAGCCGTGAAAGCAGCCATGTTGTGGCACTTCTGCACTCCCTTTGGGATGCCTTTGGCAGATGAAGTAAGCCTGGAACTCAGGGCTTCCTAGTTAAAAAAAATCCTAGCCCAAGGCCGAACCCCAACCCTAAGACGAGAAAGGCAAATCAGCCAGGAATTAGGCATGTCCCCAAGGAAAAAGCTGTGGAGGCAGGCACGTTGTGGTACTTTTGCGCTCTTCTTGGATAGTCCTTCGCAGCTGCTGTGTTCTTGGAACTCAGGGCTTTCTGGTTAATAGAACCCTTACCCTAGGCGTAACTCAAACCTTAACCCTAGGAAGGAAAATCAGCCTATGGTTCGGGATGGTGTCATGAGAATAGCAGCAAAGGCAGCCAAGTTGTGTCACTTTTGCGCTCCCCTTGGGATGCCTTTCGCAGCTGCAGTGTGCCTGGAGACCAGGGCTTCCTGGTTTTAAAAGTCCTAGGCCTAAGCCTAACAGTAACCCTAGGAAGGTAAATCAGCCGCGTATTAGGGTTCTTCCTAAGGGAAAAGCCGTGAAAGCAGCCATGTTGTGGCACTTTTGCACTCCCTTTGGGATGCATTTGGCAGATGCAGTAAGCCTGGAACTCAGGGCTTCCTGGTTAAAAAACTCCAAGCCCTAGGCTGAACCCTAACCCTAACCCTAGGCAGATAAATCAGCCTAGGTATAGGGATGGTGCCAAGGAAAAAGCTGTGAAAGCTGCCATGTTGTTGCACTTTTGTACTCCCCATGGTATGCCTTGAACAGCTGCAGTGTGCCTGGAGCCCAGGGCTTCCTGGTTTTAAAAGTCCTATGCCTAAGCCTAACAGTAACCCTAGGAAGGTAAATCAGCCGCGTATTAGGGTTCTTCCTAAGGGAAAAGCCGTGAAAGCAGCCATGTTGTGGCACTTCTGCACTCCCTTTGGGATGCCTTTTGCAGATGAAGTAAGCCTGGAACTCAGGTCTTCCTAGTTAAAAAAATCCTAGCCCTAGGCCGAACCCCAACCCTAAGACGAGAAAGGCAAATCAGCCAGGAATTAGGCATGTCCCCAAGGAAAAAGCTGTGGAGGCAGGCACGTTGTGGTACTTTTGCGCTCTTCTTGGCTAGTCCTTCGCAGCTGCTGTGTTCTTGGAACTCAGGGCTTTCTGGTTAATAGAACCCTTACCCTAGGCGTAACTCAAACCTTAACCCTAGGAAGGAAAATCAGCCTATGATTCGGGATGCTCTCATGGAAATATCAGTGGTGGCAGCCAAGTTGTGTCACTTTTGCGCTCCCCTTGGGATGCCTTTCGCAGCTGCAGAGTGCCTGGAGCCCAGGGCTTCCTGGTTTTAAAAGTCCTAGGCCTAAGCCTAACAGTAACCCTAGGAAGGTAAATCAGCCGCGTATTAGGGTTCTTCCTAAGGGAAAAGCCGTGAAAGCAGCCATGTTGTGGCACTTCTGCACTCCCTTTGGGATGCCTTTGGCAGATGCAGTAAGCCTGGAACTCAGGGCTTCCTAGTTAAAAAAATCCTAGCCCTAGGCCGAACCCCAACCCTAAGACGAGAAAGGCAAATCAGCCAGGAATTAGGCATGTCCCCAAGGAAAAAGCTGTGGAGGCAGGCATGTTGTGGTACTTTTGCGCTCTTCTTGGCTAGTCCTTCGCAGCTGCTGTGTTCTTGGAACTCAGGTCTTTCTGGTTAATAGACCTCTTAACCTAGGCGAAACTCAAATATTAACCCTAGGAAGGAAAATCAGCCTGTGGTTCGGGATGGTCTCATGAGAATAGAAGCAGAGGCAGCCAAGCCGTGTCACTTCTGCGGCCCTCTTGGGATGCCTTTAACAGCTGCAGTGTGCCTGGAACTCACGGCTTCCTGGTTAAAAAATTCCAAGCCCTAGGCTGAAGCCTATCCCTATCCCCAGGAAGGAAAATCAGCCTAAGTATAGGGATCGTGCAACGTCTAGAACACGAGGGGTGATGTTTTCTGTGCTGGCTCAGTTTTTCCTCGCCAGACCTAGTGGAAAAGCTTTTTGCTAAGATGTAGACGAGAAGAGACGCTAAAGACGAAGGTACGATGCTGTCCGGAGCTAAGAGCTGCTCCCGGGCGTCGTTCGGCAGAAGCCGCGCTAAGGAGTGCATAGTGAGCGGCACAATCGTCTTTGCGCGAAGAAGCCGCTTCTTCGCCTCCGGGAGCCGGAGAGAGCGGCACCTTCGGAAAGGTGAAGAAGGAAGCTGTACAACACTGGGATTGTGTGCGCAGCTTGCCAACTGCTAGAAAACAGTACCTTTGCACTCTCCTGACTTTTCCAATCACATGAACATTCGATTGGAAGCTGTTTTGGACAACTTTTCTTTTCTTCATGCCAAACACTCGGCACACCTCCGTGCAACGTCTAGAACACGATGGGAGATGTTTTCTGTGCTGGCACAGTTTTTCCTCGCCAGACATAGTGGAAAAGCTTTTTGCTAAGATGTAGACGAGAAGAGACGCTAAAGACGAAGGTACGATGCTGTCCGGAGCTAAGAGCTGCTCCCGGGCGTCTTTCGGCAGAAGCCGCGCTAAGGAGTGCACAGTGAGCGGCACAATCGTCTTTGCGCGAAGAAGCCGCTTCTTCGCCTCCGGGAGCCGGAGAGAGCGGCACCTTCGGAAAGGTGAAGAAGGAAGCTGTACAACACTGGGATTGTGTGCGCAGCTTGCCAACTGCTAGAAAACAGTACCTTTGCACTCTCCTGACTTTTCCAATCACATGAACATTCGATTGGAAGCTGTTTTGGACAACTTTTCTTTCCATCATGCCAAACACTCGGCACACCTCCGTGCAACGTCTAGAACACGATGGGAGATGTTTTCTGTGCTGGCACAGTTTTTCCTCGCCAGACATAGTAGAAAAGCTTTTTGCTAAGATGTAGACGAGAAGAGACGCTAAAGACGTAGGTACGATGCTCTCCGGGGCTAAGAGCCGCTCCCGGGCGTCTTTCGGCAGAAGCCGCGCTAAGGAGTGCACAGTGAGCGGCACAATCGTCTTTGCGCGAAGAAGCCGCTTCTTCGCCTCCGGGAGCCGGAGAGAGCGGCACCTTCGGAAAGGTGAAGAAGGAAGCTGTACAACACTGGGATTGTGTGCGCAGCTTGCCAACTGCTAGAAAACAGTACCTTTGCACTCTCCTGACTTTTCCAATCACATGAACATTCGATTGGAAGCTGTTTTGGACAACTTTTCTTTTCTTCATGCCAAACACTCGGCACACCTCCGTGCAACGTCTAGAACACGATGGGAGATGTTTTCTGTGCTGGCACAGTTTTTCCTCGCCAGACATAGTGGAAAAGCTTTTTGCTAAGATGTAGACGAGAAGAGACGCTAAAGACGAAGGTACGATGCTCTCCGGAGCTAAGAGCCGCTCCCGGGCGTCTTTCGGCAGACGCCGCGCTAAGGAGTGCACAGTGAGCGGCACAATCGTCTTTGCGCGAAGAAGCCGCTTCTTCGCCTCCGGGAGCCGGAGAGAGCGGCACCTTCGGAAAGGTGAAGAAGGAAGCTGTACAACACTGGGATTGTGTGCGCAGCTTGCCAACTGCTAGAAAACAGTACCTTTGCACTCTCCGGACTTTTCCAATCACATGAACATTCGATTGGAAGCTGTTTTGGACAACTTATCTTTCCTTCATGCCAAACACTCGGCACACCTCCGTGCAACGTCTAGAACACGATGGGAGATGTTTTCTGTGCTGGCACAGTTTTTCCTCGCCAGACATAGTGGAAAAGCTTTTTGCTAAGATGTAGACGAGAAGAGACGCTAAAGACGAAGGTACGATGCTCTCCGGAGCTAAGAGCCGCTCCCGGGCGTCTTTCGGCAGAAGCCGCGCTAAGGAGTGCACAGTGAGCGGCACAATCGTCTTTGTGCGAAGAAGCCGCTTCTTCGCCTCCGGGAGCCGGAGAGAGCGGCACCTTCGGAAAGGTGAAGAAGGAAGCTGTACAACACTGGGATTGTGTGCGCAGCTTGCCAACTGCTAGAAAACAGTACCTTTGCACTCTCCTGACTTTTCCAATCACATGAACATTCGATTGGAAGCTGTTTTGGACAACTTTTCTTTCCATCATGCCAAACACTCGGCACACCTCCGTGCAACGTCTAGAACACGATGGGAGATGTTTTCTGTGCTGGCACAGTTTTTCCTCGCCAGACATAGTGGAAAAGCTTTTTGCTAAGATGTAGACGAGAAGAGACGCTAAAGACGAAGGTACGATGCTCTCCGGAGCTAAGAGCTGCTCCCGGGCGTCTTTCGGCAGAAGCCGCGCTAAGGAGTGCACAGTGAGCGGCACAATCGTCTTTGCGCGAAGAAGCCGCTTCTTCACCTCCGGGAGCCGGAGAGAGCGGCACCTTCGGAAAGGTGAAGAAGGAAGCTGTACAACACTGGGATTGTGTGCGCAGCTTGCCAACTGCTAGAAAACAGTACCTTTGCACTCTCCTGACTTTTCCAATCACATGAACATTCGATTGGAAGCTGTTTTGGACAACTTTTCTTTTCTTCATGCCAAACACTCGGCACACCTCCGTGCAACGTCTAGAACACGATGGGAGATGTTTTCTGTGCTGGCACAGTTTTTCCTCGCCAGACATAGTGGAAAAGCTTTTTGCTAAGATGTAGACGAGAAGAGACGCTAAAGACGAAGGTACGATGCTGTCCGGAGCTAAGAGCTGCTCCCGGGCGTCTTTCGGCAGAAGCCGCGCTAAGGAGTGCACAGTGAGCGGCACAATCGTCTTTGCGCGAAGAAGCCGCTTCTTCGCCTCCGGGAGCCGGAGAGAGCGGCACCTTCGGAAAGGTGAAGAAGGAAGCTGTACAACACTGGGATTGTGTGCGCAGCTTGCCAACTGCTAGAAAACAGTACCTTTGCACTCTCCTGACTTTTCCAATCACATGAACATTCGATTGGAAGCTGTTTTGGACAACTTTTCTTTCCTTCATGCCAAACACTCGGCACACCTCCGTGCAACGTCTAGAACACGATGGGAGATGTTTTCTGTGCTGGCACAGTTTTTCCTCGCCAGACATAGTAGAAAAGCTTTTTGCTAAGATGTAGACGAGAAGAGACGCTAAAGACGTAGGTACGATGCTCTCCGGGGCTAAGAGCCGCTCCCGGGCGTCTTTCGGCAGAAGCCGCGCTAAGGAGTGCACAGTGAGCGGCACAATCGTCTTTGCGCGAAGAAGCCGCTTCTTCGCCTCCGGGAGCCGGAGAGAGCGGCACCTTCGGAAAGGTGAAGAAGGAAGCTGTACAACACTGGGATTGTGTGCGCAGCTTGCCAACTGCTAGAAAACAGTACCTTTGCACTCTCCTGACTTTTCCAATCACATGAACATTCGATTGGAAGCTGTTTTGGACAACTTTTCTTTCCTTCATGCCAAACACTCGGCACACCTCCGTGCAACGTCTAGAACACGATGGGAGATGTTTTCTGTGCTGGCACAGTTTTTCCTCGCCAGACATAGTGGAAAAGCTTTTTGCTAAGATGTAGACGAGAAGAGACGCTAAAGACGAAGGTACGATGCTCTCCGGAGCTAAGAGCCGCTCCCGGGCGTCTTTCGGCAGAAGCCGCGCTAAGGAGTGCACAGTGAGTGGCACAATCGTCTTTGCGCGAAGAAGCCGCTTCTTCGCCTCCGGGAGCCGGAGAGAGCGGCACCTTCGGAAAGGTGAAGAAGGAAGCTGTACAACACTGGGATTGTGTGCGCAGCTTGCCAACTGCTAGAAAACAGTACCTTTGCACTCTCCTGACTTTTCCAATCACATGAACATTCGATTGGAAGCTGTTTTGGACAACTTTTCTTTCCTTCATGCCAAACACTCGGCACACCTCCGTGCAACGTCTAGAACACGATGGGAGATGTTTTCTGTGCTGGCACAGTTTTTCCTCGCCAGACATAGTGGAAAAGCTTTTTGCTAAGATGTAGACGAGAAGAGACGCTAAAGACGAAGGTACGATGCTCTCCGGAGCTAAGAGCCGCTCCCGGGCGTCTTTCGGCAGAAGCCGCGCTAAGGAGTGCACAGTGAGCGGCACAATCGTCTTTGCGCGAAGAAGCCGCTTCTTCGCCTCCGGGAGCCGGAGAGAGCGGCACCTTCGGAAAGGTGAAGAAGGAAGCTGTACAACACTGGGATTGTGTGCGCAGCTTGCCAACTGCTAGAAAACAGTACCTTTGCACTCTCCTGACTTTTCCAATCACATGAACATTCGATTGGAAGCTGTTTTGGACAACTTTTCTTTTCTTCATGCCAAACACTCGGCACACCTCCGTGCAACGTCTAGAACACGATGGGAGATGTTTTCTGTGCTGGCACAGTTTTTCCTCGCCAGACATAGTGGAAAAGCTTTTTGCTAAGATGTAGACGAGAAGAGACGCTAAAGACGAAGGTACGATGCTCTCCGGAGCTAAGAGCTGCTCCCGGGCGTCTTTCGGCAGACGCCGCGCTAAGGAGTGCACAGTGAGCGGCACAATCGTCTTTGCGCGAAGAAGCCGCTTCTTCGCCTCCGGGAGCCGGAGAGAGCGGCACCTTCGGAAAGGTGAAGAAGGAAGCTGTACAACACTGGGATTGTGTGCGCAGCTTGCCAACTGCTAGAAAACAGTACCTTTGCACTCTCCTGACTTTTCCAATCACATGAACATTTGATTGGAAGCTGTTTTGGACAACTTTTCTTTCCTTCATGCCAAACACTCGGCACACCTCCCTGCAACGTCTAGAACACGATGGGAGATATTTTCTGTGCTGGCACAGTTTTTCCTCGCCAGACATAGTGGAAAAGCTTTTT
Source organism: Ammospiza maritima maritima (assembly GCA_036010785.1). Taxonomy (NCBI): domain Eukaryota; kingdom Metazoa; phylum Chordata; class Aves; order Passeriformes; family Passerellidae; genus Ammospiza; species Ammospiza maritima. The sequence continues at coordinate 75,208 of JAYKTQ010000152.1, forward strand.
GCTAAGATGTAGACGAGAAGAGACGCTAAAGACGAAGGTACGATGCTCTCCGGAGCTAAGAGCTGCTCCCGGGCGTCTTTCGGCAGAAGCCGCGCTAAGGAGTGCACAGTGAGCGGCACTATCGTCTTTGCACGAAGAAGCCGCTTCTTCGCCTCCGGGAGCCGGAGAGAGCGGCACCTTCGGAAAGGTGAAGAAGGAAGCTGTACAACACTGGGATTGTGTGCGCAGCTTGCCAACTGCTAGAAAACAGTACCTTTGCACTCTCCTGACTTTTCCAATCACATGAACATTCGATTGGAAGCTGTTTTGGACAACTTTTCTTTTCTTCATGCCAAACACTCGGCACACCTCCGTGCAACGTCTAGAACACGATAGGAGATGTTTTCTGTGCTGGCACAATTTCTCCTCTCCAGACATAGTAGAAAAGCTTTTTGCTAAGATGTAGACGACAAGAGAGGCTAAGGACTGGATGTAAGCAAATTACACTCATCTTCAAAAAAGATATTTAGGAGGACTCGCAATCGTACAAACCAGCCAGCCTCTTTTTTATACCCAGGAAGTTGATGAAGCAGCTCTTCCTGGAAAACCTTGCCAGGCACATGAAAGACGACACAATAATGTAGTTAGCATGATTTTTCAGGGGCATTTCATGCTGAACATAACTTTAAACTCCTCTGATGAATTAACTTGACTGGTAGATGAAGGGAATATTATCTGCCTGGGCTTCAGGGAGGTTTTTGACATATCTCTACATGGCAGCACACATCCATATGGAAGCAATAGTGCAAAGGGGAGGGAATCAGTGTCTTTTCAGTGATGCTGAGTGAAAAGACAAGAGGCAGTGGGCACACACTGAAATACAGGAACATCAGGAAATGATTCTTTACTGTGAGGGTGAGTGAACCACGGCACAGACTGCCCAGAAAGATTGTGGAGCCTGGATCTTTGAAGACATTAAAAGTACACCCAGATAGAATCCTGGGCAAGAGGCTCTAGGTATCCTGGTTTAGGCAGGGGGGTTGGGCCTGGTTAGCCCCACCAACCCCTTCCACTCTCATTCATTCTGTGCTAGTGAATTCTCTTCAAGATGCATTTCAAGCACTGGCATGACAAAGTTCTGTGCAGACACAGATCCAAATGGACATGGCATCTAAGTTCCTTAAGCAGTCTTCAAGAAGAATGTAAACCTCTGGGGCAAGTGTCTCTTCCCTAACTGAATCCCTTTCATGGGAAAATTCCCAGCTCTAGAAAGATCTTCTGATACGCATGCTTAAGACTGACACTGGCTGAGCAAATTTCTCCCTATGTGTATCTAAGACCAGTTAGGATCTTCACCCAAAGTGCTGTCAACATAGTCACAGAATGCCTATTGTTAAGAAGTGACAACTTCCATCAGAATGGCAACTATTGGTCCACCAAATGGATGAATGGATGGGAATTATCTGCTTGGGTTAAAAACAAAAAGAAAGAGTTGGTCTTTACTTATCAATTTCATTGCAATATTGATAAGGGAAGAAAAAGACCTAAGTCCTTGACTTTCTTAACTGGAGGAAAGATTTTAAAAATTCCTTGTAAAAATGTATGATCACAATCAGACTATTGAAACCATTTGAGTTGGGAAAAAAGTTCCAAAATTGTCTAGAGAGTGGCAAAGAAGCCAAGAAAATAGGAAAGAAACAAAAAGAGGGCAAAAGAGTAAGCTTCAGTGTACAAGCTCGTTCTAGAAGTAGTCTGCCGGGGAAAGGAAGCCCCAGTTGAATTTCCAATGTATTCCTGAGCTTGATTCAGTAACTGGTCAATGTAAAAACCAATCCTTTTGTATAACTTCTTCCAGCAACAAAAACTCCAACAGGTTGACACTACCATCATGCCTGTTCCAGACATATTTCCAAGAGAAATGATGATTTTCTTGAAAACCTACTTGCATAAAAGTTGCAAGATGGTGGAGGGATTGCCACATCCTCCTTCCTCCATCTGGCTTGAAAGTAGATTTGATAAAATATGCAACAAAGCACATGATTTATAAGGTAGAGTGAAATGGATGATTTGGGAATTGATCTCTTGTTGATAGTAAACTTCACATCCACTCTGTGTGACCTTTCTAAAACAAAATGTGGAGCTGAGGCATGAATCTGCCACAACAATTGTAAAGCAAACATACACACTCCCCTTCACATGCCCCCCCTTCCACACACACCTAGGCACACACAGAGATCAGCATAGCAGATCATGAACACCTTGGAAAAGACTGAAATGCTAAACGCCTCTCTTGATGGGCAAAAGAGCTGGTGCAGTAATTCAAATGCCTGGTACAAAAATTCTGTTTCATATTTAGCTCCTATTTAAAACACAGCTTTTCATTTCATTCTATTTACAGAATATTTTCTTTTCATTTGTTTCTTTAAAATTACTTAGTTCTCACCTGTTGTATGTCTAGGAATATTTTCTTCCAAAAATAGAAAAAAATAGATGCTATCTTTTCAGCAGAAAACATTGGTTGATACAATTTTAAACCATCATGATATGGAAGAATTGTTCTGTCCCTCTCGAAGGTGGAAGAAGCATTTGGATCACAGATCATCTACAATGAAATACTTGACATGTTTAAGATGCTTTCAATCAATTTTGATCGTCAATTGCTTCTTCGTTGGAAACAGTCATTTTTCAGTGAAGGGAAAGTGTGTGTGGTATATCTACATGATGTGGTCAAACCCAGTTCCTACTAATGGCCAGGCTGAATTCCAGGAAATAACGTCCCGAATGATATTTTGCCGCCTTCTTTGGCACTTCATGAAATCTTACCATGATGAAGTGCTGAAACACAGAGATTTTCTCTTAGAGAGTGTCTCATGTTGTAACCCATCCCATGGATTTTATGCTGTAATTCTTATCTCTTTTAAAATTTGCTATCTTCTGTACAGTTTTCATGAACATTTCTGTTACAGTAGTGAATAGCACAGATAAATGTCATTTTGTACAACTTTGAATTTACCCCAAGAGCTGAGAGAAAACTTGCTCCTATACTTCAATCCCAGTTTCTTCTATAGTCCAACTTTGTTTCTCTACCATCAAGCTTCTCCTTTGTTGCTGCTCCAAGCCCCGTCCAAGCTGACCTTGAATACTTTCAGGGATGGGACACCCACAACTTCCCTGGGCAACCTGTTCCAGTGTTCCAGCACTCCCACAGTAAAAAAGGCCTTCCTTTCATCTAATATGTGTAGGAAATCATAAATCTAGGCATAGAAATTTGGAGTGCAAATTTGAAATTCTTTTGATTTGAAGCACATTTTATATGAATACTGACTTACAGATGACTAAAAGATGTTGATGGGCATTTGAGCTGACAAGTTTTGAAAAAGTGTACGGAAATTAACATTGAAACCACTAAAATTAAAAACTTCTTCCCATTTTCTTTCTCCTCTCCTATTCAAAATTGCAAATGTCAGATATCAGTGCTTCATGCAAACCTCTCAGATGCTCTCAGGGAAAAAGCATTTATTTCAGACTAAGTTGCGGTTGACGTAGAACACTGCCTTTAACAGCTGCAGTGTGCCTGGAATTCAGGGCTTCCTGTTTGAAAAAATCCTATCTCTAGGCTGAACCCTAACCCTAAGCCTAGGCAGATAAATCAGCCTGGGTATAGGGATGTTCCCAAGGAAAAAAGCACTGGAAGGAGCATGTTGAGGCAATTTTTGGCTGCCCTTGGGAAGCCTTTTGCAGCTGCACTGGGTCTGGAGCTCAGGGTTTACTGATTTAAAATCCCTTTCTCTTGGCGTGACCATAGGTGCAACTGGAGGCAAGTAAATCAGCCTAGGTTCAATGATGGTCCCAAGGAAAAAGCGCTGGAGGCAGCCATGTTGTGGCACTTTTCCCCTCCTCTTGGGTAGTCCTTGGCAGCTGCTGTGTTCTTGGAACTCAGGGCTTTCTGGTTAAAAAAACACTAACCCTAGGCGTAACTCTAACCCTCACCCAAGGAAGGAAAATCAGCCTATGGTTCGGGATGGACTCATGAGAATAGCAGCAGAGGCAGCCAAGTTGTGTCACTTCTGCGGCCCTCTTGGGATGCCTTGAACAGCTGCAGTGTGCCTGGAGCTAAGGGCTTCCTAGTTTTAAAAATCCTAGCACTAGACCTAAGCCTTACAGTAACCCTAGGAAGATAAATCAGCCTGGTGTTAGGCTTCTTGCCAAGGAAAAAGCCGGGAAAGCAGCCATGTTGTGGCACTTTTGCACTCCCTTTGGGATGCCTTTCAAAGCTCCAGTATGCCTGGAACTCAGGGCTTCCTGATTTTAAAAATCCTAGCCCTAGGCCGAACCCCAACCCTAAGACGAGAAAGGCAAATCAGCCAGGAATTAGGCATGTCCCCAAGGAAAAAGCTGTGGAGGCAGGCACGTTGTGGTACTTTTGCGCTCTTCTTGGGTAGTCTTTCGCAGCAGCTGTGTTCTTGGAACTCAGGGCTTTCTGGTTAATAGAACCCTTACCCGAGGAGTAACTCAAACCTTAACCCTAGGAAGGAAAATCAGCCTATGGTTCGGGATGGTCTCATGGAAATATCAGTGGTGGCAGCCAAGTTGTGCCACTTTTGCGCTCCCCTTGGGATGCCTTTCGCAGCTGCAGAGTGCCTGGAGCCCACGGCTTCCTGGTTTTAAAAGTCCTAGGCCTAAGCCTAACAGTAACCCTAGGAAGGTAAATCAGCCGCGTATTAGGGTTCTTCCTAAGGGAAAAGCCGTGAAAGCAGCCATGTTGTGGCACTTCTGCACTCCCTTTGGGATGCCTTTGGCAGATGCAGTAAGCCTGGAACTCAGGGCTTCCTGGTTAAAAAACTCCAAGCCCTAGGCTGAACCCTAACCCTAACCCTAGGCAGATAAATCAGCATATGTATAGGGATGGTGCCAAGGAAAAAGCTGTGAAAGCTGCCATGTTGTGGTACTTTAATACTCCCCTTGGGATGCCTTGAACAGCTGCAGTGTGCCTGGATCTAAGGGCTTCCTAGTTTTAAAAGTCCTAAGCCTAAGCCTAACAGTAACCCTAGGAAGGTAAATCAGCCGCGTATTAGGGTTCTTCCTAAGGGGAAAGCTGTGAAAGCAGCCGTGTTGTGGCACTTCTGCACTCCCTTTGGGTTGCCTTTGGCAGATGCAGTAAGCCTGGAACTCAGGGCTTCCTAGGTAAAAAAATCCTAGCCCTAGGCCGAACCCCAACCCTAAGACGAGAAAGGCAAATCAGCCAGGAATTAGGCATGTCCCCAAGGAAAAAGCTGTGGAGGCAGGCACGTTGTGGTACTTTTGTGCTCTTCTTGGCTAGTCCTTCGCAGCTGCTGTGTTCTTGGAACTCAGGGCTTTCTGGTTAATAGAACCCTTACCCTAGGCGTAACTCAAACCTTAACCCTAGGAAGGAAAATCAGCCTATGGTTCGGGATGGTGTCATGAGAATAGCAGCAGAGGCAGCCAAGTTGTGTCACTTTTGCGCTCCCCTTGGGATGCCTTTCGCAGCTGCAGTGTGCCTGGAGACCAGGGCTTCCTGGTTTTAAAAGTCCTAGGCCTAAGCCTAACAGTAACCCTAGGAAGGTAAATCAGCCGCGTATTAGGGTTCTTCCTAAGGGAAAAGCCGTGAAAGCAGCCATGTTGTGGCACTTCTGCACTCCCTTTGGGATGCCTTTGGCAGATGCAGTAAGCCTGGAACTCAGGGCTTCCTGGTTAAAAAACTCCAAGCCCTAGGCTGAAGCCTATCCCTATCCCGAGGAAGGAAAATCAGCCTAAGTATAGGGATCGTGCAACGTCTAGAACACGAGGGGAGATGTTTTCTGTGCTGGCACAGTTTTTCCTCGCCAGACATAGTGGAAAAGCTTTTTGCTAAGATGTAGACGAGAAGAGACGCTAAAGACGAAGGTACGATGCTCTCCGGAGCTAAGAGCCGCTCCCGGGCGTCTTTCGGCAGAAGCCGCGCTAAGGAGTGCACAGTGAGCGGCACAATCGTCTTTGCGCGAAGAATCCGCTTCTTCGCCTCCGGGAGCCGGAGAGAGCGGCACCTTCGGAAAGGTGAAGAAGGAAGCTGTACAACACTGGGATTGTGTGCGCAGCTTGCCAACTGCTAGAAAACAGTACCTTTGCACTCTCCTGACCTTTCCAATCACATGAACATTCGATTGGAAGCTGTTTTGGACAACTTTTCTTTCCTTCATGCCAAACACTCGGCACACCTCCGTGCAACGTCTAGAACACGATGGGAGATGTTTTCTGTGCTGGCACAGTTTTTCCTCGCCAGACATAGTGGAAAAGCTTTTTGCTAAGATGTAGACGAGAAGAGACGCTAAAGACGAAGGTACGATGCTCTCCGGAGCTAAGAGCTGCTCCCGGGCGTCTTTCGGCAGACGCCGCGCTAAGGAGTGCACAGTGAGCGGCACAATCGTCTTTGCGCGAAGAAGCCGCTTCTTCGCCTCCGGGAGCCGGAGAGAGCGGCACCTTCGGAAAGGTGAAGAAGGAAGCTGTACAACACTGGGATTGTGTGCGCAGCTTGCCAACTGCTAGAAAACAGTACCTTTGCACTCTCCGGACTTTTCCAATCACATGAACATTCGATTGGAAGCTGTTTTGGACAACTTTTCTTCATGCCAAACACTCGGCACACCTCCGTGCAACGTCTAGAACACGATAGGAGATGTTTTCTGTGCTGGCACAATTTCTCCTCTCCAGACATAGTAGAAAAGCTTTTTGCTAAGATGTAGACGACAAGAGAGGCTAAGGACTGGATGTAAGCAAATTACACTCATCTTCAAAAAAGACATTTAGGAGGACTCGCAATCGTACAAACCAGCCAGCCTCTTTTTTATACCCAGGAAGTTGATGAAGCAGCTCTTCCTGGAAAACCTAGCCAGGCACATGAAAGACGACACAATAATGTAGTTAGCATGATTTTTCAGGGGCATTTCATGCTGAACATAACTTTAAACTCCTCTGATGAATTAACTTGACTGGTAGATGAAGGGAATATTATCTGCCTGGGCTTCAGGGAGGTTTTTGACATATCTCTACATGGCAGCACACATCCATATGGAAGCAATAGTGCAAAGGGGAGGGAATCAGTGTCTTTTCAGTGATGCTGAGTGAAAAGACAAGAGGCAGTGGGCACACACTGAAATACAGGAACATCAGGAAATGATTCTTTACTGTGAGGGTGAGTGAACCACGGCACAGACTGCCCAGAAAGATTGTGGAGCCTGGATCTTTGAAGACATTAAAAGTACACCCAGATAGAATCCTGGGCAAGAGGCTCTAGGTATCCTGGTTTAGGCAGGGGGGTTGGGCCTGGTTAGCCCCACCAACCCCTTCCACTCTCATTCATTCTGTGCTAGTGAATTCTCTTCAAGATGCATTTCAAGCACTGGCATGACAATGTTCTGTGCAGACACAGATCCAAATGGACATGGCATCTAAGTTCCTTAAGCAGTCTTCAAGAAGAATGTAAACCTCTGGGGCAAGTGTCTCTTCCCTAACTGAATCCCTTTCATGGGAAAATTCCCAGCTCTAGAAAGATCTTCTGATACGCATGCTTAAGACTGACACTGGCTGAGCAAATTTCTCCCTATGTGTATCTAAGACCAGTTAGGATCTTCACCCAAAGTGCTGTCAACATAGTCACAGAATGCCTATTGTTAAGAAGTGACAACTTCCATCAGAATGGCAACTATTGGTCCACCAAATGGATGAATGGATGGGAATTATCTGCTTGGGTTAAAAACAAAAAGAAAGAGTTGGTCTTTACTTATCAATTTCATTGCAATATTGATAAGGGAAGAAAAAGACCTAAGTCCTTGACTTTCTTAACTGGAGGAAAGATTTTAAAAATTCCTTGTAAAAATGTATGATCACAATCAGACTATTGAAACCATTTGAGTTGGGAAAAAAGTTCCAAAATTGTCTAGAGAGTGGCAAAGAAGCCAAGAAAATAGGAAAGAAACAAAAAGAGGGCAAAAGAGTAAGCTTCAGTGTACAAGCTCGTTCTAGAAGTAGTCTGCCGGGGAAAGGAAGCCCCAGTTGAATTTCCAATGTATTCCTGAGCTTGATTCAGTAACTGGTCAATGTAAAAACCAATCCTTTTGTATAACTTCTTCCAGCAACAAAAACTCCAACAGGTTGACACTACCATCATGCCTGTTCCAGACATATTTCCAAGAGAAATGATGATTTTCTTGAAAACCTACTTGCATAAAAGTTGCAAGATGGTGGAGGGATTGCCACATCCTCCTTCCTCCATCTGGCTTGAAAGTAGATTTGATAAAATATGCAACAAAGCACATGATTTATAAGGTAGAGTGAAATGGATGATTTGGGAATTGATCTCTTGTTGATAGTAAACTTCACATCCACTCTGTGTGACCTTTCTAAAACAAAATGTGGAGCTGAGGCATGAATCTGCCACAACAATTGTAAAGCAAACATACACACTCCCCTTCACATGCCCCCCCTTCCACACACACCTAGGCACACACAGAGATCAGCATAGCAGATCATGAACACCTTGGAAAAGACTGAAATGCTAAACGCCTCTCTTGATGGGCAAAAGAGCTGGTGCAGTAATTCAAATGCCTGGTACAAAAATTCTGTTTCATATTTAGCTCCTATTTAAAACACAGCTTTTCATTTCATTCTATTTACAGAATATTTTCTTTTCATTTGTTTCTTTAAAATTACTTAGTTCTCACCTGTTGTATGTCTAGGAATATTTTCTTCCAAAAATAGAAAAAAATAGATGCTATCTTTTCAGCAGAAAACATTGGTTGATACAATTTTAAACCATCATGATATGGAAGAATTGTTCTGTCCCTCTCGAAGGTGGAAGAAGCATTTGGATCACAGATCATCTACAATGAAATACTTGACATGTTTAAGATGCTTTCAATCAATTTTGATCGTCAATTGCTTCTTCGTTGGAAACAGTCATTTTTCAGTGAAGGGAAAGTGTGTGTGGTATATCTACATGATGTGGTCAAACCCAGTTCCTACTAATGGCCAGGCTGAATTCCAGGAAATAACGTCCCGAATGATATTTTGCCGCCTTCTTTGGCACTTCATGAAATCTTACCATGATGAAGTGCTGAAACACAGAGATTTTCTCTTAGAGAGTGTCTCATGTTGTAACCCATCCCATGGATTTTATGCTGTAATTCTTATCTCTTTTAAAATTTGCTATCTTCTGTACAGTTTTCATGAACATTTCTGTTACAGTAGTGAATAGCACAGATAAATGTCATTTTGTACAACTTTGAATTTACCCCAAGAGCTGAGAGAAAACTTGCTCCTATACTTCAATCCCAGTTTCTTCTATAGTCCAACTTTGTTTCTCTACCATCAAGCTTCTCCTTTGTTGCTGCTCCAAGCCCCGTCCAAGCTGACCTTGAATACTTTCAGGGATGGGACACCCACAACTTCCCTGGGCAACCTGTTCCAGTGTTCCAGCACTCCCACAGTAAAAAAGGCCTTCCTTTCATCTAATATGTGTAGGAAATCATAAATCTAGGCATAGAAATTTGGAGTGCAAATTTGAAATTCTTTTGATTTGAAGCACATTTTATATGAATACTGACTTACAGATGACTAAAAGATGTTGATGGGCATTTGAGCTGACAAGTTTTGAAAAAGTGTACGGAAATTAACATTGAAACCACTAAAATTAAAAACTTCTTCCCATTTTCTTTCTCCTCTCCTATTCAAAATTGCAAATGTCAGATATCAGTGCTTCATGCAAACCTCTCAGATGCTCTCAGGGAAAAAGCATTTATTTCAGACTAAGTTGCGGTTGACGTAGAACACTGCCTTTAACAGCTGCAGTGTGCCTGGAATTCAGGGCTTCCTGTTTGAAAAAATCCTATCTCTAGGCTGAACCCTAACCCTAAGCCTAGGCAGATAAATCAGCCTGGGTATAGGGATGTTCCCAAGGAAAAAAGCACTGGAAGGAGCATGTTGAGGCAATTTTTGGCTGCCCTTGGGAAGCCTTTTGCAGCTGCACTGGGTCTGGAGCTCAGGGTTTACTGATTTAAAATCCCTTTCTCTTGGCGTGACCATAGGTGCAACTGGAGGCAAGTAAATCAGCCTAGGTTCAATGATGGTCCCAAGGAAAAAGCGCTGGAGGCAGCCATGTTGTGGCACTTTTCCCCTCCTCTTGGGTAGTCCTTGGCAGCTGCTGTGTTCTTGGAACTCAGGGCTTTCTGGTTAAAAAAACACTAACCCTAGGCGTAACTCTAACCCTCACCCAAGGAAGGAAAATCAGCCTATGGTTCGGGATGGACTCATGAGAATAGCAGCAGAGGCAGCCAAGTTGTGTCACTTCTGCGGCCCTCTTGGGATGCCTTGAACAGCTGCAGTGTGCCTGGAGCTAAGGGCTTCCTAGTTTTAAAAATCCTAGCACTAGACCTAAGCCTTACAGTAACCCTAGGAAGATAAATCAGCCTGGTGTTAGGCTTCTTGCCAAGGAAAAAGCCGGGAAAGCAGCCATGTTGTGGCACTTTTGCACTCCCTTTGGGATGCCTTTCAAAGCTCCAGTATGCCTGGAACTCAGGGCTTCCTGATTTTAAAAATCCTAGCCCTAGGCCGAACCCCAACCCTAAGACGAGAAAGGCAAATCAGCCAGGAATTAGGCATGTCCCCAAGGAAAAAGCTGTGGAGGCAGGCATGTTGTGGTACTTTTGCGCTCTTCTTGGGAAGTCCTTCGCAGCTGCTGTGTTCTTGGAACTCAGGGCTTTCTGGTTAATAGAACCCTTACCCTAGGCGTAACTCAAACCTTAACCCTAGGAAGGAAAATCAGCCTATGGTTCGGGATGGTCTCATGGAAATATCAGTGGTGGCAGCCAAGTTGTGCCACTTTTGCGCTCCCCTTGGGATGCCTTTCGCAGCTGCAGAGTGCCTGGAGCCCACGGCTTCCTGGTTTTAAAAGTCCTAGGCCTAAGCCTAACAGTAACCCTAGGAAGGTAAATCAGCCGGGTATTAGGGTTCTTCCTAAGGGAAAAGCCGTGAAAGCAGCCATGTTGTGGCACTTCTGCACTCCCTTTGGGATGCCTTTGGCAGATGCAGTAAGCCTGGAACTCAGGGCTTCCTGGTTAAAAAACTCCAAGCCCTAGGCTGAACCCTAACCCTAACCCTAGGCAGATAAATCAACATATGTATAGGGATGGTGCCAAGGAAAAAGCTGTGAAAGCTGCCATGTTGTGGTACTTTAATACTCCCCTTGGGATGCCTTGAACAGCTGCAGTGTGCCTGGATCTAAGGGCTTCCTAGTTTTAAAAGTCCTAAGCCTAAGCCTAACAGTAACCCTAGGAAGGTAAATCAGCCGCGTATTAGGGTTCTTCCTAAGGGGAAAGCCGTGAAAGCAGCCGTGTTGTGGCACTTCTGCACTCCCTTTGGGTTGCCTTTGGCAGATGCAGTAAGCCTGGAACTCAGGGCTTCCTAGGTAAAAAAATCCTAGCCCTAGGCCGAACCCCAACCCTAAGACGAGAAAGGCAAATCAGCCAGGAATTAGGCATGTCCCCAAGGAAAAAGCTGTGGAGGCAGGCACGTTGTGGTACTTTTGTGCTCTTCTTGGCTAGTCCTTCGCAGCTGCTGTGTTCTTGGAACTCAGGGCTTTCTGGTTAATAGAACCCTTACCCTAGGCGTAACTCAAACCTTAACCCTAGGAAGGAAAATCAGCCTATGGTTCGGGATGGTGTCATGAGAATACCAGCAGAGGCAGCCAAGTTGTGTCACTTTTGCGCTCCCCTTGGGATGCCTTTCGCAGCTGCAGTGTGCCTGGAGACCAGGGCTTCCTGGTTTTAAAAGTCCTAGGCCTAAGCCTAACAGTAACCCTAGGAAGGTAAATCAGCCGCGTATTAGGGTTCTTCCTAAGGGAAAAGCCGTGAAAGCAGCCATGTTGTGGCACTTCTGCACTCCCTTTGGGATGCCTTTGGCAGATGCAGTAAGCCTGGAACTCAGGGCTTCCTGGTTAAAAAACTCCAAGCCCTAGGCTGAAGCCTATCCCTATCCCGAGGAAGGAAAATCAGCCTAAGTATAGGGATCGTGCAACGTCTAGAACACGAGGGGAGATGTTTTCTGTGCTGGCACAGTTTTTCCTCGCCAGACATAGTGGAAAAGCTTTTTGCTAAGATGTAGACGAGAAGAGACGCTAAAGACGAAGGTACGATGCTCTCCGGAGCTAAGAGCCGCTCCCGGGCGTCTTTCGGCAGAAGCCGCGCTAAGGAGTGCACAGTGAGCGGCACAATCGTCTTTGCGCGAAGAATCCGCTTCTTCGCCTCCGGGAGCCGGAGAGAGCGGCACCTTCGGAAAGGTGAAGAAGGAAGCTGTACAACACTGGGATTGTGTGCGCAGCTTGCCAACTGCTAGAAAACAGTACCTTTGCACTCTCCGGACTTTTCCAATCACATGAACATTCGATTGGAAGCTGTTTTGGACAACTTTTCTTTCCTTCATGCCAAACACTCGGCACACCTCCGTGCAACGTCTAGAACACGATGGGAGATGTTTTCTGTGCTGGCACAGTTTTTCCTCGCCAGACATAGTAGAAAAGCTTTTTGCTAAGATGTAGACGAGAAGAGACGCTAAAGACGAAGGTACGATGCTCTCCGGAGCTAAGAGCTGCTCCCGGGCGTCTTTCGGCAGACGCCGCGCTAAGGAGTGCACAGTGAGCGGCACAATCGTCTTTGCGCGAAGAAGCCGCTCCTTCGCCTCCGGGAGCCGGAGAGAGCGGCACCTTCGGAAAGGTGAAGAAGGAAGCTGTACAACACTGGGATTGTGTGCGCAGCTTGCCAACTGCTAGAAAACAGTACCTTTGCACTCTCCTGACTTTTCCAATCACATGAACATTCGATTGGAAGCTGTTTTGGACAACTTTTCTTTTCTTCATGCCAAACACTCGGCACACCTCCGTGCAACGTCTAGAACACGATAGGAGATGTTTTCTGTGCTGGCACAATTTCTCCTCTCCAGACATAGTAGAAAAGCTTTTTGCTAAGATGTAGACGACAAGAGAGGCTAAGGACTGGATGTAAGCAAATTACACTCATCTTCAAAAAAGACATTTAGGAGGACTCGCAATCGTACAAACCAGCCAGCCTCTTTTTTATACCCAGGAAGTTGATGAAGCAGCTCTTCCTGGAAAACCTTGCCAGGCACATGAAAGACGACACAATAATGTAGTTAGCATGATTTTTCAGGGGCATTTCATGCTGAACATAACTTTAAACTCCTCTGATGAATCAACTTGACTGGTAGATGAAGGGAATATTATCTGCCTGGGCTTCAGGGAGGTTTTTGACATATCTCTACATGGCAGCACACATCCATATGGAAGCAATAGTGCAAAGGGGAGGGAATCAGTGTCTTTTCAGTGATGCTGAGTGAAAAGACAAGAGGCAGTGGGCACACACTGAAATACAGGAACATCAGGAAATGATTCTTTACTGTGAGGGTGAGTGAACCACGGCACAGACTGCCCCGAAAGATTGTGGAGCCTGGATCTTTGAAGACATTAAAAGTACACCCAGATAGAATCCTGGGCAAGAGGCTCTAGGTATCCTGGTTTAGGCAGGGGGGTTGGGCCTGGTTAGCCCCACCAACCCCTTCCACTCTCATTCATTCTGTGCTAGTGAATTCTCTTCAAGATGCATTTCAAGCACTGGCATGACAAAGTTCTGTGCAGACACAGATCCAAATGGACATGGCATCTAAGTTCCTTAAGCAGTCTTCAAGAAGAATGTAAACCTCTGGGGCAAGTGTCTCTTCCCTAACTGAATCCCTTTCATGGGAAAATTCCCAGCTCTAGAAAGATCTTCTGATACGCATGCTTAAGACTGACACTGGCTGAGCAAATTTCTCCCTATGTGTATCTAAGACCAGTTAGGATCTTCACCCAAAGTGCTGTCAACATAGTCACAGAATGCCTATTGTTAAGAAGTGACAACTTCCATCAGAATGGCAACTATTGGTCCACCAAATGGATGAATGGATGGGAATTATCTGCTTGGGTTAAAAACAAAAAGAAAGAGTTGGTCTTTACTTATCAATTTCATTGCAATATTGATAAGGGAAGAAAAAGACCTAAGTCCTTGACTTTCTTAACTGGAGGAAAGATTTTAAAAATTCCTTGTAAAAATGTATGATCACAATCAGACTATTGAAACCATTTGAGTTGGGAAAAAAGTTCCAAAATTGTCTAGAGAGTGGCAAAGAAGCCAAGAAAATAGGAAAGAAACAAAAAGAGGGCAAAAGAGTAAGCTTCAGTGTACAAGCTCGTTCTAGAAGTAGTCTGCCGGGGAAAGGAAGCCCCAGTTGAATTTCCAATGTATTCCTGAGCTTGATTCAGTAACTGGTCAATGTAAAAACCAATCCTTTTGTATAACTTCTTCCAGCAACAAAAACTCCAACAGGTTGACACTACCATCATGCCTGTTCCAGACATATTTCCAAGAGAAATGATGATTTTCTTGAAAACCTACTTGCATAAAAGTTGCAAGATGGTGGAGGGATTGCCACATCCTCCTTCCTCCATCTGGCTTGAAAGTAGATTTGATAAAATATGCAACAAAGCACATGATTTATAAGGTAGAGTGAAATGGATGATTTGGGAATTGATCTCTTGTTGATAGTAAACTTCACATCCACTCTGTGTGACCTTTCTAAAACAAAATGTGGAGCTGAGGCATGAATCTGCCACAACAATTGTAAAGCAAACATACACACTCCCCTTCACATGCCCCCCCTTCCACACACACCTAGGCACACACAGAGATCAGCATAGCAGATCATGAACACCTTGGAAAAGACTGAAATGCTAAACGCCTCTCTTGATGGGCAAAAGAGCTGGTGCAGTAATTCAAATGCCTGGTACAAAAATTCTGTTTCATATTTAGCTCCTATTTAAAACACAGCTTTTCATTTCATTCTATTTACAGAATATTTTCTTTTCATTTGTTTCTTTAAAATTACTTAGTTCTCACCTGTTGTATGTCTAGGAATATTTTCTTCCAAAAATAGAAAAAAATAGATGCTATCTTTTCAGCAGAAAACATTGGTTGATACAATTTTAAACCATCATGATATGGAAGAATTGTTCTGTCCCTCTCGAAGGTGGAAGAAGCATTTGGATCACAGATCATCTACAATGAAATACTTGACATGTTTAAGATGCTTTCAATCAATTTTGATCGTCAATTGCTTCTTCGTTGGAAACAGTCATTTTTCAGTGAAGGGAAAGTGTGTGTGGTATATCTACATGATGTGGTCAAACCCAGTTCCTACTAATGGCCAGGCTGAATTCCAGGAAATAACGTCCCGAATGATATTTTGCCGCCTTCTTTGGCACTTCATGAAATCTTACCATGATGAAGTGCTGAAACACAGAGATTTTCTCTTAGAGAGTGTCTCATGTTGTAACCCATCCCATGGATTTTATGCTGTAATTCTTATCTCTTTTAAAATTTGCTATCTTCTGTACAGTTTTCATGAACATTTCTGTTACAGTAGTGAATAGCACAGATAAATGTCATTTTGTACAACTTTGAATTTACCCCAAGAGCTGAGAGAAAACTTGCTCCTATACTTCAATCCCAGTTTCTTCTATAGTCCAACTTTGTTTCTCTACCATCAAGCTTCTCCTTTGTTGCTGCTCCAAGCCCCGTCCAAGCTGACCTTGAATACTTTCAGGGATGGGACACCCACAACTTCCCTGGGCAACCTGTTCCAGTGTTCCAGCACTCCCACAGTAAAAAAGGCCTTCCTTTCATCTAATATGTGTAGGAAATCATAAATCTAGGCATAGAAATTTGGAGTGCAAATTTGAAATTCTTTTGATTTGAAGCACATTTTATATGAATACTGACTTACAGATGACTAAAAGATGTTGATGGGCATTTGAGCTGACAAGTTTTGAAAAAGTGTACGGAAATTAACATTGAAACCACTAAAATTAAAAACTTCTTCCCATTTTCTTTCTCCTCTCCTATTCAAAATTGCAAATGTCAGATATCAGTGCTTCATGCAAACCTCTCAGATGCTCTCAGGGAAAAAGCATTTATTTCAGACTAAGTTGCGGTTGACGTAGAACACTGCCTTTAACAGCTGCAGTGTGCCTGGAATTCAGGGCTTCCTGTTTGAAAAAATCCTATCTCTAGGCTGAACCCTAACCCTAAGCCTAGGCAGATAAATCAGCCTGGGTATAGGGATGTTCCCAAGGAAAAAAGCACTGGAAGGAGCATGTTGAGGCAATTTTTGGCTGCCCTTGGGAAGCCTTTTGCAGCTGCACTGGGTCTGGAGCTCAGGGTTTACTGATTTAAAATCCCTTTCTCTTGGCGTGACCATAGGTGCAACTGGAGGCAAGTAAATCAGCCTAGGTTCAATGATGGTCCCAAGGAAAAAGCGCTGGAGGCAGCCATGTTGTGGCACTTTTCCCCTCCTCTTGGGTAGTCCTTGGCAGCTGCTGTGTTCTTGGAACTCAGGGCTTTCTGGTTAAAAAAACACTAACCCTAGGCGTAACTCTAACCCTCACCCAAGGAAGGAAAATCAGCCTATGGTTCGGGATGGACTCATGAGAATAGCAGCAGAGGCAGCCAAGTTGTGTCACTTCTGCAGCCCTCTTGGGATGCCTTGAACAGCTGCAGTGTGCCTGGAGCTAAGGGCTTCCTAGTTTTAAAAATCCTAGCACTAGGCCTAAGCCTTACAGTAACCCTAGGAAGATAAATCAGCCTGGTGTTAGGCTTCTTGCCAAGGAAAAAGCCGGGAAAGCAGCCATGTTGTGGCACTTTTGCACTCCCTTTGGGATGCCTTTCAAAGCTCCAGTATGCCTGGAACTCAGGGCTTCCTGATTTTAAAAATCCTAGCCCTAGGCCGAACCCCAACCCTAAGACGAGAAAGGCAAATCAGCCAGGAATTAGGCATGTCCCCAAAGAAAAAGCTGTGGAGGCAGGCACGTTGTGGTACTTTTGCGCTCTTCTTGGGTAGTCCTTCGCAGCAGCTGTGTTCTTGGAACTCAGGGCTTTCTGGTTAATAGAACCCTTACCCGAGGAGTAACTCAAACCTTAACCCTAGGAAGGAAAATCAGCCTATGGTTCGGGATTGTCTCATGAGAATAGCAGCAGAGGCAGCCAAGTTGTGTCACTTCTGCAGCCCTCTTGGGATGCCTTGAACAGCTGCAGTGTGCCTGGAGCCCAGGGCTTCCTGGTTTTAAAAGTCCTAGGCCTAAGCCTAACAGTAACCCTAGGAAGGTAAATCAGCCGCGTATTAGGGTTCTTCCTAAGGGAAAAGCCGTGAAAGCAGCCATGTTGTGGCACTTCTGCACTCCCTTTGGGATGCTTTAGGCAGATGCAGTAAGCCTGGAACTCAGGGCTTCCTAGTTAAAAAAATCCTAGCCCTAGGCCGAACCCCAACCCTAAGACGAGAAAGGCAAATCAGCCAGGAATTAGGCATGTCCCCAAGGAAAAAGCTGTGGAGGCAGGCATGTTGTGGTACTTTTGCGCTCTTCTTGGGTAGTCCTTCGCAGCTGCTGTGTTCTTGGAACTCAGGGCTTTCTGGTTAATAGAACCCTTACCCTAGGCGTAACTCAAACCTTAACCCTAGGAAGGAAAATCAGCCTATGGTTCGGGATGGTCTCATGGAAATATCAGTGGTGGCAGCCAAGTTGTGCCACTTTTGCGCTCCCCTTGGGATGCCTTTCGCAGCTGCAGAGTGCCTGGAGCCCACGGCTTCCTGGTTTTAAAAGTCCTAGGCCTAAGCCTAACAGTAACCCTAGGAAGGTAAATCAGCCACGTATTAGGGTTCTTCCTAAGGGAAAAGCTGTGAAAGCAGCCATGTTGTGGCACTTCTGCACTCCCTTTGGGATGCCTTTGGCAGATGCAGTAAGCCTGGAACTCAGGGCTTCCTGGTTAAAAAACTCCAAGCCCTAGGCTGAACCCTAACCCTAACCCTAGGCAGATAAATCAGCATATTTATAGGGATGGTGCCAAGGAAAAAGCTGTGAAAGCTGCCATGTTGTGGTACTTTAATACTCCCCTTGGGATGCCTTGAACAGCTGCAGTGTGCCTGGATCTAAGGGCTTCCTAGTTTTAAAAGTCCTAAGCCTAAGCCTAACAGTAACCCTAGGAAGGTAATCAGCCGCGTATTAGGGTTCTTCCTAAGGGGAAAGCCGTGAAAGCAGCCGTGTTGTTGCACTTCTGCACTCCCTTTGGGATGCCTTTGGCAGATGCAGTAAGCCTGGAACTCAGGGCTTCCTAGGTAAAAAAATCCTAGCCCTAGGCCGAACCCCAACCCTAAGACGAGAAAGGCAAATCAGCCAGGAATTAGGCATGTCCCCAAGGAAAAAGCTGTGGAGGCAGGCACGTTGTGGTAGTTTTGTGCTCTTCTTGGCTAGTCCTTCGCAGCTGCTGTGTTCTTGGAACTCAGGGCTTTCTGGTTAATAGAACCCTTACCCTAGGCGTAACTCAAACCTTAACCCTAGGAAGGAAAATCAGCCTATGGTTCGGGATGGTGTCATGAGAATAGCAGCAGAGGCAGCCAAGTTGTGTCACTTTTGCGCTCCCCTTGGGATGCCTTTCGCAGCTGCAGTGTGCCTGGAGCCCAGGGCTTCCTGGTTTTAAAAGTCCTAGGCCTAAGCCTAACAGTAACCCTAGGAAGGTAAATCAGCCGCGTATTAGGGCTCTTCCTAAGGGAAAAGCCGTGAAAGCAGCCATGTTGTGGCACTTCTGCACTCCCTTTGGGATGCCTTTGGCAGATGCAGTAAGCCTGGAACTCAGGGCTTCCTGGTTAAAAAACTCCAAGCCCTAGGCTGAAGCCTATCCCTATCCCGAGGAAGGAAAATCAGCCTAAGTATAGGGATCGTGCAACGTCTAGAACACGAGGGGAGATGTTTTCTGTGCTGGCACAGTTTTTCCTCGCCAGACATAGTGGAAAAGCTTTTTGCTAAGATGTAGACGGGAAGAGACGCTAAAGACGAAGGTACGATGCTCTCCGGAGCTAAGAGCCGCTCCCGGGCGTCTTTCGGCAGAAGCCGCGCTAAGGAGTGCATAGTGAGCGGCACAATCGTCTTTGCGCGAAGAAGCCGCTTCTTCGCCTCCGGGAGCCGGAGAGAGCGGCACCTTCGGAAAGGTGAAGAAGGAAGCTGTACAACACTGGGATTGTGTGCGCAGCTTGCCAACTGCTAGAAAACAGTACCTTTGCACTCTCCTGACTTTTCCAATCACATGAACATTCGATTGGAAGCTGTTTTGGACAACTTTTCTTTCCTTCAGGCCAAACACTCGGCACACCTCCGTGCAACGTCTAGAACACGATGGGAGATGTTTTCTGTGCTGGCACAGTTTTTCCTCGCCAGACATAGTGGAAAAGCTTTTTGCTAAGATGTAGACGAGAAGAGACGCTAAAGACGAAGGTACGATGCTGTCCGGAGCTAAGAGCTGCTCCCGGGCGTCTTTCGGCAGACGCCCCGCTAAGGAGTGCACAGTGAGCGGCACAATCGTCTTTGCGCGAAGAAGTCGCTTCTTCGCCTCCGGGAGCCGGAGAGAGCGGCACCTTCGGAAAGGTGAAGAAGGAAGCTGTACAACACTGGGATTGTGTGCGCAGCTTGCCAACTGCTAGAAAACAGTACCTTTGCACTCTCCTGACTTTTCCAATCACATGAACATTCGATTGGAAGCTGTTTTGGACAACTTTTCTTTTCTTCATGCCAAACACTCGGCACACCTCCGTGCAACGTCTAGAACACGATAGGAGATGTTTTCTGTGCTGGCACAATTTCTCCTCTCCAGACATAGTAGAAAAGCTTTTTGCTAAGATGTAGACGACAAGAGAGGCTAAGGACTGGATGTAAGCAAATTACACTCATCTTCAAAAAAGACATTTAGGAGGACTCGCAATCGTACAAACCAGCCAGCCTCTTTTTTATACCCAGGAAGTTGATGAAGTAGCTCTTCCTGGAAAACCTTGCCAGGCACATGAAAGACGACACAATAATGTAGTTAGCATGATTTTTCAGGGGCATTTCATGCTGAACATAACTTTAAACTCCTCTGATGAATTAACTTGACTGGTAGATGAAGGGAATATTATCTGCCTGGGCTTCAGGGAGGTTTTTGACATATCTCTACATGGCAGCACACATCCATATGGAAGCAATAGTGCAAAGGGGAGGGAATCAGTGTCTTTTCAGTGATGCTGAGTGAAAAGACAAGAGGCAGTGGGCACACACTGAAATACAGGAACATCAGGAAATGATTCTTTACTGTGAGGGTGAGTGAACCACGGCACAGACTGCCCAGAAAGATTGTGGAGCCTGGATCTTTGAAGACATTAAAAGTACACCCAGATAGAATCCTGGGCAAGAGGCTCTAGGTATCCTGGTTTAGGCAGGGGGGTTGGGCCTGGTTAGCCCCACCAACCCCTTCCACTCTCATTCATTCTGTGCTAGTGAATTCTCTTCAAGATGCATTTCAAGCACTGGCATGACAAAGTTCTGTGCAGACACAGATCCAAATGGACATGGCATCTAAGTTCCTTAAGCAGTCTTCAAGAAGAATGTAAACCTCTGGGGCAAGTGTCTCTTCCCTAACTGAATCCCTTTCATGGGAAAATTCCCAGCTCTAGAAAGATCTTCTGATACGCATGCTTAAGACTGACACTGGCTGAGCAAATTTCTCCCTATGTGTATCTAAGACCAGTTAGGATCTTCACCCAAAGTGCTGTCAACATAGTCACAGAATGCCTATTGTTAAGAAGTGACAACTTCCATCAGAATGGCAACTATTGGTCCACCAAATGGATGAATGGATGGGAATTATCTGCTTGGGTTAAAAACAAAAAGAAAGAGTTGGTCTTTACTTATCAATTTCATTGCAATATTGATAAGGGAAGAAAAAGACCTAAGTCCTTGACTTTCTTAACTGGAGGAAAGATTTTAAAAATTCCTTGTAAAAATGTATGATCACAATCAGACTATTGAAACCATTTGAGTTGGGAAAAAAGTTCCAAAATTGTCTAGAGAGTGGCAAAGAAGCCAAGAAAATAGGAAAGAAACAAAAAGAGGGCAAAAGAGTAAGCTTCAGTGTACAAGCTCGTTCTAGAAGTAGTCTGCCGGGGAAAGGAAGCCCCAGTTGAATTTCCAATGTATTCCTGAGCTTGATTCAGTAACTGGTCAATGTAAAAACCAATCCTTTTGTATAACTTCTTCCAGCAACAAAAACTCCAACAGGTTGACACTACCATCATGCCTGTTCCAGACATATTTCCAAGAGAAATGATGATTTTCTTGAAAACCTACTTGCATAAAAGTTGCAAGATGGTGGAGGGATTGCCACATCCTCCTTCCTCCATCTGGCTTGAAAGTAGATTTGATAAAATATGCAACAAAGCACATGATTTATAAGGTAGAGTCAAATGGATGATTTGGGAATTGATCTCTTGTTGATAGTAAACTTCACATCCACTCTGTGTGACCTTTCTAAAACAAAATGTGGAGCTGAGGCATGAATCTGCCACAACAATTGTAAAGCAAACATACACACTCCCCTTCACATGCCCCCCCTTCCACACACACCTAGGCACACACAGAGATCAGCATAGCAGATCATGAACACCTTGGAAAAGACTGAAATGCTAAACGCCTCTCTTGATGGGCAAAAGAGCTGGTGCAGTAATTCAAATGCCTGGTACAAAAATTCTGTTTCATATTTAGCTCCTATTTAAAACACAACTTTTCATTTCATTCTATTTACAGAATATTTTCTTTTCATTTGTTTCTTTAAAATTACTTAGTTCTCACCTGTTGTATGTCTAGGAATATTTTCTTCCAAAAATAGAAAAAAATAGATGCTATCTTTTCAGCAGAAAACATTGGTTGATACAATTTTAAACCATCATGATATGGAAGAATTGTTCTGTCCCTCTCGAAGGTGGAAGAAGCATTTGGATCACAGATCATCTACAATGAAATACTTGACATGTTTAAGATGCTTTCAATCAATTTTGATCGTCAATTGCTTCTTCGTTGGAAACAGTCATTTTTCAGTGAAGGGAAAGTGTGTGTGGTATATCTACATGATGTGGTCAAACCCAGTTCCTACTAATGGCCAGGCTGAATTCCAGGAAATAACGTCCCGAATGATATTTTGCCGCCTTCTTTGGCACTTCATGAAATCTTACCATGATGAAGTGCTGAAACACAGAGATTTTCTCTTAGAGAGTGTCTCATGTTGTAACCCATCCCATGGATTTTATGCTGTAATTCTTATCTCTTTTAAAATTTGCTATCTTCTGTACAGTTTTCATGAACATTTCTGTTACAGTAGTGAATAGCACAGATAAATGTCATTTTGTACAACTTTGAATTTACCCCAAGAGCTGAGAGAAAACTTGCTCCTATACTTCAATCCCAGTTTCTTCTATAGTCCAACTTTGTTTCTCTACCATCAAGCTTCTCCTTTGTTGCTGCTCCAAGCCCCGTCCAAGCTGACCTTGAATACTTTCAGGGATGGGACACCCACAACTTCCCTGGGCAACCTGTTCCAGTGTTCCAGCACTCCCACAGTAAAAAAGGCCTTCCTTTCATCTAATATGTGTAGGAAATCATAAATCTAGGCATAGAAATTTGGAGTGCAAATTTGAAATTCTTTTGATTTGAAGCACATTTTATATGAATACTGACTTACAGATGACTAAAAGATGTTGATGGGCATTTGAGCTGACAAGTTTTGAAAAAGTGTACGGAAATTAACATTGAAACCACTAAAATTAAAAACTTCTTCCCATTTTCTTTCTCCTCTCCTATTCAAAATTGCAAATGTCAGATATCAGTGCTTCATGCAAACCTCTCAGATGCTCTCAGGGAAAAAGCATTTATTTCAGACTAAGTTGCGGTTGACGTAGAACACTGCCTTTAACAGCTGCAGTGTGCCTGGAATTCAGGGCTTCCTGTTTGAAAAAATCCTATCTCTAGGCTGAACCCTAACCCTAAGCCTAGGCAGATAAATCAGCCTGGGTATAGGGATGTTCCCAAGGAAAAAAGCACTGGAAGGAGCATGTTGAGGCAATTTTTGGCTGCCCTTGGGAAGCCTTTTGCAGCTGCACTGGGTCTGGAGCTCAGGGTTTACTGATTTAAAATCCCTTTCTCTTGGCGTGACCATAGGTGCAACTGGAGGCAAGTAAATCAGCCTAGGTTCAATGATGGTCCCAAGGAAAAAGCGCTGGAGGCAGCCATGTTGTGGCACTTTTCCCCTCCTCTTGGGTAGTCCTTGGCAGCTGCTGTGTTCTTGGAACTCAGGGCTTTCTGGTTAAAAAAACACTAACCCTAGGCGTAACTCTAACCCTCACCCAAGGAAGGAAAATCAGCCTATGGTTCGGGATGGACTCATGAGAATAGCAGCAGAGGCAGCCAAGTTGTGTCACTTCTGCGGCCCTCTTGGGATGCCTTGAACAGCTGCAGTGTGCCTGGAGCTAAGGGCTTCCTAGTTTTAAAAATCCTAGCACTAGGCCTAAGCCTTAGAGTAACCCTAGGAAGATAAATCAGCCTGGTGTTAGGCTTCTTGCCAAGGAAAAAGCCGGGAAAGCAGCCATGTTGTGGCACTTTTGCACTCCCTTTGGGATGCCTTTCAAAGCTCCAGTATGCCTGGAACTCAGGGCTTCCTGATTTTAAAAATCCTAGCCCTAGGCCGAACCCCAACCCTAAGACGAGAAAGGCAAATCAGCCAGGAATTAGGCATGTCCCCAAAGAAAAAGCTGTGGAGGCAGGCACGTTGTGGTACTTTTGCGCTCTTCTTGGGTAGTCCTTCGCAGCAGCTGTGTTCTTGGAACTCAGGGCTTTCTGGTTAATAGAACCCTTACCCGAGGAGTAACTCAAACCTTAACCCTAGGAAGGAAAATCAGCCTATGGTTCGGGATTGTCTCATGAGAATAGCAGCAGAGGCAGCCAAGTTGTGTCACTTCTGCAGCCCTCTTGGGATGCCTTGAACAGCGGCAGTGTGCCTGGAGCCCAGGGCTTCCTGGTTTTAAAAGTCCTAGGCCTAAGCCTAACAGTAACCCTAGGAAGGTAAATCAGCCGCGTATTAGGGTTCTTCCTAAGGGAAAAGCCGTGAAAGCAGCCATGTTGTGGCACTTCTGCACTCCCTTTGGGATGCTTTAGGCAGATGCAGTAAGCCTGGAACTCAGGGCTTCCTAGTTAAAAAAATCCTAGCCCTAGGCCGAACCCCAACCCTAAGATGAGAAAGGCAAATCAGCCAGGAATTAGGCATGTCCCCAAGGAAAAAGCTGTGGAGGCAGGCATGTTGTGGTACTTTTGCGCTCCTCTTGGGTAGTCCTTCGCAGCTGCTGTGTTCTTGGAACTCAGGGCTTTCTGGTTAATAGAACCCTTACCCTAGGCGTAACTCAAACCTTAACCCTAGGAAGGAAAATCAGCCTATGGTTCGGGATGGTCTCATGGAAATATCAGTGGTGGCAGCCAAGTTGTGCCACTTTTGCGCTCCCCTTGGGATGCCTTTCGCAGCTGCAGAGTGCCTGGAGCCCACGGCTTCCTGGTTTTAAAAGTCCTAGGCCTAAGCCTAACAGTAACCCTAGGAAGGTAAATCAGCCGCGTATTAGGGTTCTTCCTAAGGGAAAAGCCGTGAAAGCAGCCATGTTGTGGCACTTCTGCACTCCCTTTGGGATGCCTTTGGCAGATGCAGTAAGCCTGGAACTCAGGGCTTCCTGGTTAAAAAACTCCAAGCCCTAGGCTGAAGCCTAACCCTAACCCTAGGCAGATGAATCAGCATATGTATAGGGATGGTGCCAAGGAAAAAGCTGTGAAAGCTGCCATGTTGTGGTACTTTAATACTCCCCTTGGGATGCCTTGAACAGCTGCAGTGTGCCTGGATCTAAGGGATTCCTAGTTTTAAAAGTCCTAAGCCTAAGCCTAACAGTAACCCTAGGAAGGTAAATCAGCCGCGTATTAGGGTTCTTCCTAAGGGGAAAGCCGTGAAAGCAGCCGTGTTGTTGCACTTCTGCACTCCCTTTGGGTTGCCTTTGGCAGATGCAGTAAGCCTGGAACTCAGGGCTTCCTAGGTAAAAAAATCCTAGCCCTAGGCCGAACCCCAACCCTAAGACGAGAAAGGCAAATCAGCCAGGAATTAGGCATGTCCCCAAGGAAAAAGCTGTGGAGGCAGGCACGTTGTGGTACTTTTGTGCTCTTCTTGGCTAGTCCTTCGCAGCTGCTGTGTTCTTGGAACTCAGGGCTTTCTGGTTAATAGGACCCTTACCCTAGGCGTAACTCAAACCTTAACCCTAGGAAGGAAAATCAGCCTATGGTTCGGGATGGTGTCATGAGAATAGCAGCAGAGGCAGCCAAGTTGTGTCACTTTTGCGCTCCCCTTGGGATGCCTTTCGCAGCTGCAGTGTGCCTGGAGCCCAGGGCTTCCTGGTTTTAAAAGTCCTAGGCCTAAGCCTAACAGTAACCCTAGGAAGGTAAATCAGCCGCGTATTAGGGTTCTTCCTAAGGGAAAAGCCGTGAAAGCAGCCATGTTGTGGCACTTCTGCACTCCCTTTGGGATGCCTTTGGCAGATGCAGTAAGCCTGGAACTCAGGGCTTCCTGGTTAAAAAACTCCAAGCCCTAGGCTGAAGCCTATCCCTATCCCGAGGAAGGAAAATCAGCCTAAGTATAGGGATCGTGCAACGTCTAGAACACGAGGGGAGATGTTTTCTGTGCTGGCACAGTTTTTCCTCGCCAGACATAGCGGAAAAGCTTTTTGCTAAGATGTAGACGGGAAGAGACGCTAAAGACGAAGGTACGATGCTCTCCGGAGCTAAGAGCCGCTCCCGGGCGTCTTTCGGCAGAAGCCGCGCTAAGGAGTGCACAGTGAGCGGCACAATCGTCTTTGCGCGAAGAAGCCGCTTCTTCGCCTCCGGGAGCCGGAGAGAGCGGCACCTTCGGAAAGGTGAAGAAGGAAGCTGTACAACACTGGGATTGTGTGCGCAGCTTGCCAACTGCTAGAAAACAGTACCTTTGCACTCTCCTGACTTTTCCAATCACATGAACATTCGATTGGAAGCTGTTTTGGACAACTTTTCTTTTCTTCATGCCAAACACTCGGCACACCTCCGTGCAACGTCTAGAACACGATAGGAGATGTTTTCTGTGCTGGCACAATTTCTCCTCTCCAGACATAGTAGAAAAGCTTTTTGCTAAGATGTAGACGACAAGAGAGGCTAAGGACTGGATGTAAGCAAATTACACTCATCTTCAAAAAAGACATTTAGGAGGACTCGCAATCGTACAAACCAGCCAGCCTCTTTTTTATACCCAGGAAGTTGATGAAGCAGCTCTTCCTGGAAAACCTTGCCAGGCACATGAAAGACGACACAATAATGTAGTTAGCATGATTTTTCAGGGGCATTTCATGCTGAACATAACTTTAAACTCCTCTGATGAATTAACTTGACTGGTAGATGAAGGGAATATTATCTGCCTGGGCTTCAGGGAGGTTTTTGACATATCTCTACATGGCAGCACACATCCATATGGAAGCAATAGTGCAAAGGGGAGGGAATCAGTGTCTTTTCAGTGATGCTGAGTGAAAAGACAAGAGGCAGTGGGCACACACTGAAATACAGGAACATCAGGAAATGATTCTTTACTGTGAGGGTGAGTGAACCACGGCACAGACTGCCCAGAAAGATTGTGGAGCCTGGATCTTTGAAGACATTAAAAGTACACCCAATTAGGATCCTGGGCAAGAGGCTCTAGGTATCCTGGTTTAGGCAGGGGGGTTGGGCCTGGTTAGCCCCACCAACCCCTTCCACTCTCATTCATTCTGTGCTAGTGAATTCTCTTCAAGATGCATTTCAAGCACTGGCATGAAAAAGTTCTGTGCAGACACAGATCCAAATGGACATGGCATCTAAGTTCCTTAAGCAGTCTTCAAGAAGAATGTAAACCTCTGGGGCAAGTGTCTCTTCCCTAACTGAATCCCTTTCATGGGAAAATTCCCAGCTCTAGAAAGATCTTCTGATACGCATGCTTAAGACTGACACTGGCTGAGCAAATTTCTCCCTATGTGTATCTAAGACCAGTTAGGATCTTCACCCAAAGTGCTGTCAACATAGTCACAGAATGCCTATTGTTAAGAAGTGACAACTTCCATCAGAATGGCAACTATTGGTCCACCAAATGGATGAATGGATGGGAATTATCTGCTTGGGTTAAAAACAAAAAGAAAGAGTTGGTCTTTACTTATCAATTTCATTGCAATATTGATAAGGGAAGAAAAAGACCTAAGTCCTTGACTTTCTTAACTGGAGGAAAGATTTTAAAAATTCCTTGTAAAAATGTATGATCACAATCAGACTATTGAAACCATTTGAGTTGGGAAAAAAGTTCCAAAATTGTCTAGAGAGTGGCAAAGAAGCCAAGAAAATAGGAAAGAAACAAAAAGAGGGCAAAAGAGTAAGCTTCAGTGTACAAGCTCGTTCTAGAAGTAGTCTGCCGGGGAAAGGAAGCCCCAGTTGAATTTCCAATGTATTCCTGAGCTTGATTCAGTAACTGGTCAATGTAAAAACCAATCCTTTTGTATAACTTCTTCCAGCAACAAAAACTCCAACAGGTTGACACTACCATCATGCCTGTTCCAGACATATTTCCAAGAGAAATGATGATTTTCTTGAAAACCTACTTGCATAAAAGTTGCAAGATGGTGGAGGGATTGCCACATCCTCCTTCCTCCATCTGGTTTGAAAGTAGATTTGATAAAATATGCAACAAAGCACATGATTTATAAGGTAGAGTCAAATGGATGATTTGGGAATTGATCTCTTGTTGATAGTAAACTTCACATCCACTCTGTGTGACCTTTCTAAAACAAAATGTGGAGCTGAGGCATGAATCTGCCACAACAATTGTAAAGCAAACATACACACTCCCCTTCACATGCCCCCCCTTCCACACACACCTAGGCACACACAGAGATCAGCATAGCAGATCATGAACACCTTGGAAAAGACTGAAATGCTAAACGCCTCTCTTGATGGGCAAAAGAGCTGGTGCAGTAATTCAAATGCCTGGTACAAAAATTCTGTTTCATATTTAGCTCCTATTTAAAACACAACTTTTCATTTCATTCTATTTACAGAATATTTTCTTTTCATTTGTTTCTTTAAAATTACTTAGTTCTCACCTGTTGTATGTCTAGGAATATTTTCTTCCAAAAATAGAAAAAAATAGATGCTATCTTTTCAGCAGAAAACATTGGTTGATACAATTTTAAACCATCATGATATGGAAGAATTGTTCTGTCCCTCTCGAAGGTGGAAGAAGCATTTGGATCACAGATCATCTACAATGAAATACTTGACATGTTTAAGATGCTTTCAATCAATTTTGATCGTCAATTGCTTCTTCGTTGGAAACAGTCATTTTTCAGTGAAGGGAAAGTGTGTGTGGTATATCTACATGATGTGGTCAAACCCAGTTCCTACTAATGGCCAGGCTGAATTCCAGGAAATAACGTCCCGAATGATATTTTGCCGCCTTCTTTGGCACTTCATGAAATCTTACCATGATGAAGTGCTGAAACACAGAGATTTTCTCTTAGAGAGTGTCTCATGTTGTAACCCATCCCATGGATTTTATGCTGTAATTCTTATCTCTTTTAAAATTTGCTATCTTCTGTACAGTTTTCATGAACATTTCTGTTACAGTAGTGAATAGCACAGATAAATGTCATTTTGTACAACTTTGAATTTACCCCAAGAGCTGAGAGAAAACTTGCTCCTATACTTCAATCCCAGTTTCTTCTATAGTCCAACTTTGTTTCTCTACCATCAAGCTTCTCCTTTGTTGCTGCTCCAAGCCCCGTCCAAGCTGACCTTGAATACTTTCAGGGATGGGACACCCACAACTTCCCTGGGCAACCTGTTCCAGTGTTCCAGCACTCCCACAGTAAAAAAGGCCTTCCTTTCATCTAATATGTGTAGGAAATCATAAATCTAGGCATAGAAATTTGGAGTGCAAATTTGAAATTCTTTTGATTTGAAGCACATTTTATATGAATACTGACTTACAGATGACTAAAAGATGTTGATGGGCATTTGAGCTGACAAGTTTTGAAAAAGTGTACGGAAATTAACATTGAAACCACAAAATTAAAAACTTCTTCCCATTTTCTTTCTCCTCTCCTATTCAAAATTGCAAATGTCAGATATCAGTGCTTCATGCAAACCTCTCAGATGCTCTCAGGGAAAAAGCATTTATTTCAGACTAAGTTGCGGTTGACGTAGAACACTGCCTTTAACAGCTGCAGTGTGCCTGGAATTCAGGGCTTCCTGTTTGAAAAAATCCTATCTCTAGGCTGAACCCTAACCCTAAGCCTAGGCAGATAAATCAGCCTGGGTATAGGGATGTTCCCAAGGAAAAAAGCACTGGAAGGAGCATGTTGAGGCAATTTTTGGCTGCCCTTGGGAAGCCTTTTGCAGCTGCACTGGGTCTGGAGCTCAGGGTTTACTGATTTAAAATCCCTTTCTCTTGGCGTGACCATAGGTGCAACTGGAGGCAAGTAAATCAGCCTAGGTTCAATGATGGTCCCAAGGAAAAAGCGCTGGAGGCAGCCATGTTGTGGCACTTTTCCCCTCCTCTTGGGTAGTCCTTGGCAGCTGCTGTGTTCTTGGAACTCAGGGCTTTCTGGTTAAAAAAACACTAACCCTAGGCGTAACTCTAACCCTCACCCAAGGAAGGAAAATCAGCCTATGGTTCGGGATGGACTCATGAGAATAGCAGCAGAGGCAGCCAAGTTGTGTCACTTCTGCGGCCCTCTTGGGATGCCTTGAACAGCTGCAGTGTGCCTGGAGCTAAGGGCTTCCTAGTTTTAAAAATCCTAGCACTAGGCCTAAGCCTTACAGTAACCCTAGGAAGATAAATCAGCCTGGTGTTAGGCTTCTTGCCAAGGAAAAAGCCGGGAAAGCAGCCATGTTGTGGCACTTTTGCACTCCCTTTGGGATGCCTTTCAAAGCTCCAGTATGCCTGGAACTCAGGGCTTCCTGATTTTAAAAATCCTAGCCCTAGGCCGAACCCCAACCCTAAGACGAGAAAGGCAAATCAGCCAGGAATTAGGCATGTCCCCAAGGAAAAAGCTGTGGAGGCAGGCACGTTGTGGTACTTTTGCGCTCTTCTTGGGTAGTCCTTCGCAGCAGCTGTGTTCTTGGAACTCAGGTCTTTCTGGTTAATAGAACCCTTACCCGAGGAGTAACTCAAACCTTAACCCTAGGAAGGAAAATCAGCCTATGGTTCGGGATGGTCTCATGAGAATAGCAGCAGAGGCAGCCAAGTTGTGTCACTTCTGCAGCCCTCTTGGGATGCCTTGAACAGCTGCATGTGCCTGGAGCCCAGGGCTTCCTGGTTTTAAAAGTCCTAGGCCTAAGCCTAACAGTAACCCTAGGAAGGTAAATCAGCCGCGTATTAGGGTTCTTCCTAAGGGAAAAGCCGTGAAAGCAGCCATGTTGTGGCACTTCTGCACTCCCTTTGGGATGCTTTAGGCAGATGCAGTAAGCCTGGAACTCAGGGCTTCCTAGTTAAAAAAATCCTAGCCCTAGGCCGAACCCCAACCCTAAGACGAGAAAGGCAAATCAGCCAGGAATTAGGCATGTCCCCAAGGAAAAAGCTGTGGAGGCAGGCATGTTGTGGTACTTTTGCGCTCTTCTTGGCTAGTCCTTCGCAGCTGCTGTGTTCTTGGAACTCAGGGCTTTCTGGTTAATAGAACCCTTACCCTAGGCGTAACTCAAACCTTAACCCTAGGAAGGAAAATCAGCCTATGGTTCGGGATGGTCTCATGGAAATATCAGTGGTGGCAGCCAAGTTGTGCCACTTTTGCGCTCCCCTTGGGATGCCTTTCGCAGCTGCAGAGTGCCTGGAGTCCAGGGCGTCCTGGTTTTAAAAGTCCTAGGCCTAAGCCTAACAGTAACCCTAGGAAGGTAAATCAGCCGCGTATTAGGGTTCTTCCTAAGGGAAAAGCCGTGAAAGCAGCCATGTTGTGGCACTTCTGCACTCCCTTTGGGATGCCTTTGGCAGATGCAGTAAGCCTGGAACTCAGGGCTTCCTGGTTAAAAAACTCCAAGCCCTAGGCTGAACCCTAACCCTAACCCTAGGCAGATAAATCAGCCTATGTATAGGGATGGTGCCAAGGAAAAAGCTGTGAAAGCTGCCATGTTGTGGTACTTTAATACTCCCCTTGGGATGCCTTGAACAGCTGCAGTGTGCCTGGATCTAAGGGCTTCCTAGTTTTAAAAGTCCTAAGCCTAAGCCTAACAGTAACCCTAGGAAGGTAAATCAGCCGCGTATTAGGGTTCTTCCTAAGGGGAAAGCCGTGAAAGCAGCCGTGTTGTTGCACTTCTGCACTCCCTTTGGGTTGCCTTTGGCAGATGCAGTAAGCCTGGAACTCAGGGCTTCCTAGTTAAAAAAATCCTAGCCCTAGGCTGAACCCCAACCCTAAGACGAGAAAGGCAAATCAGCCAGGAATTAGGCATGTCCCCAAGGAAAAAGCTGTGGAGGCAGGCACGTTGTGGTACTTTTGTGCTCTTCTTGGCTAGTCCTTCGCAGCTGCTGTGTTCTTGGAACTCAGGGCTTTCTGGTTAATAGAACCCTTACCCTAGGCGTAACTCAAACCTTAACCCTAGGAAGGAAAATCAGCCTATGGTTCGGGATGGTGTCATGAGAATAGCAGCAGAGGCAGCCAAGTTGTGTCACTTTTGCGCTCCCCTTGGGATGCCTTTCGCAGCTGCAGTGTGCCTGGAGCCCAGGGCTTCCTGGTTTTAAAAGTCCTAGGCCTAAGCCTAACAGTAACCCTAGGAAGGTAAATCAGCCGCGTATTAGGGTTCTTCCTAAGGGAAAAGCCATGAAAGCAGCCATGTTGTGGCACTTCTGCACTCCCTTTGGGATGCCTTTGGCAGATGCAGTAAGCCTGGAACTCAGGGCTTCCTGGTTAAAAAACTCCAAGCCCTAGGCTGAAGCCTGTCCCTATCCCAAGGAAGGAAAATCAGCCTATGTATAGGGATCGTGCAACGTCTAGAACACGAGGGGAGATGTTTTCTGTGCTGGCACAGTTTTTCCTCGCCAGACATAGTGGAAAAGCTTTTTGCTAAGATGTAGACGGGAAGAGACGCTAAAGACGAAGGTACGATGCTGTCCGGAGCTAAGAGCTGCTCCCGGGCGTCTTTCGGCAGAAGCCGCGCTAAGGAGTGCATAGTGAGCGGCACAATCGTCTTTGCGCGAAGAAGCCGCTTCTTCGCCTCCGGGAGCCGGAGAGAGCGGCACCTTCGGAAAGGTGAAGAAGGAAGCTGTACAACACTGGGATTGTGTGCGCAGCTTGCCAACTGCTAGAAAACAGTACCTTTGCACTCTCCTGACTTTTCCAATCACATGAACATTCGATTGGAAGCTGTTTTGGACAACTTTTCTTTCCTTCATGCCAAACACTCGGCACACCTCCGTGCAACGTCTAGAACACGATGGGAGATGTTTTCTGTGCTGGCACAGTTTTTCCTCGCCAGACATAGTGGAAAAGCTTTTTGCTAAGATGTAGACGAGAAGAGACGCTAAAGACGAAGTACGATGCTCTCCGGAGCTAAGAGCTGCTCGCGGGCGTCTTTCGGCAGACACCGCGCTAAGGAGTGCACAGTGAGCGGCACAATCGTCTTTGCGCGAAGAAGCCGCTTCTTCGCCTCCGGGAGCCGGAGAGAGCGGCACCTTCGGAAAGGTGAAGAAGGAAGCTGTACAACACTGGGATTGTGTGCGCAGCTTGCCAACTGCTAGAAAACAGTACCTTTGCACTCTCCTGACTTTTCCAATCACATGAACATTCGATTGGAAGCTGTTTTGGACAACTTTTCTTTTCTTCATGCCAAACACTCGGCACACCTCCGTGCAACGTCTAGAACACGATGGGAGATGTTTTCTGTGCTGGCACAGTTTTTCTTCGCCAGACGTAGTGGAAAAGCTTTTTGCTAAGATGTAGACGGGAAGAGACGCTAAAGACGAAGATACGATGCTCTCCGGAGCTAAGAGCCGCTCCCGGGCGTCTTTCGGCAGAAGCCGCGCTAAGGAGTGCACAGTGAGCGGCACAATCGTCTTTGCGCGAAGAAGCCGCTTCTTCGCCTCCGGGAGCCGGAGAGAGCGGCACCTTCGGAAAGGTGAAGAAGGAAGCTGTACAACACTGGGATTGTGTGCGCAGCTTGCCAACTGCTAGAAAACAGTACCTTTGCACTCTCCTGACTTTTCCAATCACATGAACATTCGATTGGAAGCTGTTTTGGACAAGTTTTCTTTTCTTCATGCCAAACACTCGGCACACCTCCGTGCAACGTCTAGAACACGATAGGAGATGTTTTCTGTGCTGGCACAATTTCTCCTCTCCAGACATAGTAGAAAAGCTTTTTGCTAAGATGTAGACGACAAGAGAGGCTAAGGACTGGATGTAAGCAAATTACACTCATCTTCAAAAAAGACATTTAGGAGGACTCGCAATCGTACAAACCAGCCAGCCTCTTTTTTATACCCAGGAAGTTGATGAAGCAGCTCTTCCTGGAAAACCTTGCCAGGCACATGAAAGACGACACAATAATGTAGTTAGCATGATTTTTCAGGGGCATTTCATGCTGAACATAACTTTAAACTCCTCTGATGAATTAACTTGACTGGTAGATGAAGGGAATATTATCTGCCTGGGCTTCAGGGAGGTTTTTGACATATCTCTACATGGCAGCACACATCCATATGGAAGCAATAGTGCAAAGGGGAGGGAATCAGTGTCTTTTCAGTGATGCTGAGTGAAAAGACAAGAGGCAGTGGGCACACACTGAAATACAGGAACATCAGGAAATTATTCTTTACTGTGAGGGTGAGTGAACCACGGCACAGACTGCCCAGAAAGATTGTGGAGCCTGGATCTTTGAAGACATTAAAAGTACACCCAGATAGAATCCTGGGCAAGAGGCTCTA
The DNA here is from genome assembly GCA_036010785.1 of Ammospiza maritima maritima. Taxonomy (NCBI): domain Eukaryota; kingdom Metazoa; phylum Chordata; class Aves; order Passeriformes; family Passerellidae; genus Ammospiza; species Ammospiza maritima. The sequence goes on from JAYKTQ010000152.1 coordinate 109,173, forward strand.
GGTATCCTGGTTTAGGCAGGGGGGTTGGGCCTGGTTAGCCCCACCAACCCCTTCCACTCTCATTCATTCTGTGCTAGTGAATTCTCTTCAAGATGCATTTCAAGCACTGGCATGACAAAGTTCTGTGCAGACACAGATCCAAATGGACATGGCATCTAAGTTCCTTAAGCAGTCTTCAAGAAGAATGTAAACCTCTGGGGCAAGTGTCTCTTCCCTAACTGAATCCCTTTCATGGGAAAATTCCCAGCTCTAGAAAGATCTTCTGATACGCATGCTTAAGACTGACACTGGCTGAGCAAATTTCTCCCTATGTGTATCTAAGACCAGTTAGGATCTTCACCCAAAGTGCTGTCAACATAGTCACAGAATGCCTATTGTTAAGAAGTGACAACTTCCATCAGAATGGCAACTATTGGTCCACCAAATGGATGAATGGATGGGAATTATCTGCTTGGGTTAAAAACAAAAAGAAAGAGTTGGTCTTTACTTATCAATTTCATTGCAATATTGATAAGGGAAGAAAAAGACCTAAGTCCTTGACTTTCTTAACTGGAGGAAAGATTTTAAAAATTCCTTGTAAAAATGTATGATCACAATCAGACTATTGAAACCATTTGAGTTGGGAAAAAAGTTCCAAAATTGTCTAGAGAGTGGCAAAGAAGCCAAGAAAATAGGAAAGAAACAAAAAGAGGGCAAAAGAGTAAGCTTCAGTGTACAAGCTCGTTCTAGAAGTAGTCTGCCGGGGAAAGGAAGCCCCAGTTGAATTTCCAATGTATTCCTGAGCTTGATTCAGTAACTGGTCAATGTAAAAACCAATCCTTTTGTATAACTTCTTCCAGCAACAAAAACTCCAACAGGTTGACACTACCATCATGCCTGTTCCAGACATATTTCAAAGAGAAATGATGATTTTCTTGAAAACCTACTTGCATAAAAGTTGCAAGATGGTGGAGGGATTGCCACATCCTCCTTCCTCCATCTGGCTTGAAAGTAGATTTGATAAAATATGCAACAAAGCACATGATTTATAAGGTAGAGTGAAATGGATGATTTGGGAATTGATCTCTTGTTGATAGTAAACTTCACATCCACTCTGTGTGACCTTTCTAAAACAAAATGTGGAGCTGAGGCATGAATCTGCCACAACAATTGTAAAGCAAACATACACACTCCCCTTCACATGCCCCCCCTTCCACACACACCTAGGCACACACAGAGATCAGCATAGCAGATCATGAACACCTTGGAAAAGACTGAAATGCTAAACGCCTCTCTTGATGGGCAAAAGAGCTGGTGCAGTAATTCAAATGCCTGGTACAAAAATTCTGTTTCATATTTAGCTCCTATTTAAAACACAGCTTTTCATTTCATTCTATTTACAGAATATTTTCTTTTCATTTGTTTCTTTAAAATTACTTAGTTCTCACCTGTTGTATGTCTAGGAATATTTTCTTCCAAAAATAGAAAAAAATAGATGCTATCTTTTCAGCAGAAAACATTGGTTGATACAATTTTAAACCATCATGATATGGAAGAATTGTTCTGTCCCTCTCGAAGGTGGAAGAAGCATTTGGATCACAGATCATCTACAATGAAATACTTGACATGTTTAAGATGCTTTCAATCAATTTTGATCGTCAATTGCTTCTTCGTTGGAAACAGTCATTTTTCAGTGAAGGGAAAGTGTGTGTGGTATATCTACATGATGTGGTCAAACCCAGTTCCTACTAATGGCCAGGCTGAATTCCAGGAAATAACGTCCCGAATGATATTTTGCCGCCTTCTTTGGCACTTCATGAAATCTTACCATGATGAAGTGCTGAAACACAGAGATTTTCTCTTAGAGAGTGTCTCATGTTGTAACCCATCCCATGGATTTTATGCTGTAATTCTTATCTCTTTTAAAATTTGCTATCTTCTGTACAGTTTTCATGAACATTTCTGTTACAGTAGTGAATAGCACAGATAAATGTCATTTTGTACAACTTTGAATTTACCCCAAGAGCTGAGAGAAAACTTGCTCCTATACTTCAATCCCAGTTTCTTCTATAGTCCAACTTTGTTTCTCTACCATCAAGCTTCTCCTTTGTTGCTGCTCCAAGCCCCGTCCAAGCTGACCTTGAATACTTTCAGGGATGGGACACCCACAACTTCCCTGGGCAACCTGTTCCAGTGTTCCAGCACTCCCACAGTAAAAAAGGCCTTCCTTTCATCTAATATGTGTAGGAAATCATAAATCTAGGCATAGAAATTTGGAGTGCAAATTTGAAATTCTTTTGATTTGAAGCACATTTTATATGAATACTGACTTACAGATGACTAAAAGATGTTGATGGGCATTTGAGCTGACAAGTTTTGAAAAAGTGTACGGAAATTAACATTGAAACCACTAAAATTAAAAACTTCTTCCCATTTTCTTTCTCCTCTCCTATTCAAAATTGCAAATGTCAGATATCAGTGCTTCATGCAAACCTCTCAGATGCTCTCAGGGAAAAAGCATTTATTTCAGACTAAGTTGCGGTTGACGTAGAACACTGCCTTTAACAGCTGCAGTGTGCCTGGAATTCAGGGCTTCCTGTTTGAAAAAATCCTATCTCTAGGCTGAACCCTAACCCTAAGCCTAGGCAGATAAATCAGCCTGGGTATAGGGATGTTCCCAAGGAAAAAAGCACTGGAAGGAGCATGTTGAGGCAATTTTTGGCTGCCCTTGGGAAGCCTTTTGCAGCTGCACTGGGTCTGGAGCTCAGGGTTTACTGATTTAAAATCCCTATCTCTTGGCGTGACCATAGGTGCAACTGGAGGCAAGTAAATCAGCCTAGGTTCAATGATGGTCCCAAGGAAAAAGCGCTGGAGGCAGCCATGTTGTGGCACTTTTCCCCTCCTCTTGGGTAGTCCTTGGCAGCTGCTGTGTTCTTGGAACTCAGGGCTTTCTGGTTAAAAAAACACTAACCCTAGGCGTACCTCTAACCCTCACCCTAGGAAGGAAAATTAGCCTATGGTTCGGGATGGACTCATGAGAATAGCAGCAGAGGCAGCCAAGTTGTGTCACTTCTGCGGCCCTCTTGGGATGCCTTTAACAGTTGCAGTGTGCCTGGAGCTAAGGGCTTCCTAGTTTTAAAAATCCTAGCACTAGGCCTAAGCCTTACAGTAACCCTAGGAAGATAAATCAGCCTGGTGTTAGGCTTCTTGCCAAGGAAAAAGCCGGGAAAGCAGCCATGTTGTGGCACTTTTGCACTCCCTTTGGGATGCCTTTCAAAGCTCCAGTATGCCTGGAACTCAGGGCTTCCTGATTTTAAAAATCCTAGCCCTAGGCCGAACCCAAAGCCTAAGACGAGAAAGGCAAATCAGCCAGGAATTAGGCATGTCCCCAAGGAAAAAGCTGTGGAGGCAGGCATGTTGTGGTACTTTTGCGCTCTTCTTGGGTAGTCCTTCGCAGCTGCTGTGTTCTTGGAACTCAGGTCTTTCTGGTTAATAGAACCCTTACCCTAGGCGTAACTCAAACCTTAAACCTAGGAAGGAAAATCAGCCTATGGTTCGGGATGGTCTCATGGAAATATCAGTGGTGGCAGCCAAGTTGTGTCACTTTTGCGCTCCCCTTGGGATGCCTTGAACAGCTGCAGAGTGCCTGGAGCCCAGGGCTTCCTGGTTTTAAAAGTCCTAGGCCTAAGCCTAACAGTAACCCTAGGAAGGTAAATCAGCCGCGTATTAGGGTTCTTCCTAAGGGAAAAGCCGTGAAAGCAGCCATGTTGTGGCACTTCTGCACTCCCTTTGGGATGCCTTTGGCAGATGCAGTAAGCCTGGAACTCAGGGCTTCCTAGTTAAAAAAATCCTAGCCCTAGGCCGAACCCCAACCCTAAGACGAGAAAGGCAAATCAGCCAGGAATTAGGCATGTCCCCAAGGAAAAAGCTGTGGAGGCAGGCATGTTGTGGTACTTTTGCGCTCTTCTTGGGTAGTCCTTCGCAGCTGGTGTGTTCTTGGAACTCAGGTCTTTCTGGTTAATAGACCTCTTACCCTAGGCGAAACTCAAACATTAACCCTAGGAAGGAAAATCAGCCTATGGTTCGGGATGGTCTCATGAGAATAGAAGCAGAGGCAGCCAAGTTGTGCCACTTTTGCGCTCCCCTTGGGATGCCTTTCGCAGCTGCAGAGTGCCTGGAGTCCAGGGCGTCCTGGTTTTAAAAGTCCTAGGCCTAAGCCTAACAGTAACCCTAGGAAGGTAAATCAGCCGCGTATTAGGGTTCTTCCTAAGGGAAAAGCCGTGAAAGCAGCCATGTTGTGGCACTTCTGCACTCCCTTTGGGATGCCTTTGGCAGATGCAGTAAGCCTGGAACTCAGGGCTTCCTGGTTAAAAAACTCCAAGCCCTAGGCTGAACCCTAACCCTAACCCTAGGCAGATAAATCAGCCTATGTATAGGGATGGTGCCAAGGAAAAAGCTGTGAAAGCTGCCATGTTGTGGTACTTTAATACTCCCCTTGGGATGCCTTGAACAGCTGCAGTGTGCCTGGATCTAAGGGCTTCCTAGTTTTAAAAGTCCTAAGCCTAAGCCTAACAGTAACCCTAGGAAGGTAAATCAGCCGCGTATTAGGGTTCTTCCTAAGGGGAAAGCCGTGAAAGCAGCCGTGTTGTTGCACTTCTGCACTCCCTTTGGGTTGCCTTTGGCAGATGCAGTAAGCCTGGAACTCAGGGCTTCCTAGTTAAAAAAATCCTAGCCCTAGGCTGAACCCCAACCCTAAGACGAGAAAGGCAAATCAGCCAGGAATTAGGCATGTCCCCAAGGAAAAAGCTGTGGAGGCAGGCACGTTGTGGTACTTTTGTGCTCTTCTTGGCTAGTCCTTCGCAGCTGCTGTGTTCTTGGAACTCAGGGCTTTCTGGTTAATAGAACCCTTACCCTAGGCGTAACTCAAACCTTAACCCTAGGAAGGAAAATCAGCCTATGGTTCGGGATGGTGTCATGAGAATAGCAGCAGAGGCAGCCAAGTTGTGTCACTTTTGCGCTCCCCTTGGGATGCCTTTCGCAGCTGCAGTGTGCCTGGAGCCCAGGGCTTCCTGGTTTTAAAAGTCCTAGGCCTAAGCCTAACAGTAACCCTAGGAAGGTAAATCAGCCGCGTATTAGGGTTCTTCCTAAGGGAAAAGCCATGAAAGCAGCCATGTTGTGGCACTTCTGCACTCCCTTTGGGATGCCTTTGGCAGATGCAGTAAGCCTGGAACTCAGGGCTTCCTGGTTAAAAAACTCCAAGCCCTAGGCTGAAGCCTGTCCCTATCCCAAGGAAGGAAAATCAGCCTATGTATAGGGATCGTGCAACGTCTAGAACACGAGGGGAGATGTTTTCTGTGCTGGCACAGTTTTTCCTCGCCAGACATAGTGGAAAAGCTTTTTGCTAAGATGTAGACGGGAAGAGACGCTAAAGACGAAGGTACGATGCTGTCCGGAGCTAAGAGCTGCTCCCGGGCGTCTTTCGGCAGAAGCCGCGCTAAGGAGTGCATAGTGAGCGGCACAATCGTCTTTGCGCGAAGAAGCCGCTTCTTCGCCTCCGGGAGCCGGAGAGAGCGGCACCTTCGGAAAGGTGAAGAAGGAAGCTGTACAACACTGGGATTGTGTGCGCAGCTTGCCAACTGCTAGAAAACAGTACCTTTGCACTCTCCTGACTTTTCCAATCACATGAACATTCGATTGGAAGCTGTTTTGGACAACTTTTCTTTCCTTCATGCCAAACACTCGGCACACCTCCGTGCAACGTCTAGAACACGATGGGAGATGTTTTCTGTGCTGGCACAGTTTTTCCTCGCCAGACATAGTGGAAAAGCTTTTTGCTAAGATGTAGACGAGAAGAGACGCTAAAGACGAAGTACGATGCTCTCCGGAGCTAAGAGCTGCTCGCGGGCGTCTTTCGGCAGACACCGCGCTAAGGAGTGCACAGTGAGCGGCACAATCGTCTTTGCGCGAAGAAGCCGCTTCTTCGCCTCCGGGAGCCGGAGAGAGCGGCACCTTCGGAAAGGTGAAGAAGGAAGCTGTACAACACTGGGATTGTGTGCGCAGCTTGCCAACTGCTAGAAAACAGTACCTTTGCACTCTCCTGACTTTTCCAATCACATGAACATTCGATTGGAAGCTGTTTTGGACAACTTTTCTTTTCTTCATGCCAAACACTCGGCACACCTCCGTGCAACGTCTAGAACACGATGGGAGATGTTTTCTGTGCTGGCACAGTTTTTCTTCGCCAGACGTAGTGGAAAAGCTTTTTGCTAAGATGTAGACGGGAAGAGACGCTAAAGACGAAGATACGATGCTCTCCGGAGCTAAGAGCCGCTCCCGGGCGTCTTTCGGCAGAAGCCGCGCTAAGGAGTGCACAGTGAGCGGCACAATCGTCTTTGCGCGAAGAAGCCGCTTCTTCGCCTCCGGGAGCCGGAGAGAGCGGCACCTTCGGAAAGGTGAAGAAGGAAGCTGTACAACACTGGGATTGTGTGCGCAGCTTGCCAACTGCTAGAAAACAGTACCTTTGCACTCTCCTGACTTTTCCAATCACATGAACATTCGATTGGAAGCTGTTTTGGACAAGTTTTCTTTTCTTCATGCCAAACACTCGGCACACCTCCGTGCAACGTCTAGAACACGATAGGAGATGTTTTCTGTGCTGGCACAATTTCTCCTCTCCAGACATAGTAGAAAAGCTTTTTGCTAAGATGTAGACGACAAGAGAGGCTAAGGACTGGATGTAAGCAAATTACACTCATCTTCAAAAAAGACATTTAGGAGGACTCGCAATCGTACAAACCAGCCAGCCTCTTTTTTATACCCAGGAAGTTGATGAAGCAGCTCTTCCTGGAAAACCTTGCCAGGCACATGAAAGACGACACAATAATGTAGTTAGCATGATTTTTCAGGGGCATTTCATGCTGAACATAACTTTAAACTCCTCTGATGAATTAACTTGACTGGTAGATGAAGGGAATATTATCTGCCTGGGCTTCAGGGAGGTTTTTGACATATCTCTACATGGCAGCACACATCCATATGGAAGCAATAGTGCAAAGGGGAGGGAATCAGTGTCTTTTCAGTGATGCTGAGTGAAAAGACAAGAGGCAGTGGGCACACACTGAAATACAGGAACATCAGGAAATTATTCTTTACTGTGAGGGTGAGTGAACCACGGCACAGACTGCCCAGAAAGATTGTGGAGCCTGGATCTTTGAAGACATTAAAAGTACACCCAGATAGAATCCTGGGCAAGAGGCTCTAGGTATCCTGGTTTAGGCAGGGGGGTTGGGCCTGGTTAGCCCCACCAACCCCTTCCACTCTCATTCATTCTGTGCTAGTGAATTCTCTTCAAGATGCATTTCAAGCACTGGCATGACAAAGTTCTGTGCAGACACAGATCCAAATGGACATGGCATCTAAGTTCCTTAAGCAGTCTTCAAGAAGAATGTAAACCTCTGGGGCAAGTGTCTCTTCCCTAACTGAATCCCTTTCATGGGAAAATTCCCAGCTCTAGAAAGATCTTCTGATACGCATGCTTAAGACTGACACTGGCTGAGCAAATTTCTCCCTATGTGTATCTAAGACCAGTTAGGATCTTCACCCAAAGTGCTGTCAACATAGTCACAGAATGCCTATTGTTAAGAAGTGACAACTTCCATCAGAATGGCAACTATTGGTCCACCAAATGGATGAATGGATGGGAATTATCTGCTTGGGTTAAAAACAAAAAGAAAGAGTTGGTCTTTACTTATCAATTTCATTGCAATATTGATAAGGGAAGAAAAAGACCTAAGTCCTTGACTTTCTTAACTGGAGGAAAGATTTTAAAAATTCCTTGTAAAAATGTATGATCACAATCAGACTATTGAAACCATTTGAGTTGGGAAAAAAGTTCCAAAATTGTCTAGAGAGTGGCAAAGAAGCCAAGAAAATAGGAAAGAAACAAAAAGAGGGCAAAAGAGTAAGCTTCAGTGTACAAGCTCGTTCTAGAAGTAGTCTGCCGGGGAAAGGAAGCCCCAGTTGAATTTCCAATGTATTCCTGAGCTTGATTCAGTAACTGGTCAATGTAAAAACCAATCCTTTTGTATAACTTCTTCCAGCAACAAAAACTCCAACAGGTTGACACTACCATCATGCCTGTTCCAGACATATTTCAAAGAGAAATGATGATTTTCTTGAAAACCTACTTGCATAAAAGTTGCAAGATGGTGGAGGGATTGCCACATCCTCCTTCCTCCATCTGGCTTGAAAGTAGATTTGATAAAATATGCAACAAAGCACATGATTTATAAGGTAGAGTGAAATGGATGATTTGGGAATTGATCTCTTGTTGATAGTAAACTTCACATCCACTCTGTGTGACCTTTCTAAAACAAAATGTGGAGCTGAGGCATGAATCTGCCACAACAATTGTAAAGCAAACATACACACTCCCCTTCACATGCCCCCCCTTCCACACACACCTAGGCACACACAGAGATCAGCATAGCAGATCATGAACACCTTGGAAAAGACTGAAATGCTAAACGCCTCTCTTGATGGGCAAAAGAGCTGGTGCAGTAATTCAAATGCCTGGTACAAAAATTCTGTTTCATATTTAGCTCCTATTTAAAACACAGCTTTTCATTTCATTCTATTTACAGAATATTTTCTTTTCATTTGTTTCTTTAAAATTACTTAGTTCTCACCTGTTGTATGTCTAGGAATATTTTCTTCCAAAAATAGAAAAAAATAGATGCTATCTTTTCAGCAGAAAACATTGGTTGATACAATTTTAAACCATCATGATATGGAAGAATTGTTCTGTCCCTCTCGAAGGTGGAAGAAGCATTTGGATCACAGATCATCTACAATGAAATACTTGACATGTTTAAGATGCTTTCAATCAATTTTGATCGTCAATTGCTTCTTCGTTGGAAACAGTCATTTTTCAGTGAAGGGAAAGTGTGTGTGGTATATCTACATGATGTGGTCAAACCCAGTTCCTACTAATGGCCAGGCTGAATTCCAGGAAATAACGTCCCGAATGATATTTTGCCGCCTTCTTTGGCACTTCATGAAATCTTACCATGATGAAGTGCTGAAACACAGAGATTTTCTCTTAGAGAGTGTCTCATGTTGTAACCCATCCCATGGATTTTATGCTGTAATTCTTATCTCTTTTAAAATTTGCTATCTTCTGTACAGTTTTCATGAACATTTCTGTTACAGTAGTGAATAGCACAGATAAATGTCATTTTGTACAACTTTGAATTTACCCCAAGAGCTGAGAGAAAACTTGCTCCTATACTTCAATCCCAGTTTCTTCTATAGTCCAACTTTGTTTCTCTACCATCAAGCTTCTCCTTTGTTGCTGCTCCAAGCCCCGTCCAAGCTGACCTTGAATACTTTCAGGGATGGGACACCCACAACTTCCCTGGGCAACCTGTTCCAGTGTTCCAGCACTCCCACAGTAAAAAAGGCCTTCCTTTCATCTAATATGTGTAGGAAATCATAAATCTAGGCATAGAAATTTGGAGTGCAAATTTGAAATTCTTTTGATTTGAAGCACATTTTATATGAATACTGACTTACAGATGACTAAAAGATGTTGATGGGCATTTGAGCTGACAAGTTTTGAAAAAGTGTACGGAAATTAACATTGAAACCACTAAAATTAAAAACTTCTTCCCATTTTCTTTCTCCTCTCCTATTCAAAATTGCAAATGTCAGATATCAGTGCTTCATGCAAACCTCTCAGATGCTCTCAGGGAAAAAGCATTTATTTCAGACTAAGTTGCGGTTGACGTAGAACACTGCCTTTAACAGCTGCAGTGTGCCTGGAATTCAGGGCTTCCTGTTTGAAAAAATCCTATCTCTAGGCTGAACCCTAACCCTAAGCCTAGGCAGATAAATCAGCCTGGGTATAGGGATGTTCCCAAGGAAAAAAGCACTGGAAGGAGCATGTTGAGGCAATTTTTGGCTGCCCTTGGGAAGCCTTTTGCAGCTGCACTGGGTCTGGAGCTCAGGGTTTACTGATTTAAAATCCCTATCTCTTGGCGTGACCATAGGTGCAACTGGAGGCAAGTAAATCAGCCTAGGTTCAATGATGGTCCCAAGGAAAAAGCGCTGGAGGCAGCCATGTTGTGGCACTTTTCCCCTCCTCTTGGGTAGTCCTTGGCAGCTGCTGTGTTCTTGGAACTCAGGGCTTTCTGGTTAAAAAAACACTAACCCTAGGCGTACCTCTAACCCTCACCCTAGGAAGGAAAATTAGCCTATGGTTCGGGATGGACTCATGAGAATAGCAGCAGAGGCAGCCAAGTTGTGTCACTTCTGCGGCCCTCTTGGGATGCCTTTAACAGTTGCAGTGTGCCTGGAGCTAAGGGCTTCCTAGTTTTAAAAATCCTAGCACTAGGCCTAAGCCTTACAGTAACCCTAGGAAGATAAATCAGCCTGGTGTTAGGCTTCTTGCCAAGGAAAAAGCCGGGAAAGCAGCCATGTTGTGGCACTTTTGCACTCCCTTTGGGATGCCTTTCAAAGCTCCAGTATGCCTGGAACTCAGGGCTTCCTGATTTTAAAAATCCTAGCCCTAGGCCGAACCCAAAGCCTAAGACGAGAAAGGCAAATCAGCCAGGAATTAGGCATGTCCCCAAGGAAAAAGCTGTGGAGGCAGGCATGTTGTGGTACTTTTGCGCTCTTCTTGGGTAGTCCTTCGCAGCTGCTGTGTTCTTGGAACTCAGGTCTTTCTGGTTAATAGAACCCTTACCCTAGGCGTAACTCAAACCTTAAACCTAGGAAGGAAAATCAGCCTATGGTTCGGGATGGTCTCATGGAAATATCAGTGGTGGCAGCCAAGTTGTGTCACTTTTGCGCTCCCCTTGGGATGCCTTGAACAGCTGCAGAGTGCCTGGAGCCCAGGGCTTCCTGGTTTTAAAAGTCCTAGGCCTAAGCCTAACAGTAACCCTAGGAAGGTAAATCAGCCGCGTATTAGGGTTCTTCCTAAGGGAAAAGCCGTGAAAGCAGCCATGTTGTGGCACTTCTGCACTCCCTTTGGGATGCCTTTGGCAGATGCAGTAAGCCTGGAACTCAGGGCTTCCTAGTTAAAAAAATCCTAGCCCTAGGCCGAACCCCAACCCTAAGACGAGAAAGGCAAATCAGCCAGGAATTAGGCATGTCCCCAAGGAAAAAGCTGTGGAGGCAGGCATGTTGTGGTACTTTTGCGCTCTTCTTGGGTAGTCCTTCGCAGCTGGTGTGTTCTTGGAACTCAGGTCTTTCTGGTTAATAGACCTCTTACCCTAGGCGAAACTCAAACATTAACCCTAGGAAGGAAAATCAGCCTATGGTTCGGGATGGTCTCATGAGAATAGAAGCAGAGGCAGCCAAGTTGTGTCACTTCTGCGGCCCTCTTGGGATGCCTTTAACAGCTGCAGTGTGCCTGGAGCCCAGGGCTTCCTGGTTTTAAAAGTCCTAGGCCTAAGCCTAACAGTAACCCTAGGAAGGTAAATCAGCCGGGTATTAGGGTTCTTCCTAAGGGAAAAGCTGTGAAAGCAGCCATGTTGTGGCACTTTTGCACTCCCTTTGGGATGCCTTTGGCAGATGCAGTAAGCCTGGAACTCAGGGCTTCCTGGTTAAAAAACTCCAAGCCCTAGGCTGAACCCTAACCCTAACCCTAGGCAGATAAATCAGCCTAGGTATAGGGATGGTGCCAAGGAAAAAGCTGTGAAAGCTGCCATGTTGTTGCACTTTTGTACTCCCCTTGAGATGCCTTGAATAGCTGCAGTGTGCCTGGATCTAAGGGCTTCCTAGTTTTAAAAATCCTAGCCCTAGTCCTAAACCTTACAGTAACCCTGGGAAGGGAAATCAGCCTGGTGTTAAGCTTCTTGCCAAGGAAAAAGTCGTGAAAGCAACCATGTTGTGGCACTTTTGCACTCCCTTTTGGATGCCTTTCACAGCTCCAGTGTGCCTGGAACTCAGGGCTTCCTGATTTTAAAAATCCTAGCCCTAGGCCGAACCCCAACCCTAAGACGAGAAAGGCAAATCAGCCAGGAATTAGGCATGTCCCCAAGGAAAAATCTGTGGAGGCAGGCACGTTGTGGTACTTTTGCGCTCTTCTTGGGTAGTCCTTCGCAGCAGCTGTGTTCTTGGAACTCAGGGCTTTCTGGTTAATAGAACCGTTACCCGAGGAGTAACTCAAACCTTAACCCTAGGAAGGAAAATCAGCCTATGGTTCGGGATGGTCTCATGAGAATAGCAGCAGAGGCAGCCAAGTTGTGTCACTTCTGCCGCCCTCTTGGGATGCCTTGAACAGCTGCATGTGCCTGTGTAAGGTTTTCTGCTGCTGTTTTAGGTGCTCTGGAATTCTCAGGGAATTCCCAGGGAATTCTCAGGGACGCCACTTGTACCGTTTTCTGTTTCTTCTGTTCTGGAATTCTGGAAAGGCCCAGGGATGGCCTTGGAGAGCCGATGCTTCAAAGGACGAGGAGAGACTTCTGATCTTGTCTCGGTCTTGGTGTTTATTAATTGTTTATCTAAAAGATTTTCTTTCAGCCCGACAGAGGTCTGCACAGCAAGTCAGCCATGGGCACACTGCCGAAGCCCCCGGGCGGTCACTTATCTTTATACCCTAAGTTACGTGTACAATATTTATCATTTTACTCCAATACCTTCTACCCTTATTAACCGGTGCACTTTTAGTAATGACCAATCCCAAAGTGCCACCACCACCACAGAAGATGGAGGCCAAGAAGAAGAAGAAGAAGGACAGGACACGCCCCAATTCCTCCATCTTACTTCTCTAGACCCCCCTGTACCAAAATCTTAAACCCTGTGTTTTACACTTTAACTAACTTATCCCTTCACCATTCACCCAGTGGAATCCTCCCAGTCTTCATACAGGTCTCATCTCCTGTGTAGGATCAAAATCCTGCCACCAGACACTTCTGGCAACATTCCAGGATTCCCGAGCCCCCCAAGGGTGGTCTCGGCCTCTCTGCACCTCCATCCTGAGGTGCTGAGATCCCACATCTCCCCCTTCTGTTTGCACCAGGAAGACCTCTTTTACTATCCGATTCATAGCATGTTTTAAACATGCAAATATGCATGGGACGACAAGTATGAGGAATAGGAGAATTATTAAAACATAGAATCCTGCTCTTAAAATTCCTCTCCAAATGGGAGAGATGTCAAAGAATTCTACCATACATTTTGCTTTGGCTGACTAATAGGTAATTACCCCCATTGCTTATTTCAATGAATGAAAGAATGATGCGCATAAGCATCATGAAACTCATGGCTTCACTTCTGTGTGACATCATTGTTTTGCTTTTCATTCAGGACCTTAACAGAGAATCCCCCCAAAGTCCTTAGTTCCTTTTTATTTCTCTTCCGAGTCGTCTTGGCAATCTGAGTCTCGACCCCTGTCTGAGTACTCGTCTCTTTTTTTTTCTTGGATCTTTGTTTCTGGGGTCCGCATTTTCATGTTCTCACACTCCAAATGGTTTCACGTGTCGTGCCGACACCCACGTCTCGATCTGTGGAGATACAAGCGAAAGCCTTGCCCCCCACTAGGTGGCGCTGTCACCGGCCTCCCCAGCTCGGATGACAGCATGAGCTCGACTGCCCCTGTCCTGTCGATTGCCGTGTTCGTGATCTCATTTGAGACCGTGTCTGCTTGGCTTTTAATTCAGCTGAAAATGGAGCTTGAACACCAGAACGTCTCCCTTGAAGGGAAGGGACTGGGACTCCGAGGATTTCATCCGAAGGTATCAACTCTGGAGAGGGTGTGGTGCTGGGGGACGTAGAGTCCCGAGCACAGCCCCTCCTCGCCCGAGACGTCACAAGGGATTGAGCCCGCCCCCGCCTGCGCTCTACTCTCTGCGCATGCGTGCTCTGTGAGCTGCTCCCTGTCTCTCCCGAGCTGATGTCACTCTCCCTCTGACGTTGTGTCCCTGGCTCCTCCTGCCGGTGTGTACAGCCCGCCCCCCGCCGGCACCCGGGCCCGCCCCGCAATTCGACCCGACTTCGCTCCCGGGTTTTTGCGAGTTTTGCCCGCCGCGCGCGTTCCCGCTACTCTGCCGGCCGGGCCGGCCGCCACCCCCCGGCGCCGCGCTGATAAAAGCCGCGTCTGCACTCATGTCTCCCTTTATCTCTTCACCCGCGCTCCCCGCCGGCTCCGTCGCTGCCGCGCCGTGCCCCCCGCGGGAAACGCCTCCCCCCCCCGATCCCTTCTCTCCCCCCTGCACCCCCCCTTCCGATCCTGACTCCCTTGTACTCTCCGGAGTTTTCAGGACGCTTTAGGAGCTTCCTGGGGTTTTTGGGTTTTGGGACCGGGGCTTTAATATTATTTCCTGCTCTCTTTTCTCGAGAGCCCTTTCCCCTGGCTTCTTGAGGCCAGAGCTTTTTTCTTTTCTTTTTTTTTTTTTTTTCTCCTGGAGCTTTGCTCCCCACCCTCCTTCTGAGGGTGCCGGCAACTTTTCGTTGCTCTCCCAGTCTTTTCGACTGTGCCGAGATGATGCCTTTCTGGCATCAATCTTGCCGACGAGAGCAGCTTTAACGCTGTCTCGTCCTTTTTTGTTGCTAGAAAATATAAGTGCCTATTAATTTCCTGCCAAAACCCCACTTCAAATAGCAGGCATGTTTCGGCCAGTGGGTAATTAAGCCTTGCCCACAACAACAGCTGTTTTAATTCTTTCTTTTGAGATCCTTTCTGTATATGTTTGAGCCACGCCTTGTAAGGCGGACAAAATTTGTTTTTGCTCCTGGGACAGTGTACCCCCCATATTCTTATTTTTTGGCCTTCTCACCGACTCTGTCGTCAGAGCTGTCCGGAGGCTCCTGTCTCTGTCCAGCAGGTCACAGGAGAAGGATCCAGAGGCGCCTTCTGGTTCCGATCCGGGCTGCTCTACGAACTGCCTTCGGCAGAAGCTGAGAGATGGAATTCTCAGTGACTGCTGTTTTTTTTGCAGACTCTTCTGGCCGTTTTTCTTTTCTTTCTTTTCTTCTTTCTTCTTTTCCTTTTTTTTTTTTTTTCTCAGGCTTCTCTCCTCAGGAGCTGCTCTCTCGGCTCTTCAGCTCTTCAGCTCTTCAGCTCTTCAGGGCTGATCCCCCCCCCGAAAGGGTTGGTGGGGGGTGCCCACGCAGCGAACGCCACTTGTAAATTTTCGGCGTTCTTCTGGCTGATTTATGTCCAGGGACGCCACTTGTAGATTTTCGGCGTTTTTCTTTTCTCTTTGCTGGGCTGATTTATTACCGGAGATAGTTAGCTCAGGGAATGCCATTTTTGCTCTGTTTCTCGGCTGTTTAGGCTGTTTAGGTTTTCTGCTGTTGTTTTAGGTGCTCTGGAATTCTCAGGGAATTCCCAGGGAATTCTCAGGGACGCCACTTGTACCGTTTTCTGTTTCTTCTGTTCTGGAATTCTGGAAAGGCCCAGGGATGGCCTTGGAGAGCCGACGCTTCAAAGGACGAGGAGAGACTTCTGATCTTGTCTCGGTCTTGGTGTTTATTAATTGTTTATCTAAAAGATTTTCTTTCAGCCCGACAGAGGTCTGCACAGCAAGTCAGCCATGGGCACACTGCCGAAGCCCCCGGGCGGTCACTTATCTTTATACCCTAAGTTACGTGTACAATATTTATCATTTTACTCCAATACCTTCTACCCTTATTAACCGGTGCACTTTTAGTAATGACCAATCCCAAAGTGCCACCACCACCACAGAAGATGGAGGCCAAGAAGAAGAAGAAGAAGGACAGGACACGCCCCAATTCCTCCATCTTACTTCTCTAGACCCCCCTGTACCAAAATCTTAAACCCTGTGTTTTACACTTTAACTAACTTATCCCTTCACCATTCACCCAGTGGAATCCTCCCAGTCTTCATACAGGTCTCATCTCCTGTGTAGGATCAAAATCCTGCCACCAGACACTTCTGGCAACATTCCAGGATTCCCGAGCCCCCCAAGGGTGGTCTCGGACTCTCTGCACCTCCATCCTGAGGTGCTGAGATCCCACATGCCTGGAGCCCAGGGCTTCCTGGTTTTAAAAGTCCTAGGCCTAAGCCTAACAGTAACCCTAGGAAGGTAAATCAGCCGCGTATTAGGGTTCTTCCTAAGGGAAAAGCCGTGAAAGCAGCCATGTTGTGGCACTTCTGCACTCCCTTTGGGATGCTTTAGGCAGATGCAGTAAGCCTGGAACTCAGGGCTTCCTAGTTAAAAAAATCCTAGCCCTAGGCCGAACCCCAACCCTAAGACGAGAAAGGCAAATCAGCCAGGAATTAGGCATGTCCCCAAGGAAAAAGCTGTGGAGGCAGGCATGTTGTGGTACTTTTGCGCTCTTCTTGGCTAGTCCTTCGCAGCTGCTGTGTTCTTGGAACTCAGGGCTTTCTGGTTAATAGAACCCTTACCCTAGGCGTAACTCAAACCTTAACCCTAGGAAGAAAAATCAGCCTATGGTTCGGGATGGTCTCATGGAAATATCAGTGGTGGCAGCCAAGTTGTGCCACTTTTGCGCTCCCCTTGGGATGCCTTTCGCAGCTGCAGAGTGCCTGGAGCCCAGGGCGTCCTGGTTTTAAAAGTCCTAGGCCTAAGCCTAACAGTAACCCTAGGAAGGTAAATCAGCCGCGTATTAGGGTTCTTCCTAAGGGAAAAGCCGTGAAAGCAGCCATGTTGTGGCACTTCTGCACTCCCTTTGGGATGCCTTTGGCAGATGCAGTAAGCCTGGAACTCAGGGCTTCCTGGTTAAAAAACTCCAAGCCCTAGGCTGAACCCTAACCCTAACCCTAGGCAGATAAATCAGCCTATGTATAGGGATGGTGCCAAGGAAAAAGCTGTGAAAGCTGCCATGTTGTGGTACTTTAATACTCCCCTTGGGATGCCGTGAACAGCTGCAGTGTGCCTGGATCTAAGGGCTTCCTAGTTTTAAAAGTCCTAAGCCTAAGCCTAACAGTAACCCTAGGAACGTAAATCAGCCGCGTATTAGGGTTCTTCCTAAGGGGAAAGCCGTGAAAGCAGCCGTGTTGTTGCACTTCTGCACTCCCATTGGGATGCCTTTGGCAGATGCAGTAAGCCTGGAACTCAGGGCTTCCTAGGTAAAAAAATCCTAGCCCTAGGCTGAACCCCAACCCTAAGACGAGAAAGGCAAATCAGCCAGGAATAAGGCATGTCCCCAAGGAAAAAGCTGTGGAGGCAGGCACGTTGTGGTACTTTTGCGCTCTTCTTGGGTAGTCCTTCGCAGCTGCTGTGTTCTTGGAACTCAGGGCTTTCTGGTTAATAGAACCCTTACCCTAGGCGTAACTCAAACCTTAACCCTAGGAAGGAAAATCAGCCTATGGTTCGGGATGGTCTCATGGAAATATCAGTGGTGGCAGCCAAGTTGTGCCACTTTTGCGCTCCCCTTGGGATGCCTTTCACAGCTGCAGAGTGCCTGGAGCCCAGGGCGTCCTGGTTTTAAAAGTCCTAGGCCTAAGCCTAACAGTAACCCTAGGAAGGTAAATCAGCCGCGTATTAGGGTTCTTCCTAAGGGAAAAGCCGTGAAAGCAGCCATGTTGTGGCACTTCTGCACTCCCTTTGGGATGCCTTTGGCAGATGCAGTAAGCCTGGAACTCAGGGCTTCCTGGTTAAAAAACTCCAAGCCCTAGGCTGAACCCTAACCCTTACCCTAGGCAGATAAATCAGCCTATGTATAGGGATGGTGCCAAGGAAAAAGCTGTGAAAGCTGCCATGTTGTGGTACTTTAATACTCCCCTTGGGATGCCGTGAACAGCTGCAGTGTGCCTGGATCTAAGGGCTTCCTAGTTTTAAAAGTCCTAAGCCTAAGCCTAACAGTAACCCTAGGAAGGTAAATCAGCCGCGTATTAGGGTTCTTCCTAAGGGGAAAGCCGTGAAAGCAGCCGTGTTGTTGCACTTTTGCACTCCCTTTGGGATGCCTTTGGCAGATGCAGTAAGCCTGGAACTCAGGGCTTCTTAGGTAAAAAAATCCTAGCCCTAGGCTGAACCCCAACCCTAAGACGAGAAAGGCAAATCAGCCAGGAATTAGGCATGTCCCCAAGGAAAAAGCTGTGGAGGCAGGCACGTTGTGGTACTTTTGCGCTCTTCTTGGGTAGTCCTTCGCAGCAGCTGTGTTCTTGGAACTCAGGTCTTTCTGGTTAATAGAACCCTTACCCGAGGAGTAACTCAAACCTTAACCCTAGGAAGGAAAATCAGCCTATGGTTCGGGATGGTCTCATGAGAATAGCAGCAGAGGCAGCCAAGTTGTGTCACTTCTGCAGCCCTCTTGGGATGCCTTGAACAGCTGCATGTGCCTGGAGCCCAGGGCTTCCTGGTTTTAAAAGTCCTAGGCCTAAGCCTAACAGTAACCCTAGGAAGGTAAATCAGCCGCGTATTAGGGTTCTTCCTAAGGGAAAAGCCGTGAAAGCAGCCATGTTGTGGCACTTCTGCACTCCCTTTGGGATGCTTTAGGCAGATGCAGTAAGCCTGGAACTCAGGGCTTCCTGGTTAAAAAACTCCAAGCCCTAGGCTGAAGCCTATCCCTATCCCGAGGAAGGAAAATCAGCCTAAGTATAGGGATCGTGCAACGTCTAGAACACGAGGGGAGATGTTTTCTGTGCTGGCACAGTTTTTCCTCGCCAGACATAGTGGAAAAGCTTTTTGCTAAGATGTAGACGAGAAGAGACGCTAAAGACGAAGGTACGATGCTCTCCGGAGCTAAGAGCTGCTCCCGGGCGTCTTTCGGCAGAAGCCGCGCTAAGGAGTGCATAGTGAGCGGCACAATCGTCTTTGCGCGAAGAAGCCGCTTCTTCGCCTCCAGGAGCCGGAGAGAGCAGCACCTTCGGAAAGGTGAAGAAGGAAGCTGTACAACACTGGGATTGTGTGCGCAGCTTGCCAACTGCTAGAAAACAGTACCTTTGCACTCTCCTGACTTTTCCAATCACATGAACATTCGATTGGAAGCTGTTTTGGACAACTTTTCTTTCCTTCAGGCCAAACACTCGGCACACCTCCGTGCAACGTCTAGAACACGATGGGAGATGTTTTCTGTGCTGGCACAGTTTTTCCTCGCCAGACATAGTGGAAAAGCTTTTTGCTAAGATGTAGACGGGAAGAGACGCTAAATACGAAGGTACGATGCTCTCCGGAGCTAAGAGCTGCTCCCGGGCGTCTTTCGGCAGAAGCCGCGCTAAGGAGTGCACAGTGAGCGGCACAATCGTCTTTGCGCGAAGAAGCCGCTTCTTCGCGTCCGGGAGCCGGAGAGAGCGGCACCTTCGGAAAGGTGAAGAAGGAAGCTCTACAACACTGGGATTGTGTGCGCAGCTTGCCAACTGCTAGAAAACAGTACCTTTGCACTCTCCTGACTTTTCCAATCACATGAACATTCGATTGGAAGCTGTTTTGGACAACTTTTCTTTCCTTCATGCCAAACACTCGGCACACCTCCGTGCAACGTCTAGAACACGATGGGAGATGTTTTCTGTGCTGGCACAGTTTTTCCTCGCCAGACATAGTGGAAAAGCTTTTTGCTAAGATGTAGACGGGAAGAGACGCTAAATACGAAGGTACGATGCTCTCCGGAGCTAAGAGCCGCTCCCGGGCGTCTTTCGGCAGAAGCCGCGCTAAGGAGTGCACAGTGAGCGGCACAATCGTCTTTGCGCGAAGAAGCCGCTTCTTCGCCTCCGGGAGCTGGAGAGAGCGGCACCTTCGGAAAGGTGAAGAAGGAAGCTGTACAACACTGGGATTGTGTGCGCAGCTTGCCAACTGCTAGAAAACAGTACCTTTGCACTCTCCTGACTTTTCCAATCACATGAACATTCGATTGGAAGCTGTTTTGGACAACTTTTCTTTTCTTCATGCCAAACACTCGGCACACCTCCGTGCAACGTCTAGAACACGATGGGAGATGTTTTCTGTGCTGGCACAGTTTTTCCTCACCAGACATAGTGGAAAAGCTTTTTGCTAAGATGTAGACGGGAAGAGACGCTAAATACGAAGATACGATGCTCTCCGGAGCTAAGAGCCGCTCCCGGGCGTCTTTCGGCAGAAGCCGCGCTAAGGAGTGCACAGTGAGCGGCACAATCGTCTTTGCGCGAAGAAGCCGCTTCTTCGCCTCCGGGAGCCGGAGAGAGCGGCACCTTCGGAAAGGTGAAGAAGGAAGCTGTACAACACTGGGATTGTGTGCGCAGCTTGCCAACTGCTAGAAAACAGTACCTTTGCACTCTCCTGACTTTTCCAATCACATGAACATTCGATTGGAAGCTGTTTTGGACAACTTTTCTTTCCTTCATGCCAAACACTCGGCACACCTCCGTGCAACGTCTAGAACACGATGGGAGATGTTTTCTGTGCTGGCACAGTTTTTCCTCGCCAGACATAGTGGAAAAGCTTTTTGCTAAGATGTAGACGAGAAGAGACGCTAAAGACGTAGGTACGATGCTCTCCGGGGCTAAGAACCGCTCCCGGGCGTCTTTCGGCAGAAGCCGCGCTAAGGAGTGCACAGTGAGCGGCACAATCGTCTTTGCGCGAAGAAGCCGCTTCTTCGCCTCCGGGAGCCGGAGAGAGCGGCACCTTCGGAAAGGTGAAGAAGGAAGCTGTACAACACTGGGATTGTGTGCGCAGCTTGCCAACTGCTAGAAAACAGTACCTTTGCACTCTCCTGACTTTTCCAATCACATGAACATTTGATTGGAAGCTGTTTTGGACAACTTTTCTTTTCTTCATGCCAAACACTCGGCACACCTCCGTGCAACGTCTAGAACACGATGGGAGATGTTTTCTGTGCTGGCACAGTTTTTCCTCGCCAGACATAGTGGAAAAGCTTTTTGCTAAGATGTAGACGAGAAGAGACGCTAAAGACGAAGGTACGATGCTGTCCGGAGCTAAGAGCTGCTCCCGGGCGTCTTTCGGCAGACGCCGCGCTAAGGAGTGCACAGTGAGCGGCACAATCGTCTTTGCGCGAAGAAGCCGCTTCTTCGCCTCCGGGAGCCGGAGAGAGCGGCACCTTCGGAAAGGTGAAGAAGGAAGCTGTACAACACTGGGATTGTGTGCGCAGCTTGCCAACTGCTAGAAAACAGTACCTTTGCACTCTCCTGACTTTTCCAATCACATGAACATTCGATTGGAAGCTGTTTTGGACAACTTTTCTTTTCTTCATGCCAAACACTCGGCACACCTCCGTGCAACGTCTAGAACACGATAGGAGATGTTTTCTGTGCTGGCACAATTTCTCCTCTCCAGACATAGTAGAAAAGCTTTTTGCTAAGATGTAGACGACAAGAGAGGCTAAGGACTGGATGTAAGCAAATTACACTCATCTTCAAAAAAGACATTTAGGAGGACTCGCAATCGTACAAACCAGCCAGCCTCTTTTTTATACCCAGGAAGTTGATGAAGCAGCTCTTCCTGGAAAACCTAGCCAGGCACATGAAAGACGACACAATAATGTAGTTAGCATGATTTTTCAGGGGCATTTCATGCTGAACATAACTTTAAACTCCTCTGATGAATTAACTTGACTGGTAGATGAAGGGAATATTATCTGCCTGGGCTTCAGGGAGGTTTTTGACATATCTCTACATGGCAGCACACATCCATATGGAAGCAATAGTGCAAAGGGGAGGGAATCAGTGTCTTTTCAGTGATGCTGAGTGAAAAGACAAGAGGCAGTGGGCACACACTGAAATACAGGAACATCAGGAAATGATTCTTTACTGTGAGGGTGAGTGAACCACGGCACAGACTGCCCAGAAAGATTGTGGAGCCTGGATCTTTGAAGACATTAAAAGTACACCCAGATAGAATCCTGGGCAAGAGGCTCTAGGTATCCTGGTTTAGGCAGGGGGGTTGGGCCTGGTTAGCCCCACCAACCCCTTCCACTCTCATTCATTCTGTGCTAGTGAATTCTCTTCAAGATGCATTTCAAGCACTGGCATGACAAAGTTCTGTGCAGACACAGATCCAAATGGACATGGCATCTAAGTTCCTTAAGCAGTCTTCAAGAAGAATGTAAACCTCTGGGGCAAGTGTCTCTTCCCTAACTGAATCCCTTTCATGGGAAAATTCCCAGCTCTAGAAAGATCTTCTGATACGCATGCTTAAGACTGACACTGGCTGAGCAAATTTCTCCCTATGTGTATCTAAGACCAGTTAGGATCTTCACCCAAAGTGCTGTCAACATAGTCACAGAATGCCTATTGTTAAGAAGTGACAACTTCCATCAGAATGGCAACTATTGGTCCACCAAATGGATGAATGGATGGGAATTATCTGCTTGGGTTAAAAACAAAAAGAAAGAGTTGGTCTTTACTTATCAATTTCATTGCAATATTGATAAGGGAAGAAAAAGACCTAAGTCCTTGACTTTCTTAACTGGAGGAAAGATTTTAAAAATTCCTTGTAAAAATGTATGATCACAATCAGACTATTGAAACCATTTGAGTTGGGAAAAAAGTTCCAAAATTGTCTAGAGAGTGGCAAAGAAGCCAAGAAAATAGGAAAGAAACAAAAAGAGGGCAAAAGAGTAAGCTTCAGTGTACAAGCTCGTTCTAGAAGTAGTCTGCCGGGGAAAGGAAGCCCCAGTTGAATTTCCAATGTATTCCTGAGCTTGATTCAGTAACTGGTCAATGTAAAAACCAATCCTTTTGTATAACTTCTTCCAGCAACAAAAACTCCAACAGGTTGACACTACCATCATGCCTGTTCCAGACATATTTCCAAGAGAAATGATGATTTTCTTGAAAACCTACTTGCATAAAAGTTGCAAGATGGTGGAGGGATTGCCACATCCTCCTTCCTCCATCTGGCTTGAAAGTAGATTTGATAAAATATGCAACAAAGCACATGATTTATAAGGTAGAGTGAAATGGATGATTTGGGAATTGATCTCTTGTTGATAGTAAACTTCACATCCACTCTGTGTGACCTTTCTAAAACAAAATGTGGAGCTGAGGCATGAATCTGCCACAACAATTGTAAAGCAAACATACACACTCCCCTTCACATGCCCCCCCTTCCACACACACCTAGGCACACACAGAGATCAGCATAGCAGATCATGAACACCTTGGAAAAGACTGAAATGCTAAACGCCTCTCTTGATGGGCAAAAGAGCTGGTGCAGTAATTCAAATGCCTGGTACAAAAATTCTGTTTCATATTTAGCTCCTATTTAAAACACAACTTTTCATTTCATTCTATTTACAGAATATTTTCTTTTCATTTGTTTCTTTAAAATTACTTAGGTCTCACCTGTTGTATGTCTAGGAATATTTTCTTGCAAAAATAGAAAAAAATAGATGCTATCTTTTCAGCAGAAAACATTGGTTGATACAATTTTAAACCATCATGATATGGAAGAATTGTTCTGTCCCTCTCGAAGGTGGAAGAAGCATTTGGATCACAGATCATCTACAATGAAATACTTGACATGTTTAAGATGCTTTCAATCAATTTTGATCGTCAATTGCTTCTTCGTTGGAAACAGTCATTTTTCAGTGAAGGGAAAGTGTGTGTGGTATATCTACATGATGTGGTCAAACCCAGTTCCTACTAATGGCCAGGCTGAATTCCAGGAAATAACGTCCCGAATGATATTTTGCCGCCTTCTTTGGCACTTCATGAAATCTTACCATGATGAAGTGCTGAAACACAGAGATTTTCTCTTAGAGAGTGTCTCATGTTGTAACCCATCCCATGGATTTTATGCTGTAATTCTTATCTCTTTTAAAATTTGCTATCTTCTGTACAGTTTTCATGAACATTTCTGTTACAGTAGTGAATAGCACAGATAAATGTCATTTTGTACAACTTTGAATTTACCCCAAGAGCTGAGAGAAAACTTGCTCCTATACTTCAATCCCAGTTTCTTCTATAGTCCAACTTTGTTTCTCTACCATCAAGCTTCTCCTTTGTTGCTGCTCCAAGCCCCGTCCAAGCTGACCTTGAATACTTTCAGGGATGGGACACCCACAACTTCCCTGGGCAACCTGTTCCAGTGTTCCAGCACTCCCACAGTAAAAAAGGCCTTCCTTTCATCTAATATGTGTAGGAAATCATAAATCTAGGCATAGAAATTTGGAGTGCAAATTTGAAATTCTTTTGATTTGAAGCACATTTTATATGAATACTGACTTACAGATGACTAAAAGATGTTGATGGGCATTTGAGCTGACAAGTTTTGAAAAAGTGTACGGAAATTAACATTGAAACCACTAAAATTAAAAACTTCTTCCCATTTTCTTTCTCCTCTCCTATTCAAAATTGCAAATGTCAGATATCAGTGCTTCATGCAAACCTCTCAGATGCTCTCAGGGAAAAAGCATTTATTTCAGACTAAGTTGCGGTTGACGTAGAACACTGCCTTTAACAGCTGCAGTGTGCCTGGAATTCAGGGCTTCCTGTTTGAAAAAATCCTATCTCTAGGCTGAACCCTAACCCTAAGCCTAGGCAGATAAATCAGCCTGGGTATAGGGATGTTCCCAAGGAAAAAAGCACTGGAAGGAGCATGTTGAGGCAATTTTTGGCTGCCCTTGGGAAGCCTTTTGCAGCTGCACTGGGTCTGGAGCTCAGGGTTTACTGATTTAAAATCCCTTTCTCTTGGCGTGACCATAGGTGCAACTGGAGGCAAGTAAATCAGCCTAGGTTCAATGATGGTCCCAAGGAAAAAGCGCTGGAGGCAGCCATGTTGTGGCACTTTTCCCCTCCTCTTGGGTAGTCCTTGGCAGCTGCTGTGTTCTTGGAACTCAGGGCTTTCTGGTTAAAAAAACACTAACCCTAGGCGTAACTCTAACCCTCACCCAAGGAAGGAAAATCAGCCTATGGTTCGGGATGGACTCATGAGAATAGCAGCAGAGGCAGCCAAGTTGTGTCACTTCTGCGGCCCTCTTGGGATGCCTTGAACAGCTGCAGTGTGCCTGGAGCTAAGGGCTTCCTAGTTTTAAAAATCCTAGCACTAGGCCTAAGCCTTACAGTAACCCTAGGAAGATAAATCAGCCTGGTGTTAGGCTTCTTGCCAAGGAAAAAGCCGGGAAAGCAGCCATGTTGTGGCACTTTTGCACTCCCTTTGGGATGCCTTTCAAAGCTCCAGTATGCCTGGAACTCAGGGCTTCCTGATTTTAAAAATCCTAGCCCTAGGCCGAACCCCAACCCTAAGACGAGAAAGGCAAATGAGCCAGGAATTAGGCATGTCCCCAAAGAAAAAGCTGTGGAGGCAGGCACGTTGTGGTACTTTTGCGCTCTTCTTGGGTAGTCCTTCGCAGCAGCTGTGTTCTTGGAACTCAGGGCTTTCTGGTTAATAGAACCCTTACCCGAGGAGTAACTCAAACCTTAACCCTAGGAAGGAAAATCAGCCTATGGTTCGGGATGGTCTCATGAGAATAGCAGCAGAGGCAGCCAAGTTGTGTCACTTCTGCAGCCCTCTTGGGATGCCTTGAACAGCTGCAGTGTGCCTGGAGCCCAGGGCTTCCTGGTTTTAAAAGTCCTAGGCCTAAGCCTAACAGTAAACCTAGGAAGGTAAATCAGCCGCGTATTAGGGTTCTTCCTAAGGGAAAAGCCGTGAAAGCAGCCATGTTGTGGCACTTCTGCACTCCCTTTGGGATGCTTTAGGCAGATGCAGTAAGCCTGGAACTCAGGGCTTCCTAGTTAAAAAAATCCTAGCCCTAGGCCGAACCCCAACCCTAAGACGAGAAAGGCAAATCAGCCAGGAATTAGGCATGTCCCCAAGGAAAAAGCTGTGGAGGCAGGCATGTTGTGGTACTTTTGCGCTCTTCTTGGGTAGTCCTTCGCAGCTGCTGTGTTCTTGGAACTCAGGGCTTTCTGGTTAATAGAACCCTTACCCTAGGCGTAACTCAAACCTTAACCCTAGGAAGGAAAATCAGCCTATGGTTCGGGATGGTCTCATGGAAATATCAGTGGTGGCAGCCAAGTTGTGCCACTTTTGCGCTCCCCTTGGGATGCCTTTCGCAGCTGCAGTGTGCCTGGAGCCCAGGGCTTCCTGGTTTTAAAAGTCCTAGGCCTAAGCCTAACAGTAACCCTAGGAAGGTAAGTCAGCCGCGTATTAGGGTTCTTCCTAAGGGAAAAGCCGTGAAACCAGCCATGTTGTGGCACTTCTGCACTCCCTTTGGGATGCCTTTGACAGATGAAGTAAGCCTGGAACTCAGGGCTTCCTAGTTAAAAAAATCCTAGCCCTAGGCCGAACCCCAACCCTAAGACGAGAAAGGCAAATCAGCCAGGAATTAGGCATGTCCCCAAGGAAAAAGCTGTGGAGGCAGGCACGTTGTGGTACTTTTGTGCTCTTCTTGGCTAGTCCTTCGCAGCTGCTGTGTTCTTGGAACTCAGGGCTTTCTGGTTAATAGAACCCTTACCCTAGGCGTAACTCAAACCTTAACCCTAGGAAGGAAAATCAGCCTATGGTTCGGGATGGTGTCATGAGAATAGCAGCAGAGGCAGCCAAGTTGTGTCACTTTTGCGCTCCCCTTGGGATGCCTTTCGCAGCTGCATTGTGCCTGGAGCCCAGGGCTTCCTGGTTTTAAAAGTCCTAGGCCTAAGCCTAACAGTAACCCTAGGAAGGTAAATCAGCCGCGTATTAGGGTTCTTCCTAAGGGAAAAGCCGTGAAAGCAGCCATGTTGTGGCACTTCTGCACTCCCTTTGGGATGCCTTTGGCAGATGCAGTAAGCCTGGAACTCAGGGCTTCCTGGTTAAAAAACTCCAAGCCCTAGGCTGAAGCCTATCCCTATCCCGAGGAAGGAAAATCAGCCTAAGTATAGGGATCGTGCAACGTCTAGAACACGAGGGGAGATGTTTTCTGTGCTGGCACAGTTTTTCCTCGCCAGACATAGCGGAAAAGCTTTTTGCTAAGATGTAGACGGGAAGAGACGCTAAAGACGAAGGTACGATGCTCTCCGGAGCTAAGAGCCGCTCCCGGGCGTCTTTCGGCAGAAGCCGCGCTAAGGAGTGCACAGTGAGCGGCACAATCGTCTTTGCGCGAAGAAGCCGCTTCTTCGCCTCCGGGAGCCGGAGAGAGCGGCACCTTCGGAAAGGTGAAGAAGGAAGCTGTACAACACTGGGATTGTGTGCGCAGCTTGCCAACTGCTAGAAAACAGTACCTTTGCACTCTCCTGACTTTTCCAATCACATGAACATTCGATTGGAAGCTGTTTTGGACAACTTTTCTTTTCTTCATGCCAAACACTCGGCACACCTCCGTGCAACGTCTAGAACACGATAGGAGATGTTTTCTGTGCTGGCACAATTTCTCCTCTCCAGACATAGTAGAAAAGCTTTTTGCTAAGATGTAGACGACAAGAGAGGCTAAGGACTGGATGTAAGCAAATTACACTCATCTTCAAAAAAGACATTTAGGAGGACTCGCAATCGTACAAACCAGCCAGCCTCTTTTTTATACCCAGGAAGTTGATGAAGCAGCTCTTCCTGGAAAACCTTGCCAGGCACATGAAAGACGACACAATAATGTAGTTAGCATGATTTTTCAGGGGCATTTCATGCTGAACATAACTTTAAACTCCTCTGATGAATTAACTTGACTGGTAGATGAAGGGAATATTATCTGCCTGGGCTTCAGGGAGGTTTTTGACATATCTCTACATGGCAGCACACATCCATATGGAAGCAATAGTGCAAAGGGGAGGGAATCAGTGTCTTTTCAGTGATGCTGAGTGAAAAGACAAGAGGCAGTGGGCACACACTGAAATACAGGAACATCAGGAAATGATTCTTTACTGTGAGGGTGAGTGAACCACGGCACAGACTGCCCAGAAAGATTGTGGAGCCTGGATCTTTGAAGACATTAAAAGTACACCCAGATAGAATCCTGGGCAAGAGGCTCTAGGTATCCTGGTTTAGGCAGGGGGGTTGGGCCTGGTTAGCCCCACCAACCCCTTCCACTCTCATTCATTCTGTGCTAGTGAATTCTCTTCAAGATGCATTTCAAGCACTGGCATGACAAAGTTCTGTGCAGACACAGATCCAAATGGACATGGCATCTAAGTTCCTTAAGCAGTCTTCAAGAAGAATGTAAACCTCTGGGGCAAGTGTCTCTTCCCTAACTGAATCCCTTTCATGGGAAAATTCCCAGCTCTAGAAAGATCTTCTGATACGCATGCTTAAGACTGACACTGGCTGAGCAAATTTCTCCCTATGTGTATCTAAGACCAGTTAGGATCTTCACCCAAAGTGCTGTCAACATAGTCACAGAATGCCTACTGTTAAGAAGTGACAACTTCCATCAGAATGGCAACTATTGGTCCACCAAATGGATGAATGGATGGGAATTATCTGCTTGGGTTAAAAACAAAAAGAAAGAGTTGGTCTTTACTTATCAATTTCATTGCAATATTGATAAGGGAAGAAAAAGACCTAAGTCCTTGACTTTCTTAACTGGAGGAAAGATTTTAAAAATTCCTTGTAAAAATGTATGATCACAATCAGACTATTGAAACCATTTGAGTTGGGAAAAAAGTTCCAAAATTGTCTAGAGAGTGGCAAAGAAGCCAAGAAAATAGGAAAGAAACAAAAAGAGGGCAAAAGAGTAAGCTTCAGTGTACAAGCTCGTTCTAGAAGTAGTCTGCCGGGGAAAGGAAGCCCCAGTTGAATTTCCAATGTATTCCTGAGCTTGATTCAGTAACTGGTCAATGTAAAAACCAATCCTTTTGTATAACTTCTTCCAGCAACAAAAACTCCAACAGGTTGACACTACCATCATGCCTGTTCCAGACATATTTCCAAGAGAAATGATGATTTTCTTGAAAACCTACTTGCATAAAAGTTGCAAGATGGTGGAGGGATTGCCACATCCTCCTTCCTCCATCTGGCTTGAAAGTAGATTTGATAAAATATGCAACAAAGCACATGATTTATAAGGTAGAGTCAAATGGATGATTTGGGAATTGATCTCTTGTTGATAGTAAACTTCACATCCACTCTGTGTGACCTTTCTAAAACAAAATGTGGAGCTGAGGCATGAATCTGCCACAACAATTGTAAAGCAAACATACACACTCCCCTTCACATGCCCCCCCTTCCACACACACCTAGGCACACACAGAGATCAGCATAGCAGATCATGAACACCTTGGAAAAGACTGAAATGCTAAACGCCTCTCTTGATGGGCAAAAGAGCTGGTGCAGTAATTCAAATGCCTGGTACAAAAATTCTGTTTCATATTTAGCTCCTATTTAAAACACAACTTTTCATTTCATTCTATTTACAGAATATTTTCTTTTCATTTGTTTCTTTAAAATTACTTAGGTCTCACCTGTTGTATGTCTAGGAATATTTTCTTGCAAAAATAGAAAAAAATAGATGCTATCTTTTCAGCAGAAAACATTGGTTGATACAATTTTAAACCATCATGATATGGAAGAATTGTTCTGTCCCTCTCGAAGGTGGAAGAAGCATTTGGATCACAGATCATCTACAATGAAATACTTGACATGTTTAAGATGCTTTCAATCAATTTTGATCGTCAATTGCTTCTTCGTTGGAAACAGTCATTTTTCAGTGAAGGGAAAGTGTGTGTGGTATATCTACATGATGTGGTCAAACCCAGTTCCTACTAATGGCCAGGCTGAATTCCAGGAAATAACGTCCCGAATGATATTTTGCCGCCTTCTTTGGCACTTCATGAAATCTTACCATGATGAAGTGCTGAAACACAGAGATTTTCTCTTAGAGAGTGTCTCATGTTGTAACCCATCCCATGGATTTTATGCTGTAATTCTTATCTCTTTTAAAATTTGCTATCTTCTGTACAGTTTTCATGAACATTTCTGTTACAGTAGTGAATAGCACAGATAAATGTCATTTTGTACAACTTTGAATTTACCCCAAGAGCTGAGAGAAAACTTGCTCCTATACTTCAATCCCAGTTTCTTCTATAGTCCAACTTTGTTTCTCTACCATCAAGCTTCTCCTTTGTTGCTGCTCCAAGCCCCGTCCAAGCTGACCTTGAATACTTTCAGGGATGGGACACCCACAACTTCCCTGGGCAACCTGTTCCAGTGTTCCAGCACTCCCACAGTAAAAAAGGCCTTCCTTTCATCTAATATGTGTAGGAAATCATAAATCTAGGCATAGAAATTTGGAGTGCAAATTTGAAATTCTTTTGATTTGAAGCACATTTTATATGAATACTGACTTACAGATGACTAAAAGATGTTGATGGGCATTTGAGCTGACAAGTTTTGAAAAAGTGTACGGAAATTAACATTGAAACCACTAAAATTAAAAACTTCTTCCCATTTTCTTTCTCCTCTCCTATTCAAAATTGCAAATGTCAGATATCAGTGCTTCATGCAAACCTCTCAGATGCTCTCAGGGAAAAAGCATTTATTTCAGACTAAGTTGCGGTTGACGTAGAACACTGCCTTTAACAGCTGCAGTGTGCCTGGAATTCAGGGCTTCCTGTTTGAAAAAATCCTATCTCTAGGCTGAACCCTAACCCTAAGCCTAGGCAGATAAATCAGCCTGGGTATAGGGATGTTCCCAAGGAAAAAAGCACTGGAAGGAGCATGTTGAGGCAATTTTTGGCTGCCCTTGGGAAGCCTTTTGCAGCTGCACTGGGTCTGGAGCTCAGGGTTTACTGATTTAAAATCCCTTTCTCTTGGCGTGACCATAGGTGCAACTGGAGGCAAGTAAATCAGCCTAGGTTCAATGATGGTCCCAAGGAAAAAGCGCTGGAGGCAGCCATGTTGTGGCACTTTTCCCCTCCTCTTGGGTAGTCCTTGGCAGCTGCTGTGTTCTTGGAACTCAGGGCTTTCTGGTTAAAAAAACACTAACCCTAGGCGTAACTCTAACCCTCACCCTAGGAAGGAAAATTAGCCTATGGTTCGGGATGGACTCAGGAGAATAGCAGCAGAGGCAGCCAAGTTGTGTCACTTCTGCGGCCCTCTTGGGATGCCTTTAACAGCTGCAGTGTGCCTGGAGCTAAGGGCTTCCTAGTTTTAAAAATCCTAGCACTAGGCCTAAGCCTTACAGTAACCCTAGGAAGATAAATCAGCCTGGTGTTAGGCTTCTTGCCAAGGAAAAAGCCGGGA
Organism: Ammospiza maritima maritima; assembly: GCA_036010785.1. Lineage (NCBI taxonomy): Eukaryota > Metazoa > Chordata > Aves > Passeriformes > Passerellidae > Ammospiza > Ammospiza maritima. The sequence continues at coordinate 140,162 of JAYKTQ010000152.1, forward strand.
AAGCAGCCATGTTGTGGCACTTTTGCACTCCCTTTGGGATGCCTTTCAAAGCTCCAGTATGCCTGGAACTCAGGGCTTCCTGATTTTAAAAATCCTAGCCCTAGGCCGAACCCCAACCCTAAGACGAGAAAGGCAAATCAGCCAGGAATTAGGCATGTCCCCAAGGAAAAAGCTGTGGAGGCAGGCATGTTGTGGTACTTTTGCGCTCTTCTTGGGTAGTCCTTCGCAGCTGCTGTGTTCTTGGGACTCAGGGCTTTCTGGTTAATAGAACCCTTACCCCAGGCGTAACTCAAACCTTAACCCTAGGAAGGAAAATCAGCCTATGGTTCAGGATGGTCTCATGGAAATATCAGTGGTGGCAGCCAAGTTGCGACACTTTTGCGCTCCCCTTCGGATGCCTTTCGCAGCTGCAGAGTGCCTGGAGCCCAGGGCTTCCTGGTTTTAAAAGTCCTAGGCCTAAGCCTAACAGTAACCCTAGGAAGGTAAATCAGCCGCGTATTAGGGTTCTTCCTAAGGGAAAAGCCGTGAAAGCAGCCATGTTGTGGCACTTCTGCACTCCCTTTGGGATGCCTTTTGCAGATGAAGTAAGCCTGGAACTCAGGGCTTCCTAGTTAAAAAAATCCTAGCCCTAGACCGAACCCCAACCCTAAGACGAGAAAGGCAAATCAGCCAGGAATTAGGCATGTCCCCAAGGAAAAAGCTGTGGAGGCAGGCATGTTGTGGTACTTTTGCGCTCTTCTTGGGTAGTCCTTCGCAGCTGCTGTGTTCTTGGAACTCAGGGCTTTCTGGTTAATAGAACCCTTACCCTAGGCGTAACTCAAACCTTAACCCTAGGAAGGAAAATCAGCCTATGGTTCGGGATGGTCTCATGGAAATATCAGTGGTGGCAGCCAAGTTGTGTCACTTTTGCGCTCCCCTTGGGATGCCTTTCGCAGCTGCAGTGTGCCTGGAGCCCAGGGCTTCCTGGTTTTAAAAGTCCTAGGCCTAAGCCTAACAGTAACCCTAGGAAGGTAAATCAGCCGCGTATTAGGGTTCTTCCTAAGGGAAAAGCCGTGAAAGCAGCCATGTTGTGGCACTTCTGCACTCCCTTTGGGATGCCTTTTGCAGATGAAGTAAGCCTGGAACTCAGGGCTTCCTAGTTAAAAAAATCCTAGCCCTAGACCGAACCCCAACCCTAAGACGAGAAAGGCAAATCAGCCAGGAATTAGGCATGTCCCCAAGGAAAAAGCTGTGGAGGCAGGCATGTTGTGGTACTTTTGCGCTCTTCTTGGGAAGTCCTTCGCAGCTGCTGTGTTCTTGGAACTCAGGGCTTTCTGGTTAATAGAACCCTTACCCTAGGCGTAACTCAAACCTTAACCCTAGGAAGGAAAATCAGCCTATGGTTCGGGATGGTCTCATGGAAATATCAGTGGTGGCAGCCAAGCTGTGTCACTTTTGCGCTCCCCTTGGGATGCCTTTCGCAGCTGCAGTGTGCCTGGAGCCCAGGGTTTCCTGGTTTTAAAAGTCCTAGGCCTAAGCCTAACAGTAACCCTAGGAAGGTAAATCAGCCGCGTATTAGGGTTCTTCCTAAGGGAAAAGCCGTGAAAGCAGCCATGTTGTGGCACTTTTGCACTCCCTTTGGGATGCCTTTGGCAGATGCAGTAAGCCTGGAACTCAGGGCTTCCGGGTTAAAATCTCCAAGCCCTAGGCTGAACCCTAACCCGAACCCTAGGCAGATAAATCAGCCTAGGTATAGGGATGGTGCCAAGGAAAAAGCTGTGAAAGCTGCCATGTTGTTGCACTTTTGTACTCCCCTTGGGATGCCTTGAACAGCTGCAGTGTGCCTGGATCTAAGGGCTTCCTAGTTTTAAAAATCCTAGCCCCTTACCCGAGGCGTAACTCAAACCTTAACCCTAGGAAGGAAAATCAGCCTATGGTTCAGGATGGTCTCATGAGAATAGAAGCAGAGGCAGCCAAGTTGTGTCACTTCGGCGGCCCTCTTGGGATGCCTTTCGCAGCTGCATGTGCCTGGAGCCCAGGGCTTCCTGGTTTTAAAAGTCCTAGGCCTAAGCCTAACAGTAACCCTAGGAAGGTAAATCAGCCGCGTATTACGGTTCTTCCTAAGGAAAAAGCCGTGAAAGCAGCCATGTTGTGGCACTTCTGCACTCCCTTTGGGATGCTTTTGGCAGATGAAGTAAGCCTGGAACTCAGGGCTTCCTAGTTAAAAAAATCCTAGCCCTAGGCCGAACCCCAACCCTTAGACGAGAAAGGCAAATCAGCCAGGAATTAGGCATGTCCCCAAGGAAAAAGCTGTGGAGGCAGGCATGTTGTGGTACTTTTGCGCTCTTCTTGGGTAGTCCTTCGCAGCTGCTGTGTTCTTGGAACTCAGGGCTTTCTGGTTAATAGAACCCTTACCCTAGGCGTAACTCAAACCTTAACCCTAGGAAGGAAAATCAGCCTATGGTTCGGGATGGTCTCATGGAAATATCAGTGGTGGCAGCCAAGTTGTGTCACTTTTGCGCTCCCCTTGGGATGCCTTTCGCAGCTGCAGAGTGCCTGGAGCCCAGGGCGTCCTGGTTTTAAAAGTCCTAGGCCTAAGCCTAACAGTAACCCTAGGAAGGTAAATCAGCCGCGTATTAGGGTTCTTCCTAAGGGAAAAGCCGTGAAAGCAGCCATGTTGTGGCACTTCTGCACTCCCTTTGGGATGCCTTTGGCAGATGCAGTAAGCCTGGAACTCAGGGCTTCCTGGTTAAAAAACTCCAAGCCCTAGGCTGACGCCTAACCCTAACCCTAGTCAGATAAATCAACCTAGGTATAGGGATGTTGGTAAGGAAAAAGCTGTGGAAGCTGCCATGTTGTTGCACTTTTGTACACCCCTTGGGATGCCTTTCGCAGCTGCAGTGTGCCTGGAGCCCAGGGCTTCCTGGTTTTAGAGGTCCTAGGCCTAAGCCTAACAGTAACCCTAGGAAGGTAAATCAGCCGCGTATTAGGGTTCTTCCTAAGGGAAAAGCCGTGAAAGCAGCCATGTTGTGGCACTTCTGCACTCCCTTTGGGATGCCTTTGGCAGATGCAGTAAGCCTGGAACTCAGGGCTTCCTAGTTAAAAAAATCCTAGCCCTAGGCCGAACCCCAACCCTAAGACGAGAAAGGCAAATCAGCCAGGAATTAGGCATGTCCCCAAGGAAAAAGCTGTGGAGGCAGGCACGTTGTGGTACTTTTGCGCTCTTCTTGGGTAGTCCTTCGCAGCTGCTGTGTTCTTGGAACTCAGGGCTTTCTGGTTAATAGAACTCTTACCCTAGGCGTAACTCAAATCTTAACCCTAAGAAGGAAAATCAGCCTATGGTTCGGGATGGTCTCATGAGAATAGCAGCAGAGGCAGCCAAGTTGTGTCACTTCTGCGGCCCTCATGGGATGCCTTCAACAGCTGCATGTGTGCCTGGAGCCCAGGGCTTCCTGGTTTTAAAAGTCCTAGGCCTAAGCCTAACAGTAACCCTAGGAAGGTAAATCAGCCGCGTATTAGGGTTCTTCCTAAGGGAAAAGCCGTGAAAGCAGCCATGTTGTGGCACTTCTGCACTCCCTTTGGGATGCCTTTTGCAGATGAAGTAAGCCTGGAACTCAGGGCTTCCTAGTTAAAAAAATCCTAGCCCTAGACCGAACCCCAACCCTAAGACGAGAAAGGCAAATCAGCCAGGAATTAGGCATGTCCCCAAGGAAAAAGCTGTGGAGGCAGGCATGTTGTGGTACTTTTGCGCTCTTCTTGGGAAGTCCTTCGCAGCTGCTGTGTTCTTGGAACTCAGGGCTTTCTGGTTAATAGAACCCTTACCCTAGGCGTAACTCAAACCTTAACCCTAGGAAGGAAAATCAGCCTATGGTTCGGGATGGTCTCATGGAAATATCAGTGGTGGCAGCCAAGCTGTGTCACTTTTGCGCTCCCCTTGGGATGCCTTTCGCAGCTGCAGTGTGCCTGGAGCCCAGGGTTTCCTGGTTTTAAAAGTCCTAGGCCTAAGCCTAACAGTAACCCTAGGAAGGTAAATAAGCCGCGTATTAGGGTTCTTCCTAAGGGAAAAGCCGTGAAAGCAGCCATGTTGTGGCACTTTTGCACTCCCTTTGGGATGCCTTTGGCAGATGCAGTAAGCCTGGAACTCAGGGCTTCCGGGTTAAAATCTCCAAGCCCTAGGCTGAACCCTAACCCGAACCCTAGGCAGATAAATCAGCCTAGGTATAGGGATGGTGCCAAGGAAAAAGCTGTGAAAGCTGCCATGTTGTTGCACTTTTGTACTCCCCTTGGGATGCCTTGAACAGCTGCAGTGTGCCTGGATCTAAGGGCTTCCTAGTTTTAAAAATCCTAGCCCCTTACCCGAGGCGTAACTCAAACCTTAACCCTAGGAAGGAAAATCAGCCTATGGTTCAGGATGGTCTCATGAGAATAGAAGCAGAGGCAGCCAAGTTGTGTCACTTCGGCGGCCCTCTTGGGATGCCTTTCGCAGCTGCATGTGCCTGGAGCCCAGGGCTTCCTGGTTTTAAAAGTCCTAGGCCTAAGCCTAACAGTAACCCTAGGAAGGTAAATCAGCCGCGTATTACGGTTCTTCCTAAGGAAAAAGCCGTGAAAGCAGCCATGTTGTGGCACTTCTGCACTCCCTTTGGGATGCTTTTGGCAGATGAAGTAAGCCTGGAACTCAGGGCTTCCTAGTTAAAAAAATCCTAGCCCTAGGCCGAACCCCAACCCTTAGACGAGAAAGGCAAATCAGCCAGGAATTAGGCATGTCCCCAAGGAAAAAGCTGTGGAGGCAGGCATGTTGTGGTACTTTTGCGCTCTTCTTGGGTAGTCCTTCGCAGCTGCTGTGTTCTTGGAACTCAGGGCTTTCTGGTTAATAGAACCCTTACCCTAGGCGTAACTCAAACCTTAACCCTAGGAAGGAAAATCAGCCTATGGTTCGGGATGGTCTCATGGAAATATCAGTGGTGGCAGCCAAGTTGTGTCACTTTTGCGCTCCCCTTGGGATGCCTTTCGCAGCTGCAGAGTGCCTGGAGCCCAGGGCGTCCTGGTTTTAAAAGTCCTAGGCCTAAGCCTAACAGTAACCCTAGGAAGGTAAATCAGCCGCGTATTAGGGTTCTTCCTAAGGGAAAAGCCGTGAAAGCAGCCATGTTGTGGCACTTCTGCACTCCCTTTGGGATGCCTTTGGCAGATGCAGTAAGCCTGGAACTCAGGGCTTCCTGGTTAAAAAACTCCAAGCCCTAGGCTGACGCCTAACCCTAACCCTAGTCAGATAAATCAACCTAGGTATAGGGATGTTGGTAAGGAAAAAGCTGTGGAAGCTGCCATGTTGTTGCACTTTTGTACACCCCTTGGGATGCCTTTCGCAGCTGCAGTGTGCCTGGAGCCCAGGGCTTCCTGGTTTTAGAGGTCCTAGCCCTAAGCCTAACAGTAACCCTAGGAAGGTAAATCAGCCGCGTATTAGGGTTCTTCCTAAGGGAAAAGCCGTGAAAGCAGCCATGTTGTGGCACTTCTGCACTCCCTTTGGGATGCCTTTGGCAGATGCAGTAAGCCTGGAACTCAGGGCTTCCTAGTTAAAAAAATCCTAGCCCTAGGCCGAACCCCAACCCTAAGACGAGAAAGGCAAATCAGCCAGGAATTAGGCATGTCCCCAAGGAAAAAGCTGTGGAGGCAGGCACGTTGTGGTACTTTTGCGCTCTTCTTGGGTAGTCCTTCGCAGCTGCTGTGTTCTTGGAACTCAGGGCTTTCTGGTTAATAGAACTCTTACCCTAGGCGTAACTCAAATCTTAACCCTAAGAAGGAAAATCAGCCTATGGTTCGGGATGGTCTCATGAGAATAGCAGCAGAGGCAGCCAAGTTGTGTCACTTCTGCGGCCCTCATGGGATGCCTTCAACAGCTGCATGTGTGCCTGGAGCCCAGGGCTTCCTGGTTTTAAAAGTCCTAGGCCTAAGCCTAACAGTAACCCTAGGAAGGTAAATCAGCCGCGTATTAGGGTTCTTCCTAAGGGAAAAGCCGTGAAAGCAGCCATGTTGTGGCACTTTTGCACTCCCTTTGGGTTGCTTTTGGCAGATGAAGTAAGCCTGGAACTCAGGGCTTCCTAGTTAAAAAAATCCTAGCCCTAGGCCGAACCCCAACCCTAAGACGAGAAAGGCAAATCAGGCAGGAATTAGGCATGTCCCCAAGGAAAAAGCTGTGGAGGCAGGCATGTTGTGGTACTTTTGCGCTCTTCTTGGGAAGTCCTTCGCAGCTGGTGTGTTCTTGGAACTCAGGGCTTTCTGGTTAATAGAACCCTTACCCCAGGCGTAACTCAAACCTTAACCCTAGGAAGGAAAATCAGCCTATGGTTCGGGATGGTCTCATGGAAATATCAGTGGTGGCAGCCAAGTTGTGTCACTTTTGCGCTCCCCTTGGGATGCCTTTCGCAGCTGCAGTGTGCCTGGAGCCCAGGGCTTCCTGGTTTTAAAAGTCCTAGGCCTAAGCCTAACAGTAACCCTAGGAAGGTAAATCAGCCGCGTATTAGGGTTCTTCCTAAGGGAAAAGCCGTGAAAGCAGCCATGTTGTGGCACTTCTGCACTCCCTTTGGGATGCCTTTGACAGATGAAGTAAGCCTGGAACTCAGGGCTTCCTAGTTTTAAAAATCCTAGCCCTAGGCCTAAGCCTTACAGTAACCCTGGGAAGGGAAATCAGCCTGGTGTTAATCTTCTTGCCAAGGAAAAAGTCGTGAAAGCAACCATGTTGTGGCACTTTTGCACTCCCTTTTGGATACCTTTCACAGCTCCAGTGTGCCTGGAACTCAGGGCTTCCTGATTTTAAAAATCCTAGCCCTAGGCCGAACCCCAACCCTAAGACGAGAAAGGCAAATCAGCCAGGAATTAGGCATGTCCCCAAGGAAAAAGCTGTGGAGGCAGGCACGTTGTGGTACTTTTGCGCTCTTCTTGGGTAGTCCTTTGCAGCTGCTGTGTTCTTGGAACTCAGGACTTTCTGGTTAATAGAACCCTTACCCGAGGCGTAACTCAAAACTTAACCCTAGGAAGGAAAATCAGCCTATGGTTCGGGATGGTCTCATGAGAATAGCAGCAGAGGCAGCCAAGTTGTGTCACTTCTGCAGCCCTCTTGGGATGCCTTGAACAGCTGCATGTGCCTGGAGCCCAGGGCTTCCTGGTTTTAAAAGTCCTAGGCCTAAGCCTAACAGTAACCCTAGGAAGGTAAATAAGTCGCGTATTAGGGTTCTTCCTAAGGGAAAAGCCGTGAAAGCAGCCATGTTGTGGCACTTCTGCACTCCCTTTGGGAGGCTTTAGGCAGATGCAGTAAGCATGGAACTCAGGGCTTCCTAGTTAAAAAAATCCTAGCCCTAGGCCGAACCCCAAACCTAAGACGAGAAAGGCAAATCAGCCAGGAATTAGGCATGTCCCCAAGGAAAAAGCTGTGGAGGCAGGCATGTTGTGGTACTTTTGCGCTCTTCTTGGGTAGTCCTTCGCAGCTGCTGTGTTCTTGGAACTCAGGGCTTTCTGGTTAATAGAAACCTTACCCTAGGCGAAACTCAAACCTTAACCCTAGGAAGGAAAATCAGCCTATGGTTCGGGATGGTCTCATGGAAATATCAGTGGTGGCAGCCAAGTTGTGTCACTTTTGCGCTCCCCTTGGGATGCGTTTCGCAGCTGCAGAGTGCCTGGAGCCCAGGGCTTCCTGGTTTTAAAAGTCCTAGGCCTAAGCCTAACAGTAACCCTAGGAAGGTAAATCAGCCGGGTATTAGGGTTCTTCCTAAGGGAAAAGCCGTGAAAGCAGCCATGTTGTGGCACTTCTGCACTCCCTTTGGGATGCCTTTGGCAGATGCAGTAAGCCTGGAACTCAGGGCTTCCTGGTTAAAAAACTCCAAGACCTAGGCTGAAGCCTAACCCTAACCCTAGGCAGATAAATCAGCCTAGGTATAGGGATGGTGCCAAGGAAAAAGCTGTGAAAGCTGCCATGTTGTTGCACTTTTGTACTCCCCTTCGGATGCCTTGAACAGCTGCAGTGAGCCTGGAACTAAGGGCTTCCTAGTTTTAGAAATCCTAGCCCTAGGCCTAAGCCTTACAGTAACCCTGGGAAGGGAAATCAGCCTGGTGTTAGACTTCTTGCCAAGGAAAAAGCCGTGAAAGCAGCCATGTTGTGGCACTTTTGCACTCCCTTTTGGATGCCTTTCACAGCTCCAGTGTGCCTGGAACTCAGGGCTTCCTGATTTTAAAAGTCCTAGCCCTAGGCCGAACCCCATACCTAAGACGAGAAAGGCAAATCAGCCAGGAATTAGGCATGTCCCCAAGGAAAAAGCTGTGGAGGCAGGCATGTTGTGGTACTTTTGCGCTCTTCTTGGGTAGTCCTTCGCAGCTGCTGTGTTCTTGGAACTCAGTGCTTTCTGGTTAATAGAAACCTTACCCTAGGCGAAACTCAAACCTTAACCCTAGGAAGGAAAATCAGCCTATGGTTCGGGATGGTCTCATGGAAATATCAGTGGTGGCAGCCAAGTTGTGTCACTTTTGCGCTCCCCTTGGGATGCCTTTCGCAGCTGCAGAGTGCCTGGAGCCCAGGGCTTCCTGGTTTTAAAAGTCCTAGGCCTAAGCCTAACAGTAACCCTAGGAAGGTAAATCAGCCGGGTATTAGGGTTCTTCCTAAGGGAAAAGCCGTGAAAGCAGCCATGTTGTGGCACTTCTGCACTCCCTTTGGGTTGCTTTTGGCAGATGAAGTAAGCCTGGAACTCAGGGCTTCCTAGTTAAAAAAATCCTAGCCCTAGGCCGAACCGCAACCCTAAGACGAGAAAGGCAAATCAGGCAGGAATTAGGCATGTCCCCAAGGAAAAAGCTGTGGAGGCAGGCACGTTGTGGTACTTTTGCGCTCTTCTTGGCTAGTCCTTCGCAGCTGCTGTGTTCTTGGAACTCAGGGCTTTCTGGTTAATAGAACCCTTACCCCAGGCGTAACTCAAACCTTAACCCTAGGAAGGAAAATCAGCCTATGGTTCGGGATGGTCTCATGGAAATATCAGTGGTGGCAGCCAAGTTGTGTCACTTTTGCGCTCCCCTTGGGATGCCTTTCGCAGCTGCAGTGTGCCTGGAGCCCAGGGCTTCCTGGTTTTAAAAGTCCTAGGCCTAAGCCTAACAGTAACCCTAGGAAGGTAAATCAGCCGCGTATTAGGGTTCTTCCTAAGGGAAAAGCCGTGAAAGCAGCCATGTTGTGGCACTTCTGCACTCCCTTTGGGATGCCTTTGACAGATGAAGTAAGCCTGGAACTCAGGGCTTCCTAGTTAAAAAAATCCTAGCCCTAGGCCGAACCCCAACCCTAAGACGAGAAAGGCAAATCAGCCAGGAATTAGACATGTCCCCAAGGAAAAAGCTGTGGAGGCAGGCATGTTGTGGTACTTTTGCGCTCTTCTTGGGTAGTCCTTCGCAGCTGCTGTGTTCTTGGAACTCAGGGCTTTCTGGTTAATATACCTCTTACCCCAGGCGAAACTCAAACCTTAACCCTAGGAAGGAAAATCAGCCTATGGTTCGGGATGGTCTCATGAGAATAGAAGCAGAGGCAGCCAAGTCGTGTCACTTCTGCGGCCCTCTTGGGATGCCTTTCGCAGCTGCAGTGTGCCTGGAGCCCAGGGCTTCCTGGTTTTAAAAGTCCTAGGCCTAAGCCTAAGAGTAACCCTAGGAAGGTAAATCAGCCGCGTATTAGGGTTCTTCCTAAGGGAAAAGCTGTGAAAGCAGCCATGTTGTGGCACTTTTGCACTCCCTTTGGGATGCCTTTGGCAGATGCAGTAAGCCTGGAACTCAGGGCTTCCTGGTTAAAAAACTCCAAGCCCTAGGCTGAACCCTAACCCTAACCCTAGGTAGATAAATCAGCCTAGGTATAGGGATGGTGCCAAGGAAAAAGCTGTGAAAGCTGCCATGTTGTTGCACTTTTGTACTCCCCTTGGGATGCCTTGAACAGCTGCAGTGTGCCTGGATCTAAGGGCTTCCTAGTTTTAAAAATCCTAGCCCTAGGCCTAAGCCTTACAATAACCCTGGGAAGGGAAATCAGCCTGGTGTTAGTCTTCTTGCCAAGGAAAAAGTCGTGAAAGCAACCATGTTGTGGCACTTTTGCACTCCCTTTTGGATACCTTTCACAGCTCCAGTGTGCCTGGAACTCAGGGCTTCCTGATTTTAAAAATCCTAGCCCTAGGCCGAACCCCAACCCTAAGACGAGAAAGGCAAATCAGCCAGGAATTAGGCATGTCCCCAAGGAAAAAGCTGTGGAGGCAGGCACGTTGTGGTACTTTTGCGCTCTTCTTGGGTAGTCCTTTGTAGCTGCTGTGTTCTTGGAACTCAGGACTTTCTGGTTAATAGAACCCTTACCCGAGGCGTAACTCAAACCTTAACCCTAGGAAGGAAAATCAGCCTATTGTTCGGGATGGTGTCATGAGAATAGCAGCAGAGGCAGCCAAGTTGTGTCACTTCTGCAGCCCTCTTGGGATGCCTTGAACAGCTGCATGTGCCTGGAGCCCAGGGCTTCCTGGTTTTAAAAGTCCTAGGCCTAAGCCTAACAGTAACCCTAGGAAGGTAAGTCAGCCGCGTATTAGGGTTCTTCCTAAGGGAAAAGCCGTGATAGCAGCCATGTTGTGGCACTTCTTCACTCCCTTTGGGATGCCTTTGGCAGATGCAGTAAGCCTGGAACTCAGGGCTTCCTAGTTAAAAAAATCCTAGCCCTAGGCCGAACCCCAACCCTAAGACGAGAAAGGCAAATCAGCCAGGAATTAGGCATGTCCCCAAGGAAAAAGCTGTGGAGGCAGGCATGTTGTGGTACTTTTGCGCTCTTCTTGGCTAGTCCTTTGCAGCTGCTGTGTTCTTGGAACTCAGGTCTTTCTGGTTAATAGAACTCTTACCCTAGGCGTAACTCAAACCTTAACCCTAGGAAGGAAAATCAGACTATGGTTCGGGATGGTCTCATGGAAATATCAGTTGTGGCAGCCAAGTTGTGTCACTTTTGCGCTCCCCTTGGGATGCCTTTCGCAGCTGCAGTGTGCCTGGAGACCAGGGCTTCCTGGTTTTAAAAGTCCTAGGCCTAAGCCTAACAGTAACCCTAGGAAGGTAAATCAGCTGGGTATTAGGGTTCTTCTTAAGGGGAAGGCCGTGAAAGCAGCCATGTTGTGGCACTTCTGCACTCCCTTTGGGATGCCTTTGGCAGATGCAGTAAGCCTGGAACTCAGGGCTTCCTGGTTAAAAAACTCCAAGCCCTAGGCTGAAGCCTAACCCTAACCCTAGTCAGATAAATCAGCCTAGGTATAGGGATGGTGGCAAGGAAAAAGCTGTGGAAGCTGCCATGTTGTTGCACTTTTGTACTCCCCTTGGGATGCCTTTCGCAGCTGCAGTGTGCCTGGAGCCCAGGGCTTCCTGGTTTTAGAAGTCCTAGGCCTAAGCCTAACAGTAACCCTAGGAAGGTAAATCAGCCGCGTATTAGGGTTCTTCCTAAGGGAAAAGCCGTGAAAGCAGCCATGTTGTGGCACTTCTGCACTCCCTTTGGGATGCCTTTGGCAGATGCAGTAAGCCTGGAACTCAGGGCTTCCTAGTTAAAAAAATCCTAGCCCTAGGCCGAACCCCAACCCTAAGACGAGAAAGGCAAATCAGCCAGGAATTAGGCATGTCCCCAAGGAAAAAGCTGTGGAGGCAGGCATGTTGTGGTACTTTTCCGCTCTTCTTGGCTAGTCCTTCGCAGCTGCTGTGTTCTTGGAACTCAGGGCTTTCTGGTTAATAGAACCCTTACCCTAGGCGTAACTCAAACCTTAACCCTAGGAAGGAAAATCAGCCTATGGTTCGGGATGGTCTCATGGAAATATCAGTGGTGGCAGCCAAGTTGTGTCACTTTTGCGCTCCCCTTGGGATGCCTTTCGCAGCTGCAGCGTGCCTGGAGCCCAGGGCTTCTTGGTTTTAAAAGTCCTAGGCCTAAGCCTAACAGTAACACTAGGAAGGTAAATCAGCCGGGTATTAGGGTTCTTCCTAAGGGAAAAGCCGTGAAAGCAGCCATGTTGTGGCACTTCTTCACTCCTTTGGGATGCCTTTGGCAGATGCAGTAAGCCTGGAACTCAGGGCTTCCTGGTTAAAAAACTCCAAGCCCTAGGCTGAAGCCTAACCCTAACCCTAGGCAGATGAATCAGCCTAGGTATAGGGATGGTGCCAAGGAAAAAGCTGTGAAAGCTGCCATGTTGTTGCACTTTTGTACTCCCCTTGGGATGCCTTGAACAGCTGCAGTGTGCCTGGATCTAAGGGCTTCCTAGTTTTAAAAATCCTAGCCCTAGGCCTAAGCCTAACAGTAACCCTGGGAAGGGAAATCAGCCTGGTGTTAGGCTTCTTGCCCAGGAAAAAGCTGTGAAAGCAGCCATGTTGTGGCACTTTTGCACTCCCTTTTGGATGCCTTTCACAGCTCCAGTGTGCCTGGAACTCAGGGCTTCCTGATTTTAAGAATCCTAGCACTAGGCCGAACCCCAAACCTAAGACGAGAAAGGCAAATCAGCCAGGAATTAGGCATGTCCCCAAGGAAAAAGCTGTGGAGGCAGGCATGTTGTGGTACTTTTGCGCTCTTCTTGGCTAGTCCTTCGCAGCTGCAGTGTTCTTGGAAATAAGGGCTTTCTGGTTAATAGAACACTTACCCTAGGCGTAACTCAAACCTTAACCCTAGGAAGGAAAATCAGCCTATGGTTCGGGATGGTCTCATGGAAATATCAGTGGTGGCAGCCAAGTTGTGTCACTTTTGCGCTCCCCTTGGGATGCCTTTCGCAGCTGCAGTGTGCCTGGAGCCCAGGGCTTCCTGGTTTTAAAAGTCCTAGGCCTAAGCCTAACAGTAACCCTAGGAAGGTAAGTCAGCCGCGTATTAGGGTTCTTCCTAAGGGAAAAGCCGTGATAGCAGCCATGTTGTGGCACTTCTGCACTCCCTTTGGGATGCCTTTGGCAGATGCAGTAAGCCTGGAACTCAGGGCTTCCTAGTTAAAAAAATCCTAGCCCTAGGCCGAACCCCAACCCTAAGACGAGAAAGGCAAATCAGCCAGGAATTAGGCATGTCCCCAAGGAAAAAGCTGTGGAGGCAGGCATGTTGTGGTACTTTTGCGCTCTTCTTGGCTAGTCCTTCGCAGCTGCAGTGTTCTTGGAAATAAGGGCTTTCTGGTTAATAGAACACTTACCCTAGGCGTAACTCAAACCTTAACCCTAGGAAGGAAAATCAGCCTATGGTTCGGGATGGTCTCATGGAAATATCAGTGGTGGCAGCCAAGTTGTGTCACTTTTGCGCTCCCCTTGGGATGCCTTTCGCAGCTGCAGTGTGCCTGGAGACCAGGGCTTCCTGGTTTTAAAAGTCCTAAGCCTAAGCCTAACAGTAACCCTAGGAAGGTAAATCAGCTGGGTATTAGGGTTCTTCTTAAGGGGAAGGCCGTGAAAGCAGCCATGTTGTGGCACTTCTGTACTCCCTTTGGGATGCCTTTGGCAGATGCAGTAAGCCTGGAACTCAGGGCTTCCTAGTTAAAAAAATCCTAGCCCTAGGCCGAACCCCAACCCTAAGACGAGAAAGGCAAATCAGCCAGGAATTAGGCATGTCCCCAAGGAAAAAGCTGTGGAGGCAGGCATGTTGTGGTACTTTTGCGCTCTTCTTGGGTAGTCCTTCGCAGCTGCTGTGTTCTTGGAACTCAGGGCTTTCTGGTTAATAGAACCCTTACCCTAGGCGTAACTCAAACCTTAACCCTAGGAAGGAAAATCAGCCTATGGTTCGGGATGGTCTCATGGAAATATCAGTGGTGGCAGCCAAGTTGTGTCACTTTTGTGCTCCCCTTGGGATGCCTTTCGCAGCTGCAGAGTGCCTGGAGCCCAGGGCTTCCTGGTTTTAAAAGTCCTAGGCCTAAGCCTAACAGTAACCCTAGGAAGGTAAATCAGCCGCGTATTAGGGTTCTTCCTAAGGGAAAAGCCGTGATAGCAGCCATGTTGTGGCACTTCTGCACTCCCTTTGGGATGCCTTTGGCAGATGCAGTAAGCCTGGAACTCAGGGCTTCCTAGTTAAAAAAATCCTAGCCCTAGGCCGAACCCCAACCCTAAGACGAGAAAGGCAAATCAGCCAGGAATTAGGCATGTCCCCAAGGAAAAAGCTGTGGAGGCAGGCATGTTGTGGTACTTTTGCGCTCTTCTTGGGTAGTCCTTCGCAGCTGCTGTGTTCTTGGAACTCAGGGCTTTCTGGTTAATAGAACCCTTACCCTAGGCGAAACTCAAACATTAACCCTAGGAAGGAAAATCAGCCTATGGTTCGGGATGGTCTCATGAGAATAGAAGCAGAGGCAGCCAAGTTGTGTCACTTCTGCGGCCCTCTTGGGATGCCTTTAACAGCTGCAGTGTGCCTGAAGCCCAGGGTTTCCTGGTTTTAAATGTCCTAGGTCTAAGCCTAACAGTAACCCTAGGAAGGTAAATCAGCCAGGTATTAGGGTTCTCCCTAAGGGAAAAGCTGTGAAAGCAGCCATGTTGTGGCACTTCTGCACTCCCTTTGGGATGCCTTTGGCAGATGCAGTAAGCCTGGAACTCAGGGCTTCCTAGTTAAAAAAATCCTAGCCCTAGGCCGAACCCCAACCCTAAGACGAGAAAGGCAAATCAGCCAGGAATTAGGCATGTCCCCAAGGAAAAAGCTGTGGAGGCAGGCATGTTGTGGTACTTTTGCGCTCTTCTTGGGTAGTCCTTCGCAGCTGCTGTGTTCTTGGAACTCAGGGCTTTCTGGTTAATAGAACCCTTACCCTAGGCGAAACTCAAACATTAACCCTAGGAAGGAAAATCAGCCTATGGTTCGGGATGGTCTCATGAGAATAGAAGCAGAGGCAGCCAAGTTGTGTCACTTCTGCGGCCCTCTTGGGATGCCTTTAACAGCTGCAGTGTGCCTGAAGCCCAGGGTTTCCTGGTTTTAAATGTCCTAGGTCTAAGCCTAACAGTAACCCTAGGAAGGTAAATCAGCCAGGTATTAGGGTTCTCCCTAAGGGAAAAGCTGTGAAAGCAGCCATGTTGTGGCACTTTTGCACTCCCTTTGGGATGCCTTTGGCAGATGCAGTAAGCCTGGAACTCAGGGCTTCCTGGTTAAAAACCTCCAAGCCCTAGGCTGAAGCCTAACCCTAACCCTAGGCAGATAAATCAGCCTAGGTATAGGGATAGTGCCAAGGAAAAAGCTGTGAAAGCTGCCATGTTGTTGCACTTTTGTACTCCCCTTGGGATGCCTTGAACAGCTGCAGTGTGCCTGGATCTAAGGGCTTCCTAGTTTTAAAAATCCTAGCCCTAGGCCTAAGCCTAACAGTAACCCTGGCAAGGGATATCAGCCTGGTGTTAGGCTTCTTGCCAAGGAAAAAGCCGTGAAAGAAACCATGTTGTGGCACTTCTGCACTCCCTTTTGGATGTCTTTCACAGCTCCAGTGTGCCTGGAACTCAGGGCTTCCTGATTTTAAAAGTCCTAGCCCTAGGCCGAACCCCAACCCTAAGACGAGAAAGGCAAATCAGCCAGGAATTAGGCATGTCCCCAAGGAAAAAGCTGTGGAGGCAGGCATGTTGTGGTACTTTTGCGCTCTTCTTGGCTAGTCCTTCGCAGCTGCTGTGTTCTTGGAACTCAGGTCTTTCTGGTTAATAGAACTCTTACCCTAGGCGTAACTCAAACCTTAACCCTAGGAAGGAAAATCAGCCTATGGTTCGGGATGGTCTCATGAGAATAGCAGTAGAGGCAGCCAAGTTGTGTCACTTCTGCGGCCCTCTTGGGATGCCTTTAACAGCTGCATGTGCCTGGAGCCCAGGGCTTCCTGGTTTTAAAAGTCCTAGGCCTAAGCCTAACAGTAACCCTAGGAAGGTAAATCAGCCGCGTATTAGGGTTCTTCCTAAGGGAAAAGCCGTGAAAGCAGCCATGTTGTGGCACTTTTGCACTCCCTTTGGGTTGCTTTTGGCAGATGAAGTAAGCCTGGAACTCAGGGCTTCCTAGTTAAAAAAATCCTAGACCTAGGCCGAACCCCAACCCTAAGACGAGAAAGGCAAATCAGCCAGGAATTAGGCATGTCCCCAAGGAAAAAGCTGTGGAGGCAGGCACGTTGTGGTACTTTTGCGCTCTTCTGGGGTAGTCCTTCGCAGCTGCTGTGTTCTTGGAACTCAGGTCTTTCTGGTTAATAGAACTCTTACCCTAGGCGTAACTCAAACCTTAACCCTAGGAAGGAAAATCAGCCTATGGTTCGGGATGGTCTCATGGAAATATCAGTGGTGGCAGCCAAGTTGTGTCACTTTTGCGCTCCCCTTGGGATGCCTTTCGCAGCTGCAGTGTGCCTGGAGCCCAGGGCTTCCTGGTTTTAAAAGTCCTAGGCCTAAGCCTAACAGTAACCCTAGGAAGGTAAATCAGCTGGGTATTAGGGTTCTTCTTAAGGGGAAGGCCGTGAAAGCAGCCATGTTGTGGCACTTCTGCACTCCCTTTGGGATGCCTTTGGCAGATGCAGTAAGCCTGGAACTCAGGGCTTCCTAGTTAAAAAAATCCTAGCCCTAGGCCGAACCCCAACCCTAAGACGAGAAAGGCAAATCAGCCAGGAATTAGGCATGTCCCCAAGGAAAAAGCTGTGGAGGCAGGCATGTTGTGGTACTTTTGCGCTCTTCTTGGCTAGTCCTTCGCAGCTGCTGTGTTCTTGGAACTCAGGTCTTTCTGGTTAATAGACCTCTTACCCTTGGCGAAACTCAAACATTAACCCTAGGAAGGAAAATCAGCCTATGGTTCGGGATGGTCTCATGAGAATAGAAGCAGAGGCAGCCAAGATGTGTCACTTCTGCGCCCCTCTTCGGATGCCTTTAACAGCTGCAGTGTGCCTGAAGCCCAGGGCTTCCTGGTTTTAAAAGTCCTAGGTCTAAGCCTTACAGTAACCCTAGGAAGGTAAATCAGCCAGGTATTAGGGTTCTTCCTAAGGGAAAAGCTGTGAAAGCAGCCATGTTGTGGCTCTTCTGCACTCCCTTTGGGATGCCTTTGGCAGATGCAGTAAGCCTGGAACTCAGGGCTTCCTGGTTAAAAAACTCCAAGCCCTAGGCTGAAGCCTAACCCTAACCCTAGGCAGATAAATCAGCCTAGTTTTAGGGATAGTGCCAAGGAAAAGGCTGTGAAAGCTGCCATGTTGTTGCACTTTTGTACTCCCCTTGGGATGCCTTGAACAGCTGCAGTGTGCCTGGATCTAAGGGCTTCCTAGTTTTAAAAATACTAGCCCCTTACCCGAGGCGTAACTCAAACCTTAACCCTAGGAAGGAAAATCAGCCTATGGTTCAGGATGGTCTCATGAGAATAGAAGCAGAGGCAGCCAAGTTGTGTCACTTCTGCGGCCCTCTTGGGATGCCTTTCGCAGCTGCATGTGCCTGGAGCCCAGGGCTTCCTGGTTTTAAAAGTCCTAGGCCTAAGCCTAACAGTAACCCTAGGAAGGTAAATCAGCCGCGTATTAGGGTTCTTCCTAAGGGAAAAGCCGTGAAAGCAGCCATGTTGTGGCACTTCTGCACTCCCTTTGGGATGCCTTTGGCAGATGCAGTAAGCCTGGAACTCAGGGCTTCCTGGTTAAAAAACTCCAAGCCCTAGGCTGAAGCCTAACCCTAACCCTAGTCAGATAAATCAGCCTAGGTATAGGGATGGTGGCAAGGAAAAAGCTGTGGAAGCTGCCATGTTGTTGCACTTTTGTACTCCCCTTGGGATGCCTTGAACAGCTGCAGTGTGCCTGGAGCCCAGGGTTTCCTGGTTTTAAAAGTCCTAGGCCTAAGCCTAACAGTAACCCTAGGAATGTAAATCAGCCGCGTATTAGGGTTCTTCCTAAGGGAAAAGCCGTGAAAGCAGCCATGTTGCACTTCTGCACTCCCTTTGGGATGCCTTTGGCAGATGCAGTAAGCCTGGAACTCAGGGCTTCCTAGGTAAAAAAATCCTAGCCCTAGGCCGAACCCCAACCCTAAGACGAGAAAGGCAAATCAGCCAGGAATTAGGCATGTCCCCAAGGAAAAAGCTGTGGAGGCAGGCATGTTGTGGTACTTTTGCGCTCTTCTTGGCTAGTCCTTCGCAGCTGCTGTGTTCTTGGAACTCAGGACTTTCTGGTTAATAGAACTCTTACCCTAGGCGTAACTCAAATCTTAACCCTAAGAAGGAAAATCAGCCTATGGTTCGGGATGGTCTCATGAGAATAGCAGCAGAGGCAGCCAAGTTGTGTCACTTCTGCGGCCCTCTTGGGATGCCTCTAACAGCTGCATGTGCCTGGAGCCCAGGGCTTCCTGGTTTTAAAAGTCCTAGGCCTAAGCCTAACAGTAACCCTAGGAAGGTAAATCAGCCGCGTATTAGGGTTCTTCCTAAGGGAAAAGCCGTGAAAGCAGCCATGTTGTGGCACTTTTGCACTCCCTTTGGGTTGCTTTTGGCAGATGAAGTAAGCCTGGAACTCAGGGCTTCCTAGTTAAAAAAATCCTAGACCTAGGCCGAACCCCAACCCTAAGACGAGAAAGGCAAATCAGCCAGGAATTAGGCATGTCCCCAAGGAAAAAGCTGTGGAGGCAGGCACGTTGTGGTACTTTTGCGCTCTTCTGGGGTAGTCCTTCGCAGCTGCTGTGTTCTTGGAACTCAGGGCTTTCTGGTTAATAGAACCCTTACCCCAGGCGTAACTCAAACCTTAACCCTAGGAAGGAAAATCAGCCTATGGTTCGGGATGGTCTCATGGAAATATCAGTGGTGGCAGCCAAGTTGTGTCACTTCTGCGGCCCTCTTGGGATGCCTCTAACAGCTGCAGTGTGCCTGGAGCCCAGGGCTTCCTGGTTTTAAAAGTCCTAGGCCTAAGCCTAACAGTAACCCTAGGAAGGTAAATCAGCCGGGTATTAGGGTTCTTCCTAAGGGAAAAGCCGTGAAAGCAGCCATGTTGTGGCACTTCTGCACTCCCTTTGGGATGCCTTTGGCAGATGCAGTAAGCCTGGAACTCAGGGCTTCCTGGTTAAAAAACTCCAAGACCTAGGCTGAAGCCTAACCCTAACCCTAGGCAGATAAATCAGCCTAGGTATAGGGATGGTGCCAAGGAAAAAGCTGTGAAAGCTGCCATGTTGTTGCACTTTTGTACTCCCCTTGGGATGCCTTGAACAGCTGCAGTGAGCCTGGAACTAAGGGCTTCCTAGTTTTAGAAATCCTCGCCCTAGGCCTAAGCCTTACAGTAACCCTGGGAAGGGAAATCAGCCTGGTGTTAGGCTTCTTGCCAAGGAAAAAGCCGTGAAAGCAGCCATGTTGTGGCACTTTTGCACTCCCTTTTGGATGACTTTCACAGCTCCAGTGTGCCTGGAACTCAGGGCTTCCTGATTTTAAAAGTCCTAGCCCTAGGCCGAACCCCAAACCTAAGACGAGAAAGGCAAATCAGCCAGGAATTAGGCATGTCCCCAAGGAAAAAGCTATCGACGCAGGCATGTTGTGGTTCTTTTGCGCTCTTCTTGGGTAGTCCTTCGCAGCTGCTGTGTTCTTGGAACTCAGGGCTTTCTGGTTAATAGAACCCTTACCCTAGGCGTAACTCAAACCTTAACCCTAGGAAGGAAAATCAGCCTATGGTTCGGGATGGTCTCATGGAAATATCAGTGGTGGCAGCCAAGTTGCGGCACTTTTGCGCTCCCCTTGGGATGCCTTTCGCAGCTGCAGAGTGCCTGGAGCCCAGGGCTTCCTGGTTTTAAAAGTCCTAGGCCTAAGCCTAACAGTAACCCTAGGAAGGTAAATCAGCCGCGTATTAGGGTTCTTCCTAAGGGAAAAGCCGTGAAAGCAGCCATGTTGTGGCACTTTTGCACTCCCTTTGGGATGCATTTGGCAGATGCAGTAAGCCTGGAACTCAGGGCTTCCTGGTTAAAAAACTCCAAGCCCTAGGCTGAACCCTAACCCTAACCCTAGGCAGATAAATCAGCCTAGGTATAGGGATGGTGCCAAGGAAAAAGCTGTGAAAGCTGCCATGTTGTGGTGCTTTAGTACTCCCCTTGGGATGCCTTGAACAGCTGCAGTGTGCCTGGAGCCCAGGGCTTCCTGGTTTTAAAAGTCCTAGGCCTAAGCCTAACAGTAACCCTAGGAAGGTAAATCAGCCGCGTATTAGGGTTCTTCCTAAGGGAAAAGCCGTGAAAGCAGCCATGTTGTGGCACTTTTGCACTCCCTTTGGGATGCATTTGGCAGATGCAGTAAGCCTGGAACTCAGGGCTTCCTGGTTAAAAAACTCCAAGCCCTAGGCTGAACCCTAACCCTAACCCTAGGCAGATAAATCAGCCTAGGTATAGGGATGGTGCCAAGGAAAAAGCTGTGAAAGCTGCCATGTT
The DNA here is from genome assembly GCA_036010785.1 of Ammospiza maritima maritima. Classification (NCBI taxonomy): domain Eukaryota; kingdom Metazoa; phylum Chordata; class Aves; order Passeriformes; family Passerellidae; genus Ammospiza; species Ammospiza maritima. The sequence continues at coordinate 160,439 of JAYKTQ010000152.1, forward strand.
GTGGTGCTTTAGTACTCCCCTTGGGATGCCTTGAACAGCTGCAGTGTGCCTGGAGCCCAGGGCTTCCTGGTTTTAAAAGTCCTAGGCCTAAGCCTAACAGTAACCCTAGGAAGGTAAATCAGCCGCGTATTAGGGTTCTTCTTAAGGGAAAAGCCGTGAAAGCAGCCATGTTGTGGCACTTCTGCACTCCCTTTGGGATGCCTTTGACAGATGCAGTAAGCCTAGAACTCAGGGCTTCCTAGTTAAATAAATCCTAGCCCTAGGCCGAACCCCAACCCTAAGACGAGAAAGGCAAATTAGCCAGGAATTAGACATGTCCCCAAGGAAAAAGCTGTGGAGGCAGGCATGTTGTGGTACTTTTGCGCTCTTCTTGGGTAGTCCTTCGCAGCTGCTGTGTTCTTGGAACTCAGGGCTTTCTGGTTAATAGAACCCTTACCCTAGGCGTAACTCAAACTTTAATCCTAGGAAGGAAAATCAGCCTATGATTTGGGATGGTCTCATGGAAATATCAGTGGTGGCAGCCAAGTTGTGTCACTTTTGCGCTCCCCGTGGGATGCCTTTCGCAGCTGCAGTGTGCCTGGAGCCCAGGGCTTCCTGGTTTTAAAAGTCCTAGGCCTAAGCCTAACAGTAACCCTAGGAAGGTAAATCAGCCGCGTATTAGGGTTCTTCCTAAGGGAAAAGCCGTGAAAGCAGCCATGTTGTGGCACTTCTGCACTCCCTTTGGGATGCCTTTGGCAGATGCAGTAAGCCTGGAACTCAGGGCTTCCTAGTTAAAAAAATCCTAGCCCTAGGCCAAACCCCAACCCTAAGACGAGAAAGGCAAATCAGCCAGGAATTAGGCATGTCCCCAAGGAAAAAGCTGTGGAGGCAGGCATGTTGTGGTACTTTTGCGCTCTTCTTGGGTAGTCCTTCGCAGCTGCTGTGTTCTTGGAACTCAGGGCTTTCTGGTTAATAGAACCCTTACCCTAGGCGTAACTCAAACATTAACCCTAGGAAGGAAAATCAGCCTATGGTTCGGGATGGTCTCATGAGAATAGAAGCAGAGGCAGCCAAGTTGTGTCACTTCTGCGGCCTTCTTGGGATGCCTTTAACAGCTGCAGTGTGCCTGGAGCCCAGGGCTTCCTGGTTTTAAAAGTCCTAGGCCTAAGCCTAACAGTAACCCTAGGAAGGTAAATCAGCCGCGTATTAGGGTTCTTCCTAAGGGAAAAGCCGTGAAAGCAGCCATGTTGTGGCACTTTTGCACTCCCTTTGGGATGCATTTGGCAGATGCAGTAAGCCTGGAACTCAGGGCTTCCTGGTTAAAAAACTCCAAGCCCTAGGCTGAACCCTAACCCTAACCCTAGGCAGATAAATCAGCCTAGGTATAGGGATGGTGCCAAGGAAAAAGCTGTGAAAGCTGCCATGTTGTGGTGCTTTAGTACTCCCCTTGGGATGCCTTGAACAGCTGCAGTGTGCCTGGAGCCCAGGGCTTCCTGGTTTTAAAAGTCCTAGGCCTAAGCCTAACAGTAACCCTAGGAAGGTAAATCAGCCGCGTATTAGGGTTCTTCCTAAGGGAAAAGCCGTGAAAGCAGCCATGTTGTGGCACTTCTGCACTCCCTTTGGGATGCCTTTGACAGATGCAGTAAGCCTAGAACTCAGGGCTTCCTAGTTAAAAAAATCCTAGCCCTAGGCCGAACCCCAACCCTAAGACGAGAAAGGCAAATTAGCCAGGAATTAGACATGTCCCCAAGGAAAAAGCTGTGGAGGCAGGCATGTTGTGGTACTTTTGCGCTCTTCTTGGGTAGTCCTTCGCAGCTGCTGTGTTCTTGGAACTCAGGGCTTTCTGGTTAATAGAACCCTTACCCTAGGCGTAACTCAAACTTTAATCCTAGGAAGGAAAATCAGCCTATGATTTGGGATGGTCTCATGGAAATATCAGTGGTGGCAGCCAAGTTGTGTCACTTTTGCGCTCCCCGTGGGATGCCTTTCGCAGCTGCAGTGTGCCTGGAGCCCAGGGCTTCCTGGTTTTAAAAGTCCTAGGCCTAAGCCTAACAGTAACCCTAGGAAGGTAAATCAGCCGCGTATTAGGGTTCTTCCTAAGGGAAAAGCCGTGAAAGCAGCCATGTTGTGGCACTTCTGCACTCCCTTTGGGATGCCTTTGGCAGATGCAGTAAGCCTGGAACTCAGGGCTTCCTAGTTAAAAAAATCCTAGCCCTAGGCCAAACCCCAACCCTAAGACGAGAAAGGCAAATCAGCCAGGAATTAGGCATGTCCCCAAGGAAAAAGCTGTGGAGGCAGGCATGTTGTGGTACTTTTGCGCTCTTCTTGGGTAGTCCTTCGCAGCTGCTGTGTTCTTGGAACTCAGGGCTTTCTGGTTAATAGAACCCTTACCCTAGGCGTAACTCAAACATTAACCCTAGGAAGGAAAATCAGCCTATGGTTCGGGATGGTCTCATGAGAATAGAAGCAGAGGCAGCCAAGTTGTGTCACTTCTGCGGCCTTCTTGGGATGCCTTTAACAGCTGCAGTGTGCCTGGAGCCCAGGGCTTCCTGGTTTTAAAGGTCCTAGGCCTAAGCCTAACAGTAACCCTAGGAAGGTAAATCAGCCGGGTATTAGGGTTCTTCCTAAGGGAAAAGCTGTGAAAGCAGCCATGTTGTGGCACTTTTGCACTCCCTTTGGGATGCCTTTGGCAGATGCAGTAAGCCTGGAACTCAGGGCTTCCTGGTTAAAAAACTCCAAGCCCTAGGCTGAACCCTAACCCTAACCCTAGGCAGATAAATCAGCCTAGGTATAGGGATGGTGCCAAGGAAAAAGCTGTGAAAGCTGCCATGTTGTTGCACTTTTGTACTCCCCTTGGGATGCCTTGAACAGCTGCAGTGTGCCTGGATCTAAGGGCTTCCTAGTTTTAAAAATCCTAGCCCTAGGCCTAAGCCTTACAGTAACCCTGGGAAGGGAAATCAGCCTGGTGTTAAGCTTCTTGCCAAGGAAAAAGTCGTGAAAGCAACCATGTTGTGGCACTTTTGCACTCCCTTTGGGATGCCTTTCACAGCTCCAGTGTGCCTGGAACACAGGGCTTCCTGATTTTAAAAATCCTAGCCCTAGGCCGAACCCCAACCCTAAGACGAGAAAGGCAAATCAGCCAGGAATTAGGCATGTCGCAAGGAAAATCTGTGGAGGCAGGCACGTTGTGGTACTTTTGCGCTCTTCTTGGCTAGTCCTTCGCAGCTGCTGTGTTCTTGGAACTCAGGGCTTTCTGGTTAATAGAACCCTTACCCGAGGCGTAACTCAAACCTTAACCCTAGGAAGGAAAATCAGCCTATGGTTCGGGATGGTCTCATGAGAATAGCAGCAGAGGCAGCCAAGTTGTGTCACTTCTGCAGCCCTCTTGGGATGCCTTGAACAGCTGCATGTGCCTGGAGCCCAGGGCTTCCTGGTTTTAAAAGTCCTAGGCCTAAGCCTAACAGTAACCCTAGGAAGGTAAATCAGCCGCGTATTAGGGTTCTTCCTAAGGGAAAAGCCGTGAAAGCAGCCATGTTGTGGCACTTCTGCACTCCCTTTGGGATGCTTTAGGCAGATGCAGTAAGCCTGGAACTCAGGGCTTCCTAGTTAAAAAAGTCCTAGCCCTAGGCCGAACCCCAACCCTAAGACGAGAAAGGCAAATCAGCCAGGAATTAGGCATGTCCCCAAGGAAAAAGCTGTGGAGGCAGGCATGTTGTGGTACTTTTGCGCTCTTCTTGGCTAGTCCTTCGCAGCTGCTGTGTTCTTGGAACTCAGGGCTTTCTGGTTAATAGAACCCTTACCCTAGGCGTAACTCAAACCTTAACCCTAGGAAGGAAAATCAGCCTATGGTTCGGGATGGTCTCATGGAAATATCAGTGGTGGCAGCCAAGTTGTGTCACTTTTGCGCTCCCCTTGGGATGCCTTTCGCAGCTGCAGTGTGCCTGGAGCCGAGGGCTTCCTGGTTTTAAAAGTCCTAGGCCTAAGCCTAACAGTAACCCTAGGAAGGTAAATCAGCCGCGTATTAGGGTTCTTCCTAAGGGAAAAGCCGTGAAAGCAGCCATGTTGTGGCACTTCTGCACTCCCTTTGGGATGCCTTTGGAAGATGCAGTAAGCCTGGAACTCAGGGCTTCCTAGTTAAAAAAATCCTAGCCCTAGGCCGAAGCCTAACCCTAACCCTAGGCAGATAAATCAGCCTAGGTATAGGGATGGTGCCAAGGAAAAAGCTGTGAAAGCTGCCATGTTGTTGCACTTTTGTACTCCCCTTGGGATGCCTTGAACAGCTGCAGTGAGCCTGGAACTAAGGGCTTCCTAGTTTTAGAAATCCTAGCCCTAGGCCTAAGGCTTACAGTAACCCTGGGAAGGGAAATCAGCCTGGTGTTAGGCTTCTTGCCAAGGAAAAAGCCGTGAAAGCAGCCATGTTGTGGCACTTTTGCACTCCCTTTTGGATGCCTTTCACAGCTCCAGTGTGCCTGGAACTCAGGGCTTCCTGATTTTAAAAGTCCTAGCCCTAGGCCGAACGCCAACCCTAAGACGAGAAAGGCAAATCAGCCAGGAATTAGGCATGTCCCCAAGGAAAAAGCTAGCGACGCAGGCACGTTGTGGTACTTTTGCGCTCTTCTTGGGTAGTCCTTCGCAGCTGCTGTGTTCTTGGAACTCAGGGCTTTCTGGTTAATAGAACCCTTACCCTAGGCGTAACTCAAACCTTAACCCTAGGAAGGAAAATCAGCCTATGGATCGGGATGGTCTCATGAGAATAGCAGCAGAGGCAGCCAAGTTGTGTCACTTCTGCAGCCCTCTTGGGATGCCTTGAACAGCTGCATGTGCCTGGAGCCCAGGGCTTCCTGGTTTTAAAGGTCCTAGGCCTAAGCCTAACAGTAACCCTAGGAAGGTAAATCAGCCGCGTATTAGGGTTCTTCCTAAGGGAAAAGCCGTGAAAGCAGCCATGTTGTGGCACTTCTGCACTCCCTTTGTGATGCTTTAGGCAGATGCAGTAAGCCTGGAACTCAGGGCTTCCTAGTTAAAAAAATCCTAGCCCTAGGCCGAACCCCAACCCTAAGACGAGAAAGGCAAATCAGCCAGGAATTAGGCATGTCCCCAAGGAAAAAGCTGTGGAGGCAGGCACGTTGTGGTACTTTTGCGCTCTTCTTGGGTAGTCCTTCGCAGCTGCTGTGTTCTTGGAACTCAGGGCTTTCTGGTTAATAGAACCCTTACCCGAGGCGTAACTCAAACCTTAACCCTAGGAAGGAAAATCAGCCTATGGTTCGGGATGGTCTCATGGAAATATCAGTGGTGGCAGCCAAGTTGTGTCACTTTTGCGCTCCCCTTGGGATGCCTTTCGCAGCTGCAGAGTGCCTGGAGCCCAGGGCTTCCTGGTTTTAAAAGTCCTAGGCCTAAGCCTAACAGTAACCCTAGGAAGGTAAATCAGCCGTGTATTAGGGTTCTTCCTAAGGGAAAAGCCGTGAAAGCAGCCATGTTTTGGCAGTTCTGCACTCCCTTTGGGATGCTTTAGGCAGATGCAGTAAGCCTGGAACTCAGGGCTTCCTAGTTAAAAAAATCCTAGCCCTAGGCCGAACCCCAACCCTAAGACGAGAAAGGCAAATCAGCCAGGAATTAGGCATGTCCCCAAGGAAAAAGCTGTGGAGGCAGGCATGTTGTGGTACTTTTGCGCTCTTCTTGGGTAGTCCTTCGCAGCTGCTGTGTTCTTGGAACTCAGGGCTTTCTGGTTAATAGAACCCTTACCCTAGGCGTAACTCAAAGCTTAACCCTAGGAAGGAAAATCAGCCTATGGTTCGGGATGGTCTCATGGAAATATCAGTGGTGGCAGCCAAGTTGTGTCACTTTTGCGCTCCCCTTGGGATGCCTTTCGCAGCTGCAGAGTGCCTGGAGCCCAGGGCTTCCTGGTTTTAAAAGTCCTAGGCCTAAGCCTAACAGTAACCCTAGGAAGGTAAATCAGCCGCGTATTAGGGTTCTTCCTAAGGGAAAAGCCGTGAAAGCAGCCATGTTGTGGCACTTCTGCACTCCCTTTGGGATGCCTTTGGCAGATGCAGTAAGCCTGGAACTCAGGGCTTCCTGATTAAAAAACTCCAAGACCTAGGCTGAAGCCTAACCCTAACCCTAGGCAGATAAATCAGCCTAGGTATAGGGATGGTGCCAAGGAAAAAGCTGTGAAAGTTGCCATGTTGTTGCACTTTTGTACTCCCCTTGGGATGCCTTGAACAGCTGCAGTGAGCCTGGAACTAAGGGCTTCCAAGTTTTAGAAATCCTAGCCCTAGGCCTAAGCCTTACAGTAACCCTGGGAAGGGAAATCAGCCTGGTGTTAGGCTTCTTGCCAAGGAAAAAGCCGTGAAAGCAGCCATGTTGTGGCACTTTTGCACTCCCTTTTGGATGCCTTTCACAGCTCGAGTGTGCCTGGAACTCAGGGCTTCCTGATTTTAAAAGTCCTAGCCCTAGGCCGAACGCCAACCCTAAGACGAGAAAGGCAAATCAGCCAGGAATTAGGCATGTCCCCAAGGAAAAAGCTATCGACGCAGGCATGTTGTGGTACTTTTGCGCTCTTCTTGGCTAGTCCTTCGCAGCTGCTGTGTTCTTGGAACTCAGGGCTTTCTGGTTAATAGAACCCTTACCCTAGGCGTAACTCAAACATTAACCCTAGGACGGAAAATCAGCCTATGGTTCGGGATGGTCTCATGGAAATAGCAGTGGTGGCAGCCAAGTTGTGTCACTTTTGCGCTCCCCTTGGGAGGCCTTTCGCAGCTGCAGAGTGCCTGGAGCCCAGGGCTTCCTGGTTTTAAAAGTCCTAGGCCTAAGCCTAACAGTAACCCTAGGAAGGTAAATCAGCCGCGTATTAGGGTTCCTCCTAAGGGAAAAGCCGTGAAAGCAGCCATGTTGTGGCACTTTTGCACTGCCTTTGGGATGCATTTGGCAGATGCAGTAAGCCTGGAACTCAGGGCTTCCTGGTTAAAAAACTCCAAGCCCTAGGCTGAACCCTAACCCTAACCCTAGGCAGATAAATCAGCCTATGTATAGGGATGGTGCCAAGGAAAAAGCTGTGAAAGCTGCCATGTTGTGGTACTTTAATACTCCCCTTAGGATGCCTTGAACAGCTGCAGTGTGCCTGGATCTAAGGGCTTCCTAGTTTTAAAAGTCCTAAGCCTAAGCCTAACAGTAACCCTAGGAACGTAAATCAGCCGCGTATTAGGGTTCTTCCTAAGGGAAAAGCCGTGAAAGCAGCCGTATTGTTGCACTTCTGCACTCCCTTTGGGATGCCTTTGGCGGATGAAGTAAGCCTGGAACTCAGGGCTTCCTAGGTAAAAAAATCCTAGCCCTAGGCTGAACCCCAACCCTAAGACGAGAAAGGCAAATCAGCCAGGAATTAGGCATGTCCCCAAGGAAAAAGCTGTGGAGGCAGGCACGTTGTGGTACTTTTGCGCTCTTCTTGGGTAGTCCTTCGCAGCTGCTGTGTTCTTGGAACTCAGGGCTTTCTGGTTAATAGAACCCTTACCCTAGGCGTAACTCAAACCTTAACCCTAGGAAGGAAAATCAGCCTATGGTTCGGGATGGTCTCATGAGAAAAGCAGCAGAGGCAGCCAAGTTGTGTCACTTTTGCGCTCCCCTTGGGATGCCTTTTGCAGCTGCAGTGTGCCTGGATCTAAGGGCTTCCTGGTTTTAAAAGTCCTAGGCCTAAGCCTAACAGTAACCCTAGGAAGGTAAATCAGCCGCGTATTAGGGTTCTTCCTAAGGGAAAAGCCGTGAAAGCAGCCATGTTGTGGCACTTCTGCACTCCCTTTGGGATGCCTTTGGCAGATGCAGTAAGCCTGGAACTCAGGGCTTCCTGGTTAAAAAACTCCAAGCCCTAGGCTGAAGCCTATCGCTATCCCCAGGAAGGAAAATCAGCCTAAGTATAGGGATCGTGCAACGTCTAGAACACGATGGGAGATGTTTTCTGTGCTGGCACGGTTTTTCCTCGCCAGACATAGTGGAAAAGCTTTTTGCAAAGATGTAGACGAGAAGAGACGCTAAAGACCAAGGTACGATGCTCTCCGGAGCTAAGAGCCGCTCCCGGGCGTCTTTCGGCAGAAGCCGCACTAAGGAGTGCACAGTGAGCGGCACAATCGTCTTTGCGCGAAGAAGCCGCTTCTTCGCCTCCGGGAGCCGGAGAGAGCGGCACCTTCGGAAAGGTGAAGAAGGAAGCTGTACAACACTGGGATTGTGTGCGCAGCTTGCCAACTGCTAGAAAACAGTACCTTTGCACTCTCCTGACTTTTCCAATCACATGAACATTCGATTGGAAGCTGTTCTGGACAACTTTTCTTTCCTTCATGCCAAACACTCGGCACACCTCCGTGCAACGTCTAGAACACGATGGGAGATGTTTTCTGTGCTGGCACAGTTTTTCCTCGCCAGACATAGTGGAAAAGCTTTTTGCTAAGATGTAGACGAGAAGAGACGCTAAATACGAAGGTACGATGCTCTCCGGAGCTAAGAGCTGCTCCCGGGCGTCTTTCGGCAGAAGCCACGCTAAGGAGTGCACAGTGAGCGGCACAATCGTCTTTGCGCGAAGAAGCCGCTTCTTCGCCTCCGGGAGCCGGAGAGAGCGGCACCTTCGGAAAGGTGAAGAAGGAAGCTGTACAACACTGGGATTGTGTGCGCAGCTTGCCAACTGCTAGAAAACAGTACCTTTGCACTCTCCTGACTTTTCCAATCACATGAACATTCGATTGGAAGCTGTTTTGGACAACTTTTCTTTCCTTCATGCCAAACACTCGGCACACCTCCGTGCAACGTCTAGAACACGATGGGAGATGTTTTCTGTGCTGGCACAGTTTTTCCTCGCCAGACATAGTGGAAAAGCTTTTTGCTAAGATGTAGACGAGAAGAGACGCTAAAGACGAAGGTACGATGCTCTCCGGAGCTAAGAGCTGCTCCCGGGCGTCTTTCGGCAGAAGCCGCGCTAAGGAGTGCACAGTGAGCGGCACAATCGTCTTTGCGCGAAGAAGCCGCTTCTTCGCCTCCGGGAGCCGGAGAGAGCGGCACCTTCGGAAAGGTGAAGAAGGAAGCTGTACAACACTGGGATTGTGTGCGCAGCTTGCCAACTGCTAGAAAACAGTACCTTTGCACTCTCCTGACTTTTCCAATCACATGAACATTCGATTGGAAGCTGTTTTGGACAACTTTTCTTTCCTTCATGCCAAACACTCGGCACACCTCCGTGCAACGTCTAGAACACGATGGGAGATGTTTTCTGTGCTGGCACAGTTTTTCCTCGCCAGACATAGTGGAAAAGCTTTTTGCTAAGATGTAGACGAGAAGAGACGCTAAAGACGAAGGTACGATGCTCTCCGGAGCTAAGAGCCGCTCCCGGGCGTCTTTCGGCAGAAGCCGCGCTAAGGAGTGCACAGTGAGCGGCACAATCGTCTTTGCGCGAAGAAGCCGCTTCTTCGCCTCCGGGAGCCGGAGAGAGCGGCACCTTCGGAAAGGTGAAGAAGGAAGCTGTACAACACTGGGATTGTGTGCGCAGCTTGCCAACTGCTAGAAAACAGTACCTTTGCACTCTCCTGACTTTTCCAATCACATGAACATTCGATTGGAAGCTGTTTTGGACAACTTTTCTTTCCTTCATGCCAAACACTCGGCACACCTCCGTGCAACGTCTAGAACACGATGGGAGATGTTTTCTGTGCTGGCACAGTTTTTCCTCGCCAGACATAGTGGAAAAGCTTTTTGCTAAGATGTAGACGAGAAGAGACGCTAAAGACGAAGGTACGATGCTGTCCGGAGCTAAGAGCCGCTCCCGGGCGTCTTTCGGCAGAAGCCGCGCTAAGGAGTGCACAGTGAGCGGCACAATCGTCTTTGCGCGAAGAAGCCGCTTCTTCGCCTCCGGGAGCCGGAGAGAGCGGCACCTTCGGAAAGGTGAAGAAGGAAGCTGTACAACACTGGGATTGTGTGCGCAGCTTGCCAACTGCTAGAAAACAGTACCTTTGCACTCTCCTGACTTTTCCAATCACATGAACATTCGATTGGAAGCTGTTTTGGACAACTTTTCTTTCCTTCATGCCAAACACTCGGCACACCTCCGTGCAACGTCTAGAACACGATGGGAGATGTTTTCTGTGCTGGCACAGTTTTTCCTCGCCAGACATAGTGGAAAAGCTTTTTGCTAAGATGTAGACGGGAGGAGACGCTAAAGACGAAGGTACGATGCTCTCCGGAGCTAAGAGCCGCTCCCGGGCGTCTTTCGGCAGAAGCCGCGCTAAGGAGAGCACAGTGAGCGGCACAATCGTCTTTGCGCGAAGAAGCCGCTTCTTCGCCTCCGGGAGCCGGAGAGAGCGGCACCTTCGGAAAGGTGAAGAAGGAAGCTGTACAACACTGGGATTGTGTGCGCAGCTTGCCAACTGCTAGAAAACAGTACCTTTGCACTCTCCTGACTTTTCCAATCACATGAACATTCGATTGGAAGCTGTTTTGGACAACTTTTCTTTCCTTCATGCCAAACACTCGGCACACCTCCGTGCAACGTCTAGAACACGATGGGAGATGTTTTCTGTGCTGGCACAGTTTTTCCTCGCCAGACATAGTGGAAAAGCTTTTTGCTAAGATGTAGACGAGAAGAGACGCTAAAGACGAAGGTACGATGCTCTCCGGAGCTAAGAGCCGCTCCCGGGCGTCTTTCGGCAGAAGCCGCGCTAAGGAGTGCACAGTGAGCGGCACAATCGTCTTTGCACGAAGAAGCCGCTTCTTCGCCTCCGGGAGCCGGAGAGAGCGGCACCTTCGGAAAGGTGAAGAAGGAAGCTGTACAACACTGGGATTGTGTGCGCAGCTTGCCAACTGCTAGAAAACAGTACCTTTGCACTCTCCTGACTTTTCCAATCACATGAACATTCGATTGGAAGCTGTTTTGGACAACTTTTCTTTCCTTCATGCAAAACACTCGGCACACCTCCGTGCAACGTCTAGAACACGATGGGAGATGTTTTCTGTGCTGGCACAATTTCTCCTCTCCAGACATAGTAGAAAAGCTTTTTGCTAAGATGTAGACGACAAGAGAGGCTAAGGACTGGATGTAAGCAAATTACACTCATCTTCAAAAAAGACATTTAGGAGGACTCGCAATCGTACAAACCAGCCAGCCTCTTTTTTATACCCAGGAAGTTGATGAAGCAGCTCTTCCTGGAAAACCTTGCCAGGCACATGAAAGACGACACAATAATGTAGTTAGCATGATTTTTCAGGGGCATTTCATGCTGAACATAACTTTAAACTCCTCTGATGAATTAACTTGACTGGTAGATGAAGGGAATATTATCTGCCTGGGCTTCAGGGAGGTTTTTGACATATCTCTACATGGCAGCACACATCCATATGGAAGCAATAGTGCAAAGGGGAGGGAATCAGTGTCTTTTCAGTGATGCTGAGTGAAAAGACAAGAGGCAGTGGGCACACACTGAAATACAGGAACATCAGGAAATGATTCTTTACTGTGAGGGTGAGTGAACCACGGCACAGACTGCCCAGAAAGATTGTGGAGCCTGGATCTTTGAAGACATTAAAAGTACACCCAGATAGAATCCTGGGCAAGAGGCTCTAGGTATCCTGGTTTAGGCAGGGGGGTTGGGCCTGGTTAGCCCCACCAACCCCTTCCACTCTCATTCATTCTGTGCTAGTGAATTCTCTTCAAGATGCATTTCAAGCACTGGCATGACAAAGTTCTGTGCAGACACAGATCCAAATGGACATGGCATCTAAGTTCCTTAAGCAGTCTTCAAGAAGAATGTAAACCTCTGGGGCAAGTGTCTCTTCCCTAACTGAATCCCTTTCATGGGAAAATTCCCAGCTCTAGAAAGATCTTCTGATACGCATGCTTAAGACTGACACTGGCTGAGCAAATTTCTCCCTATGTGTATCTAAGACCAGTTAGGATCTTCACCCAAAGTGCTGTCAACATAGTCACAGAATGGCTACTGTTAAGAAGTGACAACTTCCATCAGAATGGCAACCATTGGTCCACCAAATGGATGAATGGATGGGAATTATCTGCTTGGGTTAAAAACAAAAAGAAAGAGTTGGTCTTTACTTATCAATTTCATTGCAATATTGATAAGGGAAGAAAAAGACCTAAGTCCTTGACTTTCTTAACTGGAGGAAAGATTTTAAAAATTCCTTGTAAAAATGTATGATCACAATCAGACTATTGAAACCATTTGAGTTGGGAAAAAAGTTCCAAAATTGTCTAGAGAGTGGCAAAGAAGCCAAGAAAATAGGAAAGAAACAAAAAGAGGGCAAAAGAGTAAGCTTCAGTGTACAAGCTCGTTCTAGAAGTAGTCTGCCGGGGAAAGGAAGCCCCAGTTGAATTTCCAATGTATTCCTGAGCTTGATTCAGTAACTGGTCAATGTAAAAACCAATCCTTTTGTATAACTTCTTCCAGCAACAAAAACTCCAACAGGTTGACACTACCATCATGCCTGTTCCAGACATATTTCCAAGAGAAATGATGATTTTCTTGAAAACCTACTTGCATAAAAGTTGCAAGATGGTGGAGGGATTGCCACATCCTCCTTCCTCCATCTGGCTTGAAAGTAGATTTGATAAAATATGCAACAAAGCACATGATTTATAAGGTAGAGTGAAATGGATGATTTGGGAATTGATCTCTTGTTGATAGTAAACTTCACATCCACTCTGTGTGACCTTTCTAAAACAAAATGTGGAGCTGAGGCATGAATCTGCCACAACAATTGTAAAGCAAACATACACACTCCCCTTCACATGCCCCCCCTTCCACACACACCTAGGCACACACAGAGATCAGCATAGCAGATCATGAACACCTTGGAAAAGACTGAAATGCTAAACGCCTCTCTTGATGGGCAAAAGAGCTGGTGCAGTAATTCAAATGCCTGGTACAAAAATTCTGTTTCATATTTAGCTCCTATTTAAAACACAGCTTTTCATTTCATTCTATTTACAGAATATTTTCTTTTCATTTGTTTCTTTAAAATTACTTAGTTCTCACCTGTTGTATGTCTAGGAATATTTTCTTGCAAAAATAGAAAAAAATAGATGCTATCTTTTCAGCAGAAAACATTGGTTGATACAATTTTAAACCATCATGATATGGAAGAATTGTTCTGTCCCTCTCGAAGGTGGAAGAAGCATTTGGATCACAGATCATCTACAATGAAATACTTGACATGTTTAAGATGCTTTCAATCAATTTTGATCGTCAATTGCTTCTTCGTTGGAAACAGTCATTTTTCAGTGAAGGGAAAGTGTGTGTGGTATATCTACATGATGTGGTCAAACCCAGTTCCTACTAATGGCCAGGCTGAATTCCAGGAAATAACGTCCCGAATGATATTTTGCCGCCTTCTTTGGCACTTCATGAAATCTTACCATGATGAAGTGCTGAAACACAGAGATTTTCTCTTAGAGAGTGTCTCATGTTGTAACCCATCCCATGGATTTTATGCTGTAATTCTTATCTCTTTTAAAATTTGCTATCTTCTGTACAGTTTTCATGAACATTTCTGTTACAGTAGTGAATAGCACAGATAAATGTCATTTTGTACAACTTTGAATTTACCCCAAGAGCTGAGAGAAAACTTGCTCCTATACTTCAATCCCAGTTTCTTCTATAGTCCAACTTTGTTTCTCTACCATCAAGCTTCTCCTTTGTTGCTGCTCCAAGCCCCGTCCAAGCTGACCTTGAATACTTTCAGGGATGGGACACCCACAACTTCCCTGGGCAACCTGTTCCAGTGTTCCAGCACTCCCACAGTAAAAAAGGCCTTCCTTTCATCTAATATGTGTAGGAAATCATAAATCTAGGCATAGAAATTTGGAGTGCAAATTTGAAATTCTTTTGATTTGAAGCACATTTTATATGAATACTGACTTACAGATGACTAAAAGATGTTGATGGGCATTTGAGCTGATAAGTTTTGAAAAAGTGTACGGAAATTAACATTGAAACCACTAAAATTAAAAACTTCTTCCCATTTTCTTTCTCCTCTCCTATTCAAAATTGCAAATGTCAGATATCAGTGCTTCATGCAAACCTCTCAGATGCTCTCAGGGAAAAAGCATTTATTTCAGACTAAGTTGCGGTTGACGTAGAACACTGCCTTTAACAGCTGCAGTGCGCCTGGAATTCAGGGCTTCCTGTTTGAAAAAATCCTATCTATAGGCTGAACCCTAACCCTAAGCCTAGGCAGATAAATCAGCCTGGGTATAGGGATGTTCCCAAGGAAAAAAGCACTGGAAGGAGCATGTTGAGGCAATTTTTGGCTGCCCTTGGGAAGCCTTTTGCAGCTGCACTGGGTCTGGAGCTCAGGGTTTACTGATTTAAAATCCCTATCTCTTGGCGTGACCATAGGTGCAACTGGAGGCAAGTAAATCAGCCTAGGTTCAATGATGGTCCCAAGGAAAAAGCGCTGGAGGCAGCCATGTTGTGGCACTTTTCCCCTCCTCTTGGGTAGTCCTTGGCAGCTGCTGTGTTCTTGGAACTCAGGGCTTTCTGGTTAAAAAAACACTAACCCTAGGCGTAACTCTAACCCTCACCCTAGGAAGGAAAATTAGCCTATGGTTCGGGATGGACTCATGAGAATAGCAGCAGAGGCAGCCAAGTTGTGTCACTTCTGCGGCCCTCTTGGGATGCCTTTAACAGCTGCAGTGTGCCTGGAGCTAAGGGCTTCCTGGTTTTAAAAATCCTAGCACCAGGCCTAAGCATTACAGTAACCCTAGGAAGATAAATCAGCCTGGTGTTAGGCTTCTTGCCAAGGAAAAAGCCGGGAAAGCAGCCATGTTGTGGCACTTTTGCACTCTCTTTGGGATGCCTTTCAAAGCTCCAGTATGCCTGGAACTCAGGGCTTCCTGATTTTAAAAATCCTAGCCCTAGGCCGAACCCCAACCCTAAGACGAGAAAGGCAAATCAGCCAGGAATTAGGCATGTCCCCAAGGAAAAAGCTGTGGAGGCAGGCATGTTGTGGTACTTTTGCGCTCTTCTTGGCTAGTCCTTCGCAGCTGCTGTGTTCTTGGAACTCAGGTCTTTCTGGTTAATAGAACCCTTACCCTAGGCGTAACTGAAACCTTAACCCTAGGAAGGAAAATCAGCCTATGGATCGGGATGGTCTCATGGAAATATCAGTGGTGGCAGCCAAGTTGCGTCACTTTTGCGCTCCCCTTGGGATGCCTTTCGCAGCTGCAGAGTGCCTGGAGCCCAGGGCTTCCTGGTTTTAAAAGTCCTAGGCCTAAGCCTAACAGTAACCCTAGGAAGGTAAATCAGCCGCGTATTAGGGTTCTTCCTAAGGGAAAAGCCGTGAAAGCAGCCATGTTGTGGCACTTCTGCACTCCCTTTGGGATGCCTTTGGCAGATGCAGTAAGCCTGGAACTCAGGGCTTCCTAGTTAAAAATATCCTAGTCCTAGGCCGAACCCCAACCCTAAGACGAGAAAGGCAAATCAGCCAGGAATTAGGCATGTCCCCAAGGAAAAAGCTGTGGAGGCAGGCACGTTGTGGTACTTTTGCGCTCTTCTTGGGTAGTCCTTCGCAGCTGCTGTGTTCTTGGAACTCAGGGCTTTCTGGTTAATAGACCTCTTACCCGAGGCGTAACTCAAACCTTCACCCTAGGAAGGAAAATCAGCCTATGGTTCGGGATGGTCTCATGAGAATAGCAGCAGAGGCAGCCAAGTTGTGTCACTTCTGCGGCCCTCTTGGGATGCCTTTAACAGCTGCAGAGCGCCTGGAGCCCAGGGCTTCCTGGTTTTAAAAGTCCTAGGCCTAAGCCTAAGAGTAATCCTAGGAAGGTAAATCAGCCGCGTATTAGGGTTCTTCCTAAGGGAAAAGAATCCTGGGAGGGCCGTGAAAGCAGCCATGTTGTGGCACTTCTGCACTCCCTTTGGGATGCCTTTGGCAGATGCAGTAAGCCTGGAACTCAGGGCTTCCTGGTAAAAAAATCCTAGCCCTAGGCCGAACCCCAAGCCTAAGACGAGAAAGGCAAATCAGCCAGGAATTAGGCATGTCCCCAAGGAAAAAGCTGTGGAGGCAGGCATGTTGTGGTACTTTTCCGCTCTTCTTGGGTAGTCCTTCGCAGCTGCTGTGTTCTTGGAACTCAGGGCTTTCTGGTTAATAGAACCCTTACCCCAGGCGTAACTCAAACCTTCACCCTAGGAAGGAAAATCAGCCTATGGTTCGGGATGGTCTCATGGAAATATCAGTGGTGGCAGCCAAGTTGTGTCACTTTTGCGCTCCCCTTGGGATGCCTTTCGCAGCTGCAGTGTGCCTGGAGCCCAGGGCTTCCTGGTTTTAAAAGTCCTAGGCCTAAGCCTAACAGTAACCCTAGGAAGGTAAATCAGCCGCGTATTAGGGTTCTTCCTAAGGGAAAAGCCGTCAAAGCAGCCATGTTGTGGCACTTCTGCACTCCCTTTGGGATGCCTTTGGCAGATGCAGTAAGCCTGGAACTCAGGGCTTCCTAGTTAAAAAAATCCTAGCCCTAGGCCGAACCCCAACCCTAAGACGAGAAAGGCAAATCAGCCAGGAATTAGGCATGTCCCCAAGGAAAAAGCTGTGGAGGCAGGCATGTTGTGGTACTTTTGCGCTCTTCTTGGGTAGTCCTTCGCAGCTGCTGTGTTCTTGGAACTCAGGTCTTTCTGGTTAATAGAACCCTTACCCTAGGCGTAACTCAAACCTTAACCCTAGGAAGGAAAATCAGCCTATGGATTGGGATGGTCTCATGGAAATATCAGTGGTGGCAGCCAAGTTGCGTCACTTTTGCGCTCCCCTTGGGATGCCTTTCGCAGCTGCAGAGTGCCTGGAGCCCAGGGCTTCCTGGTTTTAAAAGTCCTAGGCCTAAGCCTAAGAGTAACCCTAGGAAGGTAAATCAGCCGCGTATTAGGGTTCTTCCTAAGGGAAAAGCCGTGAAAGCAGCCATGTTGTGGCACTTCTGCACTCCCTTTGGGATGCCTTTTGCAGATGAAGTAAGCCTGGAACTCAGGGCTTCCTAGTTAAAAAAATCCTAGCCCTAGGCCGAACCCCAACCCTAAGACGAGAAAGGCAAATCAGCCAGGAATTAGGCATGTCCCCAAGGAAAAAGCTGTGGAGGCAGGCATGTTGTGGTACTTTTGCGCTCTTCTTGGGAAGTCCTTCGCAGCTGCTGTGTTCTTGGAACTCAGGGCTTTCTGGTTAATAGAACCCTTACCCTAGGCGTAACTCAAACCTTAACCCTAGGAAGGAAAATCAGCCTATGGTTCGGGATGGTCTCATGGAAATATCAGTGGTGGCAGCCAAGTTGTGTCACTTTTGCGCTCCCCTTGGGATGCCTTTCGCAGCTGCAGTGTGCCTGGAGCCCAGGGCTTCCTGGTTTTAAAAGTCCTAGGCCTAAGCCTAACAGTAACACTAGGAAGGTAAATCAGCCGCGTATTAGGGTTCTTCCTAAGGGAAAAGCCGTGAAAGCAGCCATGTTGTGGCACTTTTGCACTCCCTTTGGGATGCCTTTGGCAGATGCAGTAAGCCTGGAACTCAGGGCTTCCGGTTTAAAATCTCCAAGCCCTAGGCTGAACCCTAACCCTAACCCTAGGCAGATAAATCAGCCTAGGTATAGGGATGGTGGCAAGGAAAAAGCTGTGAAAGCTGCCATGTTGTTGCACTTTTTTACTCCCCTTGGGATGCCTTGAAGAGCTGCAGTGTGCCTGGATCTAAGGGCTTCCTAGTTTTAAAAATCCTAGCCCTAGGCCTAAGCCTTACAGTAACCCTGGGAAGGGAAATCAGCCTGGTGTTAGGCTTCTTGCCAAGCAAAAAGCCGTGAAAGCAGCCATGTTGTGGCACTTTTGCACTCCCTTTTGGATGCCTTTCACAGCTCCAGTGTGCCTGGAACTCAGGGCTTCCTGATTTTCAAAATCCTAGCCCTAGGCTGAACCCCAACCCTAAGACGAGAAAGGCAAATCAGCCAGGAATTAGGCATGTCCCCAAGGAAAAAGCTGTGGAGGCAGGCATGTTGTGGTACTTTTGCGCTCTTCTTGGGAAGTCCTTCGCAGCTGCTGTGTTCTTGGAACTCAGGGCTTTCTGGTTAATAGAACACATACCATAGGCATAACTCAAACCTTAACCCTAGGAAGGAAAATCAGCCTATGGTTCGGGATGGTCTCATGGAAATATCAGTGGTGGCAGCCAAGTTGTGTCACTTTTGCGCTCCCCTTGGGATGCCTTTCGCAGCTGCAGTGTGCCTGGAGCCCAGGGCTTCCTGGTTTTAAAAGTCCTAGGCCTAAGCCTAACAGTAACCCTAGGAAGGTAAATCAGCCGCGTATTAGGGTTCTTCCTAAGGGAAAAGCCGTCAAAGCAGCCATGTTGTGGCACTTTTGCACTCCCTTTGGGATGCCTTTGGCAGATGCAGTAAGCCTGGAACTCAGGGCTTCCTAGTTAAAAATATCCTAGTCCTAGGCCGAACCCCAACCCTAAGACGAGAAATGCAAATCAGCCAGGAATTAGGCATGTCCCCAAGGAAAAAGCTGTGGAGGCAGGCATGTTGTGGTACTTTTGCGCTCTTCTTGGGAAGTCCTTCGCAGCTGCTCTGTTCTTGGAACTCAGGGCTTTCTGGTTAATAGAACCCTTACCCTAGGCGTAACTCAAACCTTAACCCTAGGAAGGAAAATCAGCCTATGGTTCGGGATGGTCTCATGGAAATATCAGTGGTGGCAGCCAAGTTGTGTCACTTTTGCGCTCCCCTTGGGATGCCTTTCGCAGCTGCAGTGTGCCTGGAGCCCAGGGCTTCCTGGTTTTAAAAGTCCTAGGCCTAAGCCTAACAGTAACCCTATGAAGGTAAATCAGCCGCGTATTAGGGTTCTTCCTAAGGGAAAAGCCGTGAAAGCAGCCATGTTGTGGCACTTTTGCACTCCCTTTTGGATGCCTTTCACAGCTCCAGTGTGCCTGGAACTCAGGGCTTCCTGATTTTAAAAGTCCTAGCCCTAGGCCGAACCCCAACCCTAAGACGAGAAAGGCAAATCAGCCAGGAATTAGGCATGTCCCCAAGGAAAAAGCTGTGGAGGCAGGCATGTTGTGGTACTTTTGCGCTCTTCTTGGCTAGTCCTTCGCAGCTGCTGTGTTCTTGGAACTCAGGGCTTTCTGGTTAATAGAACCCTTACCCTAGGCGTAACTCAAACCTTAACCCTAGGAAGGAAAATCAGCCTATGGTTCGGGATGGTCTCATGGAAATATCAGTGGTGGCAGCCAAATTGTGTCACTTTTGCGCTCCCCTTGGGATGCCTTTCGCAGCTGCAGTGTGCCTGGAGCCCAGGGCTTCCTGGTTTTAAAAGTCCTAGGCCTAAGCCTAACAGTAACCCTAGGAAGGTAAATCAGACGGGTATTAGGGTTCTTCCTAAGGGAAAAGCCGTGAAAGCAGCCATGTTGTGGCACTTCTGCACTCCCTTTGGGATGCCTTTGGCAGATGCAGTAAGCCTGGAACTCAGGTCTTCCTAGTTAAAAAAATCCTAGCCCTAGGCCGAACCCCAACCCTAAGACGAGAAAGGCAAATCAGCCAGGAATTAGGCATGTTCCCAAGGAAAAAGCTGTGGAGGCAGGCATGTTGTGGTACTTTTGCGCTCTTCTTGGGTAGTCCTTCGCAGCTGCTGTGTTCTTGGAACTCAGGTCTTTCTGGTTAATAGACCTCTTACCCTAGGCGAAACTCAAACATTAACCCTAGGAAGGAAAATCAGCCTATGGTTCGGGATGGTCTCATGAGAATAGAAGCAGAGGCAGCCAAGTTGTGTCACTTCTGCGGCCCTCTTGGGATGCCTTTAACAGCTGCAGTGTGCCTGGAGCCCAGGTCTTCCTGGTTTTAAAAGTCCTAGGCCTAAGCCTAACAGTAACCCTAGGAAGGTAAATCAGCCGCGTATTAGGGTTCTTCCTAAGGGAAAAGCCGTGAAAGCAGCCATGTTGTGGCACTTCTGCACTCCCTTTGGGATGCCTTTGGCAGATGCAGTAAGCCTGGAACTCAGGGCTTCCTGGTTAAAAAACTCCAAGCCCTAGGCTGAACCCTAACCCTAACCCTAGGCAGATAAATCAGCCTAGGTATAGGTATGGTGCCAAGGAAAAACTGTGAAAGCTGCCATGTTGTTGCACTTTTGTACTCCCCTTGGGATGCCTT
Source organism: Ammospiza maritima maritima (assembly GCA_036010785.1). Taxonomy (NCBI): domain Eukaryota; kingdom Metazoa; phylum Chordata; class Aves; order Passeriformes; family Passerellidae; genus Ammospiza; species Ammospiza maritima. The sequence goes on from JAYKTQ010000152.1 coordinate 180,549, forward strand.
GAACAGCTGCAGTGAGCCTGGATCTAAGGGCTTCCTAGTTTTAAAAATCCTAGCCCTAGGCCTAAGCCTTACAGTAACCCTGGGAAGGGAAATCAGCCTTGTGTTAAGCTTCTTGCCAAGGAAAAAGCCGTGAAAGCAACCATGTTGCGGCACTTTTACACTCCCTTTTGGATGCCTTTCACAGCTCCAGTGTACCTGGAACTCAGGGTTTCCTGATTTTAAAAATCCTACCCTAGGCCGAACCCCAACCCTAAGACGAGAAAGGCAAATCAGCCAGGAATTAGGCATGTCCCCAAGGAAAAAGCTGTGGAGGCAGGCATGTTGTGGTACTTTTGCGCTCTTCTTGGGTAGTCCTTCGCAGCTGCTGTGTTCTTGGAACTCAGGGCTTTCTGGTTAATAGAACACTTACCCCAGGCGTAACTCAAACCTTAACCCTAGGAAGGAAAATCAGCCTATGGTTCGGGATGGTCTCATGGAAATATCAGTGGTGGCAGCCAAGTTGTGTCACTTTTGCGCTCCCCTTGGGATGCCTTTCGCAGCTGCAGAGTGCCTGGAGCCCAGGGCTTCCTGGTTTTAAAAGTCCTAGGCCTAAGCCTAACAGTAAACCTAGGAAGGTAAATCAGCCGCGTATTAGGGTTCTTCCTAAGGGAAAAGCCGTGAAAGCAGCCATGTTGTGGCACTTCTGCACTCCCTTTGGGATGCCTTTGGCAGATGCAGTAAGCCTGGAACTCAGGGCTTCCTGGTTAAAAAACTCCAAGCCCTAGGCTGAACCCTTACCCTAACCCTAGGAAGATAAAACAGCCTAGGTATAGGGATGGTGCCAAGGAAAAAGCTGTGAAAGCTGCCATGATGTTGCACTTTTGTACTCCCCTTGGGATGCCTTTTGCAGCTGCAGTGTGCCTGGATCTAAGGGCTTCCTAGTTTTAAAAATCCTAGCCCTAGGCCTTAGCCTTACAGTAACCCTGGGAAGGGAAATCCGCCTTGTGTTAAGCTTCTCTCCAAGGAAAAAACCGTGAAAGCAACCATGTTGTGGCACTTTTGCACTCCCTTTTGGATGCCTTTCACAGCTCCAGTGTGCCTGGAATTCAGGGCTTCCTGATTTTAAAAATCCTAGCCCTAGGCCGAACCCCAACCCTAAGACGAGAAAGGCAAATCAGCCAGGAATTAGGCATGTCCCCAAGGAAAAAGCTGTGGAGGCAGGCATGTTGTGGTACTTTTGCGCTCTTCTTGGGTAGTCCTTCGCAGCTGCTGTGTTCTTGGAACTCAGGGCTTTCTGGATAATAGAACCCTTACCCCAGGCTTAACTCAAACCTTAACCCTAGGAAGGAAAATCAGCCTATGGATCGGGATGGTCTCATGAGAATAGCAGCAGAGGCAGCCAAGTTGTGTCACTTCTGCGGCCCTCTTGGGATGCCTTTAACAGCTGCAGGTGCCTGGAGCCCAGGGCTTCCTGGTTTTAAAAGTCCTAGGCCTAAGCCTAACAGTAACCCTAGGAAGGTAAATCAGCCGCGTATTAGGGTTCTTCCTAAGGGAAAAGCCGTGAAAGCAGCCATGTTGTGGCACTTCTGCACTCCCTTTGGGATGCCTTTGGCAGATGCAGTAAGCCTGGAACTCAGGGCTTCCTAGGTAAAAAAATCCTAGCCCTAGGCCGAACCCCAACCCTAAGACAAGAAAGGCAAATCAGCCAGGAATTAGGCATGTCCCCAAGGAAAAAGCTGTGGAGGCAGGCACGTTGTGGTACTTTTGCGCTCTTCTTGGCTAGTCCTTCGCAGCTGCTGTGTTCTTGGAACTCAGGGCTTTCTGGTTAATAGAACCCTTACCCCAGGCGTAACTCAAACCTTAACCCTAGGAAGGAAAATCAGCCTATGGTTCGGGATGGTCTCATGAGAATAGAAGCAGAGGCAGCCAAGTTGTGTCACTTCTGCGGCCCTCTTGGGATGCCTTTAACAGCTGCAGTGTGCCTGGAGCCCAGGGCTTCCTGGTTTTAAAAGTCCTAGGCCTAAGCCTAACAGTAACCCTAGGAAGGTAAATCAGCCAGGTATTAGGGTTCTTCCTAAGGGAAAAGCTGTGAAAGCAGCCATGTTGTGACACTTTTGCACTCCCTTTGGGATGCCTTTTGCAGATGCAGTAAGCCTGGAACTCAGGGCTTCCTGGTTAAAAAACTCCAAGCCCTAGGCTGAAGCCTAACCATAACCCTAGGCAGATAAATCAGCCTAGGTATAGGGATAGTGCCAAGGAAAAAGCTGTGAAAGCTGCCATGTTGTTGCACTTTTGTACTCCCCTTGGGATGCCTTGAACAGCTGCAGTGTGCCTGGATCTAAGGGCTTCCTAGTTTTAAAAATCCTAGCCCTAGGCCTAAGCCTAACAGTAACCCTGGGAAGGGAAATCAGCCTGGTGTTAGGCTTCTTGCCAAGGAAAAAGCCGTGAAAGCAACCATGTTGTGGCACTTTTGCACTCCCTTTTGGATGTCTTTCACAGCTCCAGTGTGCCTGGAACTCAGGGCTTCCTGATTTTAAAAATCCTAGCCCTAGGCCGAACCCCAACCCTAAGACGAGAAAGGCAAATCAGCCAGGAATTAGGCATGTCCCCAAGGAAAAAGCTGTGGAGGCAGGCATGTTGTGGTACTTTTGCGCTCTTCTTGGGTAGTCCTTCGCAGCTGCTGTGTTCTTGGAACTCAGGGCTTTCTGGTTAATAGAACCCTTACCCTAGGCCTAACTCAAACCTTAACCCTAGGAAGGAAAATCAGCCTATGGTTCGGGATGGTCTCATGGAAATATCAGTGGTGGCAGCCAAGTTGTGTCACTTTTGCGCTCCCCTTGGGATGCCTTTCGCAGCTGCAGTGTGCCTGGAGACCAGGGCTTCCTGGTTTTAAAAGTCCTAGGCCTAAGCCTAACAGTAACCCTAGGAAGGTAAATCAGCCGCGTATTAGGGTTCTTCCTAAGGGGAAAGCCGTGAAAGCAGCCATGTTGTGGCACTTCTGCACTCCCTTTGGGATGCCTTTGGCAGATGCAGTAAGCCTGGAACTCAGGGCTTCCTAGTTAAAAAAATCCTAGCCCTAGGCCGAACCCCAACCCTAAGACGAGAAAGGCAAATCAGCCAGGAATTAGGCATGTCCCCAAGGAAAAAGCTGTGGAGGCAGGCACGTTGTGGTACTTTTGCGCTCTTCTTGGGTAGTCCTTCGCAGCTGCTGTGTTCTTGGAACTCAGGGCTTTCTGGTTAATAGACCTCTTACCCGAGGCGTAACTCAAACCTTCACCCTAGGAAGGAAAATCAGCCTATGGTTCGGGATGCTCTCATGAGAATAGCAGCAGAGGCAGCCAAGTTGTGTCACTTCTGCGGCCCTCTTGGGATGCCTTGAACAGCTGCATGTGCCTGGAGCCCAGGGCTTCCTGGTTTTTAAAGTCCTAGGCCTAAGCCTAAAAGTAACCCTAGGAAGGTAAATCAGCCGCGTATTAGGGTTCTTCCTAAGGGAAAAGCCGTGAAAGCAGCCATGTTGTGGCACTTCTGCACTCCCTTTGGGATGCCTTTGGCAGATGCAGTAAGCCTGGAACTCAGGGCTTCCTAGTTAAAAAAATCCTAGCCCTAGGCCGAACCCCAACCCTAAGACGAGAAAGGCAAATCAGCCAGGAATTAGGCATGTCCCCAAGGAAAAAGCTGTGGAGGCAGGCATGTTGTGGTACTTTTGCGCTCTTCTTGGGTAGTCCTTCGCAGCTGCTGTGTTCTTGGAACTCAGGGCTTCCTGGTTAAAAACTCCAAGCCCTAGGCTGAACCCTTACCCTAACCCTAGGCAGATAAAACAGCCTAGGTATAGGGATGGTGCCAAGGAAAAAGCTGTGAAAGCTGCCATGATGTTGCACTTTTGTACTCCCCTTGGGATGCCTTTTGCAGCTGCAGTGTGCCTGGATCTAAGGGCTTCCTAATTTTAAAAATCCTAGCCCTAGGCCTTAGCCTTACAGTAACCCTGGGAAGGGAAATCAGCCTTGTGTTAAGCTTCTCTCCAAGGAAAAAGCCGTGAATGCAACCATGTTGTGGCACTTTTGCACTCCCTTTTGGATGCCTTTCACAGCTCCAGTGTGCCTGGAACTCAGGGCTTCCTGATTTTAAAAATCCTAGCCCTAGGCCGAACCCCAACCCTAAGACGAGAAAGGCAAATCAGCCAGGAATTAGGCATGTCCCCAAGGAAAAAGCTGTGGAGGCAGGCATGTTGTGGTACTTTTGCGCTCTTCTTGGGTAGTCCTTCGCAGCTGCTGTGTTCTTGGAACTCAGGGCTTTCTGGATAATAGAACCCTTACCCCAGGCGTAACTCAAACCTTAACCCTAGGAAGGAAAATCAGCCTGTGGATCGGGATGGTCTCATGAGAATAGCAGCAGAGGCAGCCAAGTTGTGTAACTTCTGCGGCCCTCTTGGGATGCCTTTCTCAGCTGCATGTGCCTGGAGCCCAGGGCTTCCTGGTTTTAAAAGTCCTAGGCCTAAGCCTAACAGTAACCCTAGGAAGGTAAATCAGCCGCGTATTAGGGTTCTTCCTAAGGGAAAAGCCGTGAAAGCAGCCATGTTGTGGCACTTCTGCACTCCCTTTGGGATGCCTTTGGCAGATGCAGTAAGCCTGGAACTCAGGGCTTCCTAGGTAAAAAAATCCTAGCCCTAGGCCGAACCCCAACCCTAAGACGAGAAAGGCAAATCAGCCAGGAATTAGGCATGTCCCCAAGGAAAAAGCTGTGGAGGCAGGCATGTTGTGGTACTTTTGCGCTCTTCTTGGCTAGTCCTTCGCAGCTGCTGTGTTCTTGGAACTCAGGGCTTTCTGGTTAATAGAACCCTTACCCCAGGCGTAACTCAAACCTTAACCCTAGGAAGGAAAATCAGCCTATGGATCGGGATGGTCTCATGAGAATAGCAGCAGAGGCAGCCAAGTTGTGTCACTTCTGCGGCCCTCTTGGGATTCCTTTCTCAGCTGCATGTGCCTGGAGCCCAGGGCTTCCTGGTTTTAAAAGTCCTAGGCCTAAGCCTAAGAGTAACCCTAGGAAGGTAAATCAGCCGGGTATTAGGGTTCTTCCTAAGGGAAAAGCCGTGATAGCAGCCATGTGGTGGCACTTCTGCACTCCCTTTGGGATGCCTTTGGCAGATGCAGTAAGCCTGGAACTCAGGGCTTCCTGGTTAAAAAACTCCAAGCCCTAGGCTGAAGCCTAACCCTAACCCTAGGCAGATAAATCAGCCTAGGTATAGGGATAGTGCCAAGGAAAAAGCTGTGAAAGCTGCCATGTTGTTGCACTTTTGTACTCCCCTTAGGATGCCTTGAACAGCTGCAGTGTGCCTGGATCTAAGGGCTTCCTAGATTTAAAAATCCTAGCCCTAGTCCTTAGCCTTACAGTAACCCTGGGAAGGGAAATCAGCCTGGTGTTAGGCTTCTTGCCAAGGAAAAAGCCGTGAAAGCAACCATGTTGTGGCACTTTTGCACTCCCTTTTGGATGTCTTTCACAGCTCCAGTGTGTCTGGAACTCAGGGCTTCCTAGTTAAAAAAATCCTAGCCCTAGGCCGAACCCCAACCCTAAGAAGAGAAAGGCAAATCAGCCAGGAATTAGGCATGTCCCCAAGGAAAAAGCTGTGGAGGCAGGCACGTTGTGGTACTTTTGCGCTCTTCTTGGGTAGTCCTTCGCAGCTGCTGTGTTCTTGGAACTCAGGGCTTTCTGGTTAATAGACCTCTTACCCGAGGCGTAACTCAAACCTTCACCCTAGGAAGGAAAATCAGCCTATGGTTCGGGATGGTCTCATGAGAATAGCAGCAGAGGCAGCCAAGTTGTGTCACTTCTGCGGCCCTCTTGGGATGCCTTTAACAGCTGCATGTGCCTGGAGCCCAGGGCTTCCTGGTTTTAAAAGTCCTAGGCCTAAGCCTAACAGTAACCCTAGGAAGGTAAATCAGCCGCGTATTAGGGTTCTTCCTAAGGGAAAAGCCGTGAAAGCAGCCATGTTGTGGCACTTCTGCACTCCCTTTGGGATGCCTTTGGCAGATGCAGTAAGCCTGGAACTCAGGGCTTCCTGATTTTAAAAATCCTAGCCCTAGGCCGAACCCCAACCCTAAGACGAGAAAGGCAAATCAGCCAGGAATTAGGCATGTCCCCAAGGAAAAAGCTGTGGAGGCAGGCATGTTTTGGTACTTTTGCGCTCTTCTTGGCTAGTCCTTCGCAGCTGCTGTGTTCTTGGAACTCAGGGCTTTCTGGTTAATAGACCTCTTACCCTAGGCGAAACTCAAACATTAACCCTAGGAAGGAAAATCAGCCTATGGTTCGGGATGGTCTCATGAGAATAGAAGCAGAGGCAGCCAAGATGTGTCACTTCTGCGCCCCTCTTGGGATGCCTTTAACAGCTGCAGTGTGCCTGAAGCCCAGGGCTTCCTGGTTTTAAAAGTCCTAGGTCTAAGCCTAACAGTAAACCTAGGAAGGTAAATCAGCCGCGTATTAGGGTTCTTCCTAAGGGAAAAGCTGTGAAAGCAGCCATGTTGTGGCACTTTTACACTGCCTTTGGGATGCCTTTGGCAGATGCAGTAAGCCTGGAACTCAGGGCTTCCTGGTTAAAAAACTCCAAGCCCTAGGCTGAAGCCTAACCCTAACCCTAGGCAGATAAATCAGCCTAGGTTTAGGGATAGTGCCAAGGAAAAAGCTGTGAAAGCTGCCATGTTGTTGCACTATTGTACTCCCCTTGGGATGCCTTGAACAGCTGCAGTGAGCCTGGATCTAAGGGCTTCCTAGTTTTAAAAATCCTAGCCCCTTACCCGAGGCGTAACTCAAACCTTAACCCTAGGAAGGAAAATCAGCCTATGGTTCGGGATGGTCTCATGAGAAAAGCAGCAGAGGCAGCCAAGTTGTGTCACTTCTGCGGCCCTCTTGGGATGCCTTTCGCAGCTGCATGTGCCTGGAGCCCAGGGCTTCCTGGTTTTAAAAGTCCTAGGCCTAAGCCTAACAGTAACCCTAGGAAGGTAAATCAGCCGCGTATTAGGGTTCTTCCTAAGGGAAAAGCCGTGAAAGCAGCCATGTTTTGGCACTTCTGCACTCCCTTTGGGATGCTTTTGGCAGATAAGTAAGCCTGGAACTCAGGGCTTCCTAGTTAAAAAAATCCTAGCCCTAGGCCGAACCCCAACCCTAAGACGAGAAAGGCAAATCAGCCAGGAATTAGGCATGTCCCCAAGGAAAAAGCTATAGAAGCAGGCATGTTGTGGTACTTTTGCGCTCTTCTTGGGTAGTCCTTCGCAGCTGCTGTGTTCTTGGAACTCAGGGCTTTCTGGTTAATAGAACCCTTACCCTAGGCGTAACTCATACCTTAAGCCTAGGAAGGAAAATCAGCCTATGGTTCGGGATGGTCTCATGGAAATATCAGTGGTGGCAGCCAAGTTGTGTCACTTTTGCGCTCCCCTTGGGATGCCTTTCGCAGCTGCAGAGTGCCTGGAGCCCAGGGCGTCCTGGTTTTAAAAGTCCTAGGCCTAAGCCTAACAGTAAACCTAGGAAGGTAAATCAGCCGGGTATTAGGGTTCTTCCTAAGGGAAAAGCCGTGAAAGCAGCCATGTTGTGGCACTTCTGCACTCCCTTTGGGATGCCTTTGGCAGATGCAGTAAGCCTGGAACTCAGGGCTTCCTGGTTAAAAAACTCCAAGCCCTAGGCTGAAGCCTAACCCTAACCCTAGGCTGATAAATCAGCCTAGGTATAGGGATGGTGCCAAGGAAAAAGCTGTGAAAGCTGCCATGTTGTTGCACTTTTGTACTCCCCTTCGGATGCCTTGAACAGCTGCAGTGAGCCTGGAACTAAGGGCTTCCTAGTTTTAGAAATCCTAGCCGTAGGCCTTAGCCTTACAGTAACCCTGGGAAGGGAAATCAGCCTGGTGTTAGGCTTCTTGCCAAGGAAAAAGCCGTGAAAGCAGCCATGTTGTGGCACTTTTGCACTCCATTTTGGATGCCTTTCACAGCTCCAGTGTGCCTGGAACTCAGGGCTTCCTGATTTTAAAAGTCCTAGCCCTAGGCCGAACCCCAACCCTAAGACGAGAAAGGCAAATCAGCCAGGAATTAGGCATGTCCCCAAGGAAAAAGCTATCGACGCAGGCATGTTGTGATACTTTTGCGCTCTTCTTGGGTAGTCCTTCGCAGCTGCTGTGTTCTTGGAACTCAGGGCTTTCTGGTTAATAGAACCCTTACCCTAGGCGTAACTCAAACCTTAACCCTAGGAAGGAAAATCAGCCTATGGTTCGGGATGGTCTCATGGAAATATCAGTGGTGGCAGCCAAGTTGTGTCACTTTTGCGCTCCCCTTGGGATGCCTTTCGCAGCTGCAGAGTGCCTGGAGCCCAGGGCTTCCTGGTTTTAAAAGTCCTAGGCCTAAGCCTAACAGTAACCCTAGGAAGGTAAATCAGCCGCGTATTAGGGTTCTTCCTAAGGGAAAAGCCGTGAAAGCAGCCATGTTGTGGCACTTCTGCACTCCCTTTGGGTTGCTTTTGGCAGATGAAGTAAGCCTGGAACTCAGGGCTTCCTAGTTAAAAAACTCCTAGCCCTAGGCCGAACCCCAACCCTAAGACGAGAAAGGCAAATCAGCCAGGAATTAGGCATGTCCCCAAGGAAAAAGCTGTGGAGGCAGGCATGTTGTGGTACTTTTGCGCTCTTCTGGGGTAGTCCTTCGCAGCTGCTGTGTTCTTGGAACTCAGGGCTTTCTGGTTAATAGAACCCTTACCCCAGGCGTAACTCAAACCTTAACCCTAGGAAGGAAAATCAGCCTATGGTTCGGGATGGTCTCATGGAAATATCAGTGGTGGCAGCCAAGTTTTGTCACTTTTGCGCTCCCCTTGGGATGCCTTTCGCAGCTGCAGTGTGCCTGGAGCCCAGGGCTTCCTGGTTTTAAAAGTCTTAGGCCTAAGCCTAACAGTAACCCTAGGAAGGTAAATCAGCCGCGTATTAGGGTTCTTCCTAAGGGAAAAGCCGTGAAAGCAGCCATGTTGTGGCACTTTTGCACTCCCTTTGGGATGCCTTTGACAGATGCAGTAAGCCTGGAACTCAGGGCTTCCTAGTTAAAAAAATCCTAGCCCTAGGCCGAACCCCAACCCTAAGACGAGAAAGGCAAATCAGCCAGGAATTAGGCATGTCCCCAAGGAAAAAGCTGTGGAGGCAGGCATGTTGTGGTACTTTTGCGCTCTTCTTGGGTAGTCCTTCGCAGCTGCTGTGTTCTTGGAACTCAGGTCTTTCTGGTTAATAGAACTCTTACCCTAGGCGTAACTCAAACCTTAACCCTAGGAAGGAAAATCAGCCTATGATTTGGGATGGTCTCATGGAAATATCAGTGGTGGCAGCCAAGTTGTGTCACTTTTGCGCTCCCCTTGGGATGCCTTTCGCAGCTGCAGAGTGCCTGGAGCCCAGGGCTTCCTGGTTTTAAAAGTCCTAGGCCTAAGCCTAACAGTAACCCTAGGAAGGTAAATCAGCCGCGTATTAGGGTTCTTCCTAAGGGAAAAGCCGTGAAAGCAGCCATGTTGTGGCACTTCTGCACTCCCTTTGGGATGCCTTTGGCAGATGCAGTAAGCCTGGAACTCAGGGCTTCCTAGGTAAAAAAATCCTAGCCCTCGGCCGAACCCCAACCCTAAGACGAGAAAGGCAAATCAGCCAGGAATTAGGCATGTCCCCAAGGAAAAAGCTGTGGAGGCAGGCATGTTGTGGTACTTTTGCGCTCTTCTTGGCTAGTCCTTCGCAGCTGCTGTGTTCTTGGAACTCAGGTCTTTCTGGTTAATAGACCTCTTACCCTAGGCGAAACTCAAACATTAACCCTAGGAAGGAAAATCAGCCTATGGTTCGGGATGGTCTCATGAGAATAGCAGCAGAGGCAGCCACGTTGTGTCACTTCTGCGGCCCTCTTGGGATGCCTTTAACAGCTGCAGTGTGCCTGGAGCCCAGGGCTTCCTGGTTTTAAACGTCCTAGGCCTAAGCCTAACAGTAACCCTAGGAAGGTAAATCAGCCGGGTATTAGGGTTCTTCCTAAGGGAAAAGCTGTGAAAGCAGCCATGTTGTGGCACTTTTGCACTCCCTTTGGGATGCCTTTGGCAGATGCAGTAAGCCTGGAACTCAGGGCTCCCTGGTTAAAATACTGCAAGCCCTAGGCTGAACCCTAACCCTAACCTTAGGCAGATAAATCAGCCTAGGTATAGGGATGGTGACAAGGAAAAAGCTGTGAAAGCTGCCATGTTGTTGCACTTTTGTACTCCCCTTGGGATGCCTTGAACAGCTGCAGTGTGCCTGGAGCCCAGGGCTTCCTAGTTTTAAAAATCCTAGCCCTAGGCCTAAGCCTTACAGTAACCCTGGGAAGGGAAATCAGCCTGGTGTTAAGCTTCTTGCCAAGGAAAAAGCCGTGAAAGCAACCATGTTGTGGCACATTTGCACTCCCTTTTGGATGCCTTTCACAGCTCCAGTGTGCCTGGAACTCAGGGCTTCCTGATTTTAAAAATCCTAGCCCTAGGCCGAACCCCAACCCTAAGACGAGAAAGGCAAATCAGCCAGGAATTAGGCATGTCCCCAAGGAAAAAGCTGTGGAGGCAGGCATGTTGTGGTACTTTTGCGCTCTTCTTGGGTAGTCCTTCGCAGCTGCTGTGTTCTTGGAACTCAGGGCTTTCTGGTTAATAGGACCCTTACCCTAGGCGTAACTCAAACCTTAACCCTAGGAAGGAAAATCAGCCTATGGTTCGGGATGGTCTCGTGGAAATATCAGTGGTGGCAGCCAAGTTGCGTCACATTTGCGCTCCCCTTGGGATGCCTTTCGCAGCTGCAGTGTGCCTGGAGCCCAGGGCTTCTAGGTTTTAAAAGTCCTAACCTAAGCCTAACAGTAACCCTAGGAAGGTAAATCAGCCGCGTGTTAGGGTTCTTCCTAAGGGAAAAGGCGTGAAAGCAGCCATGTTGTGGTACTTCTGCACTCCCTTTGGGATGCCTTTTGCAGATGAAGTAAGCCTGGAACTCAGGGCTTCCTAGGTAAAAAAATCCTAGCCCTAGGCCGAACCCCAACCCTAAGACGAGAAAGGCAAATCAGCCAGGAATTAGGCATGTCCCCAAGGAAAAAGCTGTGGAGGCAGGCATGTTGTGGTACTTTTGCGCTCTTCTTGGGAAGTCCTTCGCAGCTGCTGTGTTCTTGGAACTCAGGGCTTTCTGGTTAATAGAACCCTTACCCTAGGCGTAACTCAAACCTTAACCCTAGGAAGGAAAATCAGCCTATGGTTCGGGATGGTCTCATGGAAATATCAGTGGTGGCAGCCAAGTTGTGTCACTTTTGCGCTCCCCTTGGGATGCCTTTCGCAGCTGCAGAGTGCCTGGAGCCCAGGGCTTCCTGGTTTTAAAAGTCCTAGGCCTAAGCCTAACAGTAACCCTAGGAAGGTAAATCAGCCGCGTATTAGGGTTCTTCCTAAGGGAAAAGCCGTGAAAGCAGCCATGTTGTGGCACTTCTGCACTCCCTTTGGGTTGCTTTTGGCAGATGAACTAAGCCTGGAACTTAGGGCTTCCTAGTTAAAAAAATCCTAGCCCTAGGCCGAACCCCAACCCTAAGACGAGAAAGGCAAATCAGCCAGGAATTAGGCATGTCCCCAAGGAAAAAGCTGTGGAGGCAGGCATGTTGTGGTACTTTTGCGCTCTTCTGGGGTAGTCCTTCGCAGCTGCTGTGTTCTTGGAACTCAGGGCTTTCTGGTTAATAGAACCCTTACCCCAGGCGTAACTCAAACCTTAACCCTAGGAAGGAAAATCAGCCTATGGTTCGGGATGGTCTCATGGAAATATCAGTGGTGGCAGCCAAGTTTTGTCACTTTTGCGCTCCCCTTGGGATGCCTTTCGCAGCTGCAGTGTGCCTGGAGCCCAGGGCTTCCTGGTTTTAAAAGTCTTAGGCCTAAGCCTAACAGTAACCCTAGGAAGGTAAATCAGCCGCGTATTAGGGTTCTTCCTAAGGGAAAAGCCGTGAAAGCAGCCATGTTGTGGCACTTTTGCACTCCCTTTGGGATGCCTTTGACAGATGCAGTAAGCCTGGAACTCAGGGCTTCCTAGTTAAAAAAATCCTAGCCCTAGGCCGAACCCCAACCCTAAGACGAGAAAGGCAAATCAGCCAGGAATTAGGCATGTCCCCAAGGAAAAAGCTGTGGAGGCAGGCATGTTGTGGTACTTTTGCGCTCTTCTTGGGTAGTCCTTCGCAGCTGCTGTGTTCTTGGAACTCAGGTCTTTCTGGTTAATAGAACTCTTACCCTAGGCGTAACTCAAACCTTAACCCTAGGAAGGAAAATCAGCCTATGATTTGGGATGGTCTCATGGAAATATCAGTGGTGGCAGCCAAGTTGTGTCACTTTTGCGCTCCCCTTGGGATGCCTTTCGCAGCTGCAGAGTGCCTGGAGCCCAGGGCTTCCTGGTTTTAAAAGTCCTAGGCCTAAGCCTAACAGTAACCCTAGGAAGGTAAATCAGCCGCGTATTAGGGTTCTTCCTAAGGGAAAAGCCGTGAAAGCAGCCATGTTGTGGCACTTCTGCACTCCCTTTGGGATGCCTTTGGCAGATGCAGTAAGCCTGGAACTCAGGGCTTCCTAGGTAAAAAAATCCTAGCCCTCGGCCGAACCCCAACCCTAAGACGAGAAAGGCAAATCAGCCAGGAATTAGGCATGTCCCCAAGGAAAAAGCTGTGGAGGCAGGCATGTTGTGGTACTTTTGCGCTCTTCTTGGCTAGTCCTTCGCAGCTGCTGTGTTCTTGGAACTCAGGTCTTTCTGGTTAATAGACCTCTTACCCTAGGCGAAACTCAAACATTAACCCTAGGAAGGAAAATCAGCCTATGGTTCGGGATGGTCTCATGAGAATAGCAGCAGAGGCAGCCACGTTGTGTCACTTCTGCGGCCCTCTTGGGATGCCTTTAACAGCTGCAGTGTGCCTGGAGCCCAGGGCTTCCTGGTTTTAAACGTCCTAGGCCTAAGCCTAACAGTAACCCTAGGAAGGTAAATCAGCCGGGTATTAGGGTTCTTCCTAAGGGAAAAGCTGTGAAAGCAGCCATGTTGTGGCACTTTTGCACTCCCTTTGGGATGCCTTTGGCAGATGCAGTAAGCCTGGAACTCAGGGCTCCCTGGTTAAAATACTGCAAGCCCTAGGCTGAACCCTAACCCTAACCTTAGGCAGATAAATCAGCCTAGGTATAGGGATGGTGACAAGGAAAAAGCTGTGAAAGCTGCCATGTTGTTGCACTTTTGTACTCCCCTTGGGATGCCTTGAACAGCTGCAGTGTGCCTGGAGCCCAGGGCTTCCTAGTTTTAAAAATCCTAGCCCTAGGCCTAAGCCTTACAGTAACCCTGGGAAGGGAAATCAGCCTGGTGTTAAGCTTCTTGCCAAGGAAAAAGCCGTGAAAGCAACCATGTTGTGGCACATTTGCACTCCCTTTTGGATGCCTTTCACAGCTCCAGTGTGCCTGGAACTCAGGGCTTCCTGATTTTAAAAATCCTAGCCCTAGGCCGAACCCCAACCCTAAGACGAGAAAGGCAAATCAGCCAGGAATTAGGCATGTCCCCAAGGAAAAAGCTGTGGAGGCAGGCATGTTGTGGTACTTTTGCGCTCTTCTTGGGTAGTCCTTCGCAGCTGCTGTGTTCTTGGAACTCAGGGCTTTCTGGTTAATAGGACCCTTACCCTAGGCGTAACTCAAACCTTAACCCTAGGAAGGAAAATCAGCCTATGGTTCGGGATGGTCTCGTGGAAATATCAGTGGTGGCAGCCAAGTTGCGTCACATTTGCGCTCCCCTTGGGATGCCTTTCGCAGCTGCAGTGTGCCTGGAGCCCAGGGCTTCTAGGTTTTAAAAGTCCTAACCTAAGCCTAACAGTAACCCTAGGAAGGTAAATCAGCCGCGTGTTAGGGTTCTTCCTAAGGGAAAAGGCGTGAAAGCAGCCATGTTGTGGTACTTCTGCACTCCCTTTGGGATGCCTTTTGCAGATGAAGTAAGCCTGGAACTCAGGGCTTCCTAGGTAAAAAAATCCTAGCCCTAGGCCGAACCCCAACCCTAAGACGAGAAAGGCAAATCAGCCAGGAATTAGGCATGTCCCCAAGGAAAAAGCTGTGGAGGCAGGCATGTTGTGGTACTTTTGCGCTCTTCTTGGGAAGTCCTTCGCAGCTGCTGTGTTCTTGGAACTCAGGGCTTTCTGGTTAATAGAACCCTTACCCTAGGCGTAACTCAAACCTTAACCCTAGGAAGGAAAATCAGCCTATGGTTCGGGATGGTCTCATGGAAATATCAGTGGTGGCAGCCAAGTTGTGTCACTTTTGCGCTCCCCTTGGGATGCCTTTCGCAGCTGCAGAGTGCCTGGAGCCCAGGGCTTCCTGGTTTTAAAAGTCCTAGGCCTAAGCCTAACAGTAACCCTAGGAAGGTAAATCAGCCGCGTATTAGGGTTCTTCCTAAGGGAAAAGCCGTGAAAGCAGCCATGTTGTGGCACTTCTGCACTCCCTTTGGGTTGCTTTTGGCAGATGAACTAAGCCTGGAACTTAGGGCTTCCTAGTTAAAAAAATCCTAGCCCTAGGCCGAACCCCAACCCTAAGACGAGAAAGGCAAATCAGCCAGGAATTAGGCATGTCCCCAAGGAAAAAGCTGTGGAGGCAGGCATGTTGTGGTACTTTTGCGCTCTTCTGGGGTAGTCCTTCGCAGCTGCTGTGTTCTTGGAACTCAGGGCTTTCTGGTTAATAGAACCCTTACCCCAGGCGTAACTCAAACCTTAACCCTAGGAAGGAAAATCAGCCTATGGTTCGGGATGGTCTCATGGAAATATCAGTGGTGTCAGCCAAGTTTTGTCACTTTTGCGCTCCCCTTGGGATGCCTTTCGCAGCTGCAGTGTGCCTGGAGCCCAGGGCTTCCTGGTTTTAAAAGTCTTAGGCCTAAGCCTAACAGTAACCCTAGGAAGGTAAATCAGCCGCGTATTAGGGTTCTTCCTAAGGGAAAAGCCATGAAAGCAGCCATGTTGTGGCACTTCTGCACTCCCTTTGGGATGCCTTTGACAGATGCAGTAAGCCTGGAACTCAGGGCTTCCTAGTTAAAAAAATCCTAGCCCTAGGCCGAACCCCAACCCTAAGACGAGAAAGGCAAATCAGCCAGGAATTAGGCATGTCCCCAAGGAAAAAGCTGTGGAGGCAGGCATGTTGTGGTACTTTTGCGCTCTTCTTGGGTAGTCCTTCGCAGCTGCTGTGTTCTTGGAACTCAGGTCTTTCTGGTTAATAGAACTCTTACCCTAGGCGTAACTCAAACCTTAACCCTAGGAAGGAAAATCAGCCTATGATTTGGGATGGTCTCATGGAAATATCAGTGGTGGCAGCCAAGTTGTGTGACTTTTGCGCTCCCCTTGGGATGCCTTTCGCAGCTGCAGAGTGCCTGGAGCCCAGGGCTTCCTGGTTTTAAAAGTCCTAGGCCTAAGCCTAACAGTAACCCTAGGAAGGTAAATCAGCCGCGTATTAGGGTTCTTCCTAAGGGAAAAGCCGTGAAAGCAGCCATGTTGTGGCACTTCTGCACTCCCTTTGGGATGCCTTTGGCAGATGCAGTAAGCCTGGAACTCAGGGCTTCCTAGGTAAAAAAATCCTAGCCCTTGGCCGAACCCCAACCCTAAGACGAGAAAGGCAAATCAGCCAGGAATTAGGCATGTCCCCAAGGAAAAAGCTGTGGAGGCAGGCACGTTGTGGTACTTTTGCGCTCTTCTTGGGTAGTCCTTCGCAGCTGCTGTGTTCTTGGAACTCAGGTCTTTCTGGTTAATAGACCTCTTACCCTAGGCGAAACTCAAACATTAACCCTAGGAAGGAAAATCAGCCTATGGTTCGGGATGGTCTCATGAGAATAGCAGCAGAGGCAGCCACGTTGTGTCACTTCTGCGGCCCTCTTGGGATGCCTTTAACAGCTGCAGTGTGCCTGGAGCCCAGGGCTTCCTGGTTTTAAACGTCCTAGGCCTAAGCCTAACAGTAACCCTAGGAAGGTAAATCAGCCGGGTATTAGGGTTCTTCCTAAGGGAAAAGCTGTGAAAGCAGCCATGTTGTGGCACTTTTGCACTCCCTTTGGGATGCCTTTGGCAGATGCAGTAAGCCTGGAACTCAGGGCTTCCTGGTTAAAATACTCCAAGCCCTAGGCTGAACCCTAACCCTAACCTTAGGCAGATAAATCAGCCTAGGAATAGGGATGGTGACAAGGAAAAAGCTGTGAAAGCTGCCATGTTGTTGCACTTTTGTACTCCCCTTGGGATGCCTTGAACAGCTGCAGTGTGCCTGGAGCCCAGGGCTTCCTAGTTTTAAAAATCCTAGCCCTAGGCCTAAGCCTTACAGTAACCCTGGGAAGGGAAATCAGCCTGGTGTTAAGCTTCTTGCCAAGGAAAAAGCCGTGAAAGCAACCATGTTGTGGCACATTTGCACTCCCTTTTGGATGCCTTTCACAGCTCCAGTGTGCCTGGAACTCAGGGCTTCCTGATTTTAAAAATCCTAGCCCTAGGCCGAACCCCAACCCTAAGACAAGAAAGGCAAATCAGCCAGGAATTAGGCATGTCCCCAGGGAAAAAGCTGTGGAGGCAGGCATGTTGTGGTACTTTTGCGCTCTTCTTGGCTAGTCCTTCGCAGCTGCTGTGTTCTTGGAACTCAGGGCTTTCTGGTTAATAGAACCCTTACCCTAGGCGTAACTCAAACCTTAACCCTAGGAAGGAAAATCAGCCTATGGTTCGGGATGGTCTCATGGAAATATCAGTGGTGGCAGCCAAGTTGCGTCACATTTGCGCTTCCCTTGGGATGCCTTTCGCAGCTGCAGTGTGCCTGGAGCCCAGGGCTTCTAGGTTTTAAAAGTCCTAGGCCTAAGCCTAACAGTAACCCTAGGAAGGTAAATCAGCCGCGTATTAGGGTTCTTCCTAAGGGAAAAGCCGTGAAAGCAGCCATGTTGTGGTACTTCTGCACTACCTTTGGGATGCCTTTTGCAGATGAAGTAAGCCTGGAACTCAGGGCTTCCTAGTTAAAAAAATCCTAGCCCTAGGCCGAACTCCAGCCTAAGACGAGAAAGGCAAATCAGCCAGGAATTAGGCATGTCCCCAAGGAAAAAGCTGTGGAGGAAGGCATGTTGTGGTACTTTTGCGCTCTTCTTGGGAAGTCCTTCGCAGCTGCTGTGTTCTTGGAACTCAGGGCTTTCTGGTTAATAGAACCCTTACCCTAGGCGTAACTCAAACCTTAACCCTAGGAAGGAAAATCAGCCTATGGTTCGGGATGGTCTCATGGAAATATCAGTGGTGGCAGCCAAGTTGTGTCACTTTTGCACTCCCCTTGGGATGCCTTTAACAGCTGCAGTGTGCCTGGAGCCCAGGGATTCCTGGTTTTAAAAGTCCTAGGCCTAAGCCTAACAGTAACCCTAGGAAGGTAAATCAGCCGAGTATTAGGGTTCTTCCTAAGGGAAAAGCCGTGAAAGCAGCCATGTGGTGGCACTTTTCCACTCCCTTTGGGATGCCTTTGGCAGATGCAGTGAGCCTGGAACTCAGGGCTTCCGGGTTAAAATCTCCAAGCCCTAGGCTGAAGCCTAACCCTAACCCTAGGCAGATAAATCAGCCTAGGTATAGGGATGGTGCCAAGGAAAAAGCTGTGAAAGCTGCCATGTTGTTGCACTTTTGTACTCCCCTTGGGATGCCTTGAACAGCTGCATGTGCCTGGAGCCCAGGGCTTCCTAGTTTTAAAAATCCTAGCCCTAGGCCTTAGCCTTACAGTAACCCTGGGAAGGGAAATCAGCCTGGTGTTAGGCTTCTTGCCAAGGAAAAAGCCGTGAAAGCAGCCATGTTGTGGCACTTTTGCACTCCCTTTTGGATGCCTTTCACAGCTCCAGTGTGCCTGGAACTCAGGGCTTCCTGATTTTAAAAATCCTAACCCTAGGCCGAACCCCAACCCTAAGACGAGAAAGGCAAATCAGCCAGGAATTAGGCATGTCCCCAAGGAAAAAGCTGTGGAGGCAGGCATGTTGTGGTACTTTTGCGCTCTTCTTGGGTAGTCCTTCGCAGCTGCTGTGTTCTTGGAACTCAGGGCTTTCTGGTTAATAGAACCCTTACCCTAGGCGTAACTCAAACCTTAACCCTAGGAAGGAAAATCACCCTATGGTTCGGGATGGTCTCATGAGAATAGAAGCAGAGGCAGCCAAGTTGTGTCACTTTTGCGCTCCCCTTGGGATGCCTTTCGCAGCTGCATGTGCCTGGAGCCCAGGGCTTCCTGGTTTTAAAAGTCCTAGGCCTAAGCCTAACAGTAACCCTAGGAAGGTAAAACAGCCGCGTATTAGGGTTCTTCCTAAGGGAAAAGCCGTGAAAGCAGCCATGTTGTGGCACTTCTGCACTCCCTTTGGGATGCCTTTGGCAGATGCAGTAAGCCTGGAACTCAGGGCTTCCTAGTTGAAAAAATCCTAGCCCTAGGCCGAACCCCAACCCTAAGACGAGAAAGGCAAATCAGCCAGGAATTAGGCATGTCCCCAAGGAAAAAGCTGTGGAGGCAGGCACGTTGTGGTACTTTTGCGCTCTTCTTGGGTAGTCCTTCGCAGCTGCTGTGTTCTTGGAACTCAGGTCTTTCTGGTTAATAGAACTCTTACCCTAGGCGTAACTCAAACCTTAACCCTAGGAAGGAAAATCAGCCTATGGTTCAGGATGGTCTCATGAGAATAGAAGCAGAGGCAGCCAAGTTGTGTCGCTTCTGCGGCCCTCTTGGGATGCCTTTCGCAGCTGCATGTGCCTGGAGCCCAGGGCTTCCTGGTTTTAAAAGTCCTAGGCCTAAGCCTAACAGTAACCCTAGGAAGGTAAATCAGCCGCGTATTAGGGTTGTTCCTAAGGGAAAAGCCGTGAAAGCAGCCATGTTGTGGTACTTCTGCACTCCCTTTGGGATGCCTTTTGCAGATGAAGTAAGCCTGGAACTCAGGGCTTCCTAGTTAAAAAAATCCTAGCCCTAGGCCGAACTCCAGCCTAAGACGAGAAAGGCAAATCAGCCAGGAATTAGGCATGTCCCCAAGGAAAAAGCTGTGAAGGCAGGCATGTTGTGGTACTTTTGCGCTCTTCTTGGGAAGTCCTTCGCAGCTGCTGTGTTCTTGGAACTCAGGGCTTTCTGGTTAATAGAACCCTTACCCTAGGCGTAACTCAAACCTTCACCCTAGGAAGGAAAATCAGCCTATGGTTCGGGATGGTCTCATGGAAATATCAGTGGTGGCAGCCAAGTTGTGTCACTTTTGCGCTCCCCTTGGGATGCCTTTCGCAGCTGCAGTGTGCCTGGAGCCCAGGGCTTCCTGGTTTTAAAAGTCCTAGGCCTAAGCCTAACAGTAACCCTAGGAAGGTAAATCAGCCGAGTATTAGGGTTCTTCCTAAGGGAAAAGCCGTGAAAGCAGCCATGTTGTGGCACTTTTGCACTCCCTTTGGGATGCCTTTGGCAGATGCAGTAAGCCTGGAACTCAGGGCTTCCGGGTTAAAATCTCCAAGCCCTAGGCTGAAGCCTAACCCTAACCCTAGGCAGATAAATCAGCCTAGGTATAGGGATGGTGCCAAGGAAAAAGCTGTGAAAGCTGCCATGTTGTTGCACTTTTGTACTCCCCTTGGGATGCCTTGAACAGCTGCATGTGCCTGGAGCCCAGGGCTTCCTAGTTTTAAAAATCCTAGCCCTAGGCCTTAGCCTTACAGTAACCCTGGGAAGGGAAATCAGCCTGGTGTTAGGCTTCTTGCCAAGGAAAAAGCCGTGAAAGCAGCCATGTTGTGGCACTTTTGCACTCCCTTTTGGATGCCTTTCACAGCTCCAGTGTGCCTGGAACTCAGGGCTTCCTGATTTTAAAAATCCTAGCCCTAGGCCGAACCCCAACCCTAAGACGAGAAAGGCAAATCAGCCAGGAATTAGGCATGTCCCCAAGGAAAAAGCTGTGGAGGCAGGCATGTTGTGGTACTTTTGCGCTCTTCTTGGGTAGTCCTTCGCAGCTGCTGTGTTCTTGGAACTCAGGGCTTTCTGGTTAATAGAACCCTTACCCCAGGCGTAAGTCAAACCTTAACCCTAGGAAGGAAAATCAGCCTATGGTTCGGGATGGTCTCATGAGAATAGCAGCAGAGGCAGCCAAGTTGTGTCACTTTTGCGCTCCCCTTGGGATGCCTTTCGCAGCTGCAGTGTGCCTGGAGCCCAGGGCTTCCTGGTTTTAAAAGTCCTAGGCCTAAGCCTAACAGTAACCCTAGGAAGGTAAATCAGCCGCGTATTAGGGTTCTTCCTAAGGGAAAAGCCGTGAAAGCAGCCATGTTGTGGCACTTCTGCACTCCCTTTTGGATGTCTTTCACAGCTCCAGTGTGCCTGGAACTCAGGGCTTCCTAGTTAAAAAAATCCTAGCCCTAGGCCGAACCCCAACCCTAAGACGAGAAAGGCAAATCAGCCAGGAATTAGGCATGTCCCCAAGGAAAAAGCTGTGGAGGCAGGCACGTTGTGGTACTTTTGCGCTCTTCTTGGGTAGTCCTTCGCAGCTGCTGTGTTCTTGGAACTCAGGTCTTTCTGGTTAATAGAACTCTTACCCTAGGCGTAACTCAAACCTTAACCCTAGGAAGGAAAATCAGCCTATGGTTCAGGATGGTCTCATGAGAATAGAAGCAGAGGCAGCCAAGTTGTGTCGCTTCTGCGGCCCTCTTGGGATGCCTTTCGCAGCTGCATGTGCCCGGAGCCCAGGGCTTCCTGGTTTTTAAAGTCCTAGGCCTAAGCCTAACAGTAACCCTAGGAAGGTAAATCAGCCGCGTATTAGGGTTCTTCCTAAGGGAAAAGCCGTGAAAGCAGCCATGTTGTGGCACTTCTGCACTCCCTTTGGGATACCTTTGACAGATGCAGTAAGCCTGGAACTCAGGGCTTCCTAGTTAAAAAATCCTAGCCCTAGGCTGAACCCCAACCCTAAGACGAGAAAGGCAAATCAGCCAGGAATTAGGCATGTCCCCAAGGAAAAAGCTGTGGAGGCAGGCATGTTGTGGTACTTTTGCGCTCTTCTTGGGTCGTCCTTCGCAGCTGCTGTGTTCTTGGAACTCAGGTCTTTCTGGTTAATAGACCTCTTACCCTAGGCGAAACTCAAACATTAACCCTAGGAAGGAAAATCAGCCTATGGTTCGGGATGGTCTCATGAGAATAGAAGCAGAGGCAGCCACGTTGTGTCACTTCTGCGGCCCTCTTGGGATGCCTTTAACAGCTGCAGTGTGCCTGGAGCCCAGGGCTTCCTGGTTTTAAAAGTCCTAGGCCTAAGCCTAACAGTAACCCTAGGAAGGTAAATCAGCCGGGTATTAGGGTTCTTCCTAAGGGAAAAGCTGTGAAAGCAGCCATGTTGTGGCACTTTTGCACTCCCTTTGGGATGCCTTTGGCAGATGCAGTAAGCCTGGAACTCAGGGCTTCCTGGTTAAAAAACTCCAAGCCCTAGGCTGAACCCTAACCCTAACCTTAGGCAGATAAATCAGCCTAGGTATAGGGATGGTGCCAAGGAAAAAGCTGTGAAAGCTGCCATGTTGTTGCACTTTTGTACTCCCCTTGGGATGCCTTGAACAGCTGCAGTGTGCCTGGATCTAAGGGCTTCCTAGTTTTAAAAATCCTAGCCCTAGGCCTAAGCCTTACAGTAACCCTGGGAAGGGAAATCAGCCTGGTGTTAAGCTTCTTGCCAAGGTAAAAGCCGTGAAAGCAGCCATGTTGTGGCACTATTGCACTCCATTTTGGATGCCTTTCACAGCTCCAGTGTGCCTGGAACTCAGGGCTTCCTGATTTTAAAAATCCTAGCCCTAGGCCGAACCCCAACCCTAAGACGAGAAAGGCAAATCAGCCAGGAATTAGGCATGTCCCCAAGGAAAAAGCTGTGGAGGCAGGCATGTTGTGGTACTTTTGCGCTCTTCTTGGGTAGTCCTTCGCAGCTGCTGTGTTCTTGGAACTCAGGGCTTTCTGGTTAATAGAACCCTTACCCTAGGCGTAACTCAAACCTTAACCCTAGGAAGGAAAATCAGCCTATGGTTCGGGATGGTCTCATGGAAATATCAGTGGTGGCAGCCAAGTTGTGTCACTTTTGCGCTCCCCTTGGGATGCCTTTCGCAGCTGCAGAGTGCCTGGAGCCCAGGGCTTCCTGGTTTTAAAAGTCCATGGCCTAAGCCTAACAGTAACCCTAGGAAGGTAAATCAGCCGCGTATTAGGGTTCTTCCTAAGGGAAAAGCCGTGAAAGCAGCCATGTTGTGGTACTTCTGCACTCCCTTTGGGATGCCTTTTGCAGATGAAGTAAGCCTGGAACTCAGGGCTTCCTAGTTAAAAAAATCCTAGCCCTAGGCCGAACCCCAACCCTAAGACGAGAAAGGCAAATCAGCCAGGAATTAGGCATGTCCCCAAGGAAAAAGCTGTGGAGGCAGGCATGTTGTGGTACTTTTGCGCTCTTCTTGGGAAGTCCTTCGCAGCTGCTGTGTTCTTGGAACTCAGGGCTTTCTGGTTAATAGAACCCTTACCCTAGGCGTTACTCAAACCTTAACCCTAGGAAGGAAAATCAGCCTATGGTTCGGGATGGTCTCATGGAAATATCAGTGGTGGCAGCCAAGTTGTGTCACTTTTGCGCTCCCCTTGGGATGCCTTTCGCAGCTGCAGTGTGCCTGGAGCCCAGGGCTTCCTGGTTTTAAAAGTCCTAGGCCTAAGCCTAACAGTAACCCTAGGAAGGTAAATCAGCCGAGTATTAGGGTTCTTCCTAAGGGAAAAGCCGTGAAAGCAGCCATGTTGTGGCACTTTTGCACTCCCTTTGGGATGCCTTTGGCAGATGCAGTAAGCCTGGAACTCAGGGCTTCCTGGTTAAAAAACTCCAAGCCCTAGGCTGAACCCTAACCCTAACCCTAGGCAGATAAATCAGCCTAGGTATAGGGATGGTGCCAAGGAAAAAGC
Source organism: Ammospiza maritima maritima (assembly GCA_036010785.1). Taxonomy (NCBI): domain Eukaryota; kingdom Metazoa; phylum Chordata; class Aves; order Passeriformes; family Passerellidae; genus Ammospiza; species Ammospiza maritima. The sequence continues at coordinate 203,415 of JAYKTQ010000152.1, forward strand.
TGTGAAAGCTGCCATGTTGTTGCACTTTTGTACTCCCCTTGGGATGCCTTGAACAGCTGCATGTGCCTGGAGCCCAGGGCTTCCTAGTTTTAAAAATCCTAGCCCTAGGCCTTAGCCTTACAGTAACCCTGGGAAGGGAAATCAGCCTGGTGTTAGGCTTCTTGCCAAGGAAAAAGCCGTGAAAGCAGCCATGTGGTGGCACTTCTGCACTCCCTTTTGGATGCCTTTCACAGCTCCAGTGTGCCTGGAACTCAGGGCTTCCTGATTTTAAAAATCCTAGCCCTAGGCCGAACCCCAACCCTAAGACGAGAAAGGCAAATCAGCCAGGAATTAGGCATGTCCCCAAGGAAAAAGCTGTGGAGGCAGGCATGTTGTGGTACTTTTGCGCTCTTCTTGGGTAGTCCTTCGCAGCTGCTGTGTTCTTGGAACTCAGGGCTTTCTGGTTAATAGAACCCTTACCCCAGGCGTAAGTCAAACCTTAACACTAGGAAGGAAAATCAGCCTATGGTTCGGGATGGTCTCATGAGAATAGCAGCAGAGGCAGCCAAGTTGTGTCACTTTTGCGCTCCCCTTGGGATGCCTTTCGCAGCTGCAGTGTGCCTGGAGCCCAGGGCTTCCTGGTTTTAAAAGTCCTAGGCCTAAGCCTAACAGTAACCCTAGGAAGGTAAATCAGCCGCGTATTAGGGTTCTTCCTAAGGGAAAAGCCGTGAAAGCAGCCATGTTGTGGCACTTCTGCACTCCCTTTGGGATGTCTTTGGCAGATGCAGTAAGCCTGGAACTCAGGGCTTCCTAGTTAAAAATATCCTAGCCCTAGCCCGAACCCCAACCCTAAGACGAGAAAGGCAAATCAGCCAGGAATTAGGCATGTCCCCAAGGAAAAAGCTGTGGAGGCAGGCACGTTGTGGTACTTTTGCGCTCTTCTTGGGTAGTCCTTCGCAGATGCTGTGTTCTTGGAACTCAGGGCTTTCTGGTTAATAGAACTCTTACCCTAGGCGTAACTCAAACCTTAACCCTAGGAAGGAAAATCAGCCTATGGTTCAGGATGGTCTCATGAGAATAGAAGCAGAGGCAGCCAAGTTGTGTCGCTTCTGCGGCCCTGTTGGGATGCCTTTCGCAGCTGCATGTGCCTGGAGCCCAGGGCTTCCTGGTTTTAAAAGTCCTAGGCCTAAGCCTAACAGTAACCCTAGGAAGGTAAATCAGCCGAGTATTAGGGTTCTTCCTAAGGGAAAAGCCGTGAAAGCAGCCATGTTGTGGCACTTCTGCACTCCCTTTGGGATGCCTTTGGCAGATGCAGTAAGCCTGGAACTCAGGGCTTCCTGGTTAAAAAACTCCAAGCCCTAGGCTGAAGCCTAACCCTAACCCTAGGCAGGTAAATCAGCCTAGGTATAGGGATGGTGCCAAGGAAAAAGCTGTGAAAGCTGCCATGTTGTTGCACTTTTGTACTCCCCTTGGGATGCCTTGAACAGCTGCAGTGTGCCTGGATCTAAGGGCTTCCTAGTTTTAAAAATCCTAGCCCTAGGCCTAAGCCTTACAGTAACCCTGGGAAGGGAAATCATCCTGGTGTTAAGCTTCTTGCCAAGGTAAAAGCCGTGAAAGCAACCATGTGGTGGCACTTCTGCACTCCCTTTTGGATGCCTTTCACAGCTCCAGTGTGCCTGGAACTCAGGGCTTCCTGATTTTAAAAATCCTAGCCCTAGGCCGAACCCCAACCCTAAGACGAGAAAGGCAAATCAGCCAGGAATTAGGCATGTCCCCAAGGAAAAAGCTGTGGAGGCAGGCATGTTGTGGTACTTTTGCGCTCTTCTTGGGTAGTCCTTCGCAGCTGCTGTGTTCTTGGAACTCAGGGCTTTCTGGTTAATAGAACCCTTACCCTAGGCGTAACTCAAACCTTAACCCTAGGAAGGAAAATCAGCCTATGGTTCGGGATGGTCTCATGGAAATATCAGTGGTGGCAGCCAAGTTGTGTCACTTTTGCGCTCCCCTTGGGATGCCTTTCGCAGCTGCAGAGTGCCTGGAGCCCAGGGCTTCCTGGTTTTAAAAGTCCTAGGCCTAAGCCTAACAGTAACCCTAGGAAGGTAAATCAGCCGCGTATTAGGGTTCTTCCTAAGGGAAAAGCCGTGAAAGCAGCCATGTTGTGGTACTTCTGCACTCCCTTTGGGATGCCTTTTGCAGATGAAGTAAGCCTGGAACTCAGGGCTTCCTAGTTAAAAAAATCCTAGCCCTAGGCCGAACCCCAACCCTAAGACGAGAAAGGCAAATCAGCCAGGAATTAGGCATGTCCCCAAGGAAAAAGCTGTGGAGGCAGGCATGTTGTGGTACTTTTGCGCTCTTCTTGGGAAGTCCTTCGCAGCTGCTGTGTTCTTGGAACTCAGGGCTTTCTGGTTAATAGAACCCTTACCCTAGGCGTTACTCAAACCTTAACCCTAGGAAGGAAAATCAGCCTATGGTTCGGGATGGTCTCATGGAAATATCAGTGGTGGCAGCCAAGTTGTGTCACTTTTGCGCTCCCCTTGGGATGCCTTTCGCAGCTGCAGTGTGCCTGGAGCCCAGGGCTTCCTGGTTTTAAAAGTCCTAGGCCTAAGCCTAACAGTAACCCTAGGAAGGTAAATCAGCCGAGTATTAGGGTTCTTCCTAAGGGAAAAGCCGTGAAAGCAGCCATGTTGTGGCACTTCTGCACTCCCTTTGGGATGCCTTTGGCAGATGCAGTAAGCCTGGAACTCAGGGCTTCCTGGTTAAAAAACTCCAAGCCCTAGGCTGAAGCCTAACCCTAACCCTAGGCAGGTAAATCAGCCTAGGTATAGGGATGGTGCCAAGGAAAAAGCTGTGAAAGCTGCCATGTTGTTGCACTTTTGTACTCCCCTTGGGATGCCTTGAACAGCTGCAGTGTGCCTGGATCTAAGGGCTTCCTAGTTTTAAAAATCCTAGCCCTAGGCCTAAGCCTTACAGTAACCCTGGGAAGGGAAATCAGCCTGGTGTTAAGCTTCTTGCCAAGGTAAAAGCCGTGAAAGCAACCATGTGGTGGCACTTCTGCACTCCCTTTTGGATGCCTTTCACAGCTCCAGTGTGCCTGGAACTCAGGGCTTCCTGATTTTAAAAATCCTAGCCCTAGGCCGAACCCCAACCCTAAGACGAGAAAGGCAAATCAGCCAGGAATTAGGCATGTCCCCAAGGAAAAAGCTGTGGAGGCAGGCATGTTGTGGTACTTTTGCGCTCTTCTTGGGTAGTCCTTCGCAGCTGCTGTGTTCTTGGAACTCAGGGCTTTCTGGTTAATAGAACCCTTACCCTAGGCGTAACTCAAACCTTAACCCTAGGAAGGAAAATCAGCCTATGGTTCGGGATGGTCTCATGGAAATATCAGTGGTGGCAGCCAAGTTGTGTCACTTTTGCGCTCCCCTTGGGATGCCTTTCGCAGCTGCAGAGTGCCTGGAGCCCAGGGCTTCCTGGTTTTAAAAGTCCTAGGCCTAAGCCTAACAGTAACCCTAGGAAGGTAAATCAGCCGCGTATTAGGGTTCTTCCTAAGGGAAAAGCCGTGAAAGCAGCCATGTTGTGGTACTTCTGCACTCCCTTTGGGATGCCTTTTGCAGATGAAGTAAGCCTGGAACTCAGGGCTTCCTAGTTAAAAAAATCCTAGCCCTAGGCCGTACCCCAACCCTAAGACGAGAAAGGCAAATCAGCCAGGAATTAGGCATGTCCCCAAGGAAAAAGCTGTGGAGGCAGGCATGTTGTGGTACTTTTGCGCTCTTCTTGGGAAGTCCTTCGCAGCTGCTGTGTTCTTGGAACTCAGGGCTTTCTGGTTAATAGAACCCTTACCCTAGGCGTTACTCAAACCTTAACCCTAGGAAGGAAAATCAGCCTATGGTTCGGGATGGTCTCATGGAAATATCAGTGGTGGCAGCCAAGTTGTGTCACTTTTGCGCTCCCCTTGGGATGCCTTTCGCAGCTGCAGTGTGCCTGGAGCCCAGGGCTTCCTGGTTTTAAAAGTCCTAGGCCTAAGCCTAACAGTAACCCTAGGAAGGTAAATCAGCCGAGTATTAGGGTTCTTCCTAAGGGAAAAGCCGTGAAAGCAGCCATGTTGTGGCACTTTTGCACTCCCTTTGGGATGCCTTTGGCAGATGCAGTAAGCCTGGAACTCAGGGCTTCCTGGTTAAAAAACTCCAAGCCCTAGGCTGAACCCTAACCCTAACCCTAGGCAGATAAATCAGCCTAGGTATAGGGATGGTGCCAAGGAAAAAGCTGTGAAAGCTGCCATGTTGTTGCACTTTTGTACTCCCCTTGGGATGCCTTGAACAGCTGCATGTGCCTGGAGCCCAGGGCTTCCTAGTTTTAAAAATCCTAGCCCTAGGCCTTAGCCTTACAGTAACCCTGGGAAGGGAAATCAGCCTGGTGTTAGGCTTCTTGCCAAGGAAAAAGCCGTGAAAGCAGCCATGTTGTGGCACTTCTGCACTCCCTTTTGGATGCCTTTCACAGCTCCAGTGTGCCTGGAACTCAGGGCTTCCTGATTTTAAAAATCCTAGCCCTAGGCCGAACCCCAACCCTAAGACGAGAAAGGCAAATCAGCCAGGAATTAGGCATGTCCCCAAGGAAAAAGCTGTGGAGGCAGGCATGTTGTGGTACTTTTGCGCTCTTCTTGGGTAGTCCTTCGCAGCTGCTGTGTTCTTGGAACTCAGGGCTTTCTGGTTAATAGAACCCTTACCCCAGGCGTAAGTCAAACCTTAACACTAGGAAGGAAAATCAGCCTATGGTTCGGGATGGTCTCATGAGAATAGCAGCAGAGGCAGCCAAGCTGTGTCACTTTTGCGCTCCCCTTGGGATGCCTTTCGCAGCTGCAGTGTGCCTGGAGCCCAGGGCTTCCTGGTTTTAAAAGTCCTAGGCCTAAGCCTAACAGTAACCCTAGGAAGGTAAATCAGCCGCGTATTAGGGTTCTTCCTAAGGGAAAAGCCGTGAAAGCAGCCATGTTGTGGCACTTCTGCACTCCCTTTGGGATGCCTTTGGCAGATGCAGTAAGCCTGGAACTCAGGGCTTCTTAGTTAAAAATATCCTAGCCCTAGCCCGAACCCCAACCCTAAGACGAGAAAGGCAAATCAGCCAGGAATTAGGCATGTCCCCAAGGAAAAAGCTGTGGAGGCAGGCACGTTGTGGTACTTTTGCGCTCTTCTTGGGTAGTCCTTCGCAGATGCTGTGTTCTTGGAACTCAGGGCTTTCTGGTTAATAGAACTCTTACCCTAGGCGTAACTCAAACCTTAACCCTAGGAAGGAAAATCAGCCTATGGTTCAGGATGGTCTCATGAGAATAGAAGCAGAGGCAGCCAAGTTGTGTCGCTTCTGCGGCCCTGTTGGGATGCCTTTCGCAGCTGCATGTGCCTGGAGCCCAGGGCTTCCTGGTTTTAAAAGTCCTAGGCCTAAGCCTAACAGTAACCCTAGGAAGGTAAATCAGCCGAGTATTAGGGTTCTTCCTAAGGGAAAAGCCGTGAAAGCAGCCATGTTGTGGCACTTCTGCACTCCCTTTGGGATGCCTTTGGCAGATGCAGTAAGCCTGGAACTCAGGGCTTCCTGGTTAAAAAACTCCAAGCCCTAGGCTGAAGCCTAACCCTAACCCTAGGCAGGTAAATCCGCCTAGGTATAGGGATGGTGCCAAGGAAAAAGCTGTGAAAGCTGCCATGTTGTTGCACTTTTGTACTCCCCTTGGGATGCCTTGAACAGCTGCAGTGTGCCTGGAGCTAAGGGCTTCCTAGTTTTAAAAATCCTAGCGCTAGGCCTAAGCCTTACAGTAACCCTGGCAAGGGAAATCAGCCTGGTGTAAAGCTTCTTGCCAAGGAAAAAGCCGTGAAAGCAACCATGTTGTGGCACTTTTGCACTCCCTTTTGGATGCCTTTCACAGCTCCAGTGTGCCTGGAACTCAGGGCTTCCTGATTTTAAAAATCCTAGCCCTAGGCCGAACCCCAACCCTAAGACGAGAAAGGCAAATCAGCCAGGAATTAGGCATGTCCCCAAGGAAAAAGCTGTGGAGGCAGGCATGTTGTGGTACTTTTGCGCTCTTCTTGGGTAGTCCTTCGCAGCTGCTGTGTTCTTGGAACTCAGGGCTTTCTGGTTAATAGAACCCTTACCCTAGGCGTAACTCAAACCTTAACCCTAGGAAGGAAAATCAGCCTATGGTTCAGGATGGTCTCATGGAAATATCAGTGGTGGCAGCCAAGTTGTGTCACTTTTGCGCTCCCCTTGGGATGCCTTTCGCAGCTGCAGAGTGCCTGGAGCCCAGGGCTTCCTGGTTTTAAAAGTCCTAGGCCTAAGCCTAACAGTAACCCTAGGAAGGTAAATCAGCCGCGTATTAGGGTTCTTCCTAAGGGAAAAGCCGTGAAAGCAGCCATGTTGTGGCACTTCTGCACTCCCTCTGGGATGCCTTTGGCAGATGCAGTAAGCCTGGAACTCAGGGCTTCCTGGTTAAAAAACTCCAACACCTAGGCTGAAGCCTAAACATAACCCTAGGCAGATAAATCAGCCTATGTATAGGGATGGTGCCAAGGAAAAAGCTGTGAAAGCTGCCGTGTTGTTGCACTTTTGTACTCCCCTTCGGATGCCTTGAACAGCTGCAGTGAGCCTGGAACTAAGGGCTTCCTAGTTTTAGAAATCCTAGCCCTAGGTCTTAGCCTTACAGTAACCCTGGGAAGGGAAATCAGCCTGGTTTTAGGCTTCTTGCCAAGGAAAAAGCCGTGAAAGCAGCCATGTTGTGGCACTTTTGCACTCCCTTTTGGATGCCTTTCACAGCTCCAGTGTGCCTGGAACTCAGGGCTTCCTGATTTTAAAAGTCCTAGCCCTAGGCCTAACCCCAACCCTAAGACGAGAAAGGCAAATCAGCCAGGAATTAGGCATGTCCCCAAGGAAAAAGCTGTGGAGGCAGGCATGTTGTGGTACTTTTGCGCTCTTCTTGGGTAGTCCTTCGCAGCTGCTGTGTTCTTGGAACTCAGGGCTTTCTGGTTAATAGAACCCTTACCCTAGGCGTAACTCAAACCTTAACCCTAGGAAGGAAAATCAGCCTATGGTTCGGGATGGGCTCTTGGAAATATCAGTGGTGGCAGCCAAGTTGTGTCACTTTTGTGCTCCCCTTGGGATGCCTTTCGCAGCTGCAGAGTGCCTGGAGCCCAGGGCTTCCTGGTTTTAAAAGTCCTAGGCCTAAGCCTAACAGTAACCCTAGGAAGGTAAATCAGCCGCGTATTAGGGTTCTTCCTAAGGGAAAAGCCGTGAAAGCAGCCATGTTGTGGCACTTCTGCACTCCCTTTGGGTTGCTTTTGGCAGATGAAGTAAGCCTGGAACTCAGGGCTTCCTAGTTAAAAAAATCCTAGCCCTAGGCCGAACCCCAACCCTAAGACGAGAAAGGCAAATCAGCCAGGAATTAGGCATGTCCCCAAGGAAAAAGCTGTGGAGGCAGGCATGTTGTGGTACTTTTGCGCTCTTCTGGGGTAGTCCTTCGCAGCTGCTGTGTTCTTGGAACTCAGGGCTTTCTGGTTAATAGAACCCTTACCCCAGGCGTAAGTCAAACCTTAACCCTAGGAAGGAAAATCAGCCTATGGTTCGGGATGGTCTCATGGAAATATCAGTGGTGGCAGCCAAGTTGTGTCACTTTTGCGGCCCTGTTGGGATGCCTTTCGCAGCTGCAGTGTGCCTGGAGCCCAGGGCTTCCTGGTTTTAAAAGTCCTAGGCCTAAGCCTAACAGTAACCCTAGGAAGGTAAATCAGCCGAGTATTAGGGTTCTTCCTAAGGGAAAAGCCGTGAAAGCAGCCATGTTGTGGCACTTTTGCACTCCCTTTGGGATGCCTTTGGCAGATGCAGTAAGCCTGGAACTCAGGGCTTCCTGGTTAAAAAACTCCAAGCCCTAGGCTGAACCCTAACCCTAACCCTAGGCAGATAAATCAGCCTAGGTATAGGGATGGTGCCAAGGAAAAAGCTGTGAAAGCTGCCATGTTGTTGCACTTTTGTACTCCCCTTGGGATGCCTTGAACAGCTGCATGTGCCTGGAGCCCAGGGCTTCCTAGTTTTAAAAATCCTAGCCCTAGGCCTTAGCCTTACAGTAACGCTGGGAAGGGAAATCAGCCTGGTGTTAGGCTTCTTGCCAAGGAAAAAGCCGTGAAAGCAGCCATGTTGTGGCACTTCTGCACTCCCTTTTGGATGCCTTTCACAGCTCCAGTGTGCCTGGAACTCAGGGCTTCCTGATTTTAAAAATCCTAGCCCTAGGCCGAACCCCAACCCTTAGACGAGAAAGGCAAATCAGCCAGGAATTAGGCATGTCCCCAAGGAAAAAGCTGTGGAGGCAGGCATGTTGTGGTACTTTTGCGCTCTTCTTGGGTAGTCCTTCGCAGCTGCTGTGTTCTTGGAACTCAGGGCTTTCTGGTTAACAGAACCCTTACCCCAGGCGTAAGTCAAACCTTAACACTAGGAAGGAAAATCAGCCTATGGTTCGGGATGGTCTCATGAGAATAGCAGCAGAGGCAGCCAAGTTGTGTCACTTTTGCGCTCCCCTTGGGATGCCTTTCGCAGCTGCAGTGTGCCTGGAGCCCAGGGCTTCCTGGTTTTAAAAGTCCTAGGCCTAAGCCTAACAGTAACCCTAGGAAGGTAAATCAGCCGCGTATTAGGGTTCTTCCTAAGGGAAAAGCCGTGAAAGCAGCCATGTTGTGGCACTTCTGCACTCCCTTTGGGATGCCTTTGGCAGATGCAGTAAGCCTGGAACTCAGGGCTTCCTAGTTAAAAATATCCTAGCCCTAGCCCGAACCCCAACCCTAAGACGAGAAAGGCAAATCAGCCAGGAATTAGGCATGTCCCCAAGGAAAAAGCTGTGGAGGCAGGCACGTTGTGGTACTTTTGCGCTCTTCTTGGGTAGTCCTTCGCAGAGGCTGTGTTCTTGGAACTCAGGGCTTTCTGGTTAATAGAACTCTTACCCTAGGCGTAACTCAAACCTTCACCCTAGGAAGGAAAATCAGCCTATGGTTCAGGATGGTCTCATGAGAATAGAAGCAGAGGCAGCCAAGTTGTGTCGCTTCTGCGGCCCTGTTGGGATGCCTTTCGCAGCTGCATGTGCCTGGAGCCCAGGGCTTCCTGGTTTTAAAAGTCCTAGGCCTAAGCCTAACAGTAACCCTAGGAAGGTAAATCAGCCGAGTATTAGGGTTCTTCCTAAGGGAAAAGCCGTGAAAGCAGCCATGTTGTGGCACTTCTGCACTCCCTTTGGGATGCCTTTGGCAGATGCAGTAAGCCTGGAACTCAGGGCTTCCTGGTTAAAAAACTCCAAGCCCTAGGCTAAAGCCTAACCCTAACCCTAGGCAGGTAAATCAGCCTAGGTATAGGGATGGTGCCAAGGAAAAAGCTGTGAAAGCTGCCATGTTGTTGCACTTTTGTACTCCCCTTGGGATGCCTTGAACAGCTGCAGTGTGCCTGGATCTAAGGGCTTCCTAGTTTTAAAAATCCTAGCCCTAGGCCTAAGCCTTACAGTAACCCTGGGAAGGGAAATCAGCCTGGTGTTAAGCTTCTTGCCAAGGTAAAAGCCGTGAAAGCAACCATGTGGTGGCACTTCTGCACTCCCTTTTGGATGCCTTTCACAGCTCCAGTGTGCCTGGAACTCAGGGCTTCCTGATTTTAAAAATCCTAGCCCTAGGCCGAACCCCAACCCTAAGACGAGAAAGGCAAATCAGCCAGGAATTAGGCATGTCCCCAAGGAAAAAGCTGTGGAGGCAGGCATGTTTTGGTACTTTTGCGCTCTTCTTGGGTAGTCCTTCGCAGCTGCTGTGTTCTTGGAACTCAGGGCTTTCTGGTTAATAGAACCCTTACCCTAGGCGTAACTCAAACCTTAACCCTAGGAAGGAAAATCAGCCTATGGTTCGGGATGGTCTCATGGAAATATCAGTGGTGGCAGCCAAGTTGTGTCACTTTTGCGCTCCCCTTGGGATGCCTTTCGCAGCTGCAGAGTGCCTGGAGCCCAGGGCTTCCTGGTTTTAAAAGTCCTAGGCCTAAGCCTAACAGTAACCCTAGGAAGGTAAATCAGCCGCGTATTAGGGTTCTTCCTAAGGGAAAAGCCGTGAAAGCAGCCATGTTGTGGTACTTCTGCACTCCCTTTGGGATGCCTTTTGCAGATGAAGTAAGCCTGGAACTCAGGGCTTCCTAGTTAAAAAAATCCTAGCCCTAGGCCGAACCCCAACCCTAAGACGAGAAAGGCAAATCAGCCAGGAATTAGGCATGTCCCCAAGGAAAAAGCTGTGGAGGCAGGCATGTTGTGGTACTTTTGCGCTCTTCTTGGGAAGTCCTTCGCAGCTGCTGTGTTCTTGGAACTCAGGGCTTTCTGGTTAATAGAACCCTTACCCTAGGCGTTACTCAAACCTTAACCCTAGGAAGGAAAATCAGCCTATGGTTCGGGATGGTCTCATGGAAATATCAGTGGTGGCAGCCAAGTTGTGTCACTTTTGCGCTCCCCTTGGGATGCCTTTCGCAGCTGCAGTGTGCCTGGAGCCCAGGGCTTCCTGGTTTTAAAAGTCCTAGGCCTAAGCCTAACAGTAACCCTAGGAAGGTAAATCAGCCGAGTATTAGGGTTCTTCCTAAGGGAAAAGCCGTGAAAGCAGCCATGTTGTGGCACTTCTGCACTCCCTTTGGGATGCCTTTGGCAGATGCAGTAAGCCTGGAACTCAGGGCTTCCTGGTTAAAAAACTCCAAGCCCTAGGCTGAACCCTAACCCTAACCCTAGGCAGATAAATCAGCCTAGGTATAGGGATGGTGCCAAGGAAAAAGCTGTGAAAGCTGCCATGTTGTTGCACTTTTGTACTCCCCTTGGGATGCCTTGAACAGCTGCATGTGCCTGGAGCCCAGGGCTTCCTAGTTTTAAAAATCCTAGCCCTAGGCCTTAGCCTTACAGTAACCCTGGGAAGGGAAATCAGCCTGGTGTTAGGCTTCTTGCCAAGGAAAAAGCCGTGAAAGCAGCCATGTTGTGGCACTTCTGCACTCCCTTTTGGATGCCTTTCACAGCTCCAGTGTGCCTGGAACTCAGGGCTTCCTGATTTTAAAAATCCTAGCCCTAGGCCGAATCCCAACCCTAAGACGAGAAAGGCAAATCAGCCAGGAATTAGGCATGTCCCCAAGGAAAAAGCTGTGGAGGCAGGCATGTTGTGGTACTTTTGCGCTCTTCTTGGGTAGTCCTTCGCAGCTGCTGTGTTCTTGGAACTCAGGGCTTTCTGGTTAATAGAAACCTTACCCCAGGCGTAAGTCAAACCTTAACACTAGGAAGGAAAATCAGCCTATGGTTCGGGATGGTCTCATGAGAATAGCAGCAGAGGCAGCCAAGTTGTGTCACTTTTGCGCTCCCCTTGGGATGCCTTTCGCAGCTGCAGTGTGCCTGGAGCCCAGGGCTTCCTGGTTTTAAAAGTCCTAGGCCTAAGCCTAACAGTAACCCTAGGAAGGTAAATCAGCCGCGTATTAGGGTTCTTCCTAAGGGAAAAGCCGTGAAAGCAGCCATGTTGTGGCACTTCTGCACTCCCTTTGGGATGCCTTTGGCAGATGCAGTAAGCCTGGAACTCAGGGCTTCCTAGTTAAAAATATCCTAGCCCTAGCCCGAACCCCAACCCTAAGACGAGAAAGGCAAATCAGCCAGGAATTAGGCATGTCCCCAAGGAAAAAGCTGTGGAGGCAGGCACGTTGTGGTACTTTTGCGCTCTTCTTGGGTAGTCCTTCGCAGATGCTGTGTTCTTGGAACTCAGGGCTTTCTGGTTAATAGAACTCTTACCCTAGGCGTAACTCAAACCTTAACCCTAGGAAGGAAAATCAGCCTATGGTTCAGGATGGTCTCATGAGAATAGAAGCAGAGGCAGCCAAGTTGTGTCGCTTCTGCGGCCCTGTTGGGATGCCTTTCGCAGCTGCATGTGCCTGGAGCCCAGGGCTTCCTGGTTTTAAAAGTCCTAGGCCTAAGCCTAACAGTAACCCTAGGAAGGTAAATCAGCCGAGTATTAGGGTTCTTCCTAAGGGAAAAGCCGTGAAAGCAGCCATGTTGTGGCACTTCTGCACTCCCTTTGGGATGCCTTTGGCAGATGCAGTAAGCCTGGAACTCAGGGCTTCCTGGTTAAAAAACTCCAAGCCCTAGGCTGAAGCCTAACCCTAACCCTAGGCAGGTAAATCAGCCTAGGTATAGGGATGGTGCCAAGGAAAAAGCTGTGAAAGCTGCCATGTTGTTGCACTTTTGTACTCCCCTTGGGATGCCTTGAACAGCTGCAGTGTGCCTGGAGCTAAGGGCTTCCTAGTTTTAAAAATCCTAGCGCTAGGCCTAAGCCTTACAGTAACCCTGGCAAGGGAAATCAGCCTGGTGTAAAGCTTCTTGCCAAGGAAAAAGCCGTGAAAGCAACCATGTTGTGGCACTTTTGCACTCCCTTTTGGATGCCTTTCACAGCTCCAGTGTGCCTGGAACTCAGGGCTTCCTGATTTTAAAAATCCTAGCCCTAGGCCGAACCCCAACCCTAAGACGAGAAAGGCAAATCAGCCAGGAATTAGGCATGTCCCCAAGGAAAAAGCTGTGGAGGCAGGCATGTTGTGGTACTTTTGCGCACTTCTTGGGTAGTCCTTCGCAGCTGCTGTGTTCTTGGAACTCAGGGCTTTCTGGTTAATAGAACCCTTACCCTAGGCGTAACTCAAACCTTAACCCTAGGAAGGAAAATCAGCCTATGGTTCGGGATGGTCTCATGGAAATATCAGTGGTGGCAGCCAAGTTGTGTCACTTTTGCGCTCCCCTTGGGATGCCTTTCGCAGCTGCATGTGCCTGGAGCCCAGGGCTTCCTGGTTTTAAAAGTCCTAGGCCTAAGCCTAACAGTAACCCTAGGAAGGTAAATCAGCCGGGTATTAGGGTTCTTCCTAAGGGAAAAGCCGTGAAAGCAGCCATGTTGTGGCACTTCTGCACTCCCTTTGGGATGCCTTTGGCAGATGCAGTAAGCCTGGAACTCAGGGCTTCCTGGTTAAAAAACTCCAAGCCCTAGGCTGAAGCCTAACCCTTAGCCTAGGCAGGTAAATCAGCCTAGGTATAGGGATGGTGCCAAGGAAAAAGCTGTGAAAGCTGCCATGTTGTTGCACTTTTGTACTCCCCTTGGGATGCCTTGAACAGCTGCAGTGTGCCTGGAGCTAAGGGCTTCCTAGTTTTAAAAATCCTAGCGCTAGGCCTAAGCCTTACAGTAACCCTGGCAAGGGAAATCAGCCTGGTGTAAAGCTTCTTGCCAAGGAAAAAGCCGTGAAAGCAACCATGTTGTGGCACTTTTGCACTCCCTTTTGGATGCCTTTCACAGCTCCAGTGTGCCTGGAACTCAGGGCTTCCTGATTTTAAAAATCCTAGCCCTAGGCCGAACCCCAACCCTAAGACGAGAAAGGCAAATCAGCCAGGAATTAGGCATGTCCCCAAGGAAAAAGCTGTGGAGGCAGGCATGTTGTGGTACTTTTGCGCACTTCTTGGGTAGTCCTTCGCAGCTGCTGTGTTCTTGGAACTCAGGGCTTTCTGGTTAATAGAACCCTTACCCTAGGCGTAACTCAAACCTTAACCCTACGAAGGAAAATCAGCCTATGGTTCGGGATGGGCTCTTGGAAATATCAGTGGTGGCAGCCAAGTTGTGTCACTTTTGTGCTCCCCTTGGGATGCCTTTCGCAGCTGCAGAGTGCCTGGAGCCCAGGGCTTCCTGGTTTTAAAAGTCCTAGGCCTAAGCCTAACAGTAACCCTAGGAAGGTAAATCAGCCGCGTATTAGGGTTCTTCCTAAGGGAAAAGCCGTGAAAGCAGCCATGTTGTGGCACTTCTGCACTCCCTTTGGGTTGCTTTTGGCAGATGAAGTAAGCCTGGAACTCAGGGCTTCCTAGTTAAAAAAATCCTAGCCCTAGGCCGAACCCCAACCCTAAGACGAGAAAGGCAAATCAGCCAGGAATTAGGCATGTCCCCAAGGAAAAAGCTGTGGAGGCAGGCATGTTGTGGTACTTTTGCGCTCTTCTGGGGTAGTCCTTCGCAGCTGCTGTGTTCTTGGAACTCAGGGCTTTCTGGTTAATAGAACCCTCACCCCAGGCGTAAGTCAAACCTTAACCCTAGGAAGGAAAATCAGCCTATGATTCGGGATGGTCTCATGGAAATATCAGTGGTGGCAGCCAAGTTGTGTCACTTTTGCGCTCCCCTTGGGATGCCTTTTGCAGCTGCAGTGTGCCTGGAGCCCAGGGCTTCCTGGTTTTAAAAGTCCTAGGCCTAAGCCTAACAGTAACCCTAGGAAGGTAAATCAGCCGCGTATTAGGGTTCTTCCTAAGGGAAAAGCCGTGAAAGCAGCCATGTTGTGGCACTTCTGCACTCCCTTTGGGATGCCTTTTGCAGATGAAGTAAGCCTGGAACTCAGGGCTTCCTAGTTAAAAAAATCCTAGCCCTAGGCCGAACTCCAGCCTAAGACGAGAAAGGCAAATCAGCCAGGAATTAGGCATGTCCCCAAGGAAAAAGCTGTGGAGGCAGGCATGTTGTGGTACTTTTGCGCTCTTCTTGGGAAGTCCTTCGCAGCTGCTGTGTTCTTGGAACTCGGGGCTTTCTGGTTAATAGAACCCTTACCCTAGGCGTAACTCAAACCTTAACCCTAGGAAGGAAAATCAGCCTATGGTTCGGGATGGTCTCATGGAAATATCAGTGGTGGCAGCCAAGTTGTGTCACTTTTGCGCTCCCCTTGGGATGCCTTTCGCAGCTGCAGTGTGCCTGGAGCCCAGGGCTTCCTGGTTTTAAAAGTCCTAGGCCTAAGCCTAACAGTAACCCTAGGAAGGTAAATCAGCCGAGTATTAGGGTTCTTCCTAAGGGAAAAGCCGTGAAAGCAGCCATGTTGTGGCACTTTTGCACTCCCTTTGGGATGCCTTTGGCAGATGCAGTAAGCCTGGAACTCAGGGCTTCCGGGTTAAAATCTCCAAGCCCTAGGCTGAAGCCTAACCCTAACCCTAGGCAGATAAATCAGCCTAGGTATAGGGATGGTGCCAAGGAAAAAGCTGTGAAAGCTGCCATGTTGTTGCACTTTTGTACTCCCCTTGGGATGCCTTGAACAGCTGCATGTGCCTGGAGCTAACGGCTTCCTAGTTTTAAAAATCCTAGCCCTAGTCCTTAGCCTTACAGTAACACTGGGAAGGGAAATCAGCCTGGTGTTAGGCTTCTTGCCAGGAAAAAGCCGTGAAAGCAGCCATGTTGTGGCACTTCTGCACTCCCTTTTGGATGCCTTTCACAGCTCCAGTGTGCCTGGAACTCAGGGCTTCCTGATTTTAAAAATCCTAGCCCTAGGCCGAACCCCAACCCTAAGACGAGAAAGGCAAATCAGCCAGGAATTAGGCATGTCCCCAAGGAAAAAGCTGTGGAGGCAGGCATGTTGTGGTACTTTTGTGCTCTTCTTGGCTAGTCCTTCGCAGCTGCTGTGTTCTTGGAACTCAGGGCTTTCTGGTTAATAGAACCCTTACCCCAGGCGTAAGTCAAACCTTAACCCTAGGAAGGAAAATCAGCCTATGGTTCGGGATGGGCTCATGGAAATATCAGTGGTGGCAGCCAAGTTGTGTCACTTTTGTGCTCCCCTTGGGATGCCTTTCGCAGCTGCAGAGTGCCTGGAGCCCAGGGCTTCCTGGTTTTAAAAGTCCTAGGCCTAAGCCTAACAGTAACCCTAGGAAGGTAAATCAGCCGCGTATTAGGGTTCTTCCTAAGGGAAAAGCCGTGAATGCAGCCATGTTGTGGCACTTCTGCACTCCCTTTGGGTTGCTTTTGGCAGATGAAGTAAGCCTGGAACTCAGGGCTTCCTAGTTAAAAAAATCCTAGCCCTAGGCCGAACCCCAACCCTAAGACGAGAAAGGCAAATCAGCCAGGAATTAGGCATGTCCCCAAGGAAAAAGCTGTGGAGGCAGGCATGTTGTGGTACTTTTGCGCTCTTCTTGGGTAGTCCTTCGCAGCTGCTGTGTTCTTGGAACTCAGGGCTTTCTGGTTAATAGAACCCTTACCCTAGGCGTAACTCAAACCTTAATCCTAGGAAGGAAAATCAGCCTATGATTCGGGATGGTCTCATGGAAATATCAGTGGTGGCAGCCAAGTTGTGTCACTTTTGCGCTCCCCTTGGGATGCCTTTCGCAGCTGCAGTGTGCCTGGAGCCCAGGGCTTCCTGGTTTTAAAAGTCCTAGGCCTAAGCCCAACAGTAACCCTAGGAAGGTAAATCAGCCGCGTATTAGGGTTATTCCTAAGGGAAAAGCCGTGAAAGCAGCCATGTTGTGGCACTTCTGCACTCCCTTTGGGATACCTTTGGCAGATGCAGTAAGCCTGGAACTCAGGGCTTCCTGGTTAAAAAACTCCAAGACCTAGGCTGAAGCCTAACCCTAACCCTAGGCAGATAAATCAGCCTAGGTATAGGGATGGTGCCAAGGAAAAAGCTGTGAAAGCTGCCATGTTGTTGCACTTTTGTACTCCTCTTCGGATGCCTTGAACAGCTGCAGTGAGCCTGGAACTAAGGGCTTCCTAGTTTTAGAAATCCTAGCCCTAGGTCTTAGCCTTACAGTAACCCTGGGAAGGGAAATCAGCCTGGTGTTAGGCTTCTTGCCAAGGAAAAAGCCGTGAAAGCAGCCATGTTGTGGCACTTTTGCACTCCCTTTTGGATGCCTTTCACAGCTCCAGTGTGCCTGGAACTCAGGGCTTCCTGATTTTAAAAGTCCTAGCCCTAGGCCGAACCCCAAACCTAAGACGAGAAAGGCAAATCAGCCAGGAATTAGGCATGTCCCCAAGGAAAAAGCTGTGGAGGCAGGCATGTTGTGGTACTTTTGCGCTCTTCTTGGCTAGTCCTTCGCAGCTGCTGTGTTCTTGGAACTCAGGGCTTTCTGGTTAATAGAACCCTTACCCTAGGCGTAACTCAAACCTTAACCCTAGGAAGGAAAATCAGCCTATGGTTCGGGATGGGCTCATGGAAATATCAGAGGTGGCAGCCAAGTTGTGTCACTTTTGTGCTCCCCTTGGGATGCCTTTCGCAGCTGCAGAGTGCCTGGAGCCCTGGGCTTCCTGGTTTTAAAAGTCCTAGGCCTAAGCCTAACAGTAACCCTAGGAAGGTAAATCAGCCGCGTATTAGGGTTCTTCCTAAGGGAAAAGCCGTGAAAGCAGCCATGTTGTGGCACTTCTGCACTCCCTTTGGGTTGCTTTTGGCAGATGCAGTAAGCCTGGAACTCAGGGCTTCCTAGTTAAAAAAATCCTAGCCCTAGGCCGAACCCCAACCCTAAGACGAGAAAGGCAAATCAGCCAGGAATTAGGCATGTCCCCAAGGAAAAAGCTGTGGAGGCAGGCATGTTGTGGTACTTTTGCGCTCTTCTGGGGTAGTCCTTCGCAGCTGCTGTGTTCTTGGAACTCAGGGCTTTCTGGTTAATAGAACCCTTACCCCAGGCGTAACTCAAACCTTAACCCTAGGAAGGAAAATCAGCCTATGATTCGGGATGGTCTCATGGAAATATCAGTGGTGGCAGCCAAGTTGTGTCACTTTTGCGCTCCCCTTGGGATGCCTTTCGCAGCTGCAGTGTGCCTGGAGCCCAGGGCTTCCTGGTTTTAAAAGTCCTAGGCCTAAGCCTAACAGTAACCCTAGGAAGGTAAATCAGCCGGGTATTAGTGTTCTTCCTAAGGGAAAAGCCGTGAAAGCAGCCATGTTGTGGCACTTCTGCACTCCCTTTGGGATACCTTTGGCAGATGCAGTAAGCCTGGAACTCAGGGCTTCCTGGTTAAAAAACTCCAAGACCTAGGCTGAAGCCTAACCCTAACCCTAGGCAGATAAATCAGCCTAGGTATAGGGATGGTGCCAAGGAAAAAGCTGTGAAAGCTGCCATGTTGTTGCACTTTTGTACTCCCCTTCGGATGCCTTGAACAGCTGCAGTGAGCCTGGAACTAAGGGCTTCCTAGTTTTAGAAATCCTAGCCCTAGGTCTTAGCCTTACAGTAACCCTGGGAAGGGAAATCAGCCTGGTGTTAGGCTTCTTGCCAAGGAAAAAGCCGTGAAAGCAGCCAAGTTGTGGCACTTTTGCACTCCCTTTTGGATGCCTTTCACAGCTCCAGTGTGCCTGGAACTCAGGGCTTCCTGATTTTAAAAGTCCTAGCCCTAGGCCGAACCCCAAACCTAAGACGAGAAAGGCAAATCAGCCAGGAATTAGGCATGTCCCCAAGGAAAAAGCTGTGGAGGCAGGCATGTTGTGGTACTTTTGCGCTCTTCTTGGGAAGTCCTTCGCAGCTGCTGTGTTCTTGGAACTCAGGGCTTTCTGGTTAATAGAACCCTTACCCTAGGCGTTACTCAAACCTTAACCCTAGGAAGGAAAATCAGCCTATGGTTCGGGATGGTCTCATGGAAATATCAGTGGTGGCAGCCAAGTTGTGTCACTTTTGCGCTCCCCTTGGGATGCCTTTCGCAGCTGCAGTGTGCCTGGAGCCCAGGGCTTCCTGGTTTTAAAAGTCCTAGGCCTAAGCCTAACAGTAACCCTAGGAAGGTAAATCAGCCGAGTATTAGGGTTCTTCCTAAGGGAAAAGCCGTGAAAGCAGCCATGTTGTGGCACTTTTGCACTCCCTTTGGGATGCCTTTGGCAGATGCAGTAAGCCTGGAACTCAGGGCTTCCTGGTTAAAAAACTCCAAGCCCTAGGCTGAACCCTAACCCTAACCCTAGGCAGATAAATCAGCCTAGGTATAGGGATGGTGCCAAGGAA
The DNA here is from genome assembly GCA_036010785.1 of Ammospiza maritima maritima. Lineage (NCBI taxonomy): Eukaryota > Metazoa > Chordata > Aves > Passeriformes > Passerellidae > Ammospiza > Ammospiza maritima. Next base: position 222,109 of record JAYKTQ010000152.1, read on the forward strand.
AAAGCTGTGAAAGCTGCCATGTTGTTGCACTTTTGTACTCCCCTTGGGATGCCTTGAACAGCTGCATGTGCCTGGAGCCCAGGGCTTCCTAGTTTTAAAAATCCTAGCCCTAGGCCTTAGCCTTACAGTAACCCTGGGAAGGGAAATCAGCCTGGTGTTAGGCTTCTTGCCAAGGAAAAAGCCGTGAAAGCAGCCATGTTGTGGCACTTCTGCACTCCCTTTTGGATGCCTTTCACAGCTCCAGTGTGCCTGGAACTCAGGGCTTCCTGATTTTAAAAATCCTAGCCCTAGGCCGAATCCCAACCCTAAGACGAGAAAGGCAAATCAGCCAGGAATTAGGCATGTCCCCAAGGAAAAAGCTGTGGAGGCAGGCATGTTGTGGTACTTTTGCGCTCTTCTTGGGTAGTCCTTCGCAGCTGCTGTGTTCTTGGAACTCAGGGCTTTCTGGTTAATAGAACCCTTACCCCAGGCGTAAGTCAAACCTTAACACTAGGAAGGAAAATCAGCCTATGGTTCGGGATGGTCTCATGAGAATAGCAGCAGAGGCAGCCAAGTTGTGTCACTTTTGCGCTCCCCTTGGGATGCCTTTCGCAGCTGCAGTGTGCCTGGAGCCCAGGGCTTCCTGGTTTTAAAAGTCCTAGGCCTAAGCCTAACAGTAACCCTAGGAAGGTAAATCAGCCGCGTATTAGGGTTCTTCCTAAGGGAAAAGCCGTGAAAGCAGCCATGTTGTGGCACTTCTGCACTCCCTTTGGGATGCCTTTGGCAGATGCAGTAAGCCTGGAACTCAGGGCTTCCTAGTTAAAAATATCCTAGCCCTAGCCCGAACCCCAACCCTAAGACGAGAAAGGCAAATCAGCCAGGAATTAGGCATGTCCCCAAGGAAAAAGCTGTGGAGGCAGGCACGTTGTGGTACTTTTGCGCTCTTCTTGGGTAGTCCTTCGCAGATGCTGTGTTCTTGGAACTCAGGGCTTTCTGGTTAATAGAACTCTTACCCTAGGCGTAACTCAAACCTTAACCCTAGGAAGGAAAATCAGCCTATGGTTCAGGATGGTCTCATGAGAATAGAAGCAGAGGCAGCCAAGTTGTGTCGCTTCTGCGGCCCTGTTGGGATGCCTTTCGCAGCTGCATGTGCCTGGAGCCCAGGGCTTCCTGGTTTTAAAAGTCCTAGGCCTAAGCCTAACAGTAACCCTAGGAAGGTAAATCAGCCGAGTATTAGGGTTCTTCCTAAGGGAAAAGCCGTGAAAGCAGCCATGTTGTGGCACTTCTGCACTCCCTTTGGGATGCCTTTGGCAGATGCAGTAAGCCTGGAACTCAGGGCTTCCTGGTTAAAAAACTCCAAGCCCTAGGCTGAAGCCTAACCCTAACCCTAGGCAGGTAAATCAGCCTAGGTATAGGGATGGTGCCAAGGAAAAAGCTGTGAAAGCTGCCATGTTGTTGCACTTTTGTACTCCCCTTGGGATGCCTTGAACAGCTGCAGTGTGCCTGGAGCTAAGGGCTTCCTAGTTTTAAAAATCCTAGCGCTAGGCCTAAGCCTTACAGTAACCCTGGCAAGGGAAATCAGCCTGGTGTAAAGCTTCTTGCCAAGGAAAAAGCCGTGAAAGCAACCATGTTGTGGCACTTTTGCACTCCCTTTTGGATGCCTTTCACAGCTCCAGTGTGCCTGGAACTCAGGGCTTCCTGATTTTAAAAATCCTAGCCCTAGGCCGAACCCCAACCCTAAGACGAGAAAGGCAAATCAGCCAGGAATTAGGCATGTCCCCAAGGAAAAAGCTGTGGAGGCAGGCATGTTGTGGTACTTTTGCGCACTTCTTGGGTAGTCCTTCGCAGCTGCTGTGTTCTTGGAACTCAGGGCTTTCTGGTTAATAGAACCCTTACCCTAGGCGTAACTCAAACCTTAAGCCTAGGAAGGAAAATCAGCCTATGGTTCGGGATGGTCTCATGGAAATATCAGTGGTGGCAGCCAAGTTGTGTCACTTTTGCGCTCCCCTTGGGATGCCTTTCGCAGCTGCATGTGCCTGGAGCCCAGGGCTTCCTGGTTTTAAAAGTCCTAGGCCTAAGCCTAACAGTAACCCTAGGAAGGTAAATCAGCCGGGTATTAGGGTTCTTCCTAAGGGAAAAGCCGTGAAAGCAGCCATGTTGTGGCACTTCTACACTCCCTTTGGGATGCCTTTGGCAGATGCAGTAAGCCTGGAACTCAGGGCTTCCTGGTTAAAAAACTCCAAGCCCTAGGCTGAAGCCTAACCCTAACCCTAGGCAGGTAAATCAGCCTAGGTATAGGGATGGTGCCAAGGAAAAAGCTGTGAAAGCTGCCATGTTGTTGCACTTTTGTACTCCCCTTGGGATGCCTTGAACAGCTGCAGTGTGCCTGGAGCTAAGGGCTTCCTAGTTTTAAAAATCCTAGCGCTAGGCCTAAGCCTTACAGTAACCCTGGCAAGGGAAATCAGCCTGGTGTAAAGCTTCTTGCCAAGGAAAAAGCCGTGAAAGCAACCATGTTGTGGCACTTTTGCACTCCCTTTTGGATGCCTTTCACAGCTCCAGTGTGCCTGGAACTCAGGGCTTCCTGATTTTAAAAATCCTAGCCCTAGGCCGAACCCCAACCCTAAGACGAGAAAGGCAAATCAGCCAGGAATTAGGCATGTCCCCAAGGAAAAAGCTGTGGAGGCAGGCATGTTGTGGTACTTTTGCGCACTTCTTGGGTAGTCCTTCGCAGCTGCTGTGTTCTTGGAACTCAGGGCTTTCTGGTTAATAGAACCCTTACCCTAGGCGTAACTCAAACCTTAACCCTACGAAGGAAAATCAGCCTATGGTTCGGGATGGGCTCTTGGAAATATCAGTGGTGGCAGCCAAGTTGTGTCACTTTTGTGCTCCCCTTGGGATGCCTTTCGCAGCTGCAGAGTGCCTGGAGCCCAGGGCTTCCTGGTTTTAAAAGTCCTAGGCCTAAGCCTAACAGTAACCCTAGGAAGGTAAATCAGCCGCGTATTAGGGTTCTTCCTAAGGGAAAAGCCGTGAAAGCAGCCATGTTGTGGCACTTCTGCACTCCCTTTGGGTTGCTTTTGGCAGATGAAGTAAGCCTGGAACTCAGGGCTTCCTAGTTAAAAAAATCCTAGCCCTAGGCCGAACCCCAACCCTAAGACGAGAAAGGCAAATCAGCCAGGAATTAGGCATGTCCCCAAGGAAAAAGCTGTGGAGGCAGGCATGTTGTGGTACTTTTGCGCTCTTCTGGGGTAGTCCTTCGCAGCTGCTGTGTTCTTGGAACTCAGGGCTTTCTGGTTAATAGAACCCTTACCCCAGGCGTAAGTCAAACCTTAACCCTAGGAAGGAAAATCAGCCTATGATTCGGGATGGTCTCATGGAAATATCAGTGGTGGCAGCCAAGTTGTGTCACTTTTGCGCTCCCCTTGGGATGCCTTTTGCAGCTGCAGTGTGCCTGGAGCCCAGGGCTTCCTGGTTTTAAAAGTCCTAGGCCTAAGCCTAACAGTAACCCTAGGAAGGTAAATCAGCCGCGTATTAGGGTTCTTCCTAAGGGAAAAGCCGTGAAAGCAGCCATGTTGTGGCACTTCTGCACTCCCTTTGGGATGCCTTTTGCAGATGAAGTAAGCCTGGAACTCAGGGCTTCCTAGTTAAAAAAATCCTAGCCCTAGGCCGAACTCCAGCCTAAGACGAGAAAGGCAAATCAGCCAGGAATTAGGCATGTCCCCAAGGAAAAAGCTGTGGAGGCAGGCATGTTGTGGTACTTTTGCGCTCTTCTTGGGAAGTCCTTCGCAGCTGCTGTGTTCTTGGAACTCGGGGCTTTCTGGTTAATAGAACCCTTACCCTAGGCGTAACTCAAACCTTAACCCTAGGAAGGAAAATCAGCCTATGGTTCGGGATGGTCTCATGGAAATATCAGTGGTGGCAGCCAAGTTGTGTCACTTTTGCGCTCCCCTTGGGATGCCTTTCGCAGCTGCAGTGTGCCTGGAGCCCAGGGCTTCCTGGTTTTAAAAGTCCTAGGCCTAAGCCTAACAGTAACCCTAGGAAGGTAAATCAGCCGAGTATTAGGGTTCTTCCTAAGGGAAAAGCCGTGAAAGCAGCCATGTTGTGGCACTTTTGCACTCCCTTTGGGATGCCTTTGGCAGATGCAGTAAGCCTGGAACTCAGGGCTTCCGGGTTAAAATCTCCAAGCCCTAGGCTGAAGCCTAACCCTAACCCTAGGCAGATAAATCAGCCTAGGTATAGGGATGGTGCCAAGGAAAAAGCTGTGAAAGCTGCCATGTTGTTGCACTTTTGTACTCCCCTTGGGATGCCTTGAACAGCTGCATGTGCCTGGAGCTAACGGCTTCCTAGTTTTAAAAATCCTAGCCCTAGTCCTTAGCCTTACAGTAACACTGGGAAGGGAAATCAGCCTGGTGTTAGGCTTCTTGCCAGGAAAAAGCCGTGAAAGCAGCCATGTTGTGGCACTTCTGCACTCCCTTTTGGATGCCTTTCACAGCTCCAGTGTGCCTGGAACTCAGGGCTTCCTGATTTTAAAAATCCTAGCCCTAGGCCGAACCCCAACCCTAAGACGAGAAAGGCAAATCAGCCAGGAATTAGGCATGTCCCCAAGGAAAAAGCTGTGGAGGCAGGCATGTTGTGGTACTTTTGTGCTCTTCTTGGCTAGTCCTTCGCAGCTGCTGTGTTCTTGGATCTCAGGGCTTTCTGGTTAATAGAACTCTTACCCCAGGCGTAAGTCAAACCTTAACCCTAGGAAGGAAAATCAGCCTATGGTTCGGGATGGGCTCATGGAAATATCAGTGGTGGCAGCCAAGTTGTGTCACTTTTGTGCTCCCCTTGGGATGCCTTTCGCAGCTGCAGAGTGCCTGGAGCCCAGGGCTTCCTGGTTTTAAAAGTCCTAGGCCTAAGCCTAACAGTAACCCTAGGAAGGTAAATCAGCCGCGTATTAGGGTTCTTCCTAAGGGAAAAGCCGTGAATGCAGCCATGTTGTGGCACTTCTGCACTCCCTTTGGGTTGCTTTTGGCAGATGAAGTAAGCCTGGAACTCAGGGCTTCCTAGTTAAAAAAATCCTAGCCCTAGGCCGAACCCCAACCCTAAGACGAGAAAGGCAAATCAGCCAGGAATTAGGCATGTCCCCAAGGAAAAAGCTGTGGAGGCAGGCATGTTGTGGTACTTTTGCGCTCTTCTTGGGTAGTCCTTCGCAGCTGCTGTGTTCTTGGAACTCAGGGCTTTCTGGTTAATAGAACCCTTACCCTAGGCGTAACTCAAACCTTAATCCTAGGAAGGAAAATCAGCCTATGATTCGGGATGGTCTCATGGAAATATCAGTGGTGGCAGCCAAGTTGTGTCACTTTTGCGCTCCCCTTGGGATGCCTTTCGCAGCTGCAGTGTGCCTGGAGCCCAGGGCTTCCTGGTTTTAAAAGTCCTAGGCCTAAGCCTAACAGTAACCCTAGGAAGGTAAATCAGCCGCGTATTAGGGTTATTCCTAAGGGAAAAGCCGTGAAAGCAGCCATGTTGTGGCACTTCTGCACTCCCTTTGGGATACCTTTGGCAGATGCAGTAAGCCTGGAACTCAGGGCTTCCTGGTTAAAAAACTCCAAGACCTAGGCTGAAGCCTAACCCTAACCCTAGGCAGATAAATCAGCCTAGGTATAGGGATGGTGCCAAGGAAAAAGCTGTGAAAGCTGCCATGTTGTTGCACTTTTGTACTCCTCTTCGGATGCCTTGAACAGCTGCAGTGAGCCTGGAACTAAGGGCTTCCTAGTTTTAGAAATCCTACCCTAGGTCTTAGCCTTACAGTAACCCTGGGAAGGGAAATCAGCCTGGTGTTAGGCTTCTTGCCAAGGAAAAAGCCGTGAAAGCAGCCATGTTGTGGCACTTTTGCACTCCCTTTTGGATGCCTTTCACAGCTCCAGTGTGCCTGGAACTCAGGGCTTCCTGATTTTAAAAGTCCTAGCCCTAGGCCGAACCCCAAACCTAAGACGAGAAAGGCAAATCAGCCAGGAATTAGGCATGTCCCCAAGGAAAAAGCTGTGGAGGCAGGCATGTTGTGGTACTTTTGCGCTCTTCTTGGCTAGTCCTTCGCAGCTGCTGTGTTCTTGGAACTCAGGGCTTTCTGGTTAATAGAACCCTTACCCTAGGCGTAACTCAAACCTTAACCCTAGGAAGGAAAATCAGCCTATGGTTCGGGATGGGCTCATGGAAATATCAGAGGTGGCAGCCAAGTTGTGTCACTTTTGTGCTCCCCTTGGGATGCCTTTCGCAGCTGCAGAGTGCCTGGAGCCCTGGGCTTCCTGGTTTTAAAAGTCCTAGGCCTAAGCCTAACAGTAACCCTAGGAAGGTAAATCAGCCGCGTATTAGGGTTCTTCCTAAGGGAAAAGCCGTGAAAGCAGCCATGTTGTGGCACTTCTGCACTCCCTTTGGGTTGCTTTTGGCAGATGCAGTAAGCCTGGAACTCAGGGCTTCCTAGTTAAAAAAATCCTAGCCCTAGGCCGAACCCCAACCCTAAGACGAGAAAGGCAAATCAGCCAGGAATTAGGCATGTCCCCAAGGAAAAAGCTGTGGAGGCAGGCATGTTGTGGTACTTTTGCGCTCTTCTGGGGTAGTCCTTCGCAGCTGCTGTGTTCTTGGAACTCAGGGCTTTCTGGTTAATAGAACCCTTACCCCAGGCGTAACTCAAACCTTAACCCTAGGAAGGAAAATCAGCCTATGATTCGGGATGGTCTCATGGAAATATCAGTGGTGGCAGCCAAGTTGTGTCACTTTTGCGCTCCCCTTGGGATGCCTTTCGCAGCTGCAGTGTGCCTGGAGCCCAGGGCTTCCTGGTTTTAAAAGTCCTAGGCCTAAGCCTAACAGTAACCCTAGGAAGGTAAATCAGCCGGGTATTAGTGTTCTTCCTAAGGGAAAAGCCGTGAAAGCAGCCATGTTGTGGCACTTCTGCACTCCCTTTGGGATACCTTTGGCAGATGCAGTAAGCCTGGAACTCAGGGCTTCCTGGTTAAAAAACTCCAAGACCTAGGCTGAAGCCTAACCCTAACCCTAGGCAGATAAATCAGCCTAGGTATAGGGATGGTGCCAAGGAAAAAGCTGTGAAAGCTGCCATGTTGTTGCACTTTTGTACTCCCCTTCGGATGCCTTGAACAGCTGCAGTGAGCCTGGAACTAAGGGCTTCCTAGTTTTAGAAATCCTAGCCCTAGGTCTTAGCCTTACAGTAACCCTGGGAAGGGAAATCAGCCTGGTGTTAGGCTTCTTGCCAAGGAAAAAGCCGTGAAAGCAGCCAAGTTGTGGCACTTTTGCACTCCCTTTTGGATGCCTTTCACAGCTCCAGTGTGCCTGGAACTCAGGGCTTCCTGATTTTAAAAGTCCTAGCCCTAGGCCGAACCCCAAACCTAAGACGAGAAAGGCAAATCAGCCAGGAATTAGGCATGTCCCCAAGGAAAAAGCTATCGACGCAGGCATGTTGTGGTACTTTTGCGCTCTTCTTGGGTAGTCCTTCGCAGCTGCTGTGTTCTTGGAACTCAGGGCTTTCTGGTTAATAGAACCCTTACCCTAGGCGTAACTCAAACCTTAACCCTAGGAAGGAAAATCAGCCTATGGTTCGGGATGGGCTCATGGAAATATCAGTGGTGGCAGCCAAGTTGTGTCACTTTTGTGCTCCCCTTGGGATGCCTTTCGCAGCTGCAGAGTGCCTGGAGCCCAGGGCTTCCTGGTTTTAAAAGTCCTAGGCCTAAGCCTAACAGTAACCCTAGGAAGGTAAATCAGCCGCGTATTAGGGTTCTTCCTAAGGGAAAAGCCGTGAAAGCAGCCATGTTGTGGCACTTCTGCACTCCCTTTGGGTTGCTTTTGGCAGATGAAGTAAGCCTGGAACTCAGGGCTTCCTAGTTAAAAAAATCCTAGCCCTAGGCCGAACCCCAACCCAAAGATGAGAAAGGCAAATCAGCCAGGAATTAGGCATGTCCCCAAGGAAAAAGCTGTGGAGGCAGGCATGTTGTGGTACTTTTGCGCTCTTCTGGGGTAGTCCTTCGCAGCTGCTGTGTTCTTGGAACTCAGGGCTTTCTGGTTAATAGAACCCTTACCCGAGGCGTAACTCAAACCTTAACCCTAGGAAGGAAAATCAGCCTATGGTTCGGGATGGTCTCATGGAAATATCAGTGGTGGCAGCCAAGTTGTGTCACTTTTGCGCTCCCCTTGGGATGCCTTTCGCAGCTGCATGTGCCTGGAGCCCAGGGCTTCCTGGTTTTAAAAGTCCTAGGCCTAAGCCTAACAGTAACCCTAGGAAGGTAAATCAGCCGCGTATTAGGGTTCTTCCTAAGGGAAAAGCCGTGAAAGCAGCCATGTTGTGGTACTTCTGCACTCCCTTTGGGATGCCTTTTGCAGATGAAGTAAGCCTGGAACTCAGGGCTTCCTAGTTAAAAAAATCCTAGCCCTAGGCCGAACTCCAGCCTAAGACGAGAAAGGCAAATCAGCCAGGAATTAGGCATGGCCCCAAGGAAAAAGCTGTGGAGGCAGGCATGTTGTCGTACTTTTGCGCTCTTCTTGGGAAGTCCTTCGCAGCTGCTGTGTTCTTGGAACTCGGGGCTTTCTGGTTAATAGAACCCTTACCCTAGGCGTAACTCAAACCTTAACCCTAGGAAGGAAAATCAGCCTATGGTTCGGGATGGTCTCATGGAAATATCAGTGGTGGCAGCCAAGTTGTGTCACTTTTGCGCTCCCCTTGGGATGCCTTTCGCAGCTGCAGAGTGCCTGGAGCCCAGGGCTTCCTGGTTTTAAAAGTCCTAGGCCTAAGCCTAACAGTAACCCTAGGAAGGTAAATCAGCCGAGTATTAGGGTTCTTCCTAAGGGAAAAGCCGTGAAAGCAGCCATGTTGTGGAACTTTTGCACTCCCTTTGGGATGCTTTTGGCAGATGCAGTAAGCCTGGAACTCAGGGCTTCCGGGTTAAAATCTCCAAGCCCTAGGCTGAAGCCTAACCCTAACCCTAGGAAGATAAATCAGCCTAGGTATAGGGATGGTGCCAAGGAAAAAGCTGTGAAAGCTGCCATGTTGTTGCACTTTTGTACTCCCCTTGGGATGCCTTGAACAGCTGCATGTGCCTGGAGCCCAGGGCTTCCTAGTTTTAAAAATCCTAGCCCTAGTCCTTAGCCTTACAGTAACCCTGGGAAGGGAAATCAGCCTGGTGTTAGGCTTCTTGCCAAGGAAAAAGTCGTGAAAGCAGCCATGTTGTGGCACTTCTGCACTCCCTTTTGGATGCCTTTCACAGCTCCAGTGTGCCTGGAACTCAGGGCTTCCTGATTTTAAAAATCCTAGCCCTAGGCCGAACCCCAACCCTAAGACGAGAAAGGCAAATCAGCCAGGAATTAGGCATGTCCCCAAGGAAAAAGCTGTGGAGGCAGGCATGTTGTGGTACTTTTGCGCTCTTCTTGGCTAGTCCTTCGCAGCTGCTGTGTTCTTGGAACTCAGGGCTTTCTGGTTAATAGAACCCTTACCCAAGGCGTAAGTCAAACCTTAACCCTAGGAAGGAAAATCAGCCTATGGTTCGGGATGGGCTCATGGAAATATCAGTGGTGGCAGCCAAGTTGTGTCACTTTTGTGCTCCCCTTGGGATGCCTTTCGCAGCTGCAGAGTGCCTGGAGCCCAGGGCTTCCTGGTTTTAAAAGTCCTAGGCCTAAGCCTAACAGTAACCCTAGGAAGGTAAATCAGCCGCGTATTAGGGTTCTTCCTAAGGGAAAAGCCGTGAAAGCAGCCATGTTGTGGCACTTCTGCACTCCCTTTGGGTTGCTTTTGGCAGATGAAGTAAGCCTGGAACTCAGGGCTTCCTAGTTAAAAAAATCCTAGCCCTAGGCCGAACCCCAACCCTAAGACGAGAAAGGCAAATCAGCCAGGAATTAGGCATGTCCCCAAGGAAAAAGCTGTGGAGGCAGGCATGTTGTGGTACTTTTGCGCTCTTCTGGGGTAGTCCTTCGCAGCCACGTTGTTCTTGGAACTCAGGGCTTTCTGGTTAATAGAACCCTTACCCTAGGCGTAACTCAAACCTTAACCCTAGGAAGGAAAATCAGCCTATGGTTCGGGATGGTCTCATGGAAATATCAGTGGTGGCAGCCAAGTTGTGTCACTTTTGCGCTCCCCTTGGGATGCCTTTCGCAGCTGCAGTGTGCCTGGAGCCCAGGGCTTCCTGGTTTTAAAAGTCCTAGGCCTAAGCCTAACAGTAACCCTAGGAAGGTAAATCAGCCGCGTATTAGGGTTCTTCCTAAGGGAAAAGCCGTGAAAGCAGCCATGTTGTGGCACTTCTGCACTCCCTTTGGGATGCCTTTTGCAGATGAAGTAAGCCTGGAACTCAGGGCTTCCTAGTTAAAAAAATCCTAGCCCTAGGCCGAACTCCAGCCTAAGACGAGAAAGGCAAATCAGCCAGGAATTAGGCATGTCCCCAAGGAAAAAGCTGTGGAGGCAGGCATGTTGTGGTACTTTTGCGCTCTTCTTGGGTAGTCCTTCGCAGCTGCTGTGTTCTTGGAACTCAGGGCTTTCTGGTTAATAGAACCCTTACCCTAGGCGTAACTCAAACCTTAAGCCTAGGAAGGAAAATCAGCCTATGGTTCGGGATGGTCTCATGGAAATATCAGTGGTGGCAGCCAAGTTGTGTCACTTTTGCGCTCCCCTTGGGATGCCTTTCGCAGCTGCAGTGTGCCTGGAGCCCAGGGCTTCCTGGTTTTAAAAGTCCTAGGCCTAAGCCTAACAGTAACCCTAGGAAGGTAAATCAGCCGAGTATTAGGGTTCTTCCTAAGGGAAAAGCCGTGAAAGCAGCCATGTTGTGGCACTTCTGCACTCCCTTTTGGATGCCTTTCACAGCTCCAGTGTGCCTGGAACTCAGGGCTTCCTGATTTTAAAAATCCTAGCCCTAGGCCGAACCCCAACCCTAAGACGAGAAAGGCAAATCAGCCAGGAATTAGGCATGTCCCCAAGGAAAAAGCTGTGGAGGCAGGCATGTTGTGGTACTTTTGCGCTCTTCTTGGCTAGTCCTTCGCAGCTGCTGTGTTCTTGGAACTCAGGGCTTTCTGGTTAATAGAACCCTTACCCTAGGCGTAACTCAAACCTTAACCCTAGGAAGGAAAATCAGCCTATGGTTCGGGATGGTCTCATGGAAATATCAGTGGTGGCAGCCAAGTTGTGTCACTTTTGCGCTCCCCTTGGGATGCCTTTCGCAGCTGCAGAGTGCCTGGAGCCCAGGGCTTCCTGGTTTTAAAAGTCCTAGGCCTAAGCCTAACAGTAACCCTAGGAAGGTAAATCAGCCGCGTATTAGGGTTCTTCCTAAGGGAAAAGCCATGAAAGCAGCCATGTTGTGGCACTTCTGCACTCCCTTTGGGATGCTTTAGGCAGATGCAGTAAGCCTGGAGCTCAGGGCTTCCGAGTTAAAAAAATCCTAGCCCTAGGCCGAACCCCAACCCTAAGACGAGAAAGGCAAATCAGCCAGGAATTAGGCATGTCCCCAAGGAAAAAGCTGTGGAGGCAGGCATGTTGTGGTACTTTTGCGCTCTTCTTGGGTAGTCCTTCGCAGCTGCTGTGTTCTTGGAACTCAGGGCTTTCTGGTTAATAGAACCCTTACCCGAGGCGTAACTCAAACCTTAACCCTAGGAAGGAAAATCAGCCTATGGTTCGGGATGGTCTCATGGAAATATCAGTGGTGGCAGCCAAGTTGTGTCACTTTTGCGCTCCCCTTGGGATGCCTTTCGCAGCTGCAGTGTGCCTGGAGCCCAGGGCTTCCTGCTTTTAAAAGTCCTAGGCCTAAGCCTAACAGTAACCCTAGGAAGGTAAATCAGCCGCGTATTAGGGTTCTTCCTAAGGGAAAAGCCGTGAAAGCAGCCATGTTGTGGCACTTCTGCACTCCCTTTGGGATGCCTTTGGCAGATGCAGTAAGCCTGGAACTCAGGGCTTCCTGGTTAAAAAACTCCAAGCCCTAGGCTGAACCCTAACCCAAACCCTAGGCAGATAAATCAGCCTAGGTATAGGGTTGGTGCCAAGGAAAAAGCTGTGAAAGCTGCCATGTTGTTGCACTTTTGTACTCCCCTTGGGATGCCTTGAACAGCTGCAGTGTGCCTGGATCTAAGGGCTTCCTAGTTTTAAAAATCCTAGCCCCTTACCCGAGGCGTAACTCAAACCTTAACCCTAGGATGGAAAATCAGCCTATTGTTCGGGATGGTCTCATGAGAATAGCAGCAGAGGCAGCCAAGTTGTGTCACTTCTGCGGCCCTCTTGGGATGCCTTTCGCAGCTGCATGTGGCTGGAGCCCAGGGCTTCCTGGTTTTAAAAGTCCTAGGCCTAAGCCTAACAGTAACCCTAGGAAGGTAAATCAGCCGCGTATTAGGGTTCTTCCTAAGGGAAAAGCCGTGAAAGCAGCCATGTTGTGGCACTTCTGCACTCCCTTTGGGATGCTTTTGGCTGATAAGTAAGCCTGGAACTCAGGGCTTCCTAGTTAAAAAATCCTAGCCCTAGGCCGTACCCCAACCCTAAGACGAGAAAGGCAAATCAGCCAGGAATTAGGCATGTCCCCAAGGAAAAAGATATCGAAGCAGGCATGTTGTGGTACTTTTGCGCTCTTCTTGGGTAGTCCTTCGCAGCTGCTGTGTTCTTGGAACTCAGGGCTTTCTGGTTAATAGAACCCTTACCCTAGGCGTAACTCAAACCTTAACCCTAGGAAGGAAAATCAGCCTATGGTTCGGGATGGTCTCATGGAAATATCAGTGGTGGCAGCCAAGTTGTGTCACTTTTGCGCTCCCCTTGGGATGCCTTTCGCAGCTGCAGAGTGCCTGGAGCCCAGGGCGTCCTGGTTTTAAAAGTCCTAGGCCTAAGCCTAACAGTAACCCTCGGAAGGTAAATCAGCCGGGTATTAGGGTTCTTCCTAAGGGAAAAGCCGTGAAAGCAGCCATGTTGTGGCACTTCTGCACTCCCTTTGGGATACCTTTGGCAGATGCAGTAAGCCTGGAACTCAGGGCTTCCTGGTTAAAAAACTCCAAGCCCTAGGCTGAAGCCTAACCCTAACCCTAGTCAGATAAATCAGCCTAGGTATACGGATGGTGGCAAGGAAAAAGCTGTGAAAGCTGCCATGTTGTTGCACTTTTGTACTCCCCTTGGGATGCCTTTAACAGCTGCAATGTGCCTGGAGCCCAGGGCTTCCTAGTTTTAAAAGTCCTAGGCCTAAGCCTAACAGTAACCCTAGGAAGGTAAATCAGCCGGGTATTAGGGTTCTTCCTAAGGGAAAAGCTGTGAAAGCAGCCATGTTGTGGCACTTTTGCACTCCCTTTGGGATGCCTTTGGCAGATGCAGTAAGCCTGGAACTCAGGGCTTCCTGATTTTAAAAATCCTAGCCCTAGGCCGAACCCCAACCCTAAGACGAGAAAGGCAAATCAGCCAGGAATTAGGCATGTCCCCAAGGAAAAAGCTGTGGAGGCAGGCATGTTGTGGTACTTTTGCGCTCTTCTTGGGTAGTCCTTCGCAGCTGCTGTGTTCTTGGAACTCAGGGCTTTCTGGTTAATAGAACCCTTACCCTAGGCGTAACTCAAACCTTAACCCTAGGAAGGAAAATCAGCCTATGGTTCGGGATGGTCTCATGGAAATATCAGTGGTGGCAGCCAAGTTGTGTCACTTTTGCGCTCCCCTTGGGATGCCTTTCGCAGCTGCAGAGTGCCTGGAGCCCAGGGCTTCCTGGTTTTAAAAGTCCTAGGCCTAAGCCTAACAGTAACCCTAGGAAGGTAAATCAGCCGGGTATTAGGGTTCTTCCTAAGGGAAAAGCTGTGAAAGCAGCCATGTTGTGGCACTTCTGCACTCCCTTTGGGATGCCTTTGGCAGATGCAGTAAGCCTGGAACTCAGGGCTTCCTGGTTAAAAAACTCCAAGCCCTAGGCTGAAGCCTAACCCTAACCCTAGGCAGATAAATCAGCCTAGGTATAGGGATGGTGACAAGGAAAAAGCTGTGAAAGCTGCCATGTTGTTGCACTTTTGTACTCCCCTTCGGATGCCTTGAACAGCTGCAGTGAGCCTGGAACTAAGGGCTTCCTAGTTTTAGAAATCCTAGCCCTAGGCCTTTGCCTTACAGTAACCCTGGGAAGGGAAATCAGCCTGGTGTTAGGCTTCTTGCCAAGGAAAAAGCCGTGAAAGCAGCCATGTTGTGGCACTTTTGCACTCCATTTTGGATGCCTTTCACAGCTCCAGTGTGCCTGGAACTCAGGGCTTCCTGATTTTAAAAGTCCTAGCCCTAGGCCGAACCCCAACCCTAAGACGAGAAAGGCAAATCAGCCAGGAATTAGGCACGTCCCCAAGGAAAAAGCTATCGACGCAGGCATGTTGTGGTACTTTTGCGCTCTTCTTGGGTAGTCCTTCGCAGCTGCTGTGTTCTTGGAACTCAGGGCTTTCTGGTTAATAGAACCCTTACCCTAGGCGTAACTCAAACCTTAACCCTAGGAAGGAAAATCAGCCTATGGTTCGGGATGGTCTCATGGAAATATCAGTGGTGGCAGCCAAGTTGTGTCACTTTTGCGCTCCCCTTGGGATGCCTTTCGCAGCTGCAGAGTGCCTGGAGCCCAGGGCTTCCTGGTTTTAAAAGTCCTAGGCCTAAGCCTAACAGTAACCCTAGGAAGGTAAATCAGCCGCGTATTAGGGTTCTTCCTAAGGGAAAAGCCGTGAAAGCAGCCATGTTGTGGCACTTCTGCACTCCCTTTGGGATGCTTTTGGCAGATGAAGTAAGCCTGGAACTCAGGGCTTCCTAGTTAAAAAAATCCTAGCCCTAGGCCGAACCCCAACCCTAAGACGAGAAAGGCAAATCAGCCAGGAATTAGGCATGTCCCCAAGGAAAAAGCTGTGGAGGCAGGCATGTTGTGGTACTTTTGCGCTCTTCTGGGGTAGTCCTTCGCAGCTGCTGTGTTCTTGGAACTCAGGGCTTTCTGGTTAATAGAACCCTTACCCCAGGCGTAACTCAAACCTTAACCCTAGGAAGGAAAATCAGCCTATGGTTCGGGATGGTCTCATGGAAATATCAGTGGTGGCAGCCAAGTTTTGTCACTTTTGCGCTCCCCTTGGGATGCCTTTCGCAGCTGCAGTGTGCCTGGAGCCCAGGGCTTCCTGGTTTTAAAAGTCTTAGGCCTAAGCCTAACAGTAACCCTAGGAAGGTAAATCAGCCGCGTATTAGGGTTCTTCCTAAGGGAAAAGCCGTGAAAGCAGCCATGTTGTGGCACTTCTGCACTCCCTTTGGGATGCCTTTGGCAGATGCAGTAAGCCTGGAACTCAGGGCTTCCTAGTTAAAAAAATCCTAGCCCTAGGCCGAACCCCAACCCTAAGACGAGAAAGGCAAATCAGCCAGGAATTAGGCATGTCCCCAAGGAAAAAGCTATCGACGCAGGCATGTTGTGGTACTTTTGCGCTCTTCTTGGCTAGTCCTTCGCAGCTGCTGTGTTCTTGGAACTCAGGTCTTTCTGGTTAATAGACCTCTTACCCTAGGCGAAACTCAAACATTAACCCTAGGAAGGAAAATCAGCCTATGGTTCGGGATGGTCTCATGAGAATAGCAGCAGAGGCAGCCACGTTGTGTCACTTCTGCGGCCCTCTTGGGATGCCTTTCGCAGCTGCATGTGCCTGGAGCCCAGGGCTTCCTGGTTTTAAACGTCCTAGGCCTAAGCCTAACAGTAACCCTAGGAAGGTAAATCAGCCGGGTATTAGGGTTCTTCCTAAGGGAAAAGCCGTGAAAGCAGCCATGTTGTGGCACTTTTGCACTCCCTTTGGGATGCCTTTGGCAGATGCAGTAAGCCTGGAACTCAGGGTTTCCTGGTTAAAAAACTCCAAGCCCTAGGCTGAACCCTAACCCTAACCTTAGGCAGATAAATCAGCCTAGGTATAGGGATGGTGACAAGGAAAAAGCTGTGAAAGCTGCCATGTTGTTGCACTTTTGTACTCCCCTTGGGATGCCTTGAACAGCTGCAGTGTGCCTGGATCTAAGGGCTTCCTAGTTTTAAAAATCCTAGCCCTAGTCCTTAGCCTTACAGTAACCCTGGGAAGGGAAATCAGCCTGGTGTTAAGCTTCTTGCCAAGGAAAAAGCCGTGATAGCAACCATGTTGTGGCACATTTGCACTCCCTTTTGGATGCCTTTCACAGCTCCAGTGTGCCTGGAACTCAGGGCTTCCTGGTTTTAAAAATCCTAGCCCTAGGCCGAACCCCAACCCTAAGACGAGAAAGGCAAATCAGCCAGGAATTAGGCATGTCCCCAAGGAAAAAGCTGTGGAGGCAGGCATGTTGTGGTACTTTTGCGCTCTTCTTGGGTAGTCCTTCGCAGCTGCTGTGTTCTTGGAACTCAGGGCTTTCTGGTTAATAGAACCCTTACCCCAGGCGTAACTCAAACCTTAACCCTAGGACGGAAAATCAGCTTATGGTTCGGGATGGTCTCATGGAAATATCAGTGGTGGCAGCCAAGTTGTGTCACTTTTGCGCTCCCCTTGGGATGCCTTTCGCAGCTGCAGAGTGCCTGGAGCCCAGGGCGTCCTGGTTTTAAAAGTCCTAGGCCTAAGCCTAACAGTAACCCTAGGAAGGTAAATCAGCCGGGTATTAGGGTTCTTCCTAAGGGAAAAGCCGTGAAAGCAGCCATGTTGTGGCACTTCTGCACTCCCTTTGGGATACCTTTGGCAGATGCAGTAAGCCTGGAACTCAGGGCTTCCTGGTTAAAAAACTCCAAGCCCTAGGCTGAAGCCTAACCCTAACCCTAGTCAGATAAATCAGCCTAGGTATACGGATGGTGGCAAGGAAAAAGCTGTGAAAGCTGCCATGTTGTTGCACTTTTGTACTCCCCTTGGGATGCCTTTAACAGCTGCAATGTGCCTGGAGCCCAGGGCTTCCTGGTTTTAAAAGTCCTAGGCCTAAGCCTAACAGTAACCCTAGGAAGGTAAATCAGCCGGGTATTAGGGTTCTTCCTAAGGGAAAAGCTGTGAAAGCAGCCATGTTGTGGCACTTTTGCACTCCCTTTGGGATGCCTTTGGCAGATGCAGTAAGCCTGGAACTCAGGGTTTCCTGGTTAAAAAACTCCAAGCCCTAGGTTGAACCCTAACCCTAACCTTAGGCAGATAAATCAGCCTAGGTATAGGGATGGTGACAAGGAAAAAGCTGTGAAAGCTGCCATGTTGTTGCACTTTTGTACTCCCCTTGGGATGCCTTGAACAGCTGCAGTGTGCCTGGAACTAAGGGCTTCCTAGTTTTAAAAATCCTCGCCCTAGGCCTTAGCCTTACAGTAACCCTGGGAAGGGAAATCAGCCTGGTGTTAAGCTTCTTGCCAAGGAAAAAGCCGTGAAAGCAACCATGTTGTGGCACTTTTGCACTCCCTTTTGGATGCCTTTCACAGCTCCAGTGTGCCTGGAACTCAGGGCTTCCTGATTTTAAAAATCCTAGCCCTAGGCCGAACCCCAACCCTAAGACGAGAAAGGCAAATCAGCCAGGAATTAGGCATGTCCCCAAGGAAAAAGCTGTGGAGGCAGGCATGTTGTGGTACTTTTGCGCTCTTCTTGGGTAGTCCTTCGCAGCTGCTGTGTTCTTGGAACTCAGGGCTTTCTGGTTAATAGAACCCTTACCCTAGGCGTAACTCAAACCTTAACCCTAGGAAGGAAAATCAGCCTATGGTTCGGGATGGTCTCATGGAAATATCAGTGGTGGCAGCCAAGTTGTGTCACTTTTGCGCTCCCCTTGGGATGCCTTTCGCAGCTGCAGAGTGCCTGGAGCCCAGGGCTTCCTGGTTTTAAAAGTCCTAGGCCTAAGCCTAACAGTAACCCTAGGAAGGTAAATCAGCCGGGTATTAGGGTTCTTCCTAAGGGAAAAGCCGTGAAAGCAGCCATGTTGTGGCACTTCTGCACTCCCTTTGGGATGCCTTTGGCAGATGCAGTAAGCCTGGAACTCAGGGCTTCCTGGTTAAAAAACTCCAAGCCCTAGGCTGAAGCCTAACCCTAACCCTAGGCAGATAAATCAGCCTAGGTATAGGGATGGTGCCAAGGAAAAAGCTGTGAAAGCTGCCATGTTGTTGCACTTTTGTACTCCCCTTCGGATGCCTTGAACAGCTGCAGTGAGCCTGGAACTAAGGGCTTCCTAGTTTTAGAAATCCTAGCCCTAGGCCTTTGCCTTACAGTAACCCTGGGAAGGGAAATCAGCCGGGTATTAGGGTTCTTCCTAAGGGAAAAGCCGTGAAAGCAGCCATGTTGTGGCACTTCTGCACTCCCTTTGGGATGCCTTTGGCAGATGCAGTAAGCCTGGAACTCAGGGCTTCCTAGTTAAAAAAATCCTAGCCCTAGGCCGAACCCCAACCCTAAGACGAGAAAGGCAAATCAGCCAGGAATTAGGCATGTCCCCAAGGAAAAAGGTATCGACGCAGGCATGTTGTGGTACTTTTGCGCTTTTCTTGGCTAGTCCTTCGCAGCTGCTGTGTTCTTGGAACTCAGGTCTTTCTGGTTAATAGACCTCTTACCCTAGGCGAAACTCAAACATTAACCCTAGGAAGGAAAATCAGCCTATGGTTCGGGATGGTCTCATGAGAATAGCAGCAGAGGCAGCCACGTTGTGTCACTTCTGCGGCCCTCTTGGGATGCCTTTCGCAGCTGCATGTGCCTGGAGCCCAGGGCTTCCTGGTTTTAAACGTCCTAGGCCTAAGCCTAAGAGTAACCCTAGGAAGGTAAATCAGCCGGGTATTAGGGTTCTTCCTAAGGGAAAAGCTGTGAAAGCAGCCATGTTGTGGCACTTTTGCACTCCCTTTGGGATGCCTTTGGCAGATGCAGTAAGCCTGGAACTCAGGGTTTCCTGGCTAAAAAACTCCAAGCCCTAGGCTGAACCCTAACCCTAACCTTAGGCAGATAAATCAGCCTAGGTATAGGGATGGTGACAAGGAAAAAGCTGTGAAAGCTGCCATGTTGTTGCACTTTTGTACTCCCCTTGGGATGCCTTGAACAGCTGCAGTGTGCCTGGATCTAAGGGCTTCCTAGTTTTAAAAATCCTAGCCCTAGTCCTTAGCCTTACAGTAACCCTGGGAAGGGAAATCAGCCTGGTGTTAAGCTTCTTGCCAAGGAAAAAGCCGTGAAAGCAACCATGTTGTGGCACATTTGCACTCCCTTTTGGATGCCTTTCACAGCTCCAGTGTGCCTGGAACTCAGGGCTTCCTGGTTTTAAAAATCCTAGCCCTAGGCCGAACCCCAACCCTAAGACGAGAAAGGCAAATCAGCCAGGAATTAGGCATGTCCCCAAGGAAAAAGCTGTGGAGGCAGGCATGTTGTGGTACTTTTGCGCTCTTCTTGGGTAGTCCTTCGCAGCTGCTGTGTTCTTGGAACTCAGGGCTTTCTGGTTAATAGAACCCTTACCCCAGGCGTAACTCAAACCTTAACCCTAGGACGGAAAATCAGCTTATGGTTCGGGATGGTCTCATGGAAATATCAGTGGTGGCAGCCAAGTTGTGTCACTTTTGCGCTCCCCTTGGGATGCCTTTCGCAGCTGCAGAGTGCCTGGAGCCCAGGGCTTCCTGGTTTTAAAAGTCCTAGGCCTAAGCCTAACAGTAACCCTAGGAAGGGAAATCAGCCGCGTATTAGGGTTCTTCCTAAGGGAAAAGCCGTGAAAGCAGCCATGTTGTGGCACTTTTGCACTCCCTTTGGGATGCATTTGGCAGATGCAGTAAGCCTGGAACTCAGGGCTTCCTGGTTAAAAAACTCCAAGCCCTAGGCTGTACCCTAACCCTAACCCTAGGCAAATAAATAAGCCTAGGTATAGGGATGGTGCCAAGGAAAAAGCTGTGAAAGCTGCCATGTTGTTGCACTTTTGTACTCCCCTTCGGATGCCTTGAACAGCTGCAGTGAGCCTGGAACTAAGGGCTTCCTAGTTTTAGAAATCCTAGCCCTAGGCCTTTGCCTTACAGTAACCCTGGGAAGGGAAATCAGCCGGGTATTAGGGTTCTTCCTAAGGGAAAAGCCGTGAAAGCAGCCATGTTGTGGCACTTCTGCACTCCCTTTGGGATGCCTTTGGCAGATGCAGTAAGCCTGGAACTCAGGGCTTCCTAGTTAAAAAAATCCTAGCCCTAGGCCGAACCCCAACCCTAAGACGAGAAAGGCAAATCAGCCAGGAATTAGGCATGTCCCCAAGGAAAAAGCTGTGGAGGCAGGCATGTTGTGGTACTTTTGCGCTCTTCTGGGGTAGTCCTTCGCAGCTGCTGTGTTCTTGGAACTCAGG
Organism: Ammospiza maritima maritima; assembly: GCA_036010785.1. Lineage (NCBI taxonomy): Eukaryota > Metazoa > Chordata > Aves > Passeriformes > Passerellidae > Ammospiza > Ammospiza maritima. The sequence continues at coordinate 242,294 of JAYKTQ010000152.1, forward strand.
GCTTTCTGGTTAATAGAACCCTTACCCCAGGCGTAACTCAAACCTTAACCCTAGGAAGGAAAATCAGCCTATGGTTCGGGATGGTCTCATGGAAATATCAGTGGTGGCAGCCAAGTTTTGTCACTTTTGCGCTCCCCTTGGGATGCCTTTCGCAGCTGCAGTGTGCCTGGAGCCCAGGGCTTCCTGGTTTTAAAAGTCTTAGGCCTAAGCCTAACAGTAACCCTAGGAAGGTAAATCAGCCGCGTATTAGGGTTCTTCCTAAGGGAAAAGCCGTGAAAGCAGCCATGTTGTGGCACTTCTGCACTCCCTTTGGGATGCCTTTGGCAGATGCAGTAAGCCTGGAACTCAGGGCTTCCTAGTTAAAAAAATCCTAGCCCTAGGCCGAACCCCAACCCTAAGACGAGAAAGGCAAATCAGCCAGGAATTAGGCATGTCCCCAAGGAAAAAGCTATCGACGCAGGCATGTTGTGGTACTTTTGCGCTCTTCTTGGCTAGTCCTTCGCAGCTGCTGTGTTCTTGGAACTCAGGTCTTTCTGGTTAATAGACCTCTTACCCTAGGCGAAACTCAAACATTAACCCTAGGAAGGAAAATCAGCCTATGGTTCGGGATGGTCTCATGAGAATAGCAGCAGAGGCAGCCACGTTGTGTCACTTCTGCGGCCCTCTTGGGATGCCTTTCGCAGCTGCATGTGCCTGGAGCCCAGGGCTTCCTGGTTTTAAACGTCCTAGGCCTAAGCCTAACAGTAACCCTAGGAAGGTAAATCAGCCGGGTATTAGGGTTCTTCCTAAGGGAAAAGCCGTGAAAGCAGCCATGTTGTGGCACTTTTGCACTCCCTTTGGGATGCCTTTGGCAGATGCAGTAAGCCTGGAACTCAGGGTTTCCTGGTTAAAAAACTCCAAGCCCTAGGCTGAACCCTAACCCTAACCTTAGGCAGATAAATCAGCCTAGGTATAGGGATGGTGACAAGGAAAAAGCTGTGAAAGCTGCCATGTTGTTGCACTTTTGTACTCCCCTTGGGATGCCTTGAACAGCTGCAGTGTGCCTGGATCTAAGGGCTTCCTAGTTTTAAAAATCCTAGCCCTAGTCCTTAGCCTTACAGTAACCCTGGGAAGGGAAATCAGCCTGGTGTTAAGCTTCTTGCCAAGGAAAAAGGCGTGAAAGCAACCATGTTGTGGCACATTTGCACTCCCTTTTGGATGCCTTTCACAGCTCCAGTGTGCCTGGAACTCAGGGCTTCCTGGTTTTAAAAATCCTAGCCCTAGGCCGAACCCCAACCCTAAGACGAGAAAGGCAAATCAGCCAGGAATTAGGCATGTCCCCAAGGAAAAAGCTGTGGAGGCAGGCATGTTGTGGTACTTTTGCGCTCTTCTTGGGTAGTCCTTCGCAGCTGCTGTGTTCTTGGAACTCAGGGCTTTCTGGTTAATAGAACCCTTACCCCAGGCGTAACTCAAACCTTAACCCTAGGACGGAAAATCAGCTTATGGTTCGGGATGGTCTCATGGAAATATCAGTGGTGGCAGCCAAGTTGTGTCACTTTTGCGCTCCCCTTGGGATGCCTTTCGCAGCTGCAGAGTGCCTGGAGCCCAGGGCGTCCTGGTTTTAAAAGTCCTAGGCCTAAGCCTAACAGTAACCCTAGGAAGGTAAATCAGCCGGGTATTAGGGTTCTTCCTAAGGGAAAAGCCGTGAAAGCAGCCATGTTGTGGCACTTCTGCACTCCCTTTGGGATACCTTTGGCAGATGCAGTAAGCCTGGAACTCAGGGCTTCCTGGTTAAAAAACTCCAAGCCCTAGGCTGAAGCCTAACCCTAACCCTAGTCAGATAAATCAGCCTAGGTATAGGGATGGTGACAAGGAAAAAGCTGTGAAAGCTGCCATGTTGTTGCACTTTTGTACTCCCCTTGGGATGCCTTGAACAGCTGCAGTGTGCCTGGATCTAAGGGCTTCCTAGTTTTAAAAATCCTCGCCCTAGGCCTTAGCCTTACAGTAACCCTGGGAAGGGAAATCAGCCTGGTGTTAAGCTTCTTGCCAAGGAAAAAGCCGTGAAAGCAACCATGTTGTGGCACTTTTGCACTCCCTTTTGGATGCCTTTCACAGCTCCAGTGTGCCTGGAACTCAGGGCTTCCTGATTTTAAAAATCCTAGCCCTAGGCCGAACCCCAACCCTAAGACGAGAAAGGCAAATCAGCCAGGAATTAGGCATGTCCCCAAGGAAAAAGCTGTGGAGGCAGGCATGTTGTGGTACTTTTGCGCTCTTCTTGGGTAGTCCTTCGCAGCTGCTGTGTTCTTGGAACTCAGGGCTTTCTGGTTAATAGAACCCTTACCCTAGGCGTAACTCAAACCTTAACCCTAGGAAGGAAAATCAGCCTATGGTTCGGGATGGTCTCATGGAAATATCAGTGGTGGCAGCCAAGTTGTGTCACTTTTGCGCTCCCCTTGGGATGCCTTTCGCAGCTGCAGAGTGCCTGGAGCCCAGGGCTTCCTGGTTTTAAAAGTCCTAGGCCTAAGCCTAACAGTAACCCTAGGAAGGTAAATCAGCCGGGTATTAGGGTTCTTCCTAAGGGAAAAGCCGTGAAAGCAGCCATGTTGTGGCACTTCTGCACTCCCTTTGGGATGCCTTTGGCAGATGCAGTAAGCCTGGAACTCAGGGCTTCCTGGTTAAAAAACTCCAAGCCCTAGGCTGAAGCCTAACCCTAACCCTAGGCAGATAAATCAGCCTAGGTATAGGGATGGTGCCAAGGAAAAAGCTGTGAAAGCTGCCATGTTGTTGCACTTTTGTACTCCCCTTCGGATGCCTTGAACAGCTGCAGTGAGCCTGGAACTAAGGGCTTCCTAGTTTTAGAAATCCTAGCCCTAGGCCTTTGCCTTACAGTAACCCTGGGAAGGGAAATCAGCCGGGTATTAGGGTTCTTCCTAAGGGAAAAGCCGTGAAAGCAGCCATGTTGTGGCACTTCTGCACTCCCTTTGGGATGCCTTTGGCAGATGCAGTAAGCCTGGAACTCAGGGCTTCCTAGTTAAAAAAATCCTAGCCCTAGGCCGAACCCCAACCCTAAGACGAGAAAGGCAAATCAGCCAGGAATTAGGCATGTCCCCAAGGAAAAAGGTATCGACGCAGGCATGTTGTGGTACTTTTGCGCTTTTCTTGGCTAGTCCTTCGCAGCTGCTGTGTTCTTGGAACTCAGGTCTTTCTGGTTAATAGACCTCTTACCCTAGGCGAAACTCAAACATTAATCCTAGGAAGGAAAATCAGCCTATGGTTCGGGATGGTCTCATGAGAATAGCAGCAGAGGCAGCCACGTTGTGTCACTTCTGCGGCCCTCTTGGGATGCCTTTCGCAGCTGCATGTGCCTGGAGCCCAGGGCTTCCTGGTTTTAAACGTCCTAGGCCTAAGCCTAAGAGTAACCCTAGGAAGGTAAATCAGCCGGGTATTAGGGTTCTTCCTAAGGGAAAAGCTGTGAAAGCAGCCATGTTGTGGCACTTTTGCACTCCCTTTGGGATGCCTTTGGCAGATGCAGTAAGCCTGGAACTCAGGGTTTCCTGGCTAAAAAACTCCAAGCCCTAGGCTGAACCCTAACCCTAACCTTAGGCAGATAAATCAGCCTAGGTATAGGGATGGTGACAAGGAAAAAGCTGTGAAAGCTGCCATGTTGTTGCACTTTTGTACTCCCCTTGGGATGCCTTGAACAGCTGCAGTGTGCCTGGATCTAACGGCTTCCTAGTTTTAAAAATCCTAGCCCTAGTCCTTAGCCTTACAGTAACCCTGGGAAGGGAAATCAGCCTGGTGTTAAGCTTCTTGCCAAGGAAAAAGCCGTGAAAGCAACCATGTTGTGGCACATTTGCACTCCCTTTTGGATGCCTTTCACAGCTCCAGTGTGCCTGGAACTCAGGGCTTCCTGGTTTTAAAAATCCTAGCCCTAGGCCGAACCCCAACCCTAAGACGAGAAAGGCAAATCAGCCAGGAATTAGGCATGTCCCCAAGGAAAAAGCTGTGGAGGCAGGCATGTTGTGGTACTTTTGCGCTCTTCTTGGGTAGTCCTTCGCAGCTGCTGTGTTCTTGGAACTCAGGGCTTTCTGGTTAATAGAACCCTTACCCCAGGCGTAACTCAAACCTTAACCCTAGGACGGAAAATCAGCTTATGGTTCGGGATGGTCTCATGGAAATATCAGTGGTGGCAGCCAAGTTGTGTCACTTTTGCGCTCCCCTTGGGATGCCTTTCGCAGCTGCAGAGTGCCTGGAGACCAGGGCTTCCTGGTTTTAAAAGTCCTAGGCCTAAGCCTAACAGTAACCCTAGGAAGGGAAATCAGCCGCGTATTAGGGTTCTTCCTAAGGGAAAAGCCGTGAAAGCAGCCATGTTGTGGCACTTTTGCACTCCCTTTGGGATGCATTTGGCAGATGCAGTAAGCCTGGAACTCAGGGCTTCCTGGTTAAAAAACTCCAAGCCCTAGGCTGTACCCTAACCCTAACCCTAGGCAAATAAATAAGCCTAGGTATAGGGATGGTGCCAAGGAAAAAGCTGTGAAAGCTGCCATGTTGTTGCACTTTTGTACTCCCCTTCGGATGCCTTGAACAGCTGCAGTGAGCCTGGAACTAAGGGCTTCCTAGTTTTAGAAATCCTAGCCCTAGGCCTTTGCCTTACAGTAACCCTGGGAAGGGAAATCAGCCGGGTATTAGGGTTCTTCCTAAGGGAAAAGCCGTGAAAGCAGCCATGTTGTGGCACTTCTGCACTCCCTTTGGGATGCCTTTGGCAGATGCAGTAAGCCTGGAACTCAGGGCTTCCTAGTTAAAAAAATCCTAGCCCTAGGCCGAACCCCAACCCTAAGACGAGAAAGGCAAATCAGCCAGGAATTAGGCATGTCCCCAAGGAAAAAGCTATCGACGCAGGCATGTTGTGGTACTTTTGCGCTCTTCTTGGCTAGTCCTTCGCAGCTGCTGTGTTCTTGGAACTCAGGTCTTTCTAGTTAATAGACCTCTTACCCTAGGCGAAACTCAAACATTAATCCTAGGAAGGAAAATCAGCCTATGGTTCGGGATGGTCTCATGAGAATAGCAGCAGAGGCAGCCACGTTGTGTCACTTCTGCGGCCCTCTTGGGATGCCTTTCGCAGCTGCATGTGCCTGGAGCCCAGGGCTTCCTGGTTTTAAACGTCCTAGGCCTAAGCCTAAGAGTAACCCTAGGAAGGTAAATCAGCCGGGTATTAGGGTTCTTCCTAAGGGAAAAGCTGTGAAAGCAGCCATGTTGTGGCACTTTTGCACTCCCTTTGGGATGCCTTTGGCAGATGCAGTAAGCCTGGAACTCAGGGTTTCCTGGCTAAAAAACTCCAAGCCCTAGGCTGAACCCTAACCCTAACCTTAGGCAGATAAATCAGCCTAGGTATAGGGATGGTGACAAGGAAAAAGCTGTGAAAGCTGCCATGTTGTTGCACTTTTGTACTCCCCTTGGGATGCCTTGAACAGCTGCAGTGTGCCTGGATCTAAGGGCTTCCTAGTTTTAAAAATCCTAGCCCTAGTCCTTAGCCTTACAGTAACCCTGGGAAGGGAAATCAGCCTGGTGTTAAGCTTCTTGCCAAGGAAAAAGCCGTGAAAGCAACCATGTTGTGGCACATTTGCACTCCCTTTTGGATGCCTTTCACAGCTCCAGTGTGCCTGGAACTCAGGGCTTCCTGGTTTTAAAAATCCTAGCCCTAGGCCGAACCCCAACCCTAAGACGAGAAAGGCAAATCAGCCAGGAATTAGGCATGTCCCCAAGGAAAAAGCTGTGGAGGCAGGCATGTTGTGGTACTTTTGCGCTCTTCTTGGGTAGTCCTTCGCAGCTGCTGTGTTCTTGGAACTCAGGGCTTTCTGGTTAATAGAACCCTTACCCCAGGCGTAACTCAAACCTTAACCCTAGGACGGAAAATCAGCTTATGGTTCGGGATGGTCTCATGGAAATATCAGTGGTGGCAGCCAAGTTGTGTCACTTTTGCGCTCCCCTTGGGATGCCTTTCGCAGCTGCAGAGTGCCTGGAGACCAGGGCTTCCTGGTTTTAAAAGTCCTAGGCCTAAGCCTAACAGTAACCCTAGGAAGGGAAATCAGCCGCGTATTAGGGTTCTTCCTAAGGGAAAAGCCGTGAAAGCAGCCATGTTGTGGCACTTTTGCACTCCCTTTGGGATGCATTTGGCAGATGCAGTAAGCCTGGAACTCAGGGCTTCCTGGTTAAAAAACTCCAAGCCCTAGGCTGTACCCTAACCCTAACCCTAGGCAAATAAATAAGCCTAGGTATAGGGATGGTGCCAAGGAAAAAGCTGTGAAAGCTGCCATGTTGTTGCACTTTTGTACTCCCCTTCGGATGCCTTGAACAGCTGCAGTGAGCCTGGAACTAAGGGCTTCCTAGTTTTAGAAATCCTAGCCCTAGGCCTTTGCCTTACAGTAACCCTGGGAAGGGAAATCAGCCGGGTATTAGGGTTCTTCCTAAGGGAAAAGCCGTGAAAGCAGCCATGTTGTGGCACTTCTGCACTCCCTTTGGGATGCCTTTGGCAGATGCAGTAAGCCTGGAACTCAGGGCTTCCTAGTTAAAAAAATCCTAGCCCTAGGCCGAACCCCAACCCTAAGACGAGAAAGGCAAATCAGCCAGGAATTAGGCATGTCCCCAAGGAAAAAGCTATCGACGCAGGCATGTTGTGGTACTTTTGCGCTCTTCTTGGCTAGTCCTTCGCAGCTGCTGTGTTCTTGGAACTCAGGTCTTTCTGGTTAATAGACCTCTTACCCTAGGCGAAACTCAAACATTAACCCTAGGAAGGAAAATCAGCCTATGGTTCGGGATGGTCTCATGAGAATAGCAGCAGAGGCAGCCACGTTGTGTCACTTCTGCGGCCCTCTTGGGATGCCTTTCGCAGCTGCATGTGCCTGGAGCCCAGGGCTTCCTGGTTTTAAACGTCCTAGGCCTAAGCCTAACAGTAACCCTAGGAAGGTAAATCAGCCGCGTATTAGGGTTCTTCCTAAGGGAAAAGCCGTGAAAGCAGCCATGTTGTGGCACTTTTGCACTCCCTTTGGGATGCCTTTGGCAGATGCAGTAAGCCTGGAACTCAGGGTTTCCTGGTTAAAAAACTCCAAGCCCTAGGCTGAACCCTAACCCTAACCTTAGGCAGATAAATCAGCCTAGGTATAGGGATGGTGACAAGGAAAAAGCTGTGAAAGCTGCCATGTTGTTGCACTTTTGTACTCCCCTTGGGATGCCTTGAACAGCTGCAGTGTGCCTGGATCTAAGGGCTTCCTAGTTTTAAAAATCCTAGCCCTAGTCCTTAGCCTTACAGTAACCCTGGGAAGGGAAATCAGCCTGGTGTTAAGCTTCTTGCCAAGGAAAAAGCCGTGAAAGCAACCATGTTGTGGCACATTTGCACTCCCTTTTGGATGCCTTTCACAGCTCCAGTGTGCCTGGAACTCAGGGCTTCCTGGTTTTAAAAATCCTAGCCCTAGGCCGAACCCCAACCCTAAGACGAGAAAGGCAAATCAGCCAGGAATTAGGCATGTCCCCAAGGAAAAAGCTGTGGAGGCAGGCATGTTGTGGTACTTTTGCGCTCTTCTTGGGTAGTCCTTCGCAGCTGCTGTGTTCTTGGAACTCAGGGCTTTCTGGTTAATAGAACCCTTACCCCAGGCGTAACTCAAACCTTAACCCTAGGACGGAAAATCAGCTTATGGTTCGGGATGGTCTCATGGAAATATCAGTGGTGGCAGCCAAGTTGTGTCACTTTTGCGCTCCCCTTGGGATGCCTTTCGCAGCTGCAGAGTGCCTGGAGCCCAGGGCGTCCTGGTTTTAAAAGTCCTAGGCCTAAGCCTAACAGTAACCCTAGGAAGGTAAATCAGCCGGGTATTAGGGTTCTTCCTAAGGGAAAAGCCGTGAAAGCAGCCATGTTGTGGCACTTCTGCACTCCCTTTGGGATACCTTTGGCAGATGCAGTAAGCCTGGAACTCAGGGCTTCCTGGTTAAAAAACTCCAAGCCCTAGGCTGAAGCCTAACCCTAACCCTAGTCAGATAAATCAGCCTAGGTATACGGATGGTGGCAAGGAAAAAGCTGTGAAAGCTGCCATGTTGTTGCACTTTTGTACTCCCCTTGGGATGCCTTTAACAGCTGCAATGTGCCTGGAGCCCAGGGCTTCCTGGTTTTAAAAGTCCTGGGCCTAAGCCTAACAGTAACCCTAGGAAGGTAAATCAGCCGGGTATTAGGGTTCTTCCTAAGGGAAAAGCTGTGAAAGCAGCCATGTTGTGGCACTTTTGCACTCCCTTTGGGATGCCTTTGGCAGATGCAGTAAGCCTGGAACTCAGGGCTTCCTGGTTAAAAAACTCCAAGCCCTAGGTTGAACCCTAACCCTAACCTTAGGCAGATAAATCAGCCTAGGTATAGGGATGGTGACAAGGAAAAAGCTGTGAAAGCTGCCATGTTGTTGCACTTTTGTACTCCCCTTGGGATGCCTTGAACAGCTGCAGTGTGCCTGGATCTAAGGGCTTCCTAGTTTTAAAAATCCTCGCCCTAGGCCTTAGCCTTACAGTAACCCTGGGAAGGGAAATCAGCCTGGTGTTAAGCTTCTTGCCAAGGAAAAAGCCGTGAAAGCAACCATGTTGTGGCACATTTGCACTCCCTTTTGGATGCCTTTCACAGCTCCAGTGTGCCTGGAACTCAGGGCTTCCTGGTTTTAAAAATCCTAGCCCTAGGCCGAACCCCAACCCTAAGACGAGAAAGGCAAATCAGCCAGGAATTAGGCATGTCCCCAAGGAAAAAGCTGTGGAGGCAGGCATGTTGTGGTACTTTTGCGCTCTTCTTGGGTAGTCCTTCGCAGCTGCTGTGTTCTTGGAACTCAGGTCTTTCTGGTTAATAGAACCCTTACCCTAGGCGTAACTCAAACCTTAACCCTAGGAAGGAAAATCAGCCTATGATTTGGGATGGTCTCATGGAAATATCAGTGGTGGCAGCCAAGTTGTGTCACTTTTGCGCTCCCCTTGGGATGCCTTTAACAGCTGCAGTGTGCCTGGAGCCCAGGGCTTCCTGGTTTTAAAAGTCCTAGGCCTAAGCCTAACAGTAACCCTAGGAAGGTAAATCAGCCGGGTATTAGGGTTCTTCCTAAGGGAAAAGCCGTGAAAGCAGCCATGTTGTGGCACTTCTGCACTCCCTTTGGGATGCCTTTGGCAGATGCAGTAAGCCTGGAACTCAGGGCTTCCTGGTTAAAAAACTCCAAGCCCTAGGCTGAACCCTAACCCTAACCCTAGGCAGATAAATCAGCCTAGGTATAGGGATGGTGCCAAGGAAAAAGCTGTGAAAGCTGCCATGTTGTTGCACTTTTGTACTCCCCTTCGGATGCCTTGAACAGCTGCAGTGAGCCTGGAACTAAGGGCTTCCTAGTTTTAGAAATCCTAGCCCTAGGCCTTTGCCTTACAGTAACCCTGGGAAGGGAAATCAGCCGGGTATTAGGGTTCTTCCTAAGGGAAAAGCCGTGAAAGCAGCCATGTTGTGGCACTTCTGCACTCCCTTTGGGATGCCTTTGGCAGATGCAGTAAGCCTGGAACTCAGGGCTTCCTAGTTAAAAAAATCCTAGCCCTAGGCCGAACCCCAACCCTAAGACGAGAAAGGCAAATCAGCCAGGAATTAGGCATGTCCCCAAGGAAAAAGCTATCGACGCAGGCATGTTGTGGTACTTTTGCGCTCTTCTTGGCTAGTCCTTCGCAGCTGCTGTGTTCTTGGAACTCAGGTCTTTCTGGTTAATAGACCTCTTACCCTAGGCGAAACTCAAACATTAACCCTAGGAAGGAAAATCAGCCTATGGTTCGGGATGGTCTCATGAGAATAGCAGCAGAGGCAGCCACGTTGTGTCACTTCTGCGGCCCTCTTGGGATGCCTTTCGCAGCTGCATGTGCCTGGAGCCCAGGGCTTCCTGGTTTTAAACGTCCTAGGCCTAAGCCTAACAGTAACCCTAGGAAGGTAAATCAGCCGGGTATTAGGGTTCTTCCTAAGGGAAAAGCCGTGAAAGCAGCCATGTTGTGGCACTTTTGCACTCCCTTTGGGATGCCTTTGGCAGATGCAGTAAGCCGGGAACTCAGGGTTTCCTGGTTAAAAAACTCCAAGCCCTAGGCTGAACCCTAACCCTAACCTTAGGCAGATAAATCAGCCTAGGTATAGGGATGGTGACAAGGAAAAAGCTGTGAAAGCTGCCATGTTGTTGCACTTTTGTACTCCCCTTGGGATGCCTTGAACAGCTGCAGTGTGCCTGGATCTAAGGGCTTCCTAGTTTTAAAAATCCTAGCCCTAGTCCTTAGCCTTACAGTAACCCTGGGAAGGGAAATCAGCCTGGTGTTAAGCTTCTTGCCAAGGAAAAAGCCGTGAAAGCAACCATGTTGTGGCACATTTGCACTCCCTTTTGGATGCCTTTCACAGCTCCAGTGTGCCTGGAACTCAGGGCTTCCTGGTTTTAAAAATCCTAGCCCTAGGCCGAACCCCAACCCTAAGACGAGAAAGGCAAATCAGCCAGGAATTAGGCATGTCCCCAAGGAAAAAGCTGTGGAGGCAGGCATGTTGTGGTACTTTTGCGCTCTTCTTGGGTAGTCCTTCGCAGCTGCTGTGTTCTTGGAACTCAGGGCTTTCTGGTTAATAGAACCCTTACCCCAGGCGTAACTCAAACCTTAACCCTAGGACGGAAAATCAGCTTATGGTTCGGGATGGTCTCATGGAAATATCAGTGGTGGCAGCCAAGTTGTGTCACTTTTGCGCTCCCCTTGGGATGCCTTTCGCAGCTGCAGAGTGCCTGGAGCCCAGGGCTTCCTGGTTTTAAAAGTCCTAGGCCTAAGCCTAACAGTAACCCTAGGAAGGGAAATCAGCCGCGTATTAGGGTTCTTCCTAAGGGAAAAGCCGTGAAAGCAGCCATGTTGTGGCACTTTTGCACTCCCTTTGGGATGCATTTGGCAGATGCAGTAAGCCTGGAACTCAGGGCTTCCTGGTTAAAAAACTCCAAGCCCTAGGCTGTACCCTAACCCTAACCCTAGGCAAATAAATAAGCCTAGGTATAGGGATGGTGCCAAGGAAAAAGCTGTGAAAGCTGCCATGTTGTGGTACTTTAATACTCCCCTTGGGATGCCTTGAACAGCTGCAGTCTGCCTGGATCTAAGGGCTTCCTAGTTTTAAAAGTCCTAAGCCTAAGCCTAACAGTAACCCTAGGAAGGTAAATCAGCCGCGTATTAGGGTTCTTCCTAAGGGGAAAGCCGTGAAAGCAGCCGTGTTTTTGCACTTCTGCACTCCCTTTGGGATGCCTTTGACAGATGAAGTAAGCCTGGAACTCAGGGCTTCCTAGTTAAAAAAATCCTAGCCCTAGGCCGAACCCCAACCCTAAGACGAGAAAGGCAAATCAGCCAGGAATTAGGCATGTCCCCAAGGAAAAAGCTGTGGAGGCAGGCACGTTGTGGTACTTTTGCGCTCTTCTTGGGTAGTCCTTCGCAGCTGCTGTGTTCTTGGAACTCAGGGCTTTCTGGTTAATAGAACCCTTACCCTAGGCGTAACTCAAACCTTAAGCCTAGGATGGAAAATCAGCCTATGGTTCGGGATGGTCTCATGAAAATATCAGTGGTGGCAGCCAAGTTGTGTCACTTTTGCGCTCCCCTTGGGATGCCTTTCGCAGCTGCAGTGTGCCTGGAGCCCAGGGCTTCCTGGTTTTAAAAGTCCTAGGCCTAAGCCTAACAGTAACCCTAGGAAGGTAAATCAGCCGCGTATTAGGGTTCTTCCTAAGGGAAAAGCCGTGAAAGCAGCCATGTTGTGGCACTTCTGCACTCCCTTTGGGATGCTTTAGGCAGATGCAGTAAGCCTGGAACTCAGGGCTTCCGAGTTAAAAAAATCCTAGCCCTAGGCCGAACCCCAACCCTAAGACGAGAAAGGCAAATCAGCCAGGAATTAGGCATGTCCCCAAGGAAAAAGCTGTGGAGGCAGGCATGTTGTGGTACTTTTGCGCTCTTCTTGGGTAGTCCTTCGCAGCTGCTGTGTTCTTGGAACTCAGGGCTTTCTGGTTAATAGAACCCTTACCCTAGGCGTAACTCAAACCTTAACCCTAGGAAGGAAAATCAGCCTATGGTTCGGGATGGTCTCATGGAAATATCAGTGGTGGCAGCCAAGTTGTGTCACTTTTGCGCTCCCCTTGGGATGCCTTTCGCAGCTGCAGTGTGCCTGGAGCCCAGGGCTTCCTGGTTTTAAAAGTCCTAGGCCTAAGCCTAACAGTAACCCTAGGAAGGTAAATCAGCCGCGTATTAGGGTTCTTCCTAAGGGAAAAGCCGTGAAAGCAGCCATGTTGTGGCACTTCTGCACTCCCTTTGGGATGCCTTTGGCAGATGCAGTAAGCCTGGAGCTCAGGGCTTCCTGGTTAAAAAACTCCAAGACCTAGGCCGAACCCCAACCGTAAGACGAGAAAGGCAAATCAGCCAGGAATTAGGCATGTCCCCAAGGAAAAAGCTGTGGAGGCAGGCACGTTGTGGTACTTTTCCGCTCTTCTTGGGTAGTCCTTCGCAGCTGCTGTGTTCTTGGAATTCAGGGCTTTCTGGTTAATAGAACACTTACCCGAGGCGTAACTCAAACCTTAACCCTAGGAAGGAAAATCAGCCTATGGTTCGGGATGGTCTCATGGAAATATCAGTGGTGGCAGCCAAGTTGTGTCACTTTTGCGCTCCCCTTGGGATGCCTTTTGCAGCTGCAGTGTGCCTGGAGCCCAGGGCTTCCTGGTTTTAAAAGTCCTAGGCCTAAGCCTAACAGTAACCCTAGGAAGGTAAATCAGCCGCGTATTAGGGTTCTTCCTAAGGGAAAAGCCGTGAAAGCAGCCATGTTGTGGCACTTCTGCACTCCCTTTGGGATGCCTTTGGCAGATGCAGTAAGCCTGGAACTCAGGGCTTCCTAGTTAAAAAAATCCTAGCCCTAGGCCGAACCCCAACCCTAAGACGAGAAAGGCAAATCAGCCAGGAATTAGGCATGTCCCCAAGGAAAAAGCTGTGGAGGCAGGCATGTTGTGGTACTTTTGCGCTCTTCTTGGGTAGTCCTTCGCAGCTGCCGTGTTCTTGGAACTCAGGTCTTTCTGGTTAATAGAACACTTACCCTAGGCGTAACTCAAACCTTAACCCTAGGAAGGAAAATCAGCCTATGATTTGGGATGGTCTCATGGAAATATCAGTGGTGGCAGCCAAGTTGTGTCACTTTTGCGCTCCCCTTGGGATGCCTTTAACAGCTGCAGTGTGCCTGGAGCCCAGGGCTTCCTGGTTTTAAAAGTCCTAGGCCTAAGCCTAACAGTAACCCTAGGAAGGTAAATCAGCCGCGTATTAGGGTTCTTCCTAAGGGAAAAGCTGTGAAAGCAGCCATGTTGTGGCACTTTTGCACTCCCTTTGGGATGCCTTTGGCAGATGCAGTAAGCCTGGAACTCAGGGCTTCCAGGTTAAAAAACTCCAAGCCCTAGGCTGAACCCTAACCCTAACCCTAGGCAGATAAATCAGCCTAGGTATAGGGATGGTGCCAAGGAAAATGCTGTGAAAGCTGCCATGTTGTTGCACTTTTGTACTCCCCTTGGGATGCCTTGAACAGCTGCAGTGTGCCTGGATCTAAGGGCTTCCTAGTTTTAAAAATCCTAGCCCTAGGCCTAAGCCTTACAGTAACCCTGGGAAGGGAAATCAGCCTGGTGTTAAGCTTCTTGCCAAGGAAAAAGCCGTGAAAGCAACCATGTGGTGGCACTTCTGCACTCCCTTTTGGATGCCTTTCACAGCTCCAGTGTGCCTGGAACTCAGGGCTTCCTGATTTTAAAAATCCTAGCCCTAGGCCGAACCCCAACCCTAAGACGAGAAAGGCAAATCAGCCAGGAATTAGGCATGTCCCCAAGGAAAAAGCTGTGGAGGCAGGCATGTTGTGGTACTTTTGCGCTCTTCTTGGGTAGTCCTTCGCAGCTGCTGTGTTCTTGGAACTCAGGGCTTTCTGGTTAATAGAACCCTTACCCCAGGCGTAACTCCAACCTTAACCCTAGGACGGAAAATCAGCTTATGGTTCGGGATGGTCTCATGGAAATATCAGTGGTGGCAGCCAAGTTGTGTCACTTTTGCGCTCCCCTTGGGATGCCTTTCGCAGCTGCAGTGTGCCTGGAGCCCAGGGCTTCCTCGTTTTAAAAGTCCTAGGCCTAAGCCTAACAGTAACCCTAGGAAGGTAAATCAGCCGCGTATTAGGGTTCTTCCTAAGGGAAAAGCCGTGAAAGCAGCCATGTTGTGGCACTTCTGCACTCCCTTTGGGATGCCTTTGGCAGATGCAGTAAGCCTGGAACTCAGGGCTTCCTGGTTAAAAAACTCCAAGCTGAAGCCTATCCCTATCCTTAGGAAGGAAAATCAGCCTAAGTATAGGCATCGTGCAACGTCTAGAACACGAGGGGAGATGTTTTCTGTGCTGGCACAGTTTTTCCTCGCCAGACATAGTGGAAAAGCTTTTTGCTAAGATGTAGACGAGAAGAGACGCTAAAGACGAAGGTACGATGCTCTCCGGAGCTAAGAGCTGCTCCCGGGCGTCTTTCGGCAGAAGCCGCGCTAAGGAGTGCACAGTGAGCGGTACAATCGTCTTTGCGCGAAGAAGCCGCTTCTTCGCCTCCGGGAGCCGGAGAGAGCCGCACCTTCGGAAAGGTGAAGAAGGAAGCTGTACAACACTGGGATTGTGTGCGCAGCTTGCCAACTGCTAGAAAACAGTACCTTTGCACTCTCCTGACTTTTCCAATCACATGAACATTCGATTGGAAGCTGTTTTGGACAACTTTTCTTTTCTTCATGCCAAACACTCGGCACACCTCCGTGCAACGTCTAGAACACGATGGGAGATGTTTTCTGTGCTGGCACAGTTTTTCCTCGCCAGACATAGTGGAAAAGCTTTTTGCTAAGATGTAGACGAGAAGAGACGCTAAAGACGAAGGTAAGATGCTCTCCGGAGCTAAGAGCTGCTCCCGGGCGTCTTTCGGCAGAAGCCGCGCTAAGGAGTGCACAGTGAGCGGCACAATCGTCTTTGCGCGAAGAAGCCGCTTCTTCGCCTCCGGGAGCCGGAGAGAGCGGCACCTTCGGAAAGGTGAAGAAGGAAGCTGTACAACACTGGGATTGTGAGCGCAGCTTGCCAACTGCTAGAAAACAGTACCTTTGCACTCTCCTGACTTTTCCAATCACATGAACATTCGATTGGAAGCTGTTCTGGACAAGTTTTCTTTTCTTCATGCCAAACACTCGGCACACCTCCGTGCAACGTCTAGAACACGATGGGAGATGTTTTCTGTGCTGGCACAGTTTTTCCTCGCCAGACATAGTAGAAAAGCTTTTTGCTAAGATGTAGACGAGAAGAGACGGTAAAGACGAAGGTACGATGCTCTCCGGAGCTAAGAGCTGCCCCCGGGCGTCTTTCGGCAGAAGCCGCGCTAAGGAGTGCACAGTGAGCGGCACAATCGTCTTTGCGCGAAGAAGCCGCTTCTTCGCCTCCGGGAGCCGGAGAGAGCGGCACCTTCGGAAAGGTGAAGGAAGCTGTACAACACTGGGATTGTGTGCGCAGCTTGCCAACTGATAGAAAACAGTACCTTTGCACTCTCCTGACTTTTCCAATCACATGAACATTCGATTGGAAGCTGTTTTGGACAACTTTTCTTTTCTTCATGCCAAACACTCGGCACACCTCCGTGCAACGTCTAGAACACGATGGGAGATGTTTTCTGTGCTGGCACAGTTTTTCCTCGCCAGACATAGTAGAAAAGCTTTTTGCTAAGATGTAGACGAGAAGAGACGCTAAAGACGAAGGTACGATGCTCTCCGGAGCTAAGAGCTGCTCCCGGGCGTCTTTCGGCAGAAGCCGCGCTAAGGAGTGCACAGTGAGCGGCACAATCGTCTTTGCACGAAGAAGCCGCTTCTTCGCCTCCGGGAGCCGGAGAGAGCGGCACCTTCGGAAAGGTGAAGAAGGAAGCTGTACAACACTGGGATTGTGTGCGCAGCTTGCCAACTGCTAGAAAACAGTACCTTTGCACTCTCCTGACTTTTCCAATCGCATGAACATTCGATTGGAAGCTGTTTTGGACAACTTTTCTTTCCTTCATGCCAAACACTCGGCACACCTCCGTGCAACGTCTAGAACACGATGGGAGATGTTTTCTGTGCTGGCACAGTTTTTCCTTGCCAGACATAGTGGAAAAGCTTTTTGCTAAGATGTAGACGAGAAGAGACGCTAAAGACGAAGGTACGATGCTCTCCGGAGCTAAGAGCCGCTCCCGGGCGTCTTTCGGCAGAAGCCGCGCTAAGGAGTGCACAGTGAGCGGCACAATCGTCTTTGCGCGAAGAAGCCGCTTCTTCGCCTCCGGGAGCCGGAGAGAGCGGCACCTTCGGAAAGGTGAAGAAGGAAGCTGTACAACACTGGGATTGTGTGCGCAGCTTGCCAACTGCTAGAAAACAGTACCTTTGCACTCTCCTGACTTTTCCAATCACATGAACATTCGATTGGAAGCTGTTTTGGACAACTTTTCTTTCCTTCATGCCAAACACTCGGCACACCTCCGTGCAACGTCTAGAACACGATGGGAGATGTTTTCTGTGCTGGCACAGTTTTTCCTCGCCAGACATAGTGGAAAAGCTTTTTGCTAAGATGTAGACGAGAAGAGACGCTAAAGACGAAGGTACGATGCTCTCCGGAGCTAAGAGCCGCTCCCGGGCGTCTTTCGGCAGAAGCCGCGCTAAGGAGTGCATAGTGAGCGGCACAATCGTCTTTGCGCGAAGAAGCCGCTTCTTCGCCTCCGGGAGCCGGAGAGAGCGGCACCTTCGGAAAGGTGAAGAAGGAAGCTGTACAACACTGGGATTGTGTGCGCAGCTTGCCAACTGCTAGAAAACAGTACCTTTGCACTCTCCTGACTTTTCCAATCACATGAACATTCGATTGGAAGCTGTTTTGGACAACTTTTCTTTTCTTCATGCCAAACACTCGGCACACCTCCGTGCAACGTCTAGAACACGATGGGAGATGTTTTCTGTGCTGGCACAGTTTTTCCTCGCCAGACATAGTGGAAAAGCTTTTTGCTAAGATGTAGACGAGAAGAGACGCTAAAGACGAAGGTACGATGCTCTCCGGAGCTAAGAGCCGCTCCCGGGCGTCTTTCGGCAGAAGCCGCGCTAAGGAGTGCACAGTGAGCGGCACAATCGTCTTTGCACGAAGAAGCCGCTTCTTCGCCTCCGGGAGCCGGAGAGAGCGGCACCTTCGGAAAGGTGAAGAAGGAAGCTGTACAACACTGGGATTGTGTGCGCAGCTTGCCAACTGCTAGAAAACAGTACCTTTGCACTCTCCTGACTTTTCCAATCACATGAACATTCGATTGGAAGCTGTTTTGGACAAGTTTTCTTTTCTTCATGCCAAACACTCGGCACACCTCCGTGCAACGTCTAGAACACGATGGGAGATGTTTTCTGTGCTGGCACAGTTTTTCCTCGCCAGACATAGTGGAAAAGCTTTTTGCTAAGATGTAGACGAGAAGAGACGCTAAAGACGAAGGTACGATGCTCTCCGGAGCTAAGAGCCGCTCCCGGGCGTCTTTCGGCAGAAGCCGCGCTAAGGAGTGCATAGTGAGCGGCACAATCGTCTTTGCGCGAAGAAGCCGCTTCTTCGCCTCCGGGAGCCGGAGAGAGCGGCACCTTCGGAAAGGTGAAGAAGGAAGCTGTACAACACTGGGATTGTGTGCGCAGCTTGCCAACTGATAGAAAACAGTACCTTTGCACTCTCCTGACTTTTCCAATCACATGAACATTCGATTGGAAGCTGTTTTGGACAACTTTTCTTTTCTTCATGCCAAACACTCGGCACACCTCCGTGCAACGTCTAGAACACGATGGGAGATGTTTTCTGTGCTGGCACAGTTTTTCCTCGCCAGACATAGTGGAAAAGCTTTTTGCTAAGATGTAGACGAGAAGAGACGCTAAAGACGAAGGTACGATGCTCTCCGGAGCTAAGAGCCGCTCCCGGGCGTCTTTCGGCAGAAGCCGCGCTAAGGAGTGCACAGTGAGCGGCACAATCGTCTTTGCGTGAAGAAGCCGCTTCTTCGCCTCCGGGAGCCGGAGAGAGCGGCACCTTCGGAAAGGTGAAGAAGGAAGCTGTACAACACTGGGATTTTGTGCGCAGCTTGCCAACTGATAGAAAACAGTACCTTTGCACTCCCCTGACTTTTCCAATCACATGAACATTCGATTGGAAGCTGTTTTGGACAAGTTTTCTTTTCTTCATGCCAAACACTCGGCACACCTCCGTGCAACGTCTAGAACACGATAGGAGATGTTTTCTGTGCTGGCACAATTTCTCCTCGCCGGACATAGTAGAAAAGCTTTTTGCTAAGATGTAGACGACAAGAGAGGCTAAGGACTGGATGTAAGCAAATTACACTCATCTTCAAAAAAGGCATTTAGGAGGACTCGCAATCGTACAAACCAGCCAGCCTCTTTTTTATACCCAGGAAGTTGATGAAGCAGCTCTTCCTGGAAAACCTTGCCAGGCACATGAAAGACGACACAATAATGTAGTTAGCATGATTTTTCAGGGGCATTTCATGCTGAACATAACTTTAAACTCCTCTGATGAATTAACTTGACTGGTAGATGAAGGGAATATTATCTGCCTGGGCTTCAGGGAGGTTTTTGACATATCTCTACATGGCAGCACACATCCATATGGAAGCAATAGTGCAAAGGGGAGGGAATCAGTGTCTTTTCAGTGATGCTGAGTGAAAAGACAAGAGGCAGTGGGCACACACTGAAATACAGGAACATCAGGAAATGATTCTTTACTGTGAGGGTGAGTGAACCACGGCACAGACTGCCCAGAAAGATTGTGGAGCCTGGATCTTTGAAGACATTAAAAGTACACCCAGATAGAATCCTGGGCAAGAGGCTCTAGGTATCCTGGTTTAGGCAGGGGGGTTGGGCCTGGTTAGCCCCACCAACCCCTTCCACTCTCATTCATTCTGTGCTAGTGAATTCTCTTCAAGATGCATTTCAAGCACTGGCATGACAAAGTTCTGTGCAGACACAGATCCAAATGGACATGGCATCTAAGTTCCTTAAGCAGTCTTCAAGAAGAATGTAAACCTCTGGGGCAAGTGTCTCTTCCCTAACTGAATCCCTTTCATGGGAAAATTCCCAGCTCTAGAAAGATCTTCTGATACGCATGCTTAAGACTGACACTGGCTGAGCAAATTTCTCCCTATGTGTATCTAAGACCAGTTAGGATCTTCACCCAAAGTGCTGTCAACATAGTCACAGAATGCCTACTGTTAAGAAGTGACAACTTCCATCAGAATGGCAACCATTGGTCCACCAAATGGATGAATGGATGGGAATTATCTGCTTGGGTTAAAAACAAAAAGAAAGAGTTGGTCTTTACTTATCAATTTCATTGCAATATTGATAAGGGAAGAAAAAGACCTAAGTCCTTGACTTTCTTAACTGGAGGAAAGATTTTAAAAATTCCTTGTAAAAATGTATGATCACAATCAGACTATTGAAACCATTTGAGTTGGGAAAAAAGTTCCAAAATTGTCTAGAGAGTGGCAAAGAAGCCAAGAAAATAGGAAAGAAACAAAAAGAGGGCAAAAGAGTAAGCTTCAGTGTACAAGCTCGTTCTAGAAGTAGTCTGCCGGGGAAAGGAAGCCCCAGTTGAATTTCCAATGTATTCCTGAGCTTGATTCAGTAACTGGTCAATGTAAAAACCAATCCTTTTGTATAACTTCTTCCAGCAACAAAAACTCCAACAGGTTGACACTACCATCATGCCTGTTCCAGACATATTTCAAAGAGAAATGATGATTTTCTTGAAAACCTACTTGCATAAAAGTTGCAAGATGGTGGAGGGATTGCCACATCCTCCTTCCTCCATCTGGCTTGAAAGTAGATTTGATAAAATATGCAACAAAGCACATGATTTATAAGGTAGAGTGAAATGGATGATTTGGGAATTGATCTCTTGTTGATAGTAAACTTCACATCCACTCTGTGTGACCTTTCTAAAACAAAATGTGGAGCTGAGGCATGAATCTGCCACAACAATTGTAAAGCAAACATACACACTCCCCTTCACATGCCCCCCCTTCCACACACACCTAGGCACACACAGAGATCAGCATAGCAGATCATGAACACCTTGGAAAAGACTGAAATGCTAAACGCCTCTCTTGATGGGCAAAAGAGCTGGTGCAGTAATTCAAATGCCTGGTACAAAAATTCTGTTTCATATTTAGCTCCTATTTAAAACACAGCTTTTCATTTCATTCTATTTACAGAATATTTTCTTTTCATTTGTTTCTTTAAAATTACTTAGTTCTCACCTGTTGTATGTCTAGGAATATTTTCTTCCAAAAATAGAAAAAAATAGATGCTATCTTTTCAGCAGAAAACATTGGTTGATACAATTTTAAACCATCATGATATGGAAGAATTGTTCTGTCCCTCTCGAAGGTGGAAGAAGCATTTGGATCACAGATCATCTACAATGAAATACTTGACATGTTTAAGATGCTTTCAATCAATTTTGATCGTCAATTGCTTCTTCGTTGGAAACAGTCATTTTTCAGTGAAGGGAAAGTGTGTGTGGTATATCTACATGATGTGGTCAAACCCAGTTCCTACTAATGGCCAGGCTGAATTCCAGGAAATAACGTCCCGAATGATATTTTGCCGCCTTCTTTGGCACTTCATGAAATCTTACCATGATGAAGTGCTGAAACACAGAGATTTTCTCTTAGAGAGTGTCTCATGTTGTAACCCATCCCATGGATTTTATGCTGTAATTCTTATCTCTTTTAAAATTTGCTATCTTCTGTACAGTTTTCATGAACATTTCTGTTACAGTAGTGAATAGCACAGATAAATGTCATTTTGTACAACTTTGAATTTACCCCAAGAGCTGAGAGAAAACTTGCTCCTAGACTTCAATCCCAGTTTCTTCTATAGTCCAACTTTGTTTCTCTACCACCAAGCTTCTCCTTTGTTGCTGCTCCAAGCCCCGTCCAAGCTGACCTTGAATACTTTCAGGGATGGGACACCCACAACTTCCCTGGGCAACCTGTTCCAGTGTTCCAGCACTCCCACAGTAAAAAAGGCCTTCCTTTCATCTAATATGTGTAGGAAATCATAAATCTAGGCATAGAAATTTGGAGTGCAAATTTGAAATTCTTTTGATTTGAAGCACATTTTATATGAATACTGACTTACAGATGACTAAAAGATGTTGATGGGCATTTGAGCTGACAAGTTTTGAAAAAGTGTACGGAAATTAACATTGAAACCACTAAAATTAAAAACTTCTTCCCATTTTCTTTCTCCTCTCCTATTCAAAATTGCAAATGTCAGATATCAGTGCTTCATGCAAACCTCTCAGATGCTCTCAGGGAAAAAGCATTTATTTCAGACTAAGTTGCGGTTGACGTAGAACACTGCCTTTAACAGCTCCAGTGTGCCTGGAATTCAGGGCTTCCTGTTGGAAAAAATCCTATCTCTAGGCTGAACCCTAACCCTAACCCTAGGCAGATAAATCAGCCTGGGTATAGGGATGTTCCCAAGGAAAAAAGCACTGGAAGGAGCATGTTGAGGCAATTTTTGGCTGCCCTTGGGAAGCCTTTTGCAGCTGCACTGGGTCTGGAGCTCAGGGTTTACTGATTTAAAATCCCTATCTCTTGGCGTGACCATAGGTGCAACTGGAGGCAAGAAAATCAGCCTAGGTTCAATGATGGTCCCAAGGAAAAAGCGCTGGAGGCAGCCATGTTGTGGCACTTTTCCCCTCCTCTTGGGTAGTCCTTGGCAGCTGCTGTGTTCTTGGAACTCAGGGCTTTCTGGTTAAAAAAACACTAACCCTAGGCGTAACTCAAACCTTAACCCTAGGAAGGAAAATCAGCCTATGGTTCCGGATGGTCTCATGAGAATAGAAGCAGAGGCAGCCAAGTTGTGTCGCTTCTGCGGCCCTCTTGGGATGCCTTTCGCAGCTGCATGTGCCTGGAGCCCAGGGCTTCCTGGTTTTAAAAGTCCTAGGCCTAAGCCTAACAGTAACCCTAGGAAGGTAAATCAGCCGCGTATTAGGGTTCTTCCTAAGGGAAAAGCCGTGAAAGCAGCCATGTTGTGGCCTTCTGAACTCCCTTTGGGATGCTTTTTGCAGATGAAGTAAGCCTGGAACTCAGGGCTTCCTAGTTAAAAAAATCCTAGCCCTAGGCCGAACCCCAACCCTAAGACGAGAAAGGCAAATCAGCCAGGAATTAGGCATGTCCCCAAGGAAAAAGCTGTGGAGGCAGGCATGTTGTGGTACTTTTGCGCTCTTCTTGGCTAGTCCTTCGCAGCTGCTGTGTTCTTGGAACTCAGGGCTTTCTGGTTAATAGAACCCTTACCCCAGGCGTAACTCAAACCTTAACCCTAGGAAGGAAAATCAGCCTATGGTTCGGGATGGTCTCATGAGAATAGCAGCAGAGGCAGCCAAGTTGTGTCACTTTTGCGCTCCCCTTGGGATGCCTTTCTTAGCTGCAGTGTGCCTGGAGCTAAGGGCTTCCTGGTTTTAAAAATCCTAGCCCTAGGCCTAAGCCTAACAGTAACCCTGGGAAGGGAAATCAGCCTGGTGTTAAGCTTCTTGCCAAGGAAAAAGCCGCGAAAGCAACCATGTTGTGGCACTTTTGCACTCCCTTTTGGATGCCTTTCACAGCTCCAGTGTGCCTGGAACTCAGGGCTTCCTGATTTTAAAAATCCTAGCCCTAGGCCGAACCCCAACCCTAAGAGGAGAAAGGCAAATCAGCCAGGAATTAGGCATGTCCCCAAGGAAAAAGCTGTGGAGGCAGGCATGTTGTGGTACTTTTGCGCTCTTCTTGGGTAGTCCTTCGCAGCTGCTGTGTTCTTGGAACTCAGGGCTTTCTGGTTAATAGAACCCTTACCCTAGGCGTAACTCAAACCTTAACCCTAGGAAGGAAAATCAGCCTATGGTTCAGGATGGTTTCATGGAAATATCAGTGGTGGCAGCCAAGTTGCGTCACTTTTGCGCTCCCCTTGGGATGCCTTTCGCAGCTGCAGTGTGCCTGGAGCCCAGGGCTTCGTGGTTTTAAAAGTCCTAGGCCTAAGCCTAACAGTAAGCCTAGGAAGGTAAATCAGCTGGGTATTAGGGTTCTTCCTAAGGGGAAAGCCGTGAAAGCAGCCATGTTGTGGCACTTCTGCACTCCCTTTGGGATGCCTTTGGCAGATGCAGTAAGCCTGGAACTCAGGGCTTCCTAATTAAAAAAATCCTAGCCCTAGGCCGAACCCCAACCCTAAGACGAGAAAGGCAAATCAGCCAGGAATTAGGCATGTCCCCAAGGAAAAAGCTGTGGAGGCAGGCATGTTGTGGTACTTTTGCGCTCTTCTTGGGTAGTCCTTCGCAGCTGCTGTGTTCTTGGAACTCAGGGCTTTCTGGTTAATAGAACCCTTACCCTAGGCGTAACTCAAACCTTAACCCTAGGAAGGAAAATCAGCCTATGGTTCGGGATGGTCTCATGGAAATATCAGTGGTGGCAGCCAAGTTGTGTCACTTTTGCGCTCCCCTTGGGATGCCTTTCGCAGCTGCAGTGTGCCTGGAGCCCAGGGCTTCCTGGTTTTAAAAGTCCTAGGCCTAAGCCTAACAGTAACCCTAGGAAGGTAAATCAGCCGCGTATTAGGGTTCTTCCTAAGGGAAAAGCCGTGAAAGCAGCCATGTTGTGGCACTTTTGCACTCCCTTTGGGATGCCTTTGGCAGATGCAGTAAGCCTGGAACTCAGGGCTTCCTGGTTAAAAAACTCCAAGCCCTAGGCTGAACCCTAACCCTAACCCTAGGCAGATAAATCAGCCTAGGTATAGGGATGGTGCCAAGGAAAAAGCTGTGAAAGCTGCCATGTTGTTGCACTTTTGTACTCCCCTTGGGATGCCTTGAACAGCTGCAGTGTGCCTGGAGCTAAGGGCTTCCTAGTTTTAAAAATCCTAGCCCTAGGCCTAAGCCTAACAGTAACCAAGGGAAGGGAAATCAGCCTGGTGTTAAGCTTCTTGCCAAGGAAAAAGCCGCGAAAGCAACCATGTTGTGGCACTTTTGCACTCCCTTTTGGATGCCTTTCACAGCTCCAGTGTGCCTGGAACTCAGGGCTTCCTGATTTTAAAAATCCTAGCCCTAGGCCGAACCCCAACCCTAAGACGAGAAAGGCAAATCAGCCAGGAATTAGGCATGTCCCCAAGGAAAAAGCTGTGGAGGCAGGCATGTTGTGGTACTTTTGCGCTCTTCTTGGGAAGTCCTTCGCAGCTGCTGTGTTCTTGGAACTCAGGGCTTTCTGGTTAATAGAACTCTTACCCTAGGCGTAACTCAAACCTTAACCCTAGGAAGGAAAATCAGCCTATGGTTCGGGATGGTCTCATGAGAATAGAAGCAGAGGCAGCCAAGTTGTGTCACTTCTGCAGCCCTCTTGGGATGCCTTTAACAGCTGCATATGCCTGGAGCCCAGGGCTTCCTGGTTTTAAAAGTCCTAGGCCTAAGCCTAACAGTAACCCTAGGAAGGTAAATCAGCCGGGTATTAGGGTTCTTCCTAAGGGAAAAGCCGTGAAAGCAGCCATGTTGTGGCACTTTTGCACTCCCTTTGGGATGCTTTTTGCAGATGAAGTAAGCCTGGAACTCAGGGCTTCCTAGTTAAAAAAATCCTAGCCCTAGGCCGAACCCCAACCCTAAGACGAGAAAGGCAAATCAGCCAGGAATTAGGCATGTCCCCAAGGAAAAAGCTGTGGAGGCAGGCATGTTGTGGTACTTTTGTGCTCTTCTTGGGTAGTCCTTCACAGCTGCTGTGTTCTTGGAACTCAGGGCTTTCTGGTTAATAGAACCCTTACCCCAGGCGTAACTCAAACCTTAACCCTAGGAAGGAAAATCAGCCTATGGTTCGGGATGGTCTCATGAGAATAGCAGCAGAGCCAACCAAGTTGTGTCACTTTTGCGCTCCCCTTGGGATGCCTTTCGCAGCTGCAGTGTGCCTGGAGCTAAGGGCTTCCTAGTTTTAAAAATCCTAGCCCTAGGCCTAAGCCTAACAGTAACCAAGGGAAGGGAAATCAGCCTGGTGTTAAGCTTCTTGCCAAGGAAAAAGCCGCGAAAGCAACCATGTTGTGGCACTTTTGCACTCCCTTTTGGATGCCTTTCACAGCTCCAGTGTGCCTGGAACTCAGGGCTTCCTGATTTTAAAAATCCTAGCCCTAGGCCGAACCCCAACCCTAAGACGAGAAAGGCAAATCAGCCAGGAATTAGGCATGTCCCCAAGGAAAAAGCTGTGGAGGCAGGCATGTTGTGGTACTTTTGTGCTCTTCTTGGGTAGTCCTTCGCAGCTGCTGTGTTCTTGGAACTCAGGGCTTTCTGGTTAATACAACCCTTACCCTAGGCGTAACTCAAACCTTAAGCCTAGGAAGGAAAATCAGCCTATGGTTCGGGATGGTCTCATGAGAATAGCAGCAGAGGCAGCCAAGTTGTGTCACTTTTGCGCTCCCCTTGGGATGCCTTTCGCAGCTGCAGTGTGCCTGGAGCCCAGGGCTTCCTGGTTTTAAGAGTCCTAGGCCTAAGCCTAACAGTAAGCCTAGGAAGGTAAATCAGCTGGGTATTAGGGTTCTTCCTAAGGGAAAAGCCGTGAAACCAGCCATGTTGTGGCACTTCTGCACTCCCTTTGGGATGCCTTTGGCAGATGAAGTAAGCCTGGAACTCAGGGCTTCCTAGTTAAAAAAATCCTAGCCCTAGGCCGAACCCCAACCCTAAGACGAGAAAGGCTAATCAGCCAGGAATTAGGCATGTCCCCAAGGAAAAAGCTGTGGAGGCAGGCACGTTGTGGTACTTTTGCGCTCTTCTTGGGTAGTCCTTCGCAGCTGCTGTGTTCTTGGAACTCAGGGCTTTCTGGTTAATAGAACTCTTACCCTAGGCGTAACTCAAACCTTAACCCTAGGAAGGAAAATCAGCCTATGGTTCGGGATGGTCTCATGAGAATAGAAGCAGAGGCAGCCAAGTTGTGTCACTTCTGCAGCCCTCTTGGGATGCCTTTAACAGCTGCATATGCCTGGAGCCCAGGGCTTCCTGGTTTTAAAAGTCCTAGGCCTAAGCCTAACAGTAACCCTAGGAAGGTAAATCAGCCGGGTATTAGGGTTCTTCCTAAGGGAAAAGCTGTGAAAGCAGCCATGTTGTGCCACTTTTGCACTCCCTTTGGGATGCCTTTGGCAGATGCAGTAAGCCTGGAACTCAGGGCTTCCTGGTTAAAAAACTCCAAGCCCTAGTCTGAACCCTAACCCTAACCCTAGGCAGATAAATCAGCCTAGGTATTGGGAGGGTGGGAAGGAAAAAGCTGTGAAAGCTGCCATGTTGTTCCACTTTTGTACTCCCCTTGGGATGCCTTGAACAGCTGCAGTGTGCCTGGAGCCCAGGGCTTCCTAGTTTTAAAAATCCTAGCCCTAGGCCTAAGCCTAACAGTAACCCTGGGAAGGGAAATAAGCCTGGTGTTAGGCTTCTTGCCAAGGAAAAAGCCGTGAAAGCAGCCATGTTGTGGCACTTCTGCACTCACTTTGGTCTGCCTTTCACAGCTCCAGTGTGCCTGGAACTCAGGGCTTCCTGATTTTAAAAATCCTAGCCCTAGGCCGAACCCCAACCCTAAGATGAGAAAGGCAAATCAGCCAGGAATTAGGCATGTCCCCAAGGAAAAAGCTGTGGAGGCAGGCATGTTGTGGTACTTTTGCGCTCTTCTTGGCTAGTCCTTCGCAGCTGCTGTGTTCTTGGAACTCAGGGCTTTCTGGTGAATAGAACCCTTACCCCAGGCGTAACTCAAACCTTAACCCTAGGAAGGAAAATCAGCCTATGGTTCGGGATGGTCTCATGAGAATAGCAGCAGAGGCAGCCAAGTTGTGTCACTTTTGCGCTCCCCTTGGGATGCCTTTCGCAGCTGCAGTGTGCCTGGAGCCCAGGGCTTCCTGGTTTTAAAAGTCCTAGGCCTAAGCCTAACAGTAACCCTAGGAAGGTAAATCAGCCGCGTATTAGGGTTCTTCCTAAGGGAAAAGCCGTGAAAGCAGCCATGTTGTGGCACTTCTGCACTCCCTTTGGGATGCCTTTGGCAGATGCAGTAAGCCTGGAACTCAGGGCTTCCTAGTTAAAAAAATCCTAGCCCTAGGCCGAACCCCAACCCTAAGACGAGAAAGGCAAATCAGCCAGGAATTAGGCATGTCCTCAAGGAAAAAGCTGTGGAGGCAGGCACGTTGTGGTACTTTTGCGCTCTTCTTGGGTAGTCCTTCGCAGCTGCTGTGTTCTTGGAACTCAGGGCTTTCTGGTTAATAGAACTCTTACCCTAGGCGTAACTCAAACCTTAACCCTAGGAAGGAAAATCAGCCTATGGTTCAGGATGGTCTCATGAGAATAGAAGCAGAGGCAGCCAAGTTGTGTCGCTTCTGCGGCCCTCTTGGGATGCCTTTCGCAGCTGCATGTGCCTGGAGCCCAGGGCTTCCTGGTTTTAAAAGTCCTAGGCCTAAGCCTAACAGTAACCCTAGGAAGGTAAATCAGCCGCGTATTAGGGTTCTTCCTAAGGGAAAAGCCGTGAAAGCAGCCATGTTGTGGCACTTCTGCACTCCCTTTGGGATGCTTTTTGCAGATGTAGTAAGCCTGGAACTCAGGGCTTCCTAGTTAAAAAAATCCTAGCCCTAGGCCGAACCCCAACCCTAAGACGAGAAAGGCAAATCAGCCAGGAATTAGGCATGTCCCCAAGGAAAAAGCTGTGGAGGCAGGTATGTTGTGGTACTTTTGCGCTCTTCTTGGGTAGTCCTTCGCAGCTGCTGTGTTCTTGGAACTCAGGGCTTTCTGGTTAATAGAACCCTTACCCCAGGCGTAACTCAAACCTTAACCCTAGGAAGGAAAATCAGCCTATGGTTCGGGATGGTCTCATGAGAATAGCAGCAGAGGCAGCCAAGTTGTGTCACTTTTGCGCTCCCCTTGGGATGCCTTTCGCAGCTGCAGTGTGCCTGGAGCCCAGGGCTTCCTGGTTTTAAAAGTCCTAGGCCTAAGCCTAACAGTAACCCTAGGAAGGTAAATCAGCCGCGTATTAGGGTTCTTCCTAAGGGAAAAGCCGTGAAAGCAGCCATGTTGTGGCACTTCTGCACTCCCTTTGGGATGCCTTTGGCAGATGCAGTAAGCCTGGAACTCAGGGCTTCCTGGTTAAAAAACTCCAAGCCCTAGGCTGAACCCTAACCCTAACCCTAGGCAGATAAATCAGCCTAGGTATAGGGATGGTGCCAAGGAAAAAGCTGTGAAAGCTGCCATGTTGTTGCACTTTTGTACTCCCCTTGGGATGCCTTGAACAGCTGCAGTGTGCCTGGAGCTAAGGGCTTCCTAGTTTTAAAAATCCTAGCCCTAGGACTAAGCCTAACAGTAACCAAGGGAAGGGAAATCAGCCTGGTGTTAAGCTTCTTGCCAAGGAAAAAGCCGTGAAAGCAACCATGTTGTGGCACTTTTGCACTCCCTTTTGGATGCCTTTCACAGCTCCAGTGTGCCTGGAACTCAGGGCTTCCTGATTTTAAAAATCCTAGCCCTAGGCCGAACCCCAAACCTAAGACGAGAAAGGCAAATCAGCCAGGAATTAGGCATGTCCCCAAGGAAAAAGCTGTGGAGGCAGGCATGTTGTGGTACTTTTGCGCTCTTCTTGGGAAGTCCTTCGCAGCTGCTGTGTTCTTGGAACTCAGGGCTTTCTGGTTAATAGAACCCTTACCCTAGGCGTAACTCAAACCTTAAGCCTAGGAAGGAAAATCAGCCTATGGTTCGGGATGGTCTCATGGAAATATCAGTGGTGGCAGCCAAGCTGTGTCACTTTTGCGCTCCCCTTGGGATGCCTTTCGCAGCTGCAGTGTGCCTGGAGCCCAGGGCTTCCTGGTTTTAAAAGTCCTAGGCCTAAGCCTAACAGTAACCCTAGGAAGGTAAATCAGCTGGGTATTAGGGTTCTTCCTAAGGGAAAAGGCGTGAAACCAGCCATGTTGTGGCACTTCTGCACTCCCTTTGGGATGCCTTTGGCAGATGCAGTAAGCCTGGAACTCAGGGCTTCCTAGTTAAAAAAATCCTAGCCCTAGGCCGAACCCCAACCCTAAGACGAGAAAGGCAAATCAGCCAGGAATTAGGCATGTCCCCAAGGAAAAAGCTGAGGAGGCAGGCACGTTGTGGTACTTTTGCGCTCTTCTTGGGTAGTCCTTCGCAGCTGCTGTGTTCTTGGAACTCAGGGCTTTCTGGTTAATAGAACTCTTACCCTAGACGTAACTCAAACCTTAACCCTAGGAAGGAAAATCAGCCTATGGTTCGGGATGGTCTCATGAGAATAGAAGCAGAGGCAGCCAAGTTGTGTCACTTCTGCAGCCCTCTTGGGATGCCTTTAACAGCTGCATATGCCTGGAGCCCAGGGCTTCCTGGTTTTAAAAGTCCTAGGCCTAAGCCTAACAGTAACCCTAGGAAGGTAAATCAGCCGGGTATTAGGGTTCTTCCTAAGGGAAAAGCTGTGAAAGCAGCCATGTTGTGGCACTTTTGCACTCCCTTTGGGATGCCTTTGGCAGATGCAGTAAGCCTGGAACTCAGGGCTTCCTGGTTAAAAAACTCCTAGCCCTAGTCTGAACCCTAACCCTAACCCTAGGCAGATAAATCAGCCTAGGTATTGGGATGGTGGGAAGGAAAAAGCTGTGAAAGCTGCCATGTTGTTGCACTTTTGTACTCCCCTTGGGATGCCTTGAACAGCTGCAGTGTGCCTGGAGCCCAGGGCTTCCTAGTTTTAAAAATCCTAGCCCTAGGCCTAAGCCTAACAGTAACCCTGGGAAGGGAAATAAGCCTGGTGTTAGGCTTCTTGCCAAGGAAAAAGCCGTGAAAGCAACCATGTTGTGGCACTTTTGCACTCCCTTTTGGATGACTTTCACAGCTCCAGTGTGCCTGGAACTCAGGGCTTTCTGATTTTAAAAATCCTAGCCCTAGGCCGAACCCCAACCCTAAGACGAGAAAGGCAAATCAGCCAGGAATTAGGCATGTCCCCAAGGAAAAAGCTGTGGAGGCAGGCATGTTGTGGTACTTTTGCGCTCTTCTTGGGAAGTCCTTCGCAGCTGCTGTGTTCTTGGAACTCAGGGCTTTCTGGTTAATAGAACCCTTACCCTAGGCGTAACTCAAACCTTAAGCCTAGGATGGAAAATCAGCCTATGGTTCGGGATGGTCTCATGGAAATATCAGTGGTGGCAGCCAAGCTGTGTCACTTTTGCGCTCCCCTTGGGATGCCTTTTGCAGCTGCAGTGTGCCTGGAGCCCAGGGCTTCCTGGTTTTAAAAGTCCTAGGCCTAAGCCTAACAGTAACCCTAGGAAGGTAAATCAGCTGGGTATTAGGGTTCTTCCTAAGGGAAAAGGCGTGAAACCAGCCATGTTGTGGCACTTCTGCACTCCCTTTGGGATGCCTTTGGCAGATGCAGTAAGCCTGGAACTCAGGGCTTCCTAGTTAAAAAAATCCTAGCCCTAGGCCGAACCCCAACCCTAAGACGAGAAAGGCAAATCAGCCAGGAATTAGGCATGTCCCCAAGGAAAAAGCTGAGGAGGCAGGCACGTTGTGGTACTTTTGCGCTCTTCTTGGGTAGTCCTTCGCAGCTGCTGTGTTCTTGGAACTCAGGGCTTTCTGGATAATAGAACTCTTACCCTAGACGTAACTCAAACCTTAACCCTAGGAAGGAAAACCAGCCTATGGTTCGGGATGGTCTCATGAGAATAGAAGCAGAGGCAGCCAAGTTGTGTCACTTCTGCAGCCCTCTTGGGATGCCTTTAACAGCTGCATATGCCTGGAGCCCAGGGCTTCCTGGTTTTAAAAGTCCTAGGCCTAAGCCTAACAGTAACCCTAGGAAGGTAAATCAGCCGGGTATTAGGGTTCTTCCTAAGGGAAAATCTCTGAAAGCAGCCATGTTGTGGCACTTTTGCACTCCCTTTGGGATGCCTTTGGCAGATGCAGTAAGCCTGGAACTCAGGGCTTCCTGGTTAAAAAACTCCAAGCCCTAGGCTGAACCCTAACCCTAACCCTAGGCAGATAAATCAGCCTAGGTATTGGGATGGTGGGAAGGAAAAAGCTGTGAAAGCTGCCATGTTGTTGCACTTTTGTACTCCCCTTGGGATGCCTTGAACAGCTGCAGTGTGCCTGGAGCCCAGGGCTTCCTAGTTTTAAAAATCCTAGCCCTAGGCCTAAGCCTAACAGTAACCCTAGGAAGGGAAATAAGCCTGGTGTTAGGCTTCTTGCCAAGGAAAAAGCCGTGAAAGCAACCATGTTGTGGCACATTTGCACTCCCTTTTGGATGCCTTTCACAGCTCCAGTGTGCCTGGAACTCAGGGCTTCCTGATTTTAAAAGTCCTAGCCCTAGGCCGAACCCCAACCCTAAGACGAGAAAGGCAAATCAGCCAGGAATTAGGCATGTCCCCAAGGAAAAAGCTGTGGAGGCAGGCATGTTGTGGTACTTTTGCGCTCTTCTTGGCTAGTTCTTCGCAGCTGCTGTGTTCTTGGAACTCAGGGCTTTCTGGTTAACAGAACCCTTACCCGAGGCGTAACTCAAACATTAACCCTAGGAAGGAAAATCAGCCTATGGTTCGGCATGGTCTCATGGAAATATCAGTGGTGGCAGCCAAGTTGTGTCACTTTTGCGCTCCCCTTGGGATGCCTTTCGCAGCTGCAGTGTGCCTGGAGCCCAGGGCTTCCTGGTTTTAAAAGTCCTAGGCCTAAGCCTAACAGTAACCCTAGGAAGGTAAATCAGCCGAGTATTAGGGTTCTTCCTAAGGGAAAAGCCGTGAAAGCAGCCATGTTGTGGCACTTTTGCACTCCCTTTGGGATGCCTTTGGTAGATGCAGTAAGCCTGGAACTCAGGGCTTCCGGGTAAAAATCTCCAAGCCCTAAGCTGAACCCTAACCCTAACCCTAGGCAGATAAATCAGCCTAGGTATAGGGATGGTGCCAAGGAAAAAGCTGTGAAAGCTGCCATGTTGTTGCACTTTTGTACTCCCCTTGGGATGCCTTGAACAGCTGCAGTGTGCCTGGAGCTAAGGGCTTCCTAGTTTTAAAAATCCTAGCCCTAGGCCTAAGCCTTATAGTAACCCTGGGAAGGGAAATCAGACTGGTGTTAGGCTTCTTGCCAAGGAAAAAGCCGTGAAAGCAGCCATGTTGTGGCATTTTTGCACTCCCTTTTGGATGCCTTTCACAGCTCCAGTGTGCCTGGAACTCAGGGCTTCCTGATTTTAAAATTCTAACCCTAGGCCGAACCCCAACCCTAAGACGAGAAAGGCAAATCAGCCAGGAATTAGGCATGTCCCCAAGGAAAAAGCTGTGGAGGCAGGCATGTTGTGGTACTTTTGCGCTCTTCTTGGGAAGTCCTTCGCAGATGCTGTGTTCTTGGAACTCAGGGCTTTCTGGTTAATAGAACCCTTACCCTAGGCGTAACTCAAACCTTAACCCTAGGAAGGAAAATCAGCCTATGGTTCGGGATGGTCTCATGAGAATAGCAGCAGAGGCAGCCAAGTTGTGTCACTTTTGCGCTCCCCTTGGGATGCCTTTCGCAGCTGCAGTGTGCCTGGAGCCCAGGGCTTCCTGGTTTTAAAAGTCCTAGGCCTAAGCCTAACAGTAACCCTAGGAAGGTAAATCAGCCGCGTATTAGGGTTCTTCCTAAGGGAAAAGCCGTGAAAGCAGCCATGTTGTGGCACTTTTGCACTCCCTTTGGGATGCCTTTGGCAGATGAAGTAAGCCTGGAACTCAGGGCTTCCTAGTTAAAAAATCCTAGCCCTAGGCCGAACCCCAACCCTAAGACGAGAAAGGCAAATCAGCCAGGAATTAGGCATGTCCCCAAGGAAAAAGCTGTGGAGGCAGGCATGTTGTGGTACTTTTGCGCTCTTCTTGGGTAGTCCTTCGCAGCTGCTGTGTTCTTGGAACTCAGGGCTTTCTGGTTAATAGAACCCTTACCCCAGGCGTAACTCAAACCTTAACCCTAGGAAGGAAAATCAGCCTATGGTTCGGGATGGTCTCATGAGAATAGCAGCAGAGGCAGCCAAGTTGTGTCACTTTTGCGCTCCCCTTGGGATGCCTTTCGCAGCTGCAGTGTGCCTGGAGCCCAGGGCTTCCTGGTTTTAAAAGTCCTAGGCCTAAGCCTAACAGTAACCCTAGGAAGGTAAATCAGCCGCGTATTAGGGTTCTTCCTAAGGGAAAAGCCGTGAAAGCAGCCATGTTGTGGCACTTCTGCACTCCCTTTGGGATGCCTTTGGCAGATGCAGTAAGCCTGGAACTCAGGGCTTCCTGGTTAAAAAACTCCAAGCCCTAGGCTGAACCCCAACCCTAACCCTAGGCAGATAAATCAGCCTAGGTATAGGGATGGTGCCAAGGAAAAAGCTGTGAAAGCTGCCATGTTGTTGCACTTTTGTACTCCCCTTGGGATGCCTTGAACAGCTGCAGTGTGCCTGGAGCTAAGGGCTTCCTAGTTTTAAAAATCCTAGCCCTAGGACTAAGCCTAACAGTAACCAAGGGAAGGGAAATCAGCCTGGTGTTAAGCTTCTTGCCAAGGAAAAAGCCGCGAAAGCAACCATGTTGTGGCACTTTTGCACTCCCTTTTGGATGCCTTTCACAGCTCCAGTGTGCCTGGAACTCAGGGCTTCCTGATTTTAAAAATCCTAGCCCTAGGCCGAACCCCAACCCTAAGACGAGAAAGGCAAATCAGCCAGGAATTAGGCATGTCCCCAAGGAAAAAGCTGTGGAGGCAGGCATGTTGTGGTACTTTTGCGCTCTTCTTGGGAAGTCCTTCGCAGCTGCTGTGTTCTTGGAACTCAGGGCTTTCTGGTTAATAGAACCCTTACCCTAGGCGTAACTCTAACCTTAAGCCTAGGAAGGAAAATCAGCCTATGGTTCGGGATGGTCTCATGGAAATATCAGTGGTGGCAGCCAAGCTGTGTCACTTTTGCGCTCCCCTTGGGATGCCTTTCGCAGCTGCAGTGTGCCTGGAGCCCAGGGCTTCCTGGTTTTAAAAGTCCTAGGCCTAAGCCTAACAGTAACCCTAGGAAGGTAAATCAGCTGGGTATTAGGGTTCTTCCTAAGGGAAAAGGCGTGAAACCAGCCATGTTGTGGCACTTCTGCACTCCCTTTGGGATGCCTTTGGCAGATGCAGTAAGCCTGGAACTCAGGGCTTCCTAGTTAAAAAAATCCTAGCCCTAGGCCGAACCCCAACCCTAAGACGAGAAAGGCAAATCAGCCAGGAATTAGGCATGTCCCCAAGGAAAAAGCTGAGGAGGCAGGCACGTTGTGGTACTTTTGCGCTCTTCTTGGGTAGTCCTTCGCAGCTGCTGTGTTCTTGGAACTCAGGGCTTTCTGGTTAATAGAACCCTTACCCTAGGCGTAACTCAAACCTTAACCCTAGGAAGGAAAATCAGCCTATGGTTCGGGATGGTCTCATGAGAATAGAAGCAGAGGCAGCCAAATTGTGTCACTTCTGCAGCCCTCTTGGGATGCCTTTAACAGCTGCATATGCCTGGAGCCCAGGGCTTCCTGGTTTTAAAAGTCCTAGGCCTAAGCCTAACAGTAACCCTAGGAAGGTAAATCAGCCGGGTATTAGGGTTCTTCCTAAGGGAAAAGCTGTGAAAGCAGCCATGTTGTGGCACTTTTGCACTCCCTTTGGGATGCCTTTGGCAGATGCAGTAAGCCTGGAACTCAGGGCTTCCTGGTTAAAAAACTCCAAGCCCTAGTCTGAACCCTAACCCTAACCCTAGGCAGATAAATCAGCCTAGGTATTGGGATGGTGGGAAGGAAAAAGCTGTGAAAGCTGCCATGTTGTTGCACTTTTGTACTCCCCTTGGGATGCCTTGAACAGCTGCAGTGTGCCTGGAGCCCAGGGCTTCCTAGTTTTAAAAATCCTAGCCCTAGGCCTAAGCCTAACAGTAACCCTGGGAAGGGAAATAAGCCTGGTGTTAGGCTTCTTGCCAAGGAAAAAGCCGTGAAAGCAACCATGTTGTGGCACTTTTGCACTTCCTTTTGGATGACTTTCACAGCTCCAGTGTGCCTGGAACTCAGGGCATCCTGATTTTAAAAATCCTAGCCCTAGGCCGAACCCCAACCCTAAGACGAGAAAGGCAAATCAGCCAGGAATTAGGCATGTCCCCAAGGAAAAAGCTGTGGAGGCAGGCATGTTGTGGTACTTTTGCGCTCTTCTTGGGAAGTCCTTCGCAGCTGCTGTGTTCTTGGAACTCAGGGCTTTCTGGTTAATAGAACCCTTACCCTAGGCGTAACTCAAACCTTAAGCCTAGGAAGGAAAATCAGCCTATGGTTCGGGATGGTCTCATGGAAATATCAGTGGTGGCAGCCAAGCTGTGTCACTTTTGCGCTCCCCTTGGGATGCCTTTTGCAGCTGCAGTGTGCCTGGAGCCCAGGGCTTCCTGGTTTTAAAAGTCCTAGGCCTAAGCCTAACAGTAACCCTAGGAAGGTAAATCAGCTGGGTATTAGGGTTCTTCCTAAGGGAAAATCCGTGAAACCAGCCATGTTGTGGCACTTCTGCACTCCCTTTGGGATGCCTTTGGCAGATGAAGTAAACCTGGAACTCAGGGCTTCCTAGTTAAAAAAATCCTAGCCCTAGGCCGAACCCCAACCCTAAGACGAGAAAGGCAAATCAGCCAGGAATTAGGCATGTCCCCAAGGAAAAAGCTGAGGAGGCAGGCACGTTGTGGTACTTTTGCGCTCTTCTTGGGTAGTCCTTCGCAGCTGCTGTGTTCTTGGAACTCAGGGCTTTCTGGATAATAGAACTCTTACCCTAGGCGTAACTCAAACCTTAACCCTAGGAAGGAAAATCAGCCTATGGTTCGGGATGGTCTCATGAGAATAGAAGCAGAGGCAGCCAAGTTGTGTCACTTCTGCAGCCCTCTTGGGATGCCTTTAACAGCTGCATATGCCTGGAGCCCAGGGCTTCCTGGTTTTAAAAGTCCTAGGCCTAAGCCTAACAGTAACCCTAGGAAGGTAAATCAGCCGGGTATTAGGGTTCTTCCTAAGGGAAAAGCTGTGAAAGCAGCCATGTTGTGGCACTTTTGCACTCCCTTTGGGATGCCTTTGGCAGATGCAGTAAGCCTGGAACTCAGGGCTTCCTGGTTAAAAAACTCCAAGCCCTAGGCTGAACCCTAACCCTAACCCTAGGCAGATAAATCAGCCTAGGTATAGGGATGGTGCCAAGGAAAAAGCTGTGAAAGCTGCCATGTTGTTGCACTTTTGTACTCCCCTTGGGATGCCTTGAACAGCTGCAGTGTGCCTGGAGCCCAGGGCTTCCTAGTTTTAAAAATCCTAGCCCTAGGCCTAAGCCTAACAGTAACCCTAGGAAGGGAAATAAGCCTGGTGTTAGGCTTCTTGCCAAGGAAAAAAGCCGTGAAAGCAACCATGTTGTGGCACTTTTGCACTCCCTTTTGGATGCCTTTCACAGCTCCAGTGTGCCTGGAACTCAGGGCTTCCTGATTTTAAAAGTCCTAGCCCTAGGCCGAACCCCAACCCTAAGACGAGAAAGGCAAATCAGCCAGGAATTAGGCATGTCCCCAAGGAAAAAGCTGTGGAGGCAGGCATGTTTTGGTACTTTTGCGCTCTTCTTGGCTAGTTCTTCGCAGCTGCTGTGTTCTTGGAACTCAGGGCTTTCTGGTTAACAGAACCCTTACCCGAGGCATAACTCAAACATTAACCCTAGGAAGGAAAATCAGCCTATGGTTCGGCATGGTCTCATGGAAATATCAGTGGTGGCAGCCAAGTTGTGTCACTTTTGCGCTCCCCTTGGGATGCCTTTCGCAGCTGCAGTGTGCCTGGAGCCCAGGGCTTCCTGGTTTTAAAAGTCCTAGGCCTAAGCCTAACAGTAACCCTAGGAAGGTAAATCAGCCGAGTATTAGGGTTCTTCCTAAGGGAAAAGCCGTGAAAGCAGCCATGTTGTGGCACTTTTGCACTCCCTTTGGGATGCCTTTGGCAGATGCAGTAAGCCTGGAACTCAGGGCTTCCGGGCAAAAATCTCCAAGCCCTAAGCTGAACCCTAACCCTAACCCTAGGCAGATAAATCAGCCTAGGTATAGGGATGGTGCCAAGGAAAAAGCTGTGAAAGCTGCCATGTTGTTGCACTTTTGTACTCCCCTTGGGATGCCTTGAACAGCTGCAGTGTGCCTGGAGCTAAGGGCTTCCTAGTTTTAAAAATCCTAGCCCTAGGCCTAAGCCTTACAGTAACCCTGGGAAGGGAAATCAGCCTGGTGTTAGGCTTCTTGCCAAGGAAAAAGCCGTGAAAGCAGCCATGTTGTGGCATTTTTGCACTCCCTTTTGGATGCCTTTCACAGCTCCAGTGTGCCTGGAACTCAGGGCTTCCTGATTTTAAAATTCCTAGCCCTAGGCCGAACCCCAACCCTAAGACGAGAAAGGCAAATCAGCCAGGAATTAGGCATGTCCCCAAGGAAAAAGCTGTGGAGGCAGGCACGTTGTGGTACTTTTGCGCTCTTCTTGGGTAGTCCTTCGCAGCTGCTGTGTTCTTGGAACTCAGGGCTTTCTGGTTAATAGAACCCTTACCCTAGGCGTAACTCAAACCTTAACCCTAGGAAGGAAAATCAGCCTATGGTTCGGGATGGTCTCATGAGAATAGCAGCAGAGGCAGCCAAGTTGTGTCACTTTTGCGCTCCCCTTGGGATGCCTTTCGCAGCTGCAGTGTGCCTGGAGCCCAGGGCTTCCTGGTTTTAAAAGTCCTAGGCCTAAGCCTAACAGTAACCCTAGGAAGGTAAATCAGCCGGGTATTAGGGTTCTTCCTAAGGGAAAAGCCGTGAAACCAGCCATGTTGTGGCACTTTTGCACTCCCTTTGGGATGCCTTTGGCAGATGAAGTAAGCCTGGAACTCAGGGCTTCCTAGTTAAAAAAATCCTAGCCCTAGGCCGAACCCAACCCTAAGACGAGAAAGGCAAATCAGCCAGGAATTAGGCATGTCCCCAAGGAAAAAGCTGTGGAGGCAGGCACGTTGTGGTACTTTTGCGCTCTTCTTGAGTAGTCCTTCGCAGCTGCTGTGTTCTTGGAACTCAGGGCTTTCTGGTTAATAGAACCCTTACCCCAGGCGTAACTCAAACCTTAACCCTAGGAAGGAAAATCAGCCTATGGTTCGGGATGGTCTCATGGAAATATCAGTGGTGGCAGCCAAGTTGTGTCACTTTTGCGCTCCCCTTGTGATGCCTTGAACAGCTGCAGTGTGCCTGGAGCCCAGGGCTTCCTGGTTTTAAAAGTCCTAGGCCTAAGCCTAACAGTAACCCTAGGAAGGTAAATCAGCCGGGTATTAGGGTTCTTCCTAAGGGAAAAGCCGTGAAAGCAGCCATGTTGTGGCACTTCTGCACTCCCTTTGGGATGCCTTTGGCAGATGCAGTAAGCCTGGAACTCAGGGCTTCCTAGTTAAAAATATCCTAGCCCTAGGCCGAACCCCAACCCTAAGACGAGAAAGGCAAATCAGCCAGGAATTAGGCATGTCCCCAAGGAAAAAGCTGTGGAGGCAGGCATGTTGTGGTACTTTTGCGCTCTTCTTGGGTAGTCCTTCGCAGCTGCTGTGTTCTTGGAACTCAGGGCTTTCTGGTTAATAGAACTCTTACCCTAGGCGTAACTCAAACCTTAACCCTAGGAAGGAAAATCAGCCTATGGTTCAGGATGGTCTCATGAGAATAGAAGCAGAGGCAGCCAAGTTGTGACGCTTCTGCGGCCCTCTTGGGATGCCTTTCGCAGCTGCATGTGCCTGGAGCCCAGGGCTTCCTGGTTTTAAAAGTCCTAGGCCTAAGCCTAACAGTAACCCTAGGAAGGTAAATCAGCCGCGTATTAGGGTTCTTCCTAAGGGAAAAGCCGTGAAAGCAGCCATGTTGTGGAACTTCTGCACGCCCTTTGGGATGCTTTTTGCAGATGAAGTAAGCCTGGAACTCAGGGCTTCCTAGTTAAAAATATCCTAGCCCTAGGCCGAACCCCAACCCTAAGACGAGAAAGGCAAATCAGCCAGGAATTAGGCATGTCCCCAAGGAAAAAGCTGTGGAGGCAGGCATGTTGTGGTACTTTTGCGCTCTTCTTGGGTAGTCCTTCGCAGCTGCTGTGTTCTTGGAACTCAGGGCTTTCTGGTTAATAGAACCCTTACCCCAGGCGTAACTCAAACCTTAACCCTAGGAAGGAAAATCAGCCTATGGTTCAGGATGGTCTCATGAGAATAGCAGCAGAGGCAGCCAAGTTGTGTCACTTCTGCGGCCCTCTTGGGATGCCTTTCGCAGCTGCATGTGCCTGGAGCCCAGGGCTTCCTGGTTTTAAAAGTCCTAGGCCTAAGCCTAACAGTAACCCTAGGAAGGTAAATCAGCCGCGTATTAGGGTTCTTCCTAAGGGAAAAGCCGTGAAAGCAGCCATGTTGTGGCACTTCTGCACTCCCTTTGGGATGCTTTTTGCAGATGAAGTAAGCCTGGAACTCAGGGCTTCCTAGTTAAAAAAATCCTAGCCCTAGGCCGAACCCCAACCCTAAGACGAGAAAGGCAAATCAGCCAGGAATTAGGCATGTCCCCAAGGAAAAAGCTGTGGAGGCAGGCATGTTGTGGTACTTTTGCGCTCTTCTTGGGTAGTCCTTCGCAGCTGCTGTGTTCTTGGAACTCAGGGCTTTCTGGTTAATAGAACCCTTACCCCAGGCGTAACTCAAACCTTAACCCTAGGAAGGAAAATCAGCCTATGGTTCGGGATGGTCTCATGAGAATAGCAGCAGAGGCAGCCAAGTTGTGTCACTTCTGCGCTCCCCTTGGGATGCCTTTCGCAGCTGCAGTGTGCCTGGAGCCCAGGGCTTCCTGGTTTTAAAAGTCCTAGGCCTAAGCCTAACAGTAACCCTAGGAAGGTAAATCAGACGCGTATTAGGGTTCTTCCTAAGGGAAAAGCCGTGAAAGCAGCCATGTTGTGGAACTTCTGCACTCCCTTTGGGATGCTTTTTTCAGATGAAGTAAGCCTGGAACTCAGGGCTTCCTAGTTAAAAATATCCTAGCCCTAGGCCGAACCCCAACCCTAAGACGAGAAAGGCAAATCAGCCAGGAATTAGGCATGTCCCCAAGGAAAAAGCTGTGGAGGCAGGCATGTTGTGGTACTTTTGCGCTCTTCTTGGCTAGTCCTTCGCAGCTGCTGTGTTCTTGGAACTCAGGGCTTTCTGGTTAATAGAACCCTTACCCCAGGCGTAACTCAAACCTTAACCCTAGGAAGGAAAATCAGCCTATGGTTCAGGATGGTCTCATGAGAATAGAAGCAGAGGCAGCCAAGTTGTGTCACTTCTGCGGCCCTCTTGGGATGCCTTTCGCAGCTGCATGTGCCTGGAGCCCAGGGCTTCCTGGTTTTAAAAGTCCTAGGCCTAAGCCTAACAGTAACCCTAGGAAGGTAAATCAGCCGCGTATTAGGGTTCTTCCTAAGGGAAAAGCCGTGAAAGCAGCCATGTTGTGGCACTTCTGCACTCCCTTTGGGATGCTTTTTGCAGATGAAGTAAGCCTGGAACTCAGGGCTTCCTAGTTAAAAAAATCCTAGCCCTAGGCCGAACCCCAACCCTAAGACGAGAAAGGCAAATCAGCCAGGAATTAGACATGTCCCCAAGGAAAAAGCTGTGGAGGCAGGCATGTTGTGGTACTTTTGCGCTCTTCTTGGGTAGTCCTTCGCAGCTGCTGTGTTCTTGGAACTCAGGGCTTTCTGGTTAATAGAACCCTTACCCCAGGCGTAACTCAAACCTTAACCCTAGGAAGGAAAATCAGCCTATGGTTCGGGATGGTCTCATGAGAATAGAAGCAGAGGCAGCCAAGTTGTGTCACTTTTGCGCTCCCCTTGGGATGCCTTTCGCAGCTGCAGTGTGCCTGGAGCCCAGGGCTTCCTGGTTTTAAAAGTCCTAGGCCTAAGCCTAACAGTAACCCTAGGAAGGTAAATCAGCCGCGTATTAGGGTTCTTCCTAAGGGAAAAGCCGTGAAAGCAGCCATGTTGTGGCACTTCTGCACTCCCTTTGGGATGCCTTTGGCAGATGCAGTAAGCCTGGAACTCAGGGCTTCCTGGTTAAAAAACTCCAAGCCCTAGGCTGAAGCCTAACCCTAACCCTAGGCAGATAAATCAGCCTAGGTATAGGGATGGTGCCAAGGAAAAAGCTGTGAAAGCTGCCATGTTGTTGCACTTTTGTACTCCCCTTGGGATGCCTTGAACAGCTGCAGTGTGCCTGGAGCTAAGGGCTTCCTAGTTTTAAAAATCCTAGCCCTAGGCCTAAGCCTAACAGTAACCCTAGGAAGGTAAATCAGCCTGGTGTTAAGCTTCTTGCCAAGGAAAAAGCCGTGAAAGCAACCATGTTGTGGCACTTTTGCACTCCCTTTTGGATGCCTTTCACAGCTCCAGTGTGCCTGGAACTCAGGGCTTCCTAGTTAAAAATATCCTAGCCCTAGGCCGAACCCCAACCCTAAGACGGGAAAGGCAAATCAGCCAGGAATTAGGCATGTCCCCAAGGAAAAAGCTGTGGAGGCAGGCATGTTGTGGTACTTTTGCGCTCTTCTTGGGTAGTCCTTCGCAGCTGCTGTGTTCTTGGAACTCAGGGCTTTCTGGTTAATAGAACCCTTACCCTAGGCGTAACTCAAACCTTAACCCTAGGAAGGAAAATCAGCCTATGGTTCAGGATGGTCTCATGAGAATAGAAGCAGAGGCAGCCAAGTTGTGTCACTTCTGCGGCCCTCTTGGGATGCCTTTCGCAGCTGCATGTGCCTGGAGCCCAGGGCTTCCTGGTTTTAAAAGTCCTAGGCCTAAGCCTAACAGTAACCCTAGGAAGGTAAATCAGCCGCGTATTAGGGTTCTTCCTAAGGGAAAAGCCGTGAAAGCAGCCATGTTGTGGCACTTCTGCACTCCCTTTGGGATGCTTTTTGCAGATGAAGTAAGCCTGGAACTCAGGGCTTCCTCGTTAAAAAAATCCTAGCCCTAGGCCGAACCCCAACCCTAAGACGAGAAAGGCAAATCAGCCAGGAATTAGGCATGTCCCCAAGGAAAAAGCTGTGGAGGCAGGCATGTTGTGGTACTTTTGCGCTCTTCTTGGCTAGTCCTTCGCAGCTGCTGTGTTCTTGGAACTCAGGGCTTTCTGGTTAATAGAACCCTTACCCCAGGCGTAACTCAAACCTTAACCCTAGGAAGGAAAATCAGCCTATGGTTCGGGATGGTCTCATGAGAATAGCAGCAGAGGCAGCCAAGTTGTGTCACTTTTGCGCTCCCCTTGGGATGCCTTTCGCAGCTGCAGTGTGCCTGGAGCCCAGGGCTTCCTGGTTTTAAAAGTCCTAGGCCTAAGCCTAACAGTAACCCTAGGAAGGTAAATCAGCCGCGTATTAGGGTTCTTCCTAAGGTAAAAGCCGTGAAAGCAGCCATGTTGTGGCACTTCTGCACTCCCTTTGGGATGCCTTTGGCAGATGCAGTAAGCCTGGAACTCAGGGCTTCCTGGTTAAAAAACTCCAAGCCCTAGGCTGAACCCTAACCCTAACCCTAGGCAGATAAATCAGCCTAGGTATAGGGATGGTGCCAAGGAAAAAGCTGTGAAAGCTGCCATGTTGTTGCACTTTTGTACTCCCCTTGGGATGCCTTTCGCAGCTGCAGTGTGCCTGGAGCTAAGGGCTTCCTAGTTTTAAAAATCCTAGCCCTAGGCCTAAGCCTAACAGTAACCCTAGGAAGGTAAATCAGCCTGGTGTTAAGCTTCTTGCCAAGGAAAAAGCCGTGAAAGCAGCCATGTTGTGGCACTTTTGCACTCCCTTTGGGATGCCTTTGGCAGATGCAGTAAGCCTGGAACTCAGGGCTTCCTAGTTAAAAAAATCCTAGCCCTAGGCCGAACCCCAACCCTAAGACGAGAAAGGCAAATCAGCCAGGAATTAGGCATGTCCCCAAGGAAAAAGCTGTGGAGGCAGGCACGTTGTGGTACTTTTGCGCTCTTCTTGGGTAGTCCTTCGCAGCTGCTGTGTTCTTGGAACTCAGGGCTTTCTGGTTAATAGAACTCTTACCCTAGGCGTAACTCAAACCTTAACCCTAGGAAGGAAAATCAGCCTATGGTTCGGGATGGTCTCATGAGAATAGAAGCAGAGGCAGCCAAGTTGTGTCACTTTTGCGCTCCCCTTGGGATGCCTTTAACAGCTGCATATGCCTGGAGCCCAGGGCTTCCTGGTTTTAAAAGTCCTAGGCCTAAGCCTAACAGTAACCCTAGGAAGGTAAATCAGCCGGGTATTAGGGTTCTTCCTAAGGGAAAAGCCGTGAAAGCAGCCATGTTGTGGCACTTCTGCACTCCCTTTGGGATGCCTTTGGCAGATGCAGTAAGCCTGGAACTCAGGGCTTCCTGGTTAAAAAACTCCAAGCCCTAGGCTGAACCCTAACCCTAACCCTAGGCAGATAAATCAGCCTAGGTATAGGGATGGTGCCAAGGAAAAAGCTGTGAAAGCTGCCATGTTGTTGCACTTTTGTACTCCCCTTGGGATGCCTTGAACAGCTGCAGTGTGCCGGGAGCTAAGGGCTTCATAGTTTTAAAAATCCTAGCCCTAGGCCTAAGCCTAACAGTAACCAAGGGAAGGGAAATCAGCTTGGTGTTAAGCTTCTTGCCAAGGAAAAAGCCGTGAAAGCAACCATGTTGTGGCACTTTTGCACTCCCTTTTGGATGCCTTTCACAGCTCCAGTGTGCCTGGAACTCAGGGCTTCCTAGTTAAAAATATCCTGGCCCTAGGCCGAACCCCAACCCTAAGACGAGAAAGGCAAATCAGCCAGGAATTAGGCATGTCCCCAAGGAAAAAGCTGTGGAGGCAGGCATGTTGTGGTACTTTTGCGCTCTTCTGGGGTAGTCCTTCGCAGCTGCTGTGTTCTTGGAACTCAGGGCTTTCTGGTTAATAGAACCCTTACCCTAGGCGTAACTCAAACCTTAAGCCTAGGAAGGAAAATCAGCCTATGGTTCAGGATGGTCTCATGAGAATAGAAGCAGAGGCAGCCAAGTTGTGTCACTTCTGCGGCCCTCTTGGGATGCCTTTCGCAGCTGCATGTGCCTGGAGCCCAG
This sequence comes from Ammospiza maritima maritima, assembly GCA_036010785.1. NCBI lineage: Eukaryota > Metazoa > Chordata > Aves > Passeriformes > Passerellidae > Ammospiza > Ammospiza maritima. The sequence goes on from JAYKTQ010000152.1 coordinate 286,347, forward strand.
GGCTTCCTGGTTTTAAAAGTCCTAGGCCTAAGCCTAACAGTAACCCTAGGAAGGAAATTAGCCGCGTATTAGGGTTCTTCCTAAGGGAAAAGCCGTGAAAGCAGCCATGTTGTGGCACTTCTGCACTCCCTTTGGGATGCCTTTGGCAGATGCAGTAAGCCTGGAACTCAGGGCTTCCTAGTTAAAAAAATCCTAGCCCTAGGCCGAACCCCAACCCTAAGACGAGAAAGGCAAATCAGCCAGGAATTAGGCATGTCCCCAAGGAAAAAGCTGTGGAGGCAGGCACGTTGTGGTACTTTTGCGCTCTTCTTGGGTAGTCCTTCGCAGCTGCTGTGTTCTTGGAACTCAGGGCTTTCTGGTTAATAGAACTCTTACCCTAGGCGTAACTCAAACCTTAACCCTAGGAAGGAAAATCAGCCTATGGTTCGGGATGGTCTCATGAGAATAGAAGCAGAGGCAGCCAAGTTGTGTCACTTCTGCAGCCCTCTTGGGATGCCTTTAACAGCTGCATGTGCCTGGAGCCCAGGGCTTCCTGGTTTTAAAAGTCCTAGGCCTAAGCCTAACAGTAACCCTAGGAAGGTAAATCAGCCGGGTATTAGGGTTCTTCCTAAGGGAAAAGCTGTGAAAGCAGCCATGTTGTGGCACTTTTGCACTCCCTTTGGGATGCCTTTGGCAGATGCAGTAAGCCTGGAACTCAGGGCTTCCTGGTTAAAAAACTCCAAGCCCTAGGCTGAACCCTAACCCTAACCCTAGGCAGATAAATCAGCCTAGGTATAGGGATGGTGCCAAGGAAAAAGCTGTGAAAGCTGCCATGTTGTTGCACTTTTGTACTCCCCTTGGGATGCCTTGAACAGCTGCAGTGTGCCTGGAGCTAAGGGCTTCCTAGTTTTAAAAATCCTAGCCCTAGGCCTAAGCCTAACAGTAACCCTAGGAAGGGAAATAAGCCTGGAGTTAGGCTTCTTGCCAAGGAAAAAGCCGTGAAAGCAACCATGTTGTGGCACTTTTGCACTCCCTTTTGGATGCCTTTCACAGCTCCAGTGTGCCTGGAACTCAGGGCTTCCTGATTTTAAAAATCCTAGCCCTAGGCCGAACCCCAACACTAAGACGAGAAAGGCAAATCAGCCAGGAATTAGGCATGTCCCCAAGGAAAAAGCTGTGGAGGCAGGCACGTTGTGGTACTTTTGCGCTCTTCTTGGGTAGTCCTTCGCAGCTGCTGTGTTCTTGGAACTCAGGGCTTTCTGGTTAATAGAACCCTTACCCTAGGCGTAACTCAAACCTTAAGCCTAGGAAGGAAAATCAGCCTATGGTTCGGGATGGTCTCATGGAAATATCAGTGGTGGCAGCCAAGTTGTGTCACTTTTGCGCTCCCCTTGGGATGCCTTTCGCAGCTGCAGTGTGCCTGGAGCCCAGGGCTTCCTGGTTTTAAAAGTCCTAGGCCTAAGCCTAACAGTAACCCTAGGAAGGTAAATCAGCCGCGTATTAGGGTTCTTCCTAAGGGAAAAGCCGTGAAAGCAGCCATGTTGTGGCACTTCTGCACTCCCTTTGGGATGCCTTTGGCAGATGCAGTAAGCCTGGAACTCAGGGCTTCCTAGTTAAAAAAATCCTAGCCCTAGGCCGAACGCCAACCCTAAGACGAGAAAGGCAAATCAGCCAGGAATTAGGCATGTCCCCAAGGAAAAAGCTGTGGAGGCAGGCACGTTGTGGTACTTTTGCGCTCTTCTTGGGTAGTCCTTCGCAGCTGCTGTGTTCTTGGAACTCAGGGCTTTCTGGTTAATAGAACTCTTACCCTAGGCGTAACTCAAACATTAACCCTAGGAAGGAAAATCAGCCTATGGTTCAGGATGGTCTCATGAGAATAGAAGCAGAGGCAGCCAAGTTGTGACGCTTCTGCGGCCCTCTTGGGATGCCTTTCGCAGCTGCATGTGCCTGGAGCCCAGGGCTTCCTGGTTTTAAAAGTCCTAGGCCTAAGCCTAACAGTAACCCTAGGAAGGTAAATCAGCCGCGTATTAGGGTTCTTCCTAAGGGAAAAGCCGTGAAAGCAGCCATGTTGTGGCACTTCTGCACTCCCTTTGGGATGCTTTTTGCAGATGAAGTAAGCCTGGAACTCAGGGCTTCCTAGTTAAAAAAATCCTAGCCCTAGGCCGAACCCCAACCCTAAGACGAGAAAGGCAAATCAGCCAGGAATTAGGCATGTCCCCAAGGAAAAAGCTGTGGAGGCAGGCATGTTGTGGTACTTTTGCGCTCTTCTTGGCTAGTCCTTCGCAGCTGCTGTGTTCTTGGAACTCAGGGCTTTCTGGTTAATAGAACCCTTACCCCAGGCGTAACTCAAACATTAACCCTAGGAAGGAAAATCAGCCTATGGTTCGGGATGGTCTCATGAGAATAGCAGCAGAGGCAGCCAAGTTGTGTCACTTTTGCGCTCCCCTTGGGATGCCTTTCGCAGCTGCAGTGTGCCTGGAGCCCAGGGCTTCCTGGTTTTAAAAGTCCTAGGCCTAAGCCTAACAGTAACCCTAGGAAGGTAAATCAGCCGCGTATTAGGGTTCTTCCTAAGGGAAAAGCCGTGAAAGCAGCCATGTTGTGGCACTTCTGCACTCCCTTTGGGATGCCTTTGGCAGATGCAGTAAGCCTGGAACTCAGGGCTTCCTGGTTAAAAAACTCCAAGCCCTAGGCTGAAGCCTAACCCTAACCCTAGGCAGATAAATCAGCCTAGGTATAGGGATGGTGCCAAGGAAAAAGCTGTGAAAGCTGCCATGTTGTTGCACTTTTGTACTCCCCTTGGGATGCCTTTCGCAGCTGCAGTGTGCCTGGAGCTAAGGGCTTCCTAGTTTTAAAAATCCTAGCCCTAGGCCTAAGCCTAACAGTAACCCTAGGAAGGTAAATCAGCCTGGTGTTAAGCTTCTTGCCAAGGAAAAAGCCGTGAAAGCAGCCATGTTGTGGCACTTTTGCACTCCCTTTGGGATGCCTTTGGCAGATGCAGTAAGCCTGGAACTCAGGGCTTCCTAGTTAAAAAAATCCTAGCCCTAGGCCGAACCCCAACCCTAAGACGAGAAAGGCAAATCAGCCAGGAATTAGGCATGTCCCCAAGGAAAAAGCTGTGGAGGCAGGCACGTTGTGGTACTTTTGCGCTCTTCTTGGGTAGTCCTTCGCAGCTGCTGTGTTCTTGGAACTCAGGCCTTTCTGGTTAATAGAACTCTTACCCTAGGCGTAACTCAAACCTTAACCCTAGGAAGGAAAATCAGCCTATGGTTCGGGATGGTCTCATGAGAATAGAAGCAGAGGCAGCCAAGTTGTGTCACTTTTGCGCTCCCCTTGGGATGCCTTTAACAGCTGCATATGCCTGGAGCCCAGGGCTTCCTGGTTTTAAAAGTCCTAGGCCTAAGCCTAACAGTAACCCTAGGAAGGTAAATCAGCCGGGTATTAGGGTTCTTCCTAAGGGAAAAGCCGTGAAAGCAGCCATGTTGTGGCACTTCTACACTCCCTTTGGGATGCCTTTGGCAGATGCAGTAAGCCTGGAACTCAGGGCTTCCTGGTTAAAAAACTCCAAGCCCTAGGCTGAACCCTAACCCTAACCCTAGGCAGATAAATCAGCCTAGGTATAGGGATGGTGCCAAGGAAAAAGCTGTGAAAGCTGCCATGTTGTTGCACTTTTGTACTCCCCTTGGGATGCCTTGAACAGCTGCAGTGTGCCTGGAGCTAAGGGCTTCATAGTTTTAAAAATCCTAGCCCTAGGCCTAAGCCTAACAGTAACCAAGGGAAGGGAAATCAGCTTGGTGTTAAGCTTCTTGCCAAGGAAAAAGCCGTGAAAGCAACCATGTTGTGGCACTTTTGCACTCCCTTTTGGATGCCTTTCACAGCTCCAGTGTGCCTGGAACTCAGGGCTTCCTAGTTAAAAAAATCCTAGCCCTAGGCCGAACCCCAACCCTAAGACGAGAAAGGCAAATCAGCCAGGAATTAGGCATGTCCCCAAGGAAAAAGCTGTGGAGGCAGGCACGTTGTGGTACTTTTGCGCTCTTCTTGGGTAGTCCTTCGCAGCTGCTGTGTTCTTGGAACTCAGGGCTTTCTGGTTAATAGAACTCTTACCCTAGGCGTAACTCAAACCTTAACCCTAGGAAGGAAAATCAGCCTATGGTTCGGGATGGTCTCATGAGAATAGAAGCAGAGGCAGCCAAGTTGTGTCACTTCTGCAGCCCTCTTGGGATGCCTTTAACAGCTGCATGTGCCTGGAGCCCAGGGCTTCCTGGTTTTAAAAGTCCTAGGCCTAAGCCTAACAGTAACCCTAGGAAGGTAAATCAGCCGGGTATTAGGGTTCTTCCTAAGGGAAAAGCTGTGAAAGCAGCCATGTTGTGGCACTTTTGCACTCCCTTTGGGATGCCTTTGGCAGATGCAGTAAGCCTGGAACTCAGGGCTTCCTGGTTAAAAAACTCCAAGCCCTAGGCTGAACCCTAACCCTAACCCTAGGCAGATAAATCAGCCTAGGTATAGGGATGGTGCCAAGGAAAAAGCTGTGAAAGCTGCCATGTTGTTGCACTTTTGTACTCCCCTTGGGATGCCTTGAACAGCTGCAGTGTGCCTGGAGCTAAGGGCTTCCTAGTTTTAAAAATCCTAGCCCTAGGCCTAAGCCTAACAGTAACCCTAGGAAGGGAAATAAGCCTGGAGTTAGGCTTCTTGCCAAGGAAAAAGCCGTGAAAGCAACCATGTTGTGGCACTTTTGCACTCCCTTTTGGATGCCTTTCACAGCTCCAGTGTGCCTGGAACTCAGGGCTTCCTGATTTTAAAAATCCTAGCCCTAGGCCGAACCCCAACACTAAGACGAGAAAGGCAAATCAGCCAGGAATTAGGCATGTCCCCAAGGAAAAAGCTGTGGAGGCAGGCACGTTGTGGTACTTTTGCGCTCTTCTTGGGTAGTCCTTCGCAGCTGCTGTGTTCTTGGAACTCAGGGCTTTCTGGTTAATAGAACCCTTACCCTAGGCGTAACTCAAACCTTAAGCCTAGGAAGGAAAATCAGCCTATGGTTCGGGATGGTCTCATGGAAATATCAGTGGTGGCAGCCAAGTTGTGTCACTTTTGCGCTCCCCTTGGGATGCCTTTCGCAGCTGCAGTGTGCCTGGAGCCCAGGGCTTCCTGGTTTTAAAAGTCCTAGGCCTAAGCCTAACAGTAACCCTAGGAAGGTAAATCAGCCGCGTATTAGGGTTCTTCCTAAGGGAAAAGCCGTGAAAGCAGCCATGTTGTGGCACTTCTGCACTCCCTTTGGGATGCCTTTGGCAGATGCAGTAAGCCTGGAACTCAGGGCTTCCTAGTTAAAAAAATCCTAGCCCTAGGCCGAACGCCAACCCTAAGACGAGAAAGGCAAATCAGCCAGGAATTAGGCATGTCCCCAAGGAAAAAGCTGTGGAGGCAGGCACGTTGTGGTACTTTTGCGCTCTTCTTGGGTAGTCCTTCGCAGCTGCTGTGTTCTTGGAACTCAGGGCTTTCTGGTTAATAGAACTCTTACCCTAGGCGTAACTCAAACATTAACCCTAGGAAGGAAAATCAGCCTATGGTTCAGGATGGTCTCATGAGAATAGAAGCAGAGGCAGCCAAGTTGTGACGCTTCTGCGGCCCTCTTGGGATGCCTTTCGCAGCTGCATGTGCCTGGAGCCCAGGGCTTCCTGGTTTTAAAAGTCCTAGGCCTAAGCCTAACAGTAACCCTAGGAAGGTAAATCAGCCGCGTATTAGGGTTCTTCCTAAGGGAAAAGCCGTGAAAGCAGCCATGTTGTGGCACTTCTGCACTCCCTTTGGGATGCTTTTTGCAGATGAAGTAAGCCTGGAACTCAGGGCTTCCTAGTTAAAAAAATCCTAGCCCTAGGCCGAACCCCAACCCTAAGACGAGAAAGGCAAATCAGCCAGGAATTAGGCATGTCCCCAAGGAAAAAGCTGTGGAGGCAGGCATGTTGTGGTACTTTTGCGCTCTTCTTGGGTAGTCCTTCGCAGCTGCTGTGTTCTTGGAACTCAGGGCTTTCTGGTTAATAGAACCCTTACCCCAGGCGTAACTCAAACATTAACCCTAGGAAGGAAAATCAGCCTATGGTTCGGGATGGTCTCATGAGAATAGAAGCAGAGGCAGCCAAGTTGTGTCACTTCTGCGGCCCTCTTCGGATGCCTTTAACAGCTGCAGTGTGCCTGGAGCCCAGGGCTTCCTGGTTTTAAAAGTCCTAGGCCTAAGCCTAACAGTAACCCTAGGAAGGTAAATCAGCCGGGTATTAGTGTTCTTCCTAAGGGAAAAGCCGTGAAAGCAGCCATGTTGTGGCACTTCTGCACTCCCTTTGGGATGCCTTTGGCAGATGCAGTAAGCCTGGAACTCAGGGCTTCCTGGTTAAAAACTCCAAGCCCTAGGCTGAACCCTAACCCTAACCCTAGGCAGATAAATCAGCCTAGGTATAGGGATGGTGCCAAGGAAAAAGCTGTGAAAGCTGCCATGTTGTTGCACATTTGTACTCCCCTTGGGATGCCTTGAACAGCTGCAGTGTGCCTGGATCTAAGGGCTTCCTAGTTTTAAAAATCCTAGCCCTAGGCCTAAGCCTAACAGTAACCCTGGGAAGGGAAATCAGCCTGGTGTTAGGCTTCTTGCCAAGGAAAAAGCCGTGAAAGCAACCATGTTGTGGCACTTTTGCACTCCCTTTTGGATGCCTTTCACAGCTCCAGTGTGCCTGGAACTCAGGGCTTCCTGATTTTAAAAATCCTAGCACTAGGCCGAACCTCAACCCTAAGACGAGAAAGGCAAATCAGCCAGGAATTAGGCATGTCCCCAAGGAAAAAGCTATCGACGCAGGCATGTTGTGGTACTTTTGCGCTCTTCTTGGCTAGTCCTTCGCAGCTGCTGTGTTCTTGGAACTCAGGGCTTTCTGGTTAATAGAACCCTTACCCTAGGCGTAACTCAAACCTTAACCCTAGGAAGGAAAATCAGCCTATGGTTCGGGATGGTCTCATGGAAATACCAGTGGTGGCAGCCAAGTTGTGTCACCTTTGCGCTCCCCTTGGGATGCCTTTCGCAGCTGCAGTGTGCCTGGAGCCCAGGGCTTCCTGGTTTTAAAAGTCCTAGGCCTAAGCCTAACAGTAACCCTAGGAAGGTAAATCAGCTGGGTATTAGGGTTCTTCCTAAGGGGAAAGCCGTGAAAGCAGCCATGTTGTGGCACTTTTGCACTCCCTTTGGGATGCCTTTGGCAGATGCATGAAGACTGGAACTCAGGGCTTCCTAGTTAAAAAAATCCTAGCCCTAGTCCGAACCCCAACCCTAAGACGAGAAAGGCAAATCAGCCAGGAATTAGGCATGTCCCCAAGGAAAAAGCTGTGGAGGCAGGCATGTTGTGGTACTTTTGCGCTCTTCTTGGGAAGTCCTTCGCAGCTGCTGTGTTCTTGGAACTCAGGTCTTTCTGGTTAATAGAACCCTTACCCTAGGCGTAACTCAAACCTTAACCCTAGGAAGGAAAATCAGCCTATGATTTGGGATGGTCTCATGGAAATATCAGTGGTGGCAGCCAAGTTGTGTCACTTTTGCGCTCCCCTTGGGATGCCTTTCGCAGCTGCAGTGTGCCTGGAGCCCAGGGCTTCCTGGTTTTAAAAGTCCTAGGCCTAAGCCTAACAGTAACCCTAGGAAGGTAAATCAGCCGCGTATTAGGGTTCTTCCTAAGGGAAAAGCCGTGAAAGCACCATGTTGTGGCACTTCTGCACTCTCTTTGGGATGCCTTTGGCAGATGCAGTAAGCCTGGAACTCAGGGCTTCCTAGTTAAAAATATCCTAGCCCTAGGCCGAACCCCAACCCTAAGACGAGAAAGGCAAATCAGCCAGGAATTAGGCATGTCCCCAAGGAAAAAGCTGTGGAGGCAGGCATGTTGTGGTACTTTTGCGCTCTTCTTGGGTAGTCCTTCGCAGCTGCTGTGTTCTTGGAACTCAGGGCTTTCTGGTTAATAGAACCCTTACCCTAGGCGTAACTCAAACCTTAACCCTAGGAAGGAAAATCAGCCTATGGTTCGGGATGGTCTCATGAGAATAGAAGCAGAGGCAGCCAAGTTGTGTCACTTCTGCGGCCCTCTTCGGATGCCTTTAACAGCTGCAGTGTGCCTGGAGCCCAGGGCTTCCTGGTTTTAAAAGTCCTAGGCCTAAGCCTAACAGTAACCCTAGGAAGGTAAATCAGCCGCGTATTAGGGTTCTTCCTAAGGGAAAAGCCGTGAAAGCAGCCATGTTGTGGCACTTCTGCACTCCCTTTGGGATGCCTTTGGCAGATGCAGTAAGCCTGGAACTCAGGGCTTCCTGGTTAAAAAACTCCAAGCCCTAGGCTGAACCCTAACCCTAACCCTAGGCAGATAAATCAGCCTAGGTATAGGGATGGTGCCAAGGAAAAAGCTGTGAAAGCTGCCATGTTGTTGCACTTTTGTACTCCCCTTGGGATGCCTTGAACAGCTGCAGTGTGCCTGGATCTAAGGGCTTCCTAGTTTTAAAAATCCTAGCCCAAGGCCTAAGCCTTACAGTAACCCTGGGAAGGGAAATCAGCCTGGTGTTAAGCTTCTTGCCAAGGAAAAAGCCGTGAAAGCAACCATGTTGTGGCACTTTTGCACTCCCTTTTGGATGCCTTTCAAAGCACCAGTGTGCCTGGAACTCAGGGCTTCCTGATTTTAAAAATCCTAGCCCTAGGCCGAACCCCAACCCTAAGACGAGAAAGGCAAATCAGCCAGGAATTAGGCATGTCCCCAAGGAAAAAGCTGTGGAGGCAGGCATGTTGTGGTACTTTTGCGCTCTTCTTGGGAAGTCCTTCGCAGCTGCGGTGTTCTTGGAACTCAGGGCTTTCTGGTTAATAGAACCCTTACCCTAGGCGTAACTCAAACCTTAACCCTAGGAAGGAAAATCAGCCTATGATTTGGGATAGTCTCATGGAAATATCAGTGGTGGCAGCCAAGTTGTGTCACTTTTGCGCTCCCCATGGGATGCCATTCGCAGCTGCAGTGTGCCTGGAGCCCAGGGCTTCCTGGTTTTAAAAGTCCTAGGCCTAAGCCTAACAGTAACCCTAGGAAGGTAAATCAGCCGCGTATTAGGGTTCTTCCTAAGGGAAAAGCCGTGAAAGCAGCCATGTTGTGGCACTTCTGCACTCCCTTTGGGATGCCTTTGGCAGATGCAGTAAGCCTGGAACTCAGGGCTTCCTAGTTAAAAAAATCCTAGCCCTAGGCCGAACCCCAACCCTAAGACGAGAAAGGCAAATCAGCCAGGAATTAGGCATGTCCCCAAGGAAAAAGCTGTGGAGGCAGGCATGTTGTGGTACTTTTGCGCTCTTCTTGGGAAGTCCTTCGCAGCTGCGGTGTTCTTGGAACTCAGGGCTTTCTGGTTAATAGAACCGTTACCCTAGGCCTAACTCAAACCTTAACCCTAGGAAGGAAAATCAGCCTATGATTTGGGATAGTCTCAGGGATATATCAGTGGTGGCAGCCAAGTTGTGTCACTTTTGCGCTCCCCATGGGATGCCTTTCGCAGCTGCAGTGTGCCTGGAGCCCAGGGCTTCCTGGTTTTAAAAGTCCTAGGCCTAAGCCTAACAGTAACCCTAGGAAGGTAAATCAGCCGCGTATTAGGGTTCTTCCTAAGGGAAAAGCCGTGAAAGCAGCCATGTTGTGGCACTTCTGCACTCCCTTTGGGATGCCTTTGGCAGATGCAGTAAGCCTGGAACTCAGGGCTTCCTAGTTAAAAAAATCCTAGCCCTAGGCCGAACCCCAACCCTAAGACGAGAAAGGCAAATCAGCCAGGAATTAGGCATGTCCCCAAGGAAAAAGCTGTGGAGGCAGGCATGTTGAGGTACTTTTGCGCTCTTCTTGGGTAGTCCTTCGCAGCTGCTGTGTTCTTGGAACTCAGGTCTTTCTGGTTAATAGACCTCTTACCCTAGGCGAAACTCAAACATTAACCCTAGGAAGGAAAATCAGCCTATGGTTCGGGATGGTCTCATGAGAATAGAAGCAGAGGCAGCCAAGTTGTGTCACTTTTGCGCTCCCATTGGGATGCCTTTCGCAGCTGCAGAGTGCCTGGAGCCCAGGGCTTCCTGGTTTTAAAAGTCCTAGGCCTAAGCCTAACAGTAACCCTAGGAAGGTAAATCAGCCGGGTATTAGGGTTCTTCCTAAGGGAAAAGCCGTGAAAGCAGCCATGTTGTGGCACTTCTGCACTCCCTTTGGGATGCCTTTGGCAGATGCAGTAAGCCTGGAACTCAGGGCTTCCTGGTTAAAAAACTCCAAGCCCTAGGCTGAACCCTAACCCTAACCCTAGGCAGATAAATCAGCCTAGGTATAGGGATGGTGCCAAGGAAAAAGCTGTGAAAGCTGCCAAGTTGTTGCACATTTTTACTCCCCTTGGGATGCCTTGAACAGCTGCAGTGTGCCTGGATCTAAGGGCTTCCTAGTTTTAAAAATCCTAGCCCAAGGCCTAAGCCTTACAGTAACCCTGGGAAGGGAAATCAGCCTGGTGTTAAGCTTCTTGCCAAGGAAAAAGCCGTGAAAGCAACCATGTTGTGGCACTTTTGCACTCACTTTTGGATGCCTTTCACAGCTCCAGTGTGCCTGGAACTCAGGGCTTCCTGATTTTAAAAATCCTAGCCCTAGGCCGAACCCCAACCCTAAGACGAGAAAGGCAAATCAGCCAGGAATTAGGCATGTCCCCAAGGAAAAAGCTGTGGAGGCAGGCACGTTGTGGTACTTTTGCGCTCTTCTTGGGTAGTCCTTCGCAGCTGCTGTGTTCTTGGAACTCAGGGCTTTCTGGTTAATAGAACCCTTACCCTAGGCGTAACTCAAACCTTCACCCTAGGAAGGAAAATCAGCCTATGGTTCGGGATGGTCTCATGGAAATACCAGCAGAGGCAACCAAGTTGTGTCACTTTTGCGCTCCCCTTGGGATGCCTTTCGCATCTGCAGTGTGCCTGGAGCCCAGGGCTTCCTGGTTTTAAAAGTCCTAGGCCTAAGCCTAACAGTAACCCTAGGAAGGTAAATCAGCCGCGTATTAGGGTTCTTCCTAAGGGAAAAGCCGTGAAAGCAGCCATGTTGTGGCACTTTTGCACTCCCTTTGGGATGCCGTTGGCAGATGCATGAAGCCTGGAACTCAGGGCTTCCTAGTTAAAAAAATCCTAGCCCTAGGCCGAACCCCAACCCTAAGACGAGAAAGGCAAATCAGCCAGGAATTAGACATGTCCCCAAGGAAAAAGCTGTGGAGGCAGGCATGTTGTGGTACTTTTGCGCTCTTCTTGGGTAGTCCTTCGCAGCTGCTGTGTTCTTGGAACTCAGGGCTTTCTGGTTAATAGAACCCTTACCCTAGGCGTAACTCAAACCTTAACCCTAGGAAGGAAAATCAGCCTATGTTTCGGGATGGTCTCATGGAAATATCAGTGGTGGCAGCCAAGTTGTGTCACTTTTGCGCTCCCTCTTCGGATGCCTTTCGCAGCTGCAGAGTGCCTGGAGCCCAGGGCTTCCTGGATTTAAAAGTCCTAGGCCTAAGCCTAACAGTAACCCTAGGAAGGTAAATCAGCCAGGTATTAGGGTTCTTCCTAAGGGAAAAGCCGTGAAAGCAGCCATGTTGTGGCACTTCTGCACTCCCTTTGGGATGCCTTTGGCAGATGCAGTAAGCCTGGAACTCAGGGCTTCCTAGTTAAAAAACTCCAAGCCCTAGGCTGAACCCTAACCCTAACCCTAGGCAGATAAATCAGCCTATGTATAGGGATGGTGCCAAGGAAAAAGCTGTGAAAGCTGCCATGTTGTTGCACATTTGTACTCCCCTTGGGATGCCTTGAACAGCTGCAGTGTGCCTGGATCTAAGGGCTTCCTAGTTTTAAAAATCCTAGCCCTAGGCCTAAGCCTAACAGTAACCCTGGGAAGGGAAATCAGCCTGGTGTTAGGCTTCTTGCCAAGGAAAAAGCCGTGAAAGCAACCATGTTGTGGCACTTTTGCACTCCCTTTTGGATGCCTTTCACAGCTCCAGTGTGCCTGGAACTCAGGGCTTCCTGATTTTAAAAATCCTAGCACTAGGCCGAACCCCAACCCTAAGACGAGAAAGGCAAATCAGCCAGGAATTAGGCATGTCCCCAAGGAAAAAGCTGTGGAGGCAGGCATGTTGTGGTACTTTTGCGCTCTTCTTGGGTAGTCCTTCGCAGCTGCTGTGTTCTTGGAACTCAGGGCTTTCTGGTTAATAGAACTCTTACCCCAGGCGTAACTCAAACCTTAACCCTAGGAAGGAAAATCAGCCTATGGTTCAGGATGGTCTCATGAGAATAGCAGCAGAGGCAGCCAAGTTGTGTCACTTCTGCGGCCCTCACGGGATGCCTTGAACAGCTGCATGTGCCTGGAGCTAAGGGCTTCCTGGTTTTAAAAGTCCTAGGCCTAAGCCTAACAGTAACCCTAGGAAGGTAAATCAGCCGCGTATTAGGGTTCTTCCTATGGGAAAAGCCGTGAAAGCAGCCATGTTGTGGCACTTCTGCACTCCCTTTGGGATGCTTTTGGCAGATGAAGTAAGCCTGGAACTCAGGGCTTCCTAGTTAGAAAATCCTAGCCCTAGGCCGAACCCCAACCCTAAGACGAGAAAGGCAAATCAGCCAGGAATTAGGCATGTCCCCAAGGAAAAAGCTGTGGAGGCAGGCATGTTGTGGTACTTTTGCGCTCTTCTTGGCTAGTCCTTCGCAGCTGCTGTGTTCTTGGAACTCAGGGCTTTCTGGTTAATAGAACCCTTACCCCAGGCGTAACTCAAACCTTCACCCTAGGAAGGAAAATCAGCCTATGGTTCGGGATGGTCTCATGGGAATATCAGTGGTGGCAGCCAAGTTGTGGCACTTTTGCGCTCCCCTTGGGATGCCTTTCGCAGCTGCAGTGTGCCTGGAGCCCAGGGCTTCCTGGTTTTAAAAGTCCTAGGCCTAAGCCTAACAGTAACCCTAGGAAGGAAATCAGCCGCGTATTAGGGTTCTTCCTAAGGGAAAAGCCGTGAAAGCAGCCATGTTGTGGCACTTCTGCACTCCCTTTGGGATGCCTTTGGCAGATGCAGTAAGCCTGGAACTCAGGGCTTCCTAGTTAAAAAAATCCTAGCCCTAGGCCGAACCTCAAGCCTAAGACGAGAAAGGCAAATCAGCCAGGAATTAGGCATGTCCCCAAGGAAAAAGCTGTGGAGGCAGGCATGTTGTGGTACTTTTGCGCTCTTCTTGGCTAGTCCTTCGCAGCTGCTGTGTTCTTGGAACTCAGGTCTTTCTGGTTAATAGGCTCTTACACTAGGCGAAACTCAAACATTAACCCTAGGAAGGAAAATCAGCCTATGGTTCGGGATGGTCTCATGAGAATAGAAGCAGAGGCAGCCAAGATGTGTCATTTCTGCGGCCCTCTTGGGATGCCTTTAACAGCTGCAGTGTGCCTGAATCCCAGGGCTTCCTGGTTTTAAAAGTCCTAGGTCTAAGCCTAACAGTAACCCTAGGAAGGTAAATCAGCCAGGTATTAGGGTTCTTCCTAAGGGAAAAGCCGTGATAGCAGCCATATTGTGGCACTTTTGCACACCCTTTGGGATGGCTTTGGCAGATGCAGTAAGCCTGGAACTCAGGGCTTCCTGGTTAAAAAACTCGAAGCCCTAGGCTGAAGCCTAACCCTAACCCTAGGCAGATAAATCAGCCTATGTATAGGGATAGTGCCAAGGAAAAAGCTGTGAAAGCTGCCATGTTGTTGCACTTTTGTACTCCCCTTGGGATGCCTTGAACAGCTGCAGTGTGCCTGGATCTAAGGGCTTCCTAGTTTTAAAAATCCTAGCCCTAGGCCTAAGCCTAACAGTAACCCTGGGAAGGGAAATCAGCCTGGTGTTAAGCTTCTTGCCAAGGAAAAAGCCGTGAAAGCAACCATGTTGTGGAACTTTTGCACTCCCTTTGGGATGCCTTTCACAGCTCCAGTGTGCCTGGAACTCAGGGCTTCCTGATTTTAAAAATCCTAGCCCTAGGCCGAACCCCAACCCTAAGACGAGAAAGGCAAATCAGCCAGGAATTAGGCATGTCCCCAAGGAAAAAGCTGTGGAGGCAGGCATGTTGTGGTACTTTTGCGCTCTTCTTGGCTAGTCCTTCGCAGCTGCTGTGTTCTTGGAACTCAGGGCTTTCTGGTTAATAGAACCCTTACCCCAGGCGTAACTCAAACCTTCACCCTAGGAAGGAAAATCAGCCTATGGTTCGGGATGGTCTCATGGAAATATCAGTGGTGGCAGCCAAGTTGTGGCACTTTTGCGCTCCCCTTGGGATGCCTTTCGCAGCTGCAGTGTGCCTGGAGCCCAGGGCTTCCTGGTTTTAAAAGTCCTAGGCCTAAGCCTAACAGTAACCCTAGGAAGGAAATCAGCCGCGTATTAGGGTTCTTCCTAAGGGAAAAGCCGTGAAAGCAGCCATGTTGTGGCACTTCTGCACTCCCTTTGGGATGCCTTTGGCAGATGCAGTAAGCCTGGAACTCAGGGCTTCCTAGTTAAAAAAATCCTAGCCCTAGGCCGAACCTCAAGCCTAAGACGAGAAAGGCAAATCAGCCAGGAATTAGGCATGTCCCCAAGGAAAAAGCTGTGGAGGCAGGCATGTTGTGGTACTTTTGCGCTCTTCTTGGCTAGTCCTTCGCAGCTGCTGTGTTCTTGGAACTCAGGTCTTTCTGGTTAATAGGCTCTTACACTAGGCGAAACTCAAACATTAACCCTAGGAAGGAAAATCAGCCTATGGTTCGGGATGGTCTCATGAGAATAGAAGCAGAGGCAGCCAAGATGTGTCATTTCTGCGGCCCTCTTGGGATGCCTTTAACAGCTGCAGTGTGCCTGAATCCCAGGGCTTCCTGGTTTTAAAAGTCCTAGGTCTAAGCCTAACAGTAACCCTAGGAAGGTAAATCAGCCAGGTATTAGGGTTCTTCCTAAGGGAAAAGCCGTGATAGCAGCCATATTGTGGCACTTTTGCACACCCTTTGGGATGGCTTTGGCAGATGCAGTAAGCCTGGAACTCAGGGCTTCCTGGTTAAAAAACTCGAAGCCCTAGGCTGAAGCCTAACCCTAACCCTAGGCAGATAAATCAGCCTATGTATAGGGATAGTGCCAAGGAAAAAGCTGTGAAAGCTGCCATGTTGTTGCACTTTTGTACTCCCCTTGGGATGCCTTGAACAGCTGCAGTGTGCCTGGATCTAAGGGCTTCCTAGTTTTAAAAATCCTAGCCCTAGGCCTAAGCCTAACAGTAACCCTGGGAAGGGAAATCAGCCTGGTGTTAAGCTTCTTGCCAAGGAAAAAGCCGTGAAAGCAACCATGTTGTGGAACTTTTGCACTCCCTTTGGGATGCCTTTCACAGCTCCAGTGTGCCTGGAACTCAGGGCTTCCTGATTTTAAAAATCCTAGCCCTAGGCCGAACCCCAACCCTAAGACGAGAAAGGCAAATCAGCCAGGAATTAGGCATGTCCCCAAGGAAAAAGCTGTGGAGGCAGGCATGTTGTGGTACTTTTCCGCTCTTCTTGGCTAGTCCTTCGCAGCTGCTGTGTTCTTGGAACTCACGGCTTTCTGGTTAATAGAACCCTTACCCTAGGCGTAACTCAAACCTTAACCCTAGGAAGGAAAATCAGCCTATGGTTCGGGATGGTCTCATGGAAATATCAGTGGTGGCAGCCAAGTTGTGTCACTTTTGCGCTCCCCTTGGGATGCCTTTCGCAGCTGCAGAGTGCCTGGAGCCCAGGGCTTCCTGGTTTTAAAAGTCCTAGGCCTAAGCCTAACAGTAACACTAGGAAGGTAAATCAGCCACGTATTAGGGTTCTTCCTAAGGGAAAAGCCGTGATAGCAGCCATGTTGTGGCACTTCTGCACTCCCTTTGGGATGCCTTTGGCAGATGCAGTAAGCCTGGAACTCAGGGCTTCCTAGTTAAAAAAATCCTAGCCCTAGGCCGAACCCCAAGCCTAAGACGAGAAAGGCAAATCAGCCAGGAATTAGGCATGTCCCCAAGGAAAAAGCTGTGGAGGCAGGCATGTTGTGGTACTTTTGCGCTCTTCTTGGCTAGTCCTTCGCAGCTGCTGTGTTCTTGGAACTCAGGTCTTTCTGGTTAATAGGCTCTTACACTAGGCGAAACTCAAACATTAACCCTAGGAAGGAAAATCAGCCTATGGTTCGGGATGGTCTCATGAGAATAGAAGCAGAGGCAGCCAAGATGTGTCATTTCTGCGGCCCTCTTGGGATGCCTTTCGCAGCTGCAGTGTACCTGAAGCCCAGGGCTTCCTGGTTTTAAAAATCCTAGGTCTAAGCCTAACAGTAACCCTAGGAAGGTAAATCAGCCGCGTATTAGGGTTCTTCCTAAGGGAAAAGCCGTGATAGCAGCCATATTGTGGCACTTTTGCACACCCTTTGGGATGCCTTTGGCAGATGCAGTAAGCCTGGAACTCAGGGCTTCCTGGTTAAAAAACTCCAAGCCCTAGGCTGAAGCCTAACCCTAACCCTAGGCAGATAAATCAGCCTAGGTATAGGGATAGTGCCAAGGAAAAAGCTGTGAAAGCTGCCATGTTGTTGCACTTTTGTACTCCCCTTGGGATGCCTTGAACAGCTGCAGTGTGCCTGGATCTAAGGGCTTCCTAGTTTTAAAAACCCTAGCCCTAGGCCTAAGCCTAACAGTAACCCTGGGAAGGGAAATCAGCCTGGTGTTAAGCTTCTTGCCAAGGAAAAAGCCGTGAAAGCAACCATGTTGTGGAACTTTTGCACTCCCTTTGGATGCCTTTCACAGCTCCAGTGTGCCTGGAACTCAGGGCTTCCTGATTTTAAAAATCCTAGCCCTAGGCCGAACCCCAACCCTAAGACGAGAAAGGCAAATCAGCCAGGAATTAGGCATGTCCCCAAGGAAAAAGCTATCGACGCAGGCATGTTGTGGTACTTTTGCGCTCTTCTTGGGTAGTCCTTCGCAGCTGCTGTGTTCTTGGAACTCAGGGCTTTCTGGTTAATAGAACCCTTACCCTAGGCGTAACTCAAACCTTAACCCTAGGAAGGAAAATCAGCCTATGGTTCGGGATGGTCTCATGGAAATATCAGTGGTGGCAGCCAAGTTGTGTCACTTTTGCACTCCCCTTGGGATGCCTTTCGCAGCTGCAGTGTGCCTGGAGCCCAGGGCTTCCTGGTTTTAAAAGTCCTAGGCCTAAGCCTAACAGTAACCCTAGGAAGGTAAATCAGCCGCGTATTAGGGTTCTTCCTAAGGGGAAAGCCGTGAAAGCAGCCATGTTGTGGCACTTTTGCACTCCCTTTGGGATGCCGTTGGCAGATGCATGAAGCCTGGAACTCAGGGCTTCCTAGTTAAAAAAATCCTAGCCCTAGGCCGAACCCCAACCCTAAGACGAGAAAGGCAAATCAGCCAGGAATTAGGCATGTCCCCAAGGAAAAAGCTGTGGAGGCAGGCATGTTGTGGTACTTTTGCGCTCTTCTTGGGTAGTCCTTCGCAGCTGCTGTGTTCTTGGAACTCAGGGCTTTCTGGTTAATAGAACCCTTACCCTAGGCGTAACTCAAACCTTAACCCTAGGAAGGAAAATCAGCCTATGGTTCGGGATGGTCTCATGGAAATATCAGTGGTGGCAGCCAAGTTGTGTCACTTTTGCGCTCCCCTTGGGATGCCTTTCGCAGCTGCAGAGTGCCTGGAGCCCAGGGCTTCCTGGTTTTAAAAGTCCTAGGCCTAAGCCTAACAGTAACCCTAGGAAGGTAAATCAGCCGCGTATTAGGGTTCTTCCTAAGGGAAAAGCCGTGATAGCAGCCATGTTGTGGCACTTCTGCACTCCCTTTGGGATGCCTTTGGCAGATGCAGTAAGCCTGGAACTCAGGGCGTCCTAGTTAAAAAAATCCTAGCCCTAGGCCGAACCCCAACCCTAAGACGAGAAAGGCAAATCAGCCAGGAATTAGGCATGTCCCCAAGGAAAAAGCTGTGGAGGCAGGCATGTTGTGGTACTTTTGCGCTCTTCTTGGCTAGTCCTTCGCAGCTGCTGTGTTCTTGGAACTCAGGTCTTTCTGGTTAATAGACCTCTTACCCTAGGCGAAACTCAAACATTAACCCTAGGAAGGAAAATCAGCCTATGGTTCGGGATGGTCTCATGAGAATAGCAGCAGAGGCAGCCAAGTTGTGTCACTTCTGCGGCCCTCTTGGGATGCCTTTAACAGCTGCAGTGTGCCTGGAGCCCAGGGCTTCCTGGTTTTAAAAGTCCTAGGCCTAAGCCTAACAGTAACCCTAGGAAGGTAAATCAGCCGCGTATTAGGGTTCTTCCTAAGGGAAAAGCCGTGAAAGCAGCCATGTTGTGGCACTTCTGCACTCCCTTTGGGATGCCTTTGGCAGATGCAGTAAGCCTGGAACTCAGGGCTTCCTGGTTAAAAATCTCCAAGCCCTAGGCTGAACCCTAACCCTAACCCTAGGCAGATAAAACAGCCTAGGTATAGGGATGGTGCCAAGGAAAAAGCTGTGAAAGCTGCCATGTTGTTGCACTTTTGTACTCCCCTTGGGATGCCTTGAACAGCTGCATTGTGCCTGGATCTAAGGGCTTCCTAGGTTTAAAAATCCTAGCGCTATGCCTAAGCCTAACAGTAACCCTGGGAAGGGAAATCAGCCTGGTGTTAAGCTTCTTGCCAAGGAAAAAGCCGTGAAAGCAACCATGTTGTGGCACTTCTGCACTCCCTTTTGGATGCCTTACACAGCTCCAGTGTGCCTGGAACTCAGGGCTTCCTGATTTTAAAAATCCTAACCCTAGGCCGAACCCCAACCCTAAGACGAGAAAGGCAAATCAGCCAGGAATTAGGCATGTCCCCAAGGAAAAAGCTGTGGAGGCAGGCATGTTGTGGTACTTTTGCGCTCTTCTTGGGTAGTCCTTCGCAGCTGCTGTGTTCTTGGAACTCAGGGCTTTCTGGTTAATAGAACCCTTACCCGAGGCGTAACTCAAACCTTCACCCTAGGAAGGAAAATCAGCCTATGGTTCGGGATGGTCTCATGGAAATATCAGTGGTGGCAGCCAAGTTGTGTCACTTTTGCGCTCCCCTTGGGATGCCTTTCGCATCTGCAGTGTGCCTGGAGCCCAGGGCTTCCTGGTTTTAAAAGTCCTAGCCCTAAGCCTAACAGTAACCCTAGGAAGGTAAATCAGCCGCGTATTAGGGTTCTTCCTAAGGGAAAAGCCGTGAAAGCAGCCATGTTGTGGCACTTCTGCACTCCCTTTGGGATGCCTTTGGCAGATGCAGTAAGCCTGGAACTCAGGGCTTCCTAGTTAAAAAAATCCTAGCCCTAGGCCGAACCCCAACCCTAAGACGAGAAAGGCAAATCAGCCAGGAATTAGGCATGTCCCCAAGGAAAAAGCTGTGGAGGCAGGCACGTTGTGGTACTTTTCCACTCTTCTTGGCTAGTCCTTCGCAGCTGCTGTGTTCTTGGAACTCAGGGCTTTCTGGTTAATAGAACCCTTACCCTAGGCGTAACTCAAACCTTAATCCTAGGATGGAAAATCAGCCTATGATTTGGGATGGTCTCATGGAAATATCAGTGGTGGCAGCCAAGTTGTGTCACTTTTGCGGCCCTCTTGGGATGCCTTTAACAGCTGCATGTGCCTGGAGCCCAGGGCTTCCTGGTTTTAAAAGTCCTAGGCCTAAGCCTAACAGTGACCCTAGAAAGGTAAATCAGCCGCGTATTAGGGTTCTTCCTAAGGGAAAAGCCGTGATAGCAGCCATGTTGTGGCACTTCTGCACTCCCTTTGGGATGCCTTTGGCAGATGCAGTAAGCCTGGAACTCAGGGCTTCCTAGTTAAAAAAATCCAAGCCCTAGGCCGAACCCCAACCCTAAGACGAGAAAGGCAAATCAGCCAGGAATTAGGCATGTCCCCAAGGAAAAAGCTGTGGAGGCAGGCATGTTGTGGTACTTTTGCGCTCTTCTTGGCTAGTCCTTCGCAGCTGCTGTGTTCTTGGAACTCAGGTCCTTCTGGTTAATAGACCTCTTACCCTAGGCGAAACTCAAACATTAACCCTAGGAAGGAAAATCAGCCTATGGTTCGGGATGGTCTCATGAGAATAGCAGCAGAGGCAGCCAAGTTGTGTCACTTTTGCGCTCCCCTTGGGATGCCTTTCGCAGCTGCAGTGTGCCTGGAGCCCAGGGCTTCCTGGTTTTAAAAGTCCTAGGTCTAAGCCTAACAGTAACCCTAGGAAGGTAAATCAGCCGCGTATTAGGGTTCTTCCTAAGGGAAAAGCCGTGAAAGCAGCCATGTTGTGGCACTTCTGCACTCCCTTTGGGATGCCTTTGGCAGATGCAGTAAGCCTGGAACTCAGGGCTTCCTGGTTAAAAAACTCCAAGCCCTAGGCTGAACCCTAACCCTAACCCTAGGCAGATAAATCAGCCTAGGTATAGGGATGGTGCCAAGGAAAAAGCTGTGAAAGCTGCCATGTTGTTGCACTTTTGTACTCCCCTTGGGATGCCTTGAACAGCTGCAGTGTGCCTGGAGCCCAGGGCTTCCTGGTTTTAAAAGTCCTAGGCCTAAGCCTAACAGTAACCAAGGGAAGGGAAATCAGCTTGGTGTTAGGCTTCTTGCCAAGGAAAAAGCCGTGAAAGCAGCCATGTTGTGGCACTTTTGCACTCCCTTTTGGATGCCTTTCACAGCTCCAGTGTGCCTGGAACTCAGGGCTTCCTAGTTAAAAATATCCTAGCCCTAGGCCGAACCCCAACCCTAAGACGAGAAAGGCAAATCAGCCAGGAATTAGGCATGTCCCCAAGGAAAAAGCTATCGACGCCGGCATGTTGTGGTACTTTTGTGCTCTTCTTGGGTAGTCCTTCGCAGCTGCTGTGTTCTTGGAACTCAGGGCTTTCTGGTTAATAGAACCCCTACCCTAGGCGTAACTCAAACCTTAACCCTAGGAAGGAAAATCAGCCTATGGTTCGGGATGGTCTCATGGAAATATCAGTGGTGGCAGCCAAGTTGTGTCACTTTTGCGCTCCCCTTGGGATGCCTTTCGCAGCTGCAGTGTGCCTGGAGCCCAGGGCTTCCTGGTTTTAAAAGTCCTAGGCCTAAGCCTAACAGTAACCCTAGGAAGGTAAATCAGCCGCGTATTAGGGTTCTTCCTAAGGGAAAAGCCGTGAAAGCAGCCATGTTGTGGCACTTCTGCACTCCCTTTGGGATGCCTTTGGCAGATGCAGTAAGCCTGGAACTCAGGGCTTCCTAGTTAAAAAAATCCTAGCCCTAGGCCGAACCCCAACCCTAAGACGAGAAAGGCAAATCAGCCAGGAATTAGGCATGTCCCCAAGGAAAAAGCTGTGGAGGCAGGCACGTTGTGGTACTTTTGCGCTCTTCTTGGGTAGTCCTTCGCAGCTGCTGTGTTCTTGGAACTCAGGGCTTTCTGGTTAATAGAACTCTTACCCTAGGCGTAACTCAAACCTTAACCCTAAGAAGGAAAATCAGCCTATGGTTCAGGATGGTCTCATGAGAATAGCAGCAGAGGCAGCCAAGTTGTGTCACTTCTGCGGCCCTCTTGGGATGCCTTGAACAGCTGCATGTGCCTGGAGCTAAGGGCTTCCTGGTTTTAAAAGTCCTAGGCCTAAGCCTAACAGTAACCCTAGGAAGGTAAATCAGCTGCGTATTAGGGTTCTTCCTAAGGGAAAAGCCGTGAAAGCAGCCATGTTGTGGAACTTCTGCACTCCCTTTGGGATGCTTTTGGCAGATGAAGTAAGCCTGGAACTCAGGGCTTCCTAGTTAAAAAATCCTAGCCCTAGGCCGAACCCCAAGCCTAAGACGAGAAAGGCAAATCAGCCAGGAATTAGGCATGTCCCCAAGGAAAAAGCTGTGGAGGCAGGCATGTTGTGGTACTTTTGCGCTCTTCTTGGGTAGTCCTTCGCAGCTGCTGTGTTCTTGGAACTCAGGGCTTTCTGGTTAATAGAACCCTTACCCCAGGCGTAACTCAAACCTTCACCCTAGGAAGGAAAATCAGCCTATGGTTCGGGATGGTCTCATGGAAATATCAGTGGTGGCAGCCAAGTTGTGTCACTTTTGCGCTCCCCTTGGGATGCCTTTCGCATCTGCAGTGTGCCTGGAGCCCAGGGCTTCCTGGTTTTAAAAGTCCTAGGCCTAAGCCTAACAGTAACCCTAGGAAGGTAAATCAGCCGCGTATTAGGGTTCTTCCTAAGGGAAAAGCCGTGAAAGCAGCCATGTTGTGGCACTTCTGCACTCCCTTTGGGATGCCTTTGGCAGATGCAGTAAGCCTGGAACTCAGGGCTTCCTGGTTAAAAAACTCCAAGCCCTAGGCTGAACCCTAACCCTAACCCTAGGCAGATAAATCAGCCTAGGTATAGGGATGGTGCCAAGGAAAAAGCTGTGAAAGCTGCCATGTTGTTGCACTTTTGTACTCCCCTTGGGATGACTTGAACAGCTGCAGTGTGCCTGGATCTAAGGGCTTCCTAGTTTTAAAAATCCTAGCCCTAGGCCTAAGCCTAACAGTAACCCTGGCAAGGGAAATCAGCCTGGTGTTAGGCTTCTTGCCAAGGAAAAAGCCGTGAAAGCAGCCATGTTGTGGCACTTTTGCACTCCCTTTTGGATGCCTTTCACAGCTCCAGTGTGCCTGGAACTCAGGGCTTCCTGATTTTAAAAATCCTAGCACTAGGCCGAACCCCAACCCTAAGACGAGAAAGGCAAATCAGCCAGGAATTAGGCATGTCCCCAAGGAAAAAGCTATCGACGCAGGCATGTTGTGGTACTTTTGCGCTCTTCTTGGGTAGTCCTTCGCAGCTGCTGTGTTCTTGGAACTCAGGGCTTTCTGGTTAATAGAACCCTTACCCTAGGCGAAACTCAAACCTTAACCCTAGGAAGGAAAATCAGCCTATGGTTCGGGATGGTCTCATGGAAATAGCAGCAGAGGCAGCCAAGTTGTGTCACTTTTGCCGCCCTCTTGGGATGCCTTTCGCAGCTGCAGAGTGCCTGGAGCCCAGGGCTTCCTGGTTTTAAAAGTCCTAGGCCTAAGCCTAACAGTAACCCTAGGAAGGTAAATCAGCCGCGTATTAGGGTTCTTCCTAAGGGAAAAGCCGTGAAAGCAGCCATGTTGTGGCACTTTTGCACACCCTTTGGGATGCCTTTGGCAGATGCAGTAAGCCTGGAACTCAGGGCTTCCTGGTTAAAAAACTCCAAGCCCTAGGCTGAACCCTAACCCTAACCCTAGGCAGATAAATCAGCCTAGGTATAGGGATGGTGCCAAGGAAAAAGCTGTGAAAGCTGCCATGTTGTTGCACATTTGTACTCCCCTTGGGATGCCTTGAACAGCTGCAGTGTGCCTGGATCTAAGGGCTTCCTAGTTTTAAAAATCCTAGCCCAAGGCCTGAGCCTTACAGTAACCCTGGGAAGGGAAATCAGCCTGGTGTTAAGCTTCTTGCCAAGGAAAAAGCCGTGAAAGCAACCATGTTGTGGCACTTTTGCACTCCCTTTTGGATGCCTTTCACAGCTCCAGTGTGCCTGGAAATCAGGGCTTCCTGATTTTAAAAATCCTAGCCCTAGTCCGAACCCCAACCCTAAGACGAGAAAGGCAAATCAGCCAGGAATTAGGCATGTCCCCAAGGAAAAAGCTATCGACGCAGGCATGTTGTGGTACTTTTGCGCTCTTCTTGGGTAGTCCTTCGCAGCTGCTGTGTTCTTGGAACTCAGGGCTTTCTGGTTAATAGAACCCTTACCCTAGGCGTAACTCAAACCTTCACCCTAGGAAGGAAAATCAGCCTATGGTTCGGGATGGTCTCATGGAAATAGCAGCAGAGGCAACCAAGTTGTGTCACTTTTGCGGCCCTCTTGGGATGCCTTTAACAGCTGCATGTGCCTGGAGCCCAGGGCTTCCTGGTTTTAAAAGTCCTAGGCCTAAGCCTAACAGTAACCCTAGGAAGGTAAATCAGCCGCGTATTAGGGTTCTTCCTAAGGGAAAAGCCGTGAAAGCAGCCATGTTGTGGCACTTCTGCACTCCCTTTGGGATGCCTTTGGCAGATGCAGTAAGCCTGGAACTCAGGGCTTCCTAGTTAAAAAAATCCTAGCCCTAGGCCGAACCCCAACCCTAAGACGAGAAAGGCAAATCAGCCAGGAATTAGACATGTCCCCAAGGAAAAAGCTGTGGAGGCAGGCATGTTGTGGTACTTTTGCGCTCTTCTTGGGTAGTCCTTCGCAGCTGCTGTGTTCTTGGAACTCAGGGCTTTCTGGTTAATAGAACCCTTACCCTAGGCGTAACTCAAACCTTAACCCTAGGAAGGAAAATCAGCCTATGGTTCGGGATGGTCTCATGGAAATATCAGTGATGGCAGCCAAGTTGTGTCACTTTTGCGCTCCCCTTGGGATGCCTTTCGCAGCTGCAGAGTGCCTGGAGCCCAGGGCTTCCTGGTTTTAAAAGTCCTAGGTCTAAGCCTAACAGTAACCCTAGGAAGGTAAATCAGCCGCGTATTAGGGTTCTTCCTAAGGGAAAAGCCGTGAAAGCAGCCATGTTGTGGCACTTCTGCACTCCCTTTGGGATGCCTTTGGCAGATGCAGTAAGCCTGGAACTCAGGGCTTCCTAGTTAAAAAACTCCAAGCCCTAGGCTGAAACCTAACCCTAACCCTAGGCAGATAAATCAGCCTAGGTATAGGGATGGTGCCAAGGAAAAAGCTGTGAAAGCTGCCATGTTGTTGCACTTTTGTACTCCCCTTGGGATGCCTTGAACAGCTGCAGTGTGCCTGGATCTAAGGGCTTCCTAGTTTTAAAAATCCTAGCCCTAGGCCTAAGCCTAACAGTAACCAAGGGAAGGGAAATCAGCTTGGTGTTAGGCTTCTTGCCAAGGAAAAAGCCGTGAAAGCAACCATGTTGTGGCACTTTTGCACTCCCTTTTGGATGCCTTTCACAGCTCCAGTGTGCCTGGAACTCAGGGCTTCCTAGTTAAAAAAATCCTAGCCCTAGGCCGAACCCCAACCCTAAGACGAGAAAGGCAAATCAGCCAGGAATTAGGCATGTCCCCAAGGAAAAAGCTATCGACGCAGGCATGTTGTGGTACTTTTGTGCTCTTCTTGGGTAGTCCTTCGCAGCTGCTGTGTTCTTGGAACTCAGGGCTTTCTGGTTAATAGAACCCTTACCCTAGGCGTAACTCAAACCTTAACCCTAGGAAGGAAAATCAGCCTATGGTTCGGGATGGTTTCATGGAAATATCAGTGGTGGCAGCCAAGTTGTGTCACTTTTGCGCTCCCCTTGGGATGCCTTTCGCAGCTGCAGAGTGCCTGGAGCCCAGGGCTTCCTGGTTTTAAAAGTCCTAGGCCTAAGCCTAACAGTAACCCTAGGAAGGTAAATCAGCCGCGTATTAGGGTTCTTCCTAAGGGAAAAGCCGTGAAAGCAGCCATGTTGTGACACTTCTGCACTCCCTTTGGGATGCCTTTGGCAGATGCAGTAAGCCTGGAACTCAGGGCTTCCTAGTTAAAAAAATCCTAGCCCTAGGCCGAACCCCAACCCTAAGACGAGAAAGGCAAATCAGCCAGGAATTAGGCATGTCCCCAAGGAAAAAGCTGTGGAGGCAGGCACGTTGTGGTACTTTTGCGCTCTTCTTGGGTAGTCCTTCGCAGCTGCTGTGTTCTTGGAACTCAGGGCTTTCTGGTTAATAGAACTCTTACCCTAGGCGTAACTCAAACCTTAACCCTAAGAAGGAAAATCAGCCTATGGTTCAGGATGGTCTCATGAGAATAGCAGCAGAGGCAGCCCAGTTGTGTCACTTCTGCGGCCCTCTTGGGATGCCTTGAACAGCTGCATGTGCCTGGAGCTAAGGGCTTCCTGGTTTTAAAAGTCCTAGGCCTAAGCCTAACAGTAACCCCAGGAAGGTAAATCAGCCAGGTATTAGGGTTCTTCCTAAGGGAAAAGCCGTGAAAGCAGCCATGTTGTGGAACTTCTGCACTCCCTTTGGGATGCTTTTGGCAGATGCATGAAGCCTGGAACTCAGGGCTTCCTAGTTAAAAAATCCTAGCCCTAGGCCGAACCCCAAGCCTAAGACGAGAAAGGCAAATCAGCCAGGAATTAGGCATGTCCCCAAGGAAAAAGCTGTGGAGGCAGGCATGTTGTGGTACTTTTGCGCTCTTCTTGGGTAGTCCTTCGCAGCTGCTGTGTTCTTGGAACTCAGGGCTTTCTGGTTAATAGAACCCTTACCCCAGGCGTAACTCAAACCTTCAACCTAGGAAGGAAAATCAGCCTGTGGTTCGGGATGGTCTCATAGAAATATCAGTGGTGGCAGCCAAGTTGTGTCACTTTTGCGCTCCCCTTGGGATGCCTTTGGCAGCTGCAGAGTGCCTGGAGCCCAGGGCTTCCTGGTTTTAAAAGTCCTAGGCCTAAGCCTAACAGTAACCCTAGGAAGGTAAATCAGCCGCGTATTAGGGTTCTTCCTAAGGGAAAAGCCGTGAAAGCAGCCATGTTGTGGCACTTCTGCACTCCCTTTGGGATGCCTTTGGCAGATGCAGTAAGCCTGGAACTCAGGGCTTCCTGGTTAAAAAACTCCAAGCCCTAGGCTGAAGCCTAACCCTAACCCTAGGCAGATAAATCAGCCTAGGTATAGGGATGGTGCCAAGGAAAAAGCTGTGAAAGCTGCCATGTTGTTGCACTTTTGTACTCCCCTTGGGATGACTTGAACAGCTGCAGTGTGCCTGGATCTAAGGGCTTCCTAGTTTTAAAAATCCTAGCCCTAGGCCTAAGCCTAACAGTAACCCTGGGAAGGGAAATCAGCCTGGTGTTAGGCTTCTTGCCAAGGAAAAAGCCGTGAAAGCAGCCATGTTGTGGCACTTTTGCACTCCCTTTTGGATGCCTTTCACAGCTCCAGTGTGCCTGGAACTCAGGGCTTCCTGATTTTAAAAATCCTAGCACTAGGCCGAACCCCAACCCTAAGACGAGAAAGGCAAATCAGCCAGGAATTAGGCATGTCCCCAAGGAAAAAGCTATCGACGCAGGCATGTTGTGGTACTTTTGCGCTCTTCTTGACTAGTCCTTCGCAGCTGCTGTGTTCTTGGAACTCAGGGCTTTCTGGTTAATAGACCTCTTACCCTAGGCGAAACTCAAACATTAACCCTAGGAAGGAAAATCAGCCTATGGTTCGGGATGGTCTCATGAGAATAGAAGCAGAGGCAGCCAAGTTGTGTCACTTCTGCGGCCCTCTTGGGATGCCTTTCGCAGCTGCAGTGTGCCTGGAGCCCAGGGCTTCCTGGTTTTAAAAGTCCTAGGCCTAAGCCTAACAGTAACCCTAGGAAGGTAAATCAGCCGGGTATTAGGGTTCTTCCTAAGGGAAAAGCCGTGATAGCAGCCATGTTGTGGCACTTTTGCACACCCTTTGGGATGCCTTTGGCAGATGCAGTAAGCCTGGAACTCAGGGCTTCCTGGTTAAAAAACTCCAAGCCCTAGGCTGAAGCCTAACCCTAACCCTAGGCAGATAAATCAGCCTAGGTATAGGGATAGTGCCAAGGAAAAAGCTGTGAAAGCTGCCATGTTGTTGCACTTTTGTACTCCCCTTGGGATGCCTTGAACAGCTGCAGTGTGCCTGGATCTAAGGGCTTCCTAGTTTTAAAAATCCTAGCCCTAGGCCTAAGCCTAACAGTAACCCTGGGAAGGGAAATCAGCCTGGTGTTAAGCTTCTTGCCAAGGAAAAAGCCGTGAAAGCAACCATGTTGTGGCACTTTTGCACTCCCTTTTGGATGCCTTTCACAGCTCCAGTGTGCCTGGAACTCAGGGCTTCCTAGTTAAAAAAATCCTAGCCCTAGGCCGAACCCCAACCCTAAGACGAGAAAGGCAAATCAGCCAGGAATTAGACATGTCCCCAAGGAAAAAGCTGTGGAGGCAGGCATGTTGTGGTACTTTTCCGCTCTTCTTGGCTAGTCCTTCGCAGCTGCTGTGTTCTTGGAACTCACGGCTTTCTGGTTAATAGAACCCTTACCCTAGGCGTAACTCAAACCTTAACCCTAGGAAGGAAAATCAGCCTATGATTTGAGATGGTTTCATGGAAATATCAGTGGTGGCAGCCAAGTTGTGTCACTTTTGCGCTCCCCTTGGGATGCCTTTCGCAGCTGCAGAGTGCCTGGAGCCCAGGGCTTCCTGGTTTTAAAAGTCCTAGGCCTAAGCCTAACAGTAACCCTAGGAAGGTAAATCAGCCGCGTATTAGGGTTCTTCCTAAGGGAAAAGCCGTGAAAGCAGCCATGTTGTGACACTTCTGCACTCCCTTTGGGATGCCTTTGGCAGATGCAGTAAGCCTGGAACTCAGGGCTTCCTAGTTAAAAAAATCCTAGCCCTAGGCCGAACCCCAACCCTAAGACGAGAAAGGCAAATCAGCCAGGAATTAGGCATGTCCCCAAGGAAAAAGCTGTGGAGGCAGGCACGTTGTGGTACTTTTGCGCTCTTCTTGGGTAGTCCTTCGCAGCTGCTGTGTTCTTGGAACTCAGGGCTTTCTGGTTAATAGAACTCTTACCCTAGGCGTAACTCAAACCTTAACCCTAAGAAGGAAAATCAGCCTATGGTTCAGGATGGTCTCATGAGAATAGCAGCAGAGGCAGCCCAGTTGTGTCACTTCTGCGGCCCTCTTGGGATGCCTTGAACAGCTGCATGTGCCTGGAGCTAAGGGCTTCCTGGTTTTAAAAGTCCTAGGCCTAAGCCTAACAGTAACCCCAGGAAGGTAAATCAGCCAGGTATTAGGGTTCTTCCTAAGGGAAAAGCCGTGAAAGCAGCCATGTTGTGGAACTTCTGCACTCCCTTTGGGATGCTTTTGGCAGATGAAGTAAGCCTGGAACTCAGGGCTTCCTAGTTAAAAAATCCTAGCCCTAGGCCGAACCCCAAGCCTAAGACGAGAAAGGCAAATCAGCCAGGAATTAGGCATGTCCCCAAGGAAAAAGCTGTGGAGGCAGGCATGTTGTGGTACTTTTGCGCTCTTCTTGGGTAGTCCTTCGCAGCTGCTGTGTTCTTGGAACTCAGGGCTTTCTGGTTAATAGAACCCTTACCCCAGGCGTAACTCAAACCTTCAACCTAGGAAGGAAAATCAGCCTGTGGTTCGGGATGGTCTCATAGAAATATCAGTGGTGGCAGCCAAGTTGTGTCACTTTTGCGCTCCCCTTGGGATGCCTTTCGCAGCTGCAGAGTGCCTGGAGCCCAGGGCTTCCTGGTTTTAAAAGTCCTAGGCCTAAGCCTAACAGTAACCCTAGGAAGGTAAATCAGCCGCGTATTAGGGTTCTTCCTAAGGGAAAAGCCGTGAAAGCAGCCATGTTGTGGCACTT
Source organism: Ammospiza maritima maritima (assembly GCA_036010785.1). Classification (NCBI taxonomy): domain Eukaryota; kingdom Metazoa; phylum Chordata; class Aves; order Passeriformes; family Passerellidae; genus Ammospiza; species Ammospiza maritima. The sequence goes on from JAYKTQ010000152.1 coordinate 315,551, forward strand.
CTGCACTCCCTTTGGGATGCCTTTGGCAGATGCAGTAAGCCTGGAACTCAGGGCTTCCTGGTTAAAAAACTCCAAGCCCTAGGCTGAAGCCTAACCCTAACCCTAGGCAGATAAATCAGCCTAGGTATAGGGATGGTGCCAAGGAAAAAGCTGTGAAAGCTGCCATGTTGTTGCACTTTTGTACTCCCCTTGGGATGACTTGAACAGCTGCAGTGTGCCTGGATCTAAGGGCTTCCTAGTTTTAAAAATCCTAGCCCTAGGCCTAAGCCTAACAGTAACCCTGGGAAGGGAAATCAGCCTGGTGTTAGGCTTCTTGCCAAGGAAAAAGCCGTGAAAGCAGCCATGTTGTGGCACTTTTGCACTCCCTTTTGGATGCCTTTCACAGCTCCAGTGTGCCTGGAACTCAGGGCTTCCTGATTTTAAAAATCCTAGCACTAGGCCGAACCCCAACCCTAAGACGAGAAAGGCAAATCAGCCAGGAATTAGGCATGTCCCCAAGGAAAAAGCTATCGACGCAGGCATGTTGTGGTACTTTTGCGCTCTTCTTGGCTAGTCCTTCGCAGCTGCTGTGTTCTTGGAACTCAGGGCTTTCTGGTTAATAGACCTCTTACCCTAGGCGAAACTCAAACATTAACCCTAGGAAGGAAAATCAGCCTATGGTTCGGGATGGTCTCATGAGAATAGAAGCAGAGGCCGCCAAGTTGTGTCACTTCTGCGGCCCTCTTGGGATGCCTTTCGCAGCTGCAGTGTGCCTGGAGCCCAGGGCTTCCTGGTTTTAAAAGTCCTAGGCCTAAGCCTAACAGTAACCCTAGGAAGGTAAATCAGCCGGGTATTAGGGTTCTTCCTAAGGGAAAAGCCGTGATAGCAGTCATGTTGTGGCACTTTTGCACACCCTTTGGGATGCCTTTGGCAGATGCAGTAAGCCTGGAACTCAGGGCTTCCTGGTTAAAAAACTCCAAGCCCTAGGCTGAAGCCTAACCCTAACCCTAGGCAGATAAATCAGCCTAGGTATAGGGATAGTGCCAAGGAAAAAGCTGTGAAAGCTGCCATGTTGTTGCACTTTTGTACTCCCCTTGGGATGCCTTGAACAGCTGCAGTGTGCCTGGATCTAAGGGCTTCCTAGTTTTAAAAATCCTAGCCCTAGGCCTAAGCCTTACAGTAACCCTGGGAAGGGAAATCAGCCTGGTGTTAAGCTTCTTGCCAAGGAAAAAGCCGTGAAAGCAACCATGTTGTGGCACTTTTGCACTCCCTTTTGGATGCCTTTCACAGCTCCAGTGTGCCTGGAACTCAGGGCTTCCTAGTTAAAAAAATCCTAGCCCTAGGTCGAACCCCAACCCTAAGACGAGAAAGGCAAATCAGCCAGGAATTAGACATGTCCCCAAGGAAAAAGCTGTGGAGGCAGGCATGTTGTGGTACTTTTCCGCTCTTCTTGGCTAGTCCTTCGCAGCTGCTGTGTTCTTGGAACTCACGGCTTTCTGGTTAATAGAACCCTTACCCTAGGCGTAACTCAAACCTTAACCCTAGGAAGGAAAATCAGCCTATGATTTGAGATGGTCTCATGGAAATATCAGTGGTGGCAGCCAAGTTGTGTCACTTTTGCGCTCCCCTTGGGATGCCTTTCGCAGCTGCAGAGTGCCTGGAGCCCAGGGCTTCCTAGTTTTAAAAGTCCTAGGCCTAAGCCTAACAGTAACCCTAGGAAGGTAAATCAGCCGCGTATTAGGGTTCTTCCTAAGGGAAAAGCCGTGAAAGCAGCCATGTTGTGGCACTTCTGCACTCCCTTTGGGATGCCTTTGGCAGATGCAGTAAGCCTGGAACTCAGGGCTTCCTAGTTAAAAAAATCCTAGCCCTAGGCCGAACCCCAACCCTAAGACGAGAAAGGCAAATCAGCCAGGAATTAGGCATGTCCCCAAGGAAAAAGCTGTGGAGGCAGGCATGTTGTGGTACTTTTGCGCTCTTCTTGGCTAGTCCTTCGCAGCTGCTGTGTTCTTGGAACTCAGGTCTTTCTGGTTAATAGAGCTCTTACCCTAGGCGAAACTCAAACATTAACCCTAGGAAGGAAAATCAGCCTATGGTTCGGGATGGTCTCATGAGAATAGAAGCAGAGGCAGCCAAGATGTGTCATTTCTGCGGCCCTCTTGGGATGCCTTTAACAGCTGCAGTGTACCTGAAGCCCAGGGCTTCCTGGTTTTAAAAGTCCTAGGTCTAAGCCTAACAGTAACCCTAGGAAGGTAAATCAGCCAGGTATTAGGGTTCTTCCTAAGGGAAAAGCCGTGATAGCAGCCATGTTGTGGCACTTTTGCACTCCCTTTGGGATGCCTTTGGCAGATGCAGTAAGCCTGGAACTCAGGGCTTCCTGGTTAAAAAACTCCAAGCCCTAGGCTGAAGCCTAACCCTAACCCTAGGCAGATAAATCAGCCTAGGTATAGGGATAGTGCCAAGGAAAAAGCTGTGAAAGCTGCCATGTTGTTGCACTTTTGTACTCCCCTTGGGATGCCTTGAACAGCTGCAGTGTGCCTGGATCTAAGGGCTTCCTAGTTTTAAAAATCCTAGCCCTAGGCCTAAGCCTAACAGTAACCCTGGGAAGGGAAATCAGCCTGGTGTTAAGCTTCTTGCCAAGGAAAAAGCCGTGAAAGCAACCATGTTGTGGCACTTTTGCACTCCCTTTGGGATGCCTTTCACAGCTCCAGTGTGCCTGGAACTCAGGGCTTCCTAGTTAAAAAAATCCTAGCCCTAGGCCGAACCCCAAGCCTAAGACGAGAAAGGCAAATCAGCCAGGAATTAGGCATGTCCCCAAGGAAAAAGCTGTGGAGGCAGGCATGTTGTGGTACTTTTCCGCTCTTCTTGGCTAGTCCTTCGCAGCTGCTGTGTTCTTGGAACTCACGGCTTTCTGGTTAATAGAACCCTTACCCTAGGCGTAACTCAAACCTTAACCCTAGGAAGGAAAATCAGCCTATGATTTGAGATGGTCTCATGGAAATATCAGTGGTGGCAGCCAAGTTGTGTCACTTTTGCGCTCCCCTTGGGATGCCTTTCGCAGCTGCAGAGTGCCTGGAGCCCAGGGCTTCCTGGTTTTAAAAGTCCTAGGCCTAAGCCTAACAGTAACCCTAGGAAGGTAAATCAGCCGCGTATTAGGGTTCTTCCTAAGGGAAAAGCCGTGAAAGCAGCCATGTTGTGGCACTTCTGCACTCCCTTTGGGATGCCTTTGGCAGATGCAGTAAGCCTGGAACTCAGGGCTTCCTAGTTAAAAAAATCCTAGCCCTAGGCCGAACCCCAACCCTAAGACGAGAAAGGCAAATCAGCCAGGAATTAGGCATGTCCCCAAGGAAAAAGCTGTGGAGGCAGGCATGTTGTGGTACTTTTGCGCTCTTCTTGGCTAGTCCTTCGCAGCTGCTGTGTTCTTGGAACTAAGGTCTTTCTGGTTAATAGGCCTCTTACCCTAGGCGAAACTCAAACATTAACCATAGGAAGGAAAATCAGCCTATGGTTCGGGATGGTCTCATGAGAATAGAAGCAGAGGCAGCCAAGATGTTTCATTTCTGCGGCCCTCTTGGGATGCCTTTAACAGCTGCAGTGTGCCTGAAGCCCAGGGCTTCCTGATTTTAAAAGTCCTAGGTCTAAGCCTAACAGTAACCCTAGGAAGGTAAATCAGCCAGGTATTAGGGTTCTTCCTAAGGGAAAAGCCGTGAAAGCAGCCATGTTGTGGCACTTTTGCACACCCTTTGGGATGCCTTTGGCAGCTGCAGTAAGCCTGGAACTCAGGGCTTCCTGGTTAAAAAACTCCAAGCCCTAGGCTGAAGCCTAACCCTAACACTAGGCAGATAAATCAGCCTAGGTATAGGGATGGTGCCAAGGAAAAAGCTGTGAAAGCTGCCATGTTGTTGCACTTTTGTACTCCCCTTGGGATGCCTTGAACAGCTGCAGTGTGCCTGGATCTAAGGGCTTCCTAGTTTTAAAAATCCTAGCCCAAGGCCTAAGCCTTACAGTAACCCTGGGAAGGGAAATCAGCCTGGTTTTAAGCTTCTTGCCAAGGAAAAAGCCGTGAAAGCAACCATGTTGTGGCACTTTTGCACTCCCTTTTGGATGCCTTTCACAGCTCCAGTGTGCCTGGAACTCAGGGCTTCCTGATTTTAAAAATCCTAGCCCAAGGCCGAAACCCAACCCTAAGACGAGAAAGGCAAATCAGCCAGGAATTAGGCATGTCCCCAAGGAAAAAGCTGTGGAGGCAGGCATGTTGCGGTACTTTTGCGCTCTTCTTGGGTAGTCCTTCGCAGCTGCTGTGTTCTTGGAACTCAGGTCTTTCTGGTTAATAGACCTCTTACCCTAGGCGAAACTCAAACATTAACCCTAGGAAGGAAAATCAGCCTATGGTTCGGGATGGTCTCATGAGAATAGAAGCAGAGGCAGCCAAGTTGTGTCACTTCTGCGGCCCTCTTGGGATTCCTTTAACAGCTGCAGTGTGCCTGGAGCCCAGGGCTTCCTGGTTTTAAAAGTCCTAGGCCTAAGCCTAACAGTAACCCTAGGAAGGTAAATCAGCCGGGTATTAGGGTTCTTCCTAAGGGAAAAGCCGTGAAAGCAGCCATGTTGTGGCACTTCTGCACTCCCTTTGGGATGCCTTTGGCAGATGCAGTAAGCCTGGAACTCAGGGCTTCCTGGTTAAAAAACTCCAAGCCCTAGGCTGAAGCCTAACCCTAACCCTAGGCAGATAAATCAGCCTAGGTATAGGGATGGTGCCAAGGAAAAAGCTGTGAAAGCTGCCATGTTGTTGCACTTTTGTACTCCCCTTGGGATGCCTTGAACAGCTGCAGTGTGCCTGGATCTAAGGGCTTCCTAGTTTTAAAAATCCTAGCCCAAGGCCTAAGCCTTACAGTAACCCTGGGAAGGGAAATCAGCCTGGTGTTAAGCTTCTTGCCAAGGAAAAAGCCGTGAAAGCAACCATGTTGTGGCACTTTTGCACTCCCTTTTGGATGCCTTTCACAGCTCCAGTGTGCCTGGAACTCAGGGCTTCCTGATTTTAAAAATCCTAGCCCAAGGCCGAACCCCAACCCTAAGACGAGAAAGGCAAATCAGCCAGGAATTAGGCATGTCCCCAAGGAAAAAGCTGTGGAGGCAGGCACGTTGTGGTACTTTTGCGCTCTTCTTGGGTAGTCCTTCGCAGCTGCTGTGTTCTTGGGACTCAGGGCTTTCTGGTTAATAGAACCCTTACCCTAGGCGTAACTCAAACCTTAACCCTAGGAAGGAAAATCAGCCTATGGTTCGGGATGGTCTCATGGAAATAGCAGCAGAGGCAGCCAAGTTGTGTCACTTTTGCGGCCCTCTTGGGATGCCTTTCGCAGCTGCAGAGTGCCTGGAGACCAGGGCTTCCTGGTTTTAAAAGTCCTAGGCCTAAGCCTAACAGTAACCCTAGGAAGGTAAATCAGCCGCGTATTAGGGTTCTTCCTAAGGGAAAAGCCGTGAAAGCAGCCATGTTGTGGCACTTCTGCACTCCCTTTGGGATGCCTTTGGCAGATGCAGTAAGCCTGGAACTCACGGCTTCCTGGTTAAAAAACTCCAAGCCCTAGGCTGAACCTCACCCTAACCCTAGGCAGATAAATCAGCCTAGGTATAGGGATGGTGCCAAGGAAAAAGCTGTGAAAGCTGCCATGTTGTTGCACATTTGTACTCCCCTTGGGATGCCTTGAACAGCTGCAGTGTGCCTGGATCTAAGGGCTTCCTAGTTTTAAAAATCCTAGCCCAAGCCCTGAGCCTTACAGTAACCCTGGGAAGGGAAATCAGCCTGGTGTTAAGCTTCTTGCCAAGGAAAAAGCCGTGAAAGCAACCATGTTGTGGCACTTTTGCACTCCCTTTTGGATGCCTTTCACAGCTCCAGTGTGCCTGGAACTCAGGGCTTCCTGATTTTAAAAATACTAGCACTAGGCCGAAACCCAACCCTAAGACGAGAAAGGCAAATCAGCCAGGAATTAGGCATGTCCCCAAGGAAAAAGCTGTGGAGGCAGGCACGTTGTGGTACTTTTGCGCTCTTCTTGGCTAGTCCTTCGCAGCTGCTGTGTTCTTGGAACTCAGGGCTTTCTGGTTAATAGAACCCTTACCCTAGGCGTAACTCAAACCTTCACCCTAGGAAGGAAAATCAGCCTATGGTTCGGGATGGTCTCATGGAAATAGCAGCAGAGGCAACCAAGTTGTGTAACTTTTGCGGCCCTCTTGGGATGCCTTGAACAGCTGCAGTGTGCCTGGAGCCCAGGGCTTCCTGGTTTTAAAAGTCCTAGGCCTAAGCCTAACAGTAACCCTAGGAAGGTAAATCAGCCGCGTATTAGGGTTCTTCCTAAGGGAAAAGCCGTGAAAGCAGCCATGTTGTGGCACTTCTGCACTCCCTTTGGGATGCCTTTGGCAGATGCAGTAAGCCTGGAACTCAGGGCTTCCTAGTTAAAAAAATCATAGCCCTAGGCCGAACCCCAACCCTAAGACGAGAAAGGCAAATCAGCCAGGAATTAGACATGTCCCCAAGGAAAAAGCTGTGGAGGCAGGCATGTTGTGGTACTTTTGCGCTCTTCTTGGGTAGTCCTTCGCAGCTGCTGTGTTCTTGGAACTCAGGGCTTTCTGGTTAATAGAACCCTTACCCGAGGCGTAACTCAAACCTTCACCCTAGGAAGGAAAATCAGCCTATGGTTCGGGATGGTCTCATGGAAATATCAGTGGTGGCAGCCAAGTTGTGTCACTTTTGCGCTCCCCTTGGGATGCCTTTGGCAGCTGCAGAGTGCCTGGAGCCCAGGGCTTCCTGGTTTTAAAAGTCCTAGGTCTAAGCCTAACAGTAACCCTAGGAAGGTAAATCAGCCGGGTATTAGGGTTCTTCCAAAGGGGAAAGCCGTGAAAGCAGCCATGTTGTGGCACTTCTGCACTCCCTTTGGGATGCCTTTGGCAGATGCAGTAAGCCTGGAACTCAGGGCTTCCTGGTTAAAAAACTCCAAGCCCTAGGCTGAAGCCTAACCCTAACCCTAGGCAGATAAATCAGCCTAGGTATAGGGATGGTGCCAAGGAAAAAGCTGTGAAAGCTGCCATGTTGTTGCACTTTTGTACTCCCCTTGGGATGCCTTGAACAGCTGCAGTGTGCCTGGATCTAAGGGCTTCCTAGTTTTAAAAATCCTAGCCCTAGGCCTAAGCCTAACAGTAACCCTGGGAAGGGAAATCAGCCTGCTGTTAGGCTTCTTGCCAAGGAAAAAGCCGTGAAAGCAACCATGTTGTGGCACTTTTGCACTCCCTTTTGGATGCCTTTCACAGCTCCAGTGTGCCTGGAACTCAGGGCTTCCTGATTTTAAAAATCCTAGCACTAGGCCGAACCCCAACCCTAAGACGAGAAAGGCAAATCAGCCAGGAATTAGGCATGTCCCCAAGGAAAAAGCTATCGACGCAGGCATGTTGTGGTACTTTTGCGCTCTTCTTGGCTAGTCCTTCGCAGCTGCTGTGTTCTTGGAACTCAGGGCTTTCTGGTTAATAGAACCCTTACCCTAGGCGTAACTCAAACCTTAAGCCTAGGAAGGAAAATCAGCCTATGGTTCGGGATGGTCTCATGGAAATATCAGTGGTGGCAGCCAAGTTGTGTCACTTTTGCGCTCCCCTTGGGATGCCTTTCGCAGCTGCAGTGTGCCTGGAGCCCAGGGCTTCCTGGTTTTAAAAGTCCTAGCCCTAAGCCTAACAGTAACCCTAGGAAGGTAAATCAGCCGCGTATTAGGGTTCTTCCTAAGGGGAAAGCCGTGAAAGCAGCCAAGTTGTGGCACTTTTGCACTCCCTTTGGGATGCCTTTGGCAGATGCAGTAAGCCTGAAACTCAGGGCTTCCTAGTTAAAAAAATCCTAGCCCTAGGCCGAACCCCAAGCCTAAGACGAGAAAGGCAAATCAGCCAGGAATTAGGCATGTCCCCAAGGAAAAAGCTGTGGAGGGAGGCATGTTGTGGTACTTTTGCGCTCTTCTTGGGTAGTCCTTCGCAGCTGCTGTGTTCTTGGAACTCAGGGCTTTCTGGTTAATAGAACTCTTACCCTAGGCGTAACTCAAACCTTAACCCTAAGAAGGAAAATCAGCCTAAGGTTCAGGATGGTCTCATGAGAATAGCAGCAGAGGCAGCCAAGTTGTGTCACTTCTGCGGCCCTCACGGGATGCCTTGAACAGCTGCATGTGCCTGGAGCTAAGGGCTTCCTGGTTTTAAAAGTCCTAGGCCTAAGCCTAACAGTAACCCTAGGAAGGTAAATCAGCTGCGTATTAGGGTTCTTCCTAAGGGAAAAGCCGTGAAAGCAGCCATGTTGTGGCACTTCTGCACTCCCTTTGGGATGCTTTTGGCAGATGAAGTAAGCCTGGAACTCAGGGCTCCCTAGTTAAAAAATCCTAGCCCTAGGCCGAACCCCAACCCTAAGACAAGAAAGGCAAATCAGCCAGGAATTAGGCATGTCCCCAAGGAAAAAGCTATCGACGCAGGCATGTTGTGGTACTTTTGCGCTCTTCTTGGCTAGTCCTTCGCAGCTGCTGTGTTCTTGGAACTCAGGGCTTTCTGGTTAATAGAACCCTTACCCCAGGCGTAACTCAAACCTTCACCCTAGGAAGGAAAATCAGCCTATGGTTCGGGATGGTCTCATGGAAATATCAGTGGTGGCAGCCAAGTTGTGTCACTTTTGCGCTCCCCTTGGGATGCCTTTCGCATCTGCAGTGTGCCTGGAGCCCAGGGCTTCCTGGTTTTAAAAGTCCTAGGCCTAAGCCTAACAGTAACCCTAGGAAGGTAAATCAGCCGGGTATTAGGGTTCTTCCTAAGGGAAAAGCCGTGAAAGCAGCCATGTTGTGGCACTTCTGCACTCCCTTTGGGATGCCTTTGGCAGATGCAGTAAGCCTGGAACTCAGGGCTTCCTGGTTAAAAAACTCCAAGCCCTAGGCTGAACCCTAACCCTAACCCTAGGCAGATAAATCAGCCTAGGTATAGGGATGGTGCCAAGGAAAAAGCTGTGAAAGCGGCCATGTTGTTGCACATTTGTACTCCCCTTGGGATGCCTTGAACAGCTGCAGTGTGCCTGGATCTAAGGGCTTCCTAGTTTAAAAAATCCTAGCCCTAGGCCTAAGCCTTACAGTAACCCTGGGAAGGGAAATCAGCCTGGTGTTAAGCTTCTTGCCAAGGAAAAAGCCGTGAAAGCAACCATGTTGTGGCACTTTTGCACTCCCTTTTGGATGCCTTTCACAGCTCCAGTGTGCCTGGAACTCAGGGCTTCCTGATTTTAAAAATCCTAGCCCTAGGCCGAACCCCAACCCTAAGACGAGAAAGGCAAATCAGCCAGGAATTAGGCATGTCCCCAAGGAAAAAGCTGTGGAGGCAGGCACGTTGTGGTACTTTTCCGCTCTTCTTGGGTAGTCCTTCGCAGCTGCTGTGTTCTTGGAACTCAGGGCTTTCTGGTTAATAGGCCTCTTACCCTAGGCGAAACTCAAACATTAACCCTAGGAAGGAAAATCAGCCTATGGTTCGGGATGGTCTCATGAGAATAGAAGCAGAGGCAGCCAAGATGTGTCATTTCTGCGGCCCTCTTGGGATGCCTTTAACAGCTGCAGTGTACCTTAAGCCCAGGGCTTCCTGGTTTTAAAAGTCCTAGGTCTAAGCCTAACAGTAACCCTAGGAAGGTTAATCAGCCGCGTATTAGGGTTCTTCCTAAGGGAAAAGCCGTGATAGCAGCCATGTTGTGGCACTTTTGCACACCCTTTGGGATGCCTTTGGCAGATGCAGTAAGCCTGGAACTCACGGCTTCCTGGTTAAAAAACTCCAAGCCCTAGGCTGAACCCTAACCCTAACCCTAGGCAGATAAATCAGCCTAGGTATAGGGATGGTGCCAAGGAAAAAGCTGTGAAAGCTGCCATGTTGTTGCACATTTGTACTCCCCTTGGGATGCCTTGAACAGCTGCAGTGTGCCTGGATCTAAGGGCTTCCTAGTTTTAAAAATCCTAGCCCAAGCCCTGAGCCTTACAGTAACCCTGGGAAGGGAAATCAGCCTGGTGTTAAGCTTCTTGCCAAGGAAAAAGCCGTGAAAGCAACCATGTTGTGGCACTTTTGCACTCCCTTTTGGATGCCTTTCACAGCTCCAGTGTGCCTGGAACTCAGGGCTTCCTGATTTTAAAAATCCTAGCACTAGGCCGAACCCCAACCCTAAGACGAGAAAGGCAAATCAGCCAGGAATTAGGCATGTCCCCAAGGAAAAAGCTGTGGAGGCAGGCACGTTGTGGTACTTTTGCGCTCTTCTTGGCTAGTCCTTCGCAGCTGCTGTGTTCTTGGAACTCAGGGCTTTCTGGTTAATAGGCCTCTTACCCTAGGCGAAACTCAAACATTAACCCTAGGAAGGAAAATCAGCCTATGGTTCGGGATGGTCTCATGAGAATAGAAGCAGAGGCAGCCAAGATGTGTCATTTCTGCGGCCCTCTTGGGATGCCTTTAACAGCTGCAGTGTACCTTAAGCCCAGGGCTTCCTGGTTTTAAAAGTCCTACGTCTAAGCCTAACAGTAACCCTAGGAAGGTTAATCAGCCAGGTATTAGGGTTCTTCCTAAGGGAAAAGCCATGATAGCAGCCATGTTGTGGCACTTTTGCACACCCTTTGGGATGCCTTTGGCAGATGCAGTAAGCCTGGAACTCAGGGCTTCCTGGTTAAAAAACTCCAAGCCCTAGGCTGAAGCCTAACCCTAACCCTAGGCAGATAAATCAGCCTAGGTATAGGGATGGTGCCAAGGAAAAAGCTGTGAAAGCTGCCATGTTGTTGCACTTTTGTACTCCCCTTGGGATGCCTTGAACAGCTGCAGTGTGCCTGGATCTAAGGGCTTCCTAGTTTTAAAAATCCTAGCCCTAGGCCTAAGCCTAACAGTAACCCTGGGAAGGGAAATCAGCCTGGTGTTAAGCTTCTTGCCAAGGAAAAAGCCGTGAAAGCAACCATGTTGTGGCACTTTTGCACTCCCTTTGGGATGCCTTTCACAGCTCCAGTGTGCCTGGAACTCAGGGCTTCCTAGTTAAAAAAATCCTAGCCCTAGGCCGAACCCCAACCCTAAGACGAGAAAGGCAAATCAGCCAGGAATTAGGCATGTCCCCAAGGAAAAAGCTGTGGAGGCAGGCATGTTGTGGTACTTTTCCGCTCTTCTTGGCTAGTCCTTCGCAGCTGCTGTGTTCTTGGAACTCAGGGCTTTCTGGTTAATAGAACCCTTACCCTAGGCGTAACTCAAACCTTAACCCTAGGAAGGAAAATCAGCCTATGGTTCGGGATGGTCTCATGGAAATAGCAGTGGTGGCAGCCAAGTTGTGTCACTTTTGCGCTCCCCTTGGGATGCCTTTAACAGCTGCATGTGCCTGGAGCCCAGGGCTTCCTGGTTTTAAAAGTCCTAGGCCTAAGCCTAACAGTAACCCTAGGAAGGTAAATCAGCCGCGTATTAGGGTTCTTCCTAAGGGAAAAGCCGTGAAAGCAGCCATGTTGTGGCACTTCTGCACTCCCTTTGGGATGCCTTTGGCAGATGAAGTAAGCCTGGAACTCAGGGCTTCCTAGCTAAAAAAATCCTAGCCCTAGGCCGAACCCCAACCCTAAGACGAGAAAGGCAAATCAGCCAGGAATTAGGCATGTCCCCAAGGAAAAAGCTGTGGAGGCAGGCATGTTGTGGTACTTTTCCGCTCTTCTTGGCTAGTCCTTCGCAGCTGCTGTGTTCTTGGAACTCAGGGCTTTCTGGTTAATAGAACCCTTACCCTAGGCGTAACTCAAACCTTCACCCTAGGAAGGAAAATCAGCCTATGGTTCGGGATGGTCTCATGGAAATAGCAGTGGTGGCAGCCAAGTTGTGTCACTTTTGCGCTCCCCTTGGGATGCCTTTAACACCTGCATGTGCCTGGAGCCCAGGGCTTCCTGGTTTTAAAAGTCCTAGGCCTAAGCCTAACAGTAACCCTAGGAAGGTAAATCAGCCGCGTATTAGGGTTCTTCCTAAGGGAAAAGCCGTGAAAGCAGCCATGTTGTGGCACTTCTGCACTCCCTTTGGGATGCCTTTGGCAGATGAAGTAAGCCTGGAACTCAGGGCTTCCTAGTTAAAAAAATCCTAGCCCTAGGCCGAACCCCAACCCTAAGACGAGAAAGGCAAATCAGCCAGGAATTAGACATGTCCCCAAGGAAAAAGCTGTGGAGGCAGGCATGTTGTGGTACTTTTGCGCTCTTCTTGGGTAGTCCTTCGCAGCTGCTGTGTTCTTGGAACTCAGGGCTTTCTGGTTAATAGAACCCTTACCCTAGGCGTAACTCAAACCTTAACCCTAGGAAGGAAAATCAGCCTATGGTTCGGGATGGTCTCATGGAAATATCAGTGGTGGCAGCCAAGTTGTGTCACTTTTGCGCTCCCATTGGGATGCCTTTCGCAGCTGCAGTGTGCATGGAGCCCAGGGCTTCCTGGTTTTAAAAGTCCTAGCCCTAAGCCTAACAGTAACCCTAGGAAGGTAAATCAGCCGGGTATTAGGGTTCTTCCTAAGGGAAAAGCTGTGAAAGCAGCCATGTTGTGGCACTTCTGCACTCCCTTTGGGATGCCTTTGGCAGATGCAGTAAGCCTGGAACTCAGGGCTTCCTAGCTAAAAAAATCCTAGCCCTAGGCCGAACCCCAAGCCTAAGACGAGAAAGGCAAATCAGCCAGGAATTAGGCATGTCCCCAAGGAAAAAGCTGTGGAGGCAGGCATGTTGCGGTACTTTTGCGCTCATCTTGGGTAGTCCTTCACAGCTGCTGTGTTCTTGGAACTAAGGTCTTTCTGGTTAATAGACCTCTTACCCTCGGCGAAACTCAAACATTAACCCTAGGAAGGAAAATCAGCCTATGGTTCGGGATGGTCTCATGAGAATAGAAGCAGAGGCAGCCAAGTTGTGTCACTTCTGCGGCCCTCTTGGGATGCCTTTAACAGCTGCAGTGTGCCTGGAGCCCAGGGCTTCCTGGTTTTAAAACTCCTAGGCCTAAGCCTAACAGTAACCCTAGGAAGGTAAATCAGCCGGGTATTAGGGTTCTTCCTAAGGGAAAAGCCGTGAAAGCAGCCATGTTGTGGCACTTCTGCACTCCCTTTGGGATGCCTTTGGCAGATGCAGTAAGCCTGGAACTCAGGGCTTCCTAGTTAAAAAACTCCAAGCCCTAGGCTGAACCCTAACCCTAACCCTAGGCAGATTAATCAGCCTAGGTATAGGGATGGTGCCAAGGAAAAAGCTGTGAAAGCTGCCATGTTGTTGCACTTTTGTACTCCCCTTGGGATGCCTTGAACAGCTGCAGTGTGCCTGGATCTAAGGGCTTCCTAGTTTTAAAAATCCTAGCCCAAGGCCTAAGCCTTACAGTAACCCTGGGAAGGGAAATCAGCCTGGTGTTAAGCTTCTAGCCAAGGAAAAAGCCGTGAAAGCAACCATGTTGTGGCACTTTTGCACTCCCTTTTGGATGCCTTTCACAGCTCCAGTGTGCCTGGAACTCAGGGCTTCCTGATTTTAAAAATCCTAGCCCTAGGCCGAACCCAACCCTAAGACGAGAAAGGCAAATCAGCCAGGAATTAGGCATGTCCCCAAGGAAAAAGCTGTGGAGGCAGGCATGTTGTGGTACTTTTCCGCTCTTCTTGGCTAGTCCTTCGCAGCTGCTGTGTTCTTGGAACTCAGGGCTTTCTGGTTAATAGAACCCTTACCCTAGGCGTAACTCAAACCTTCACCCTAGGAAGGAAAATCAGCCTATGGTTCGGGATGGTCTCATGGAAACAGCAGTGGTGGCAGCCAAGTTGTGTCACTTTTGCGCTCCCCTTGGGATGCCTTTAACAGCTGCATGTGCCTGGAGCCCAGGGCTTCCTGGTTTTAAAAGTCCTAGGCCTAAGCCTAACAGTAACCCTAGGAAGGTAAATCAGCCGCGTATTAGGGTTCTTCCTAAGGGAAAAGCCGTGAAAGCAGCCATGTTGTGGCACTTCTGCACTCCCTTTGGGATGCCTTTGGCAGATGAAGTAAGCCTGGAACTCAGGGCTTCCTAGTTAAAAAAATCCTAGCCCTAGGCCGAACCCCAACCCTAAGACGAGAAAGGCAAATCAGCCAGGAATTAGACATGTCCCCAAGGAAAAAGCTGTGGAGGCAGGCATGTTGTGGTACTTTTGCGCTCTTCTTGGCTAGTCCTTCGCAGCTGCTGTGTTCTTGGAACTCAGGGCTTTCTGGTTAATAGAACCCTTACCCTAGGCGTAACTCAAACCTTAACCCTAGGAAGGAAAATCAGCCTATGGTTCGGGATGGTCTCATGGAAATATCAGTGGTGGCAGCCAAGTTGTGTCACTTTTGCGCTCCCATTGGGATGCCTTTCGCAGCTGCAGTGTGCCTGGAGCCCAGGGCTTCCTGGTTTTAAAAGTCCTAGGCCTAAGCCTTACAGTAACCCTAGGAAGGTAAATCAGCCGGGTATTAGGGTTCTTCCTAAGGGAAAAGCCGTGAAAGCAGCCATGTTGTGGCACTTCTGCACTCCCTTTGGGATGCCTTTGGCAGATGCAGTAAGCCTGGAACTCAGGGCTTCCTGGTTAAAAAACTCCAAGCCCTAGGCTGAAGCCTAACCCTAACCCTAGGCAGATAAATCAGCCAAGGTATAGGGATGGTGCCAAGGAAAAAGCTGTGAAAGCTGCCATGTTGTTGCACATTTGTACTCCCCTTGGGATGACTTGAACAGCTGCAGTGTGCCTGGATCTATGGGCTTCCTAGTTTTAAAAATCCTAGCCCAAGGCCTAAGCCTTACAGTAACCCTGGGAAGGGAGATCAGCCTGGTGTTAAGCTTCTTGCCAAGGAAAAAGCCGTGAAAGCAACCATGTTGTGGCACTTTTGCACTCCCTTTTGGATGCCTTTCACAGCTCCAGTGTGCCTGGAACTCAGGGCTTCCTGATTTTAAAAATCCTAGCCCTAGGCCGAACCCCAACCCTAAGACGAGAAAGGCAAATCAGCCAGTTATTAGGCATGTCCCCAATGAAAAAGCTATCGACGCAGGCATGTTGTGGTACTTTTGCGCTCTTCTTGGGTAGTCCTTCGCAGCTGCTGTGTTCTTGGAACTCAGGGCTTTCTGGTTAATAGACCTCTTACCCTAGGCGTAACTCAAACCTTAACCCTAGGAAGGAAAATCAGCCTATGGTTCGGGATGGTCTCATGAGAATAGCAGCAGAGGCAGCCAAGTTGTGTCACTTTTGCGCTCCCCTTGGGATGCCTCGAACAGCTGCAGTGTGCCTGGAGCCCAGGGCTTCCTGGTTTTAAAAGTCCTAGGCCTAAGCGTAACAGTAACCCTAGGAAGGTAAATCAGCCGCGTATTAGGGTTCTTCCTAAGGGAAAAGCCGTGAAAGCAGCCATGTTGTGGCACTTCTGCACTCCCTTTGGGATGCCTTTGGCAGATGCAGTAAGCCTGGAACTCAGGGCTTCCTGGTTAAAAAACTCCGAGCCCTAGGCTGAACCCTAACCCTAACCCTAGGCAGATAAAACAGCCTAGGTATAGGGATGGTGCCAAGGAAAAAGCTGTGAAAGCTGCCATGTTGTTGCACTTTTGTACTCCCCTTGGGATGCCTTGAACAGCTGCAGTGTGCCTGGATCTAAGGGCTTCCTAGTTTTAAAAATCCTAGCCCTAGGCCTAAGCCTAACAGTAACCCTGGGAAGGGAAATCAGCCTGGTGTTAAGCTTCTTGCCAAGGAAAAAGCCGTGAAAGCAACCATGTTGTGGCACTTTTGCACTCCCTTTTGGATGCCTTTCACAGCTCCAGTGTGCCTGGAACTCAGGGCTTCCTAGTTAAAAAAATCCTAGCCCTAGGCCGAACCCCAACCCTAAGACGAGAAAGGCAAATCAGCCAGGAATTAGGCATGTCCCCAAGGAAAAAGCTGTGGAGGCAGGCACGTTGTGGTACTTTTGCGCTCTTCTTGGGTAGTCCTTCGCAGCTGCTGTGTTCTTGGAACTCAGGGCTTTCTGGTTAATAGAACCCTTACCCTAGGCGTAACTCAAACCTTAACCCTAGGAAGGAAAATCAGCCTATGGTTCGGGATGGACTCATGAGAATAGCAGCAGAGGCAGCCAAGTTGTGTCACTTCTGCGGCCCTCTTGGGATGCCTTTAACAGCTGCATGTGCCTGGAGCCCAGGGCTTCCTGGTTTTAAAAGTCCTAGGCCTAAGCCTAACAGTAACCCTAGGAAGGTAAATCAGCCGCGTATTAGGGTTCTTCCTAAGGGAAAAGCCGTGAAAGCAGCCATGTTGTGGCACTTTTGCACTCCCTTTGGGATGCCTTTGGCAGATGAAGTAAGCCTGGAACTCAGGGCTTCCTAGTTAAAAAAATCCTAGCCCTAGGCCGAACCCCAAGCCTAAGACGAGAAAGGCAAATCAGCCAGGAATTAGGCATGTCCCCAAGGAAAAAGCTGTGGAGGCAGGCACGTTGTGGTACTTTTGCGCTCTTCTTGGCTAGTCCTTCGCAGCTGCTGTGTTCTTGGAACTCAGGGCTTTCTGGTTAATAGAACCCTTACCCTAGGCGTAACTCAAACCTTCACCCTAGGAAGGAAAATCAGCCTATGGTTCGGGATGGTCTCATGGAAATATCAGTGGTGGCAGCCAAGTTGTGTCACTTTTGCGCTCCCCTTGGGATGCCTTTCGCAGCTGCAGTGTGCCTGGAGCCCAGGGCTTCCTGGTTTTAAAAGTCCTAGGCCTAAGCCTAACAGTAACCCTAGGAAGGTAAATCAGCCGCGTATTAGGGTTCTTCCTAAGGGAAAAGCCGTGAAAGCAGACATGTTGTGGCACTTCTGCACTCCCTTTGGGATGCCTTTGGCAGATGCAGTAAGCCTGGAACTCAGGGCTTCCTAGTTAAAAAAATCCTAGCCCTAGGCCGAACCCCAACCCTAAGACGAGAAAGGCAAATCAGCCAGGAATTAGGCATGTCCCCAAGGAAAAAGCTGTGGAGGCAGGCATGTTGTGGTACTTTTGCGCTCTTCTTGGGTAGTCCTTCGCAGCTGCTGTGTTCTTGGAACTCAGGTCTTTCTGCTTAATAGACCTCTTACCCTAGGCGAAACTCAAACATTAACCCTAGGAAGGAAAATCAGCCTATGGTTCGGGATGGTCTCATGAGAATAGCAGCAGAGGCAGCCAAGTTGTGTCACTTTTGCGCTCCCCTTGGGATGCCTTTCACAGCTGCAGTGTGCCTGGAGCCCAGGGCTTCCTGGTTTTAAAAGTCCTAGGCCTAAGCCTAACAGTAACCCTAGGAAGGTAAATCAGCCAGGTATTAGGGTTCTTCCTAAGGGAAAAGCTGTGAAAGCAGCCATGTTGTGGCACTTTTGCACTCCCTTTGGGATGCCTTTGGCAGATGCAGTAAGCCTGGAACTCAGGGCTTCCTGGTTAAAAAACTCCAAGCCCTAGGCTGAAGCCTAACCCTAACCCTAGGCAGATAAATCAGCCTAGGTATAGGGATAGTGCCAAGGAAAAAGCTGTGAAAGCTGCCATGTTGTTGCACTTTTGTACTCCCCTTGGGATGCCTTGAACAGCTGCAGTGTGCCTGGATCTAAGGGCTTCCTAGTTTTAAAAATCCTAGCCCTAGGCCTAAGCCTAACAGTAACCCTGGGAAGGGAAATCAGCCTGGTGTAAGGCTTCTTGCCAAGGAAAAAGCCGTGAAAGCAACCATGTTGTGGCACTTTTGCACTCCCTTTTGGATGTCTTTCACAGCTCCAGTGTGCCTGGAACTCAGGGCTTCCTGATTGTAAAAGTCCTAGCCCTAGGCCGAACCCCAACCCTAAGACGAGAAAGGCAAATCAGCCAGGAATTAGGCATGTCCCCAAGGAAAAAGCTGTGGAGGCAGGCATGTTGTGGTACTTTTGCGCTCTTCTTGGCTAGTCCTTCGCAGCTGCTGTGTTCTTGGAACTCAGGGCTTTCTGGTTAATAGAACCCTTACCCTAGGCGTAACTCAAACCTTCACCCTAGGAAGGAAAATCAGCCTATGGTTCGGGATGGTCTCATGGAAACAGCAGTGGTGGCAGCCAAGTTGTGTCACTTTTGCGCTCCCCTTGGGATGCCTTTAACAGCTGCATGTGCCTGGAGCCCAGGGCTTCCTGGTTTTAAAAGTCCTAGGCCTAAGCCTAACAGTAACCCTAGGAAGGTAAATCAGCCGCGTATTAGGGTTCTTCCTAAGGGAAAAGCCGTGAAAGCAGCCATGTTGTGGCACTTCTGCACTCCCTTTGGGATGCCTTTGGCAGATGAAGTAAGCCTGGAACTCAGGGCTTCCTAGTTAAAAAAATCCTAGCCCTAGGCCGAACCCCAACCCTAAGACGAGAAAGGCAAATCAGCCAGGAATTAGACATGTCCCCAAGGAAAAAGCTGTGGAGGCAGGCATGTTGTGGTACTTTTGCGCTCTTCTTGGGTAGTCCTTCGCAGCTGCTGTGTTCTTGGAACTCAGGGCTTTCTGGTTAATAGAACCCTTACCCTAGGCGTAACTCAAACCTTAACCCTAGGAAGGAAAATCAGCCTATGGTTCGGGATGGTCTCATGGAAATATCAGTGGTGGCAGCCAAGTTGTGTCACTTTTGCGCTCCCATTGGGATGCCTTTCGCAGCTGCAGTGTGCCTGGAGCCCAGGGCTTCCTGGTTTTAAAAGTCCTAGGCCTAAGCCTTACAGTAACCCTAGGAAGGTAAATCAGCCGCGTATTAGGGTTCTTCCTAAGGGAAAAGCCGTGAAAGCAGCCATGTTGTGGCACTTCTGCACTCCCTTTGGGATGCCTTTGGCAGATGCAGTAAGCCTGGAACTCAGGGCTTCCTGGTTAAAAAACTCCAAGCCCTAGGCTGAACCCTAACCCTAACCCTAGGCAGATAAATCAGCCAAGGTATAGGGATGGTGCCAAGGAAAAAGCTGTGAAAGCTGCCATGTTGTTGCACATTTGTACTCCCCTTGGGATGACTTGAACAGCTGCAGTGTGCCTGGATCTATGGGCTTCCTAGTTTTAAAAATCCTAGCCCAAGGCCTAAGCCTTACAGTAACCCTGGGAAGGGAGATCAGCCTGGTGTTAAGCTTCTTGCCAAGGAAAAAGCCGTGAAAGCAACCATGTTGTGGCACTTTTGCACTCCCTTTTGGATGCCTTTCACAGCTCCAGTGTGCCTGGAACTCAGGGCTTCCTGATTTTAAAAATCCTAGCCCTAGGCCGAACCCCAACCCTAAGACGAGAAAGGCAAATCAGCCAGTTATTAGGCATGTCCCCAATGAAAAAGCTATCGACGCAGGCATGTTGTGGTACTTTTGCGCTCTTCTTGGGTAGTCCTTCGCAGCTGCTGTGTTCTTGGAACTCAGGGCTTTCTGGTTAATAGACCTCTTACCCTAGGCGTAACTCAAACCTTAACCCTAGGAAGGAAAATCAGCCTATGGTTCGGGATGGTCTCATGAGAATAGCAGCAGAGGCAGCCAAGTTGTGTCACTTTTGCGCTCCCCTTGGGATGCCTTGAACAGCTGCAGTGTGCCTGGAGCCCAGGGCTTCCTGGTTTTAAAAGTCCTAGGCCTAAGCGTAACAGTAACCCTAGGAAGGTAAATCAGCCGCGTATTAGGGTTCTTCCTAAGGGAAAAGCCGTGAAAGCAGCCATGTTGTGGCACTTCTGCACTCCCTTTGGGATGCCTTTGGCAGATGCAGTAAGCCTGGAACTCAGGGCTTCCTGGTTAAAAAACTCCGAGCCCTAGGCTGAACCCTAACCCTAACCCTAGGCAGATAAAACAGCCTAGGTATAGGGATGGTGCCAAGGAAAAAGCTGTGAAAGCTGCCATGTTGTTGCACTTTTGTACTCCCCTTGGGATGCCTTGAACAGCTGCAGTGTGCCTGGATCTAAGGGCTTCCTAGTTTTAAAAATCCTAGCCCTAGGCCTAAGCCTAACAGTAACCCTGGGAAGGGAAATCAGCCTGGTGTTAAGCTTCTTGCCAAGGAAAAAGCCGTGAAAGCAACCATGTTGTGGCACTTTTGCACTCCCTTTTGGATGCCTTTCACAGCTCCAGTGTGCCTGGAACTCAGGGCTTCCTAGTTAAAAAAATCCTAGCCCTAGGCCGAACCCCAACCCTAAGACGAGAAAGGCAAATCAGCCAGGAATTAGGCATGTCCCCAAGGAAAAAGCTGTGGAGGCAGGCACGTTGTGGTACTTTTGCGCTCTTCTTGGGTAGTCCTTCGCAGCTGCTGTGTTCTTGGAACTCAGGGCTTTCTGGTTAATAGAACCCTTACCCTAGGCGTAACTCAAACCTTAACCCTAGGAAGGAAAATCAGCCTATGGTTCGGGATGGACTCATGAGAATAGCAGCAGAGGCAGCCAAGTTGTGTCACTTCTGCGGCCCTCTTGGGATGCCTTTAACAGCTGCATGTGCCTGGAGCCCAGGGCTTCCTGGTTTTAAAAGTCCTAGGCCTAAGCCTAACAGTAACCCTAGGAAGGTAAATCAGCCGCGTATTAGGGTTCTTCCTAAGGGAAAAGCCGTGAAAGCAGCCATGTTGTGGCACTTTTGCACTCCCTTTGGGATGCCTTTGGCAGATGAAGTAAGCCTGGAACTCAGGGCTTCCTAGTTAAAAAAATCCTAGCCCTAGGCCGAACCCCAAGCCTAAGACGAGAAAGGCAAATCAGCCAGGAATTAGGCATGTCCCCAAGGAAAAAGCTGTGGAGGCAGGCACGTTGTGGTACTTTTGCGCTCTTCTTGGCTAGTCCTTCGCAGCTGCTGTGTTCTTGGAACTCAGGGCTTTCTGGTTAATAGAACCCTTACCCTAGGCGTAACTCAAACCTTCACCCTAGGAAGGAAAATCAGCCTATGGTTCGGGATGGTCTCATGGAAATATCAGTGGTGGCAGCCAAGTTGTGTCACTTTTGCGCTCCCCTTGGGATGCCTTTCGCAGCTGCAGTGTGCCTGGAGCCCAGGGCTTCCTGGTTTTAAAAGTCCTAGGCCTAAGCCTAACAGTAACCCTAGGAAGGTAAATCAGCCGCGTATTAGGGTTCTTCCTAAGGGAAAAGCCGTGAAAGCAGACATGTTGTGGCACTTCTGCACTCCCTTTGGGATGCCTTTGGCAGATGCAGTAAGCCTGGAACTCAGGGCTTCCTAGTTAAAAAAATCCTAGCCCTAGGCCGAACCCCAACCCTAAGACGAGAAAGGCAAATCAGCCAGGAATTAGGCATGTCCCCAAGGAAAAAGCTGTGGAGGCAGGCATGTTGTGGTACTTTTGCGCTCTTCTTGGCTAGTCCTTCGCAGCTGCTGTGTTCTTGGAACTCAGGGCTTTCTGCTTAATAGACCTCTTACCCTAGGCGAAACTCAAACATTAACCCTAGGAAGGAAAATCAGCCTATGGTTCGGGATGGTCTCATGAGAATAGCAGCAGAGGCAGCCAAGTTGTGTCACTTTTGCGCTCCCCTTGGGATGCCTTTCACAGCTGCAGTGTGCCTGGAGCCCAGGGCTTCCTGGTTTTAAAAGTCCTAGGCCTAAGCCTAACAGTAACCCTAGGAAGGTAAATCAGCCAGGTATTAGGGTTCTTCCTAAGGGAAAAGCTGTGAAAGCAGCCATGTTGTGGCACTTTTGCACTCCCTTTGGGATGCCTTTGGCAGATGCAGTAAGCCTGGAACTCAGGGCTTCCTGGTTAAAAAACTCCAAGCCCTAGGCTGAAGCCTAACCCTAACCCTAGGCAGATAAATCAGCCTAGGTATAGGGATAGTGCCAAGGAAAAAGCTGTGAAAGCTGCCATGTTGTTGCACTTTTGTACTCCCCTTGGGATGCCTTGAACAGCTGCAGTGTGCCTGGATCTAAGGGCTTCCTAGTTTTAAAAATCCTAGCCCTAGGCCTAAGCCTAACAGTAACCCTGGGAAGGGAAATCAGCCTGGTGTAAGGCTTCTTGCCAAGGAAAAAGCCGTGAAAGCAACCATGTTGTGGCACTTTTGCACTCCCTTTTGGATGTCTTTCACAGCTCCAGTGTGCCTGGAACTCAGGGCTTCCTGATTGTAAAAGTCCTAGCCCTAGGCCGAACCCCAACCCTAAGACGAGAAAGGCAAATCAGCCAGGAATTAGGCATGTCCCCAAGGAAAAAGCTGTGGAGGCAGGCATGTTGTGGTACTTTTGCGCTCTTCTTGGGTAGTCCTTCGCAGCTGCTGTGTTCTTGGAACTCAGGGCTTTCTGGTTAATAGAACCCTTACCCTAGGCGTAACTCAAACCTTAACCC
Source organism: Ammospiza maritima maritima (assembly GCA_036010785.1). Taxonomy (NCBI): domain Eukaryota; kingdom Metazoa; phylum Chordata; class Aves; order Passeriformes; family Passerellidae; genus Ammospiza; species Ammospiza maritima. The sequence goes on from JAYKTQ010000152.1 coordinate 337,714, forward strand.
TAGGAAGGAAAATCAGCCTATGGTTCGGGATGGTCTCATGGAAATATCAGTGGTGGCAGCCAAGTTGTGTCACTTTTGCGCTCCCCTTGGGATGCCTTTGGCAGCTGCAGTGTGCCTGGAGCCCAGGGCTTCCTGGTTTTAAAAGTCCTAGGCCTAAGCCTAACAGTAACCCTAGGAAGGTAAATCAGCTGGGTATTAGGGTTCTTCCTAAGGGGAAAGCCGTGAAATGAGCCATGTTGTGGCACTTCTGCACTCCCTTTGGGATGCCTTTGGCAGATGCAGTAAGCCTGGAAATCAGGGCTTCCTAGTTAAAAAAATCCTAGCCCTAGGCCGAACCCCAACCCTAAGACGAGAAAGGCAAATCAGCCAGGAATTAGGCATGTCCCCAAGGAAAAAGCTGTGGAGGCAGGCATGTTGTGGTACTTTTGCGCACTTCTTGGCTAGTCCTTCGCAGCTGCTGTGTTCTTGGAACTCAGGGCTTTCTGCTTAATAGACCTCTTACCCTAGGCGAAACTCAAACATTAACCCTAGGAAGGAAAATCAGCCTATGGTTCGGGATGGTCTCATGAGAATAGCAGCAGAGGCAGCCAAGTTGTGTCACTTTTGCGCTCCCCTTGGGATGCCTTTCACAGCTGCAGTGTGCCTGGAGCCCAGGGCTTCCTGGTTTTAAAAGTCCTAGGCCTAAGCCTAACAGTAACCCTAGGAAGGTAAATCAGCCAGGTATTAGGGTTCTTCCTAAGGGAAAAGCTGTGAAAGCAGCCATGTTGTGGCACTTTTGCACTCCCTTTGGGATGCCTTTGGCAGATGCAGTAAGCCTGGAACTCAGGGCTTCCTGGTTAAAAAACTCCAAGCCTTAGGCTGAAGCCTAACCCTAACCCTAGGCAGATAAATCAGCCTAGTTATAGGGATAGTGCCAAGGAAAAAGCTGTGAAAGCTGCCATGTTGTTGCACTTTTGTACTCCCCTTGGGATGCCTTGAACAGCTGCAGTGTGCCTGGATCTAAGGGCTTCCTAGTTTTAAAAATCCTAGCCCTTGGCCTAAGCCTAACAGTAACCCTGGGAAGGGAAATCAGCCTGGTGTAAGGCTTCTTGCCAAGGAAAAAGCCGTGACAGCAACCATGTTGTGGCACTTTTGCACTCCCTTTTGGATGTCTTTCACAGCTCCAGTGTGCCTGGAACTCAGGGCTTCCTGATTGTAAAAGTCCTAGCCCTAGGCCGAACCCCAACCCTAAGACGAGAAAGGCAAATCAGCCAGGAATTAGGCATGTCCCCAAGGAAAAAGCTGTGGAGGCAGGCACGTTGTGGTACTTTTGCGCTCATCTTGGGTAGTCCTTCGCAGCTGCTGTGTTCTTGGAAGTCAGGGCTTTCTGGTTAATAGAACCCTTACCCCAGGCGTAACTCAAACCTTCACCCTAGGAAGGAAAATCAGCCTATGTTTCGGGATGGTCTCATGAGAATAGCAGCAGAGGCAGCCAAGTTGTGTCACTTTTGCGCTCCCCTTGGGATGCCTTGAACAGCTGCAGTGTGCCTGGAGCCCAGGGCTTCCTGGTTTTAAAAGTCCTAGGCCTAAGCCTAACAGTAACCCTAGGAAGGTAAATCAGCCGCGTATTAGGGTTCTTCCTAAGGGAAAAGCCGTGAAAGCAGCCATGTTGTGGCACTTCTGCACTCCTTTTGGGATGCCTTTGGCAGATGCAGTAAGCCTGGAACTCAGGGCTTCCTAGTTAAAAATATCCTAGCCCTAGGCCGAACCCCAACCCTAAGACGAGAAAGGCAAATCAGCCAGGAATTAGGCATGTCCCCAAGGAAAAAGCTGTGGAGGCAGGCATGTTGTGGTACTTTTGCGCTCTTCTTGGGTAGTCCTTCGCAGCTGCTGTGTTCTTGGAACTCAGGGCTTTCTGGTTAATAGAACCCTTACCCTAGGCGTAACTCAAACCTTAACCCTAGGAAGTAAATTCAGCCTATGGTTCGGGATGGTCTCATGGAAATATCAGTGGTGGCAGCCAAGTTGTGTCACTTTTGCGCTCCCCTTGGGATGCCTTTCGCAGCTGCAGAGTGCCTGGAGCCCAGGGCTTCCTGGTTTTAAAAGTCCTAGGCCTAAGCCTAACAGTAACCCTAGGAAGGTAAATCAGCCGCGTATTAGGGTTCTTCCTAAGGGGAAAGCCGTGAAAGCAGCCATGTTGTGGCACTTCTGCACTCCCTTTGGGATGCCTTTGGCAGATGAAGTAAGCCTGGAACTCAGGGCTTCCTAGTTAAAAAAATCCTAGCCCTAGGCCGAACCCCAACCCTAAGACGAGAAAGGCAAATCAGCCAGGAATTAGGCATGTCCCCAAGGAAAAAGCTGTGGAGGCAGGCATGTTGTGGTACTTTTGCGCTCTTCTTGGCTAGTCCTTCGCAGCTGCTGTGTTCTTGGAACTCAGGTCTTTCTGGTTAATAGACCTCTTACCCTAGGCGTAACTCAAACATTAACCCTAGGAAGGAAAATCAGCCTATGGTTCGGGATGGTCTCATGAGAATAGAAGTAGAGGCAGCCAAGATGTGTCACTTCTGCGGCCCTCTTGGGATGCCTTTAACAGCTGCAGTGTGCCTGAAGCCCAGGGCTTCCTGGTTTTAAAAGTCCTAGGTCTAAGCCTAACAGTAACCCTAGGAAGGTAAATCAGCCAGGTATTAGGGTTCTTCCTAAGGGAAAAGCTGTGAAAGCAGCCATGTTGTGGCACTTTTGCACTCCCTTTGGGATGCCTTTGGCAGATGCAGTAAGCCTGGAACTCAGGGCTTCCTGGTTAAAAAACTCCAAGCCCTAGGCTGAACCCTAACCCTAACCCTAGGCAGATAAAACAGCCTAGGTATAGGGATAGTGCCAAGGAAAAAGCTGTGAAAGCTGCCATGTTGTTGCACTTTTGTACTCCCCTTGGGATGCCTTGAACAGCTGCAGTGTGCCTGGATCTAAGGGCTTCCTAGTTTTAAAAATCCTAGCCCTAGGCCTAAGCCTAACAGTAACCCTGGCAAGGGAAATCAGCCTGGTGTTAAGCTTCTTGCCAAGGAAAAAGCCGTGAAAGCAACCATGTTGTGGCACTTTTGCACTCCCTTTTGGATGCCTTTCACAGCTCCAGTGTGCCTGGAACTCAGGGCTTCCTGATTTTAAAAGTCCTAGCCCTAGTCCGAACCCCAACCCTAAGACGAGAAAGGCAAATCAGCCAGGAATTAGGCATGTCCCCAAGGAAAAAGCTGTGGAGGCAGGCATGTTGTGGTACTTTTGCGCTCTTCTTGGCTAGTCCTTCGCAGCTGCTGTGTTCTTGGAACTCAGGGCTTTCTGGTTAATAGAACCCGTACCCTAGGCGTAACTCAAACCTTAACCCTAGGAAGGAAAATCAGCCTATGGTTCGGGATGGTCTCATGGAAATATCAGTGGTGGCAGCCAAGTTGTGTCACTTTTGCGCTCCCCTTGGGATGCCTTTCGCAGCTGCAGTGTGCCTGGAGCCCAGGGCTTCCTGGTTTTAAAAGTCCTAGGCCTAAGCCTAACAGTAACCCTAGGAAGGTAAATCTGGCGGGTATTAGGGTTCTTCCTAAGGGAAAAGCCGTGAAAGCAGCCATGTTGTGGCACTTCTGCACTCCCTTTGGGATGCCTTTGGCAGATGCAGTAAGCCTGGAACTCAGGGCTTCCTGGTTAAAAAACTCCAAGCCCTAGGCTGAACCCTAACCCTAACCCTAGGCAGATAAATCAGCCTAGGTATAGGGATGGTGCCAAGGAAAAAGCTGTGAAAGCTGCCATGTTGTTGCACTTTTGTACTCCCCTTGGGATGCCTTGAACAGCTGCAGTGTGCCTGGAGCCCAGGTCTTCCTAGTTTTAAAAATCCTAGCCCTAGGCCTAAGCCTTACAGCAACCCTGGGAAGGGAAATCAGCCTGGTGTTAAGCTTCTTGCCAAGGAAAAAGCCGTGAAAGCAACCATGTTGTGGCACTTTTGCACTCCCTTTTGGATGCCTTTCACAGCTCCAGTGTGCCTGGAACTCAGGGCTTCCTAGTTAAAAAAATCCTAGCCCTAGGCCAAACCCCAACCCTAAGACGAGAAAGGCAAATCAGCCAGGAATTAGGCATGTCCCCAAGGAAAAAGCTGTGGAGGCAGGCACGTTGTGGTACTTTTGCGCTCTTCTTGGGTAGTCCTTCGCAGCTGCTGTGTTCTTGGAACTCAGGGCTTTCTGGTTAATAGAACCCTTACCCTAGGCCTAACTCAAACCTTAACCCTAGGAAGGAAAATCAGCCTATGGTTCGGGATGGTCTCATGAGAATAGCAGCAGAGGCAGCCAAGTTCTGTCACTTTTGCGCTCCCCTTGGGATGCCTTTCACAGCTGCAGTGTGCCTGGAGCCCAGGGCTTCCTGGTTTTAAAAGTCCTAGGCCTAAGCCTAACAGTAACCCTAGGAAGGTAAATCAGCCAGGTATTAGGGTTCTTCCTAAGGGAAAAGCTGTGAAAGCAGCCATGTTGTGGCACTTTTGCACTCCCTTTGGGATGCCTTTGGCAGATGCAGTAAGCCTGGAACTCAGGGCTTCCTGGTTAAAAAACTCCAAGCCTTAGGCTGAAGCCTAACCCTAACCCTAGGCAGATAAATCAGCCTAGGTATAGGGATAGTGCCAAGGAAAAAGCTGTGAAAGCTGCCATGTTGTTGCACTTTTGTACTCCCCTTGGGATGCCTTGAACAGCTGCAGTGTGCCTGGATCTAAGGGCTTCCTAGTTTTAAAAATCCTAGCCCTTGGCCTAAGCCTAACAGTAACCCTGGGAAGGGAAATCAGCCTGGTGTAAGGCTTCTTGCCAAGGAAAAAGCCGTGACAGCAACCATGTTGTGGCACTTTTGCACTCCCTTTTGGATGTCTTTCACAGCTCCAGTGTGCCTGGAACTCAGGGCTTCCTGATTGTAAAAGTCCTACCCCTAAGCCGAACCCCAACCCTAAGACGAGAAAGGCAAATCAGCCAGGAATTAGGCATGTCCCCAAGGAAAAAGCTGTGGAGGCAGGCACGTTGTGGTACTTTTGCGCTCATCTTGGGTAGTCCTTCGCAGCTGCTGTGTTCTTGGAACTCAGGGCTTTCTGGTTAATAGAACCCTTACCCCAGGCGTAACTCAAACCTTCACCCTAGGAAGGAAAATCAGCCTATGTTTCGGGATGGTCTCATGAGAATAGCAGCAGAGGCAGCCAAGTTGTGTCACTTTTGCGCTCCCCTTGGGATGCCTTGAACAGCTGCAGTGTGCCTGGAGCCCAGGGCTTCCTGGTTTTAATAGTCCTAGGCCTAAGCCTAACAGTAACCCTAGGAAGGTAAATCAGCCGCGTATTAGGGTTCTTCCTAAGGGAAAAGCCGTGAAAGCAGCCATGTTGTGGCACTTCTGCACTCCCTTTGGGATGCCTTTGGCAGATGCAGTAAGCCTGGAACTCAGGGCTTCCTAGTTAAAAATATCCTAGCCCTAGGCCGAACCCCAACCCTAAGACGAGAAAGGCAAATCAGCCAGGAATTAGGCATGTCCCCAAGGAAAAAGCTGTGGAGGCAGGCATGTTGTGGTACTTTTGCGCTCTTCTTGGGTAGTCCTTCGCAGCTGCTGTGTTCTTGGAACTCAGGGCTTTCTGGTTAATAGAACCCTTACCCTAGGCGTAACTCAAACCTTAACCCTAGGAAGTAAATTCAGCCTATGGTTCGGGATGGTCTCATGGAAATATCAGTGGTGGCAGCCAAGTTGTGTCACTTTTGCGCTCCCCTTGAGATGCCTTTCGCAGCTGCAGAGTGCCTGGAGCCCAGGGCTTCCTGGTTTTAAAAGTCCTAGGCCTAAGCCTAACAGTAACCCTAGGAAGGTAAATCAGCCGCGTATTAGGGTTCTTCCTAAGGGGAAAGCCGTGAAAGCAGCCATGTTGTGGCACTTCTGCACTCCCTTTGGGATGCCTTTGGCAGATGAAGTAAGCCTGGAACTCAGGGCTTCCTAGTTAAAAAAATCCTAGCCCTAGGCCGAACCCCAACCCTAAGACGAGAAAGGCAAATCAGCCAGGAATTAGGCATGTCCCCAAGGAAAAAGCTGTGGAGGCAGGCACGTTGTGGTACTTTTGCGCTCTTCTTGGGTAGTCCTTCGCAGCTGCTGTGTTCTTGGAACTGTGGGCTTTCTGGTTAATAGAACTCTTACCCTAGGCGTAACTCAAACCTTAACCCTAGGAAGGAAAATCAGCCTATGGTTCGGGATGGTCTCATGAGAATAGCAGCAGAGGCAGCCAAGTTGTGTCACTTCTGTGGCCCTCTTGGGATTCCTTTAACAGCTGCAGTGTGCCTGGAGCCCAGGGCTTCCTGGTTTTAAAAGTCCTAGGCCTAAGCCTAACAGTAACCCTAGGAAGGTAAATCAGCCGCGTATTAGGGTTCTTCCTAAGGGAAAAGCCGTGAAAGCAGCCATGTTGTGGCACTTTTGCACTCCCTTTGGGATGCTTTTGGCAGATGAAGTAAGCCTGGAACTCAGGGCTTCCTAGTTAAAAAAATCCTAGCCCTAGGCCGAACCCCAACCCTAAGAGGAGAAAGGCAAATCTGCCAGGAATTAGGCATGTCCCCAAGGAAAAAGCTGTGGAGGCAGGCACGTTGTGGTACTTTTGCCCTCTTCTTGGGTAGTCCTTCGCAGCTGCTGTGTTCTTGGAACTCAGGGCTTTCTGGTTAATAGAACTCTTACCCTAGGCGTAACTCAAACCTTAACCCTAGGATGGAAAATCAGCCTATGTTTCGGGATGGTCTCATGAGAATAGCAGCAGAGGCAGCCAAGTTGTGTCACTTTTGGGGCCCTCTTGGGATGCCTTTAACAGCTGCATGTGCCTGGAGCCCAGGGCTTCCTGGTTTTAAAAGTCCTAGGCCTAAGCCTAACAGTAACCCTAGGAAGGTAAATCAGCCGCGTATTAGGGTTCTTCCTAAGGGAAAAGCCGTGAAAGCAGCCATGTTGTGGCACTTCTGCACTCCCTTTGGGATGCCTTTGGCAGATGCAGTAAGCCTGGAACTCAGGGCTTCCTAGTTAAAAAAATCCTAGCCCTAGGCCGAACCCCAACCCTAAGACGAGAAAGGCAAATCAGCCAGGAATTAGGCATGTCCCCAAGGAAAAAGCTGTGGAGGCAGGCATGTTGTGGTACTTTTGCGCTCTTCTTGGGTAGTCCTTCGCAGCTGCTGTGTTCTTGGAACTCAGGGCTTTCTGGTTAATAGAACCCTTACCCTAGGCGTAACTCAAACCTTCACCCTAGGAAGGAAAATCAGCCTATGGTTCGGGATGGTCTCATGGAAATATCAGTGGTGGCAGCCAAGTTGTGTCACTTTTGCGCTCCCCTTGGGATGCCTTTCGCAGCTGCAGAGTGCCTGGAGCCCAGGGCTTCCTGGTTTTAAAAGTCCTAGGCCTAAGCCTAACAGTAACCCTAGGAAGGTAAATCAGCCGCGTATTAGGGTTCTTCCTAAGGGAAAAGCCGTGATAGCAGCCATATTGTGGCACTTTTGCACACCCTTTGGGATGCCTTTGGCAGATGCAGTAAGACTGGAACTCAGGGCTTCCTAGTTAAAAAAATCCTAGCTCTAGGCCGAACCCCAACCCTGAGACGAGAAAGGCAAATCAGCCAGGAATTAGGCATGTCCCCAAGGAAAAAGCTGTGGAGGCAGGCATGTTGTGGTACTTTTGCGCTCTTCTTGGCTAGTCCTTCGCAGCTGCTGTGTTCTTGGAACTCAGGTCTTTCTGGTTAATAGACCTCTTACCCTAGGCGTAACTCAAACATTAACCCTAGGAAGGAAAATCAGCCTATGGTTCGGGATGGTCTCATGAGAATAGAAGTAGAGGCAGCCAAGATGTGTCACTTCTGCGGCCCTCTTGGGATGCCTTTAACAGCTGCAGTGTGCCTGAAGCCCAGGGCTTCCTGGTTTTAAAAGTCCTAGGTCTAAGCCTAACAGTAACCCTAGGAAGGTAAATCAGCCAGGTATTAGGGTTCTTCCTAAGGGAAAAGCTGTGAAAGCAGCCATGTTGTGGCACTTTTGCACTCCCTTTGGGATGCCTTTGGCAGATGCAGTAAGCCTGGAACTCAGGGCTTCCTGGTTAAAAAACTCCAAGCCCTAGGCTGAACCCTAACCCTTACCCTAGGCAGATAAATCAGCCTAGGTATAGGGATAGTGCCAAGGAAAAAGCTGTGAAAGCTGCCATGTTGTTGCACTTTTGTACTCCCCTTGGGATGCCTTGAACAGCTGCAGTGTGCCTGGATCTAAGGGCTTCCTAGTTTTAAAAATCCTAGCCCTAGGCCTAAGCCTAACAGTAACCCTGGCAAGGGAAATCAGCCTGGTGTTAAGCTTCTTGCCAAGGAAAAAGCCGTGAAAGCAACCATGTTGTGGCACTTTTGCACTCCCTTTTGGATGCCTTTCACAGCTCCAGTGTGCCTGGAACTCAGGGCTTCCTAGTTAAAAATATCCTAGCCCTAGGCCGAACCCCAACCCTAAGACGAGAAAGGCAAATCAGCCAGGAATTAGGCATGTCCCCAAGGAAAAAGCTGTGGAGGCAGGCACGTTGTGGTACTTTTGCGCTCTTCTTGGCTAGTCCTTCGCAGCTGCTGTGTTCTTGGAACTCAGGGCTTTCTGGTTAATAGAACCCTTACCCTAGGCGTAACTCAAACCTTCACCCTAGGAAGGAAAATCAGCCTATGATTTGGGATGGTCTCATGGAAATATCAGTGGTGGCAGCCAAGTTGTGTCACTTCCGCGGCCCTCTTGGGATGCCTTGAACAGCTGCAGTGTGCCTGGAGCCCAGGGCTTCCTGGTTTTAAAAGTCCTAGGCCTAAGCCTAACAGTAACCCTAGGAAGGTAAATCAGCCGCGTATTAGGGTTCTTCCTAAGGAAAAAGCCGTGAAAGCAGCCATGTTGTGGCACTTTTGCACTCCCTTTGGGATGCTTTTGGCCGATGAAGTAAGCCTGGAACTCAGGGCTTCCTAGTTAAAAAAATCCTAGCCCTAGGCCGAACCCCAACCCTAAGACGAGAAAGGCAAATCAGCCAGGAATTAGGCATGTCCCCAAGGAAAAAGCTGTGGAGGCAGGCACGTTGTGGTACTTTTACGCTCTTCTTGGGTAGTCCTTCGCAGCTGCTGTGTTCTTGGAACTCAGGTCTTTCTGGTTAATAGACCTCTTACCCTAGGTGAAACTCAAACATTAACCCTAGGAAGGAAAATCAGCCTGTGGTTCGGGATGGTCTCATGAGAATAGAAGCAGAGGCAGCCAGGTTGTGTCACTTTTGCGCTCCCCTTGGGATGCCTTTAACAGCTGCAGTGTGCCTGGAGCCCAGGGCTTCCTGGTTTTAAAAGTCCTAGGTCTAAGCCTAACAGTAACCCTAGGAAGGTAAATCAGCCGAGTATTAGGGTTCTTCCTAAGGGAAAAGCCATGAAAGCAGCAATGTTGTGGCACTTCTGCACTCCCTTTGGGATGCCTTTGGCAGATGCAGTAAGCCTGGAACTCAGGGCTTCCTGGTTAAAAAACTCCAAGACCTAGGCTGAAGCCTAACCCTAACCCTTGGCAGATAAATCAGCCTAGGTATAGGGATGGTGCCAAGGAAAAAGCTGTGAAAGCTGCCATGTTGTTGCACTTTTGTACTCCCCTTGGGATGCCTTGAACAGCTGCAGTGTGCCTGGAACTAAGGGCTTCCTAGTTTTAAAAATCCTAGCCAAAGGCCTAAGCCTAACAGTAACCCTGGGAAGGGAAATCAGCCTGGTGTTAAGCTTCTTGCCAAGGAAAAAGCCGTGAAAGCAGCCATGTTGTGGCACTTCTGCACTCCCTTTGGGATGCCTTTGGCAGATGCAGTAAGCCTGGAACTCAGGGCTTCCTAGTTAAAAAAATCCTAGCCCTAGGCCGAACCCCAAGCCTAAGACGAGAAAGGCAAATCAGCCAGGAATTAGGCATGTCCCCAGGGAAAAAGCTGTGGAGGCAGGCACGTTGTGGTACTTTTGCGCTCTTCTTGGGTAGTCCTTCGCAGCTGCTGTGTTCTTGGAACTCAGGTCTTTCTGCTTAATAGGCCTCTTACCCTAGGCTAAACTCAAACATTAACCCTAGGAAGGAAAATCAGCCTATGGTTCAGGATGGTCTCATGAGAATAGAAGCAGAGGCAGCCAAGTTGTGTCACTTCTGCGGCCCTCTTGGGATGCCTTTAACAGCTGCAGTGTGCCTGGATCTAAGGGCTTCCTAGTTTTAAAAATCCTAGCCCTAGGCCTAAGCCTAACAGTAACCCTGGGAAGGGAAATCAGCCTGGTGTTAGGCTTCTTGCCAAGGAAAAAGCCGTGAAAGCAGCCATGTTGTGGCACTTTTGCACTCCCTTTTGGATGCCTTTCACAGCTCCAGTGTGCCTGGAACTCAGGGCTTCCTGATTTTAAAAGTCCTAGCCCTAGGCCGAACCCCAACCCTAAGACGAGAAAGGCAAATCAGCCAGGAATTAGGCATGTCCCCAAGGAAAAAGCTGTGGAGGCAGGCATGTTGTGGTACTTTTGCGCTCTTCTTGGCTAGTCCTTCGCAGCTGCTGTGTTCTTGGAACTCAGGGCTTTCTGGTTAATAGAACCCTTACCCTAGGCGTAACTCAAACCTTAACCCTAGGAAGGAAAATCAGCCTATGGTTCGGGATGGTCTCATGGAAATATCAGTGGTGGCAGCCAAGTTGTGTCACTTTTGCGCTCCCCTTGGGATGCCTTTCGCAGCTGCAGTGTGCCTGGAGCCCAGGGCTTCCTGGTTTTAAAAGTCCTAGGCCTAAGCCTAACAGTAACCCTAGGAAGGTAAATCAGCCGCGTATTAGGGTTCTTCCTAAGGGGAAAGCCGTGAAATGAGCCATGTTGTGGCACTTCTGCACTCCCTTTGGGATGCCTTTGGCAGATGAAGTAAGCCTGGAACTCAGGGCTTCCTAGTTAAAAAAATCCTAGCCCTAGGCCGAACCCCAACCCTAAGACGAGAAAGGCAAATCAGCCAGGAATTAGGCATGTCCCCAAGGAAAAAGCTGTGGAGGCAGGCACGTTGTGGTACTTTTGCGCTCTTCTTGGGTAGTCCTTCGCAGCTGCTGTGTTCTTGGAACTCAGGGCTTTCTGGTTAATAGAACTCTTACCCTAGGCGTAACTCAAACCTTAACCCTAGGAAGGAAAATCAGCCTATGGTTCGGGATGGTCTCATGAGAATAGCAGCAGAGGCAGCCAAGTTGTGTCACCTCTGCGGCCCTCTTGGGATGCCTTTAACAGCTGCATGTGCCTGGAGCCCAGGGCTTCCTGGTTTTAAAAGTCCTAGGCCTAAGCCTAACAGTAACCCTAGGAAGGTAAATCAGCCGCGTATTAGGGTTCTTCCTAAGGGAAAAGCTGTGAAAGCAGCCATGTTGTGGCACTTTTGCACTCCCTTTGGGATGCTTTTGGCAGATGAAGTAAGCCTGGAACTCAGGGCTTCCTAGTTAAAAAAATCCTAGCCCTAGGCCGAACCCCAACCCTAAGACGAGAAAGGCAAATCAGCCAGGAATTAGGCATGTCCCCAAGGAAAAAGCTGTGGAGGCAGGCATGTTGTGGTACTTTTGCGCTCTTCTTGGCTAGTCCTTCGCAGCTGCTGTGTTCTTGGAACTCAGGGCTTTCTGGTTAATAGAACTCTTACCCCAGGCGTAACTCAAACCTTAACCCTAGGAAGGAAAATCAGCCTATGGTTCGGGATGGTCTCATGAGAATAGCAGCAGAGGCAGCCAAGTTGTGTCACTTCCGCGGCCCTCTTGGGATGCCTTGAACAGCTGCAGTGTGCCTGGAGCCCAGGGCTTCCTGGTTTTAAAAGTCCTAGGCCTAAGCCTAACAGTAACCCTAGGAAGGTAAATCAGCCGCGTATTAGGGTTCTTCCTAAGGGAAAAGCCGTGAAAGCAGCCATGTTGTGGCACTTTTGCACTCCCTTTGGGATGCTTTTGGCCGATGAAGTAAACCTGGAACTCAGGGCTTCCTAGTTAAAAAAATCCTAGCCCTAGGCCGAACCCCAACCCTAAGACGAGAAAGGCAAATCAGCCAGGAATTAGGCATGTCCCCAAGGAAAAAGCTGTGGAGGCAGGCACGTTGTGGTACTTTTACGCTCTTCTTGGGTAGTCCTTCGCAGCTGCTGTGTTCTTGGAACTCAGGGCTTTCTGGTTAATAGAACCCTTACCCGAGGCTTAACTCAAACCTTAACCCTAGGAAGGAAAATCAGGCTATGATTTGGGATGTTCTCATGGAAATATCAGTGGTGGCAGCCTAGTTGTGTCACTTTTGCGCTCCCCTTGGGATGCCTTTCGCAGCTGCAGTGTGCCTGGAGCCCAGGGCTTCCTGGTTTTAAAAGTCCTAGGCCTAAGCCTAACAGTAACCCTAGGAAGGTAAATCAGCCGCGTATTAGGGTTCTTCCTAAGGGAAAAGCCGTGAAAGCAGCCATGTTGTGGCACTTCTGCACTCCCTTTGGGATGCCTTTGGCAGATGCAGTAAGCCTGGAACTCAGGGCTTCCTGGTATAAAAACTCCAAGCCCTAGGCTGAACCCTAACCCTAACCATAGGCAGATAAATCAGCCTAGGTATAGGGATGGTGCCGAGGACAAAGCTGTGAAAGCTGCCATGTTGTTGCACTTTTGTACTCCCCTTGGGATGCCTTGAAGAGCTGCAGTGTGCCTGGAGCCCAGGGCTTCCTGGTTTTAAAAGTCCTAGGCCTAAGCCTAACAGTAACCCTAGGAAGGTGAATCAGCCGAGGATTAGGGTTCTTCCTAAGGGAAAAGCCGTGAAAGCAGCCATGTTGTGGCACTTTTGCACTCCCTTTGGGATGCTTTTGGCCGATGAAGTAAGCCTGGAACTCAGGGCTTCCTAGTTAAAAATATCCTAGCCCTAGGCCGAACCCCAACCCTAAGACGAGAAAGGCAAATCAGCCAGGAATTAGGCATGTCCCCAAGGAAAAAGCTGTGGAGGCAGGCACGTTGTGGTACTTTTGCGCTCTTCTTGGCTAGTCCTTCGCAGCTGCTGTGTTCTTGGAACTCAGGGCTTTCTGGTTAATAGAACCCTTACCCTAGGCGTAACTCAAACCTTCACCCTAGGAAGGAAAATCAGCCTATGATTTGGGATGGTCTCATGGAAATATCAGTGGTGGCAGCCAAGTTGTGTCACTTTTGCGCTCCCCTTGGGATGCCTTTAACAGCTGCAGTGTGCCTGGAGCCCAGGGCTTCCTGGTTTTAAAAGTCCTAGGCCTAAGCCTAACAGTAACCCTAGGAAGGTAAATCAGCCGGGTATTACGGTTCTTCCTAAGGGAAAAGCCGTGAAAGCAGCCATGTTGTGGCACTTCTGCACTCCCTTTGGGATGCCTTTGGCAGATGCAGTAAGCCTGGAACTCAGGGCTTCCTAGTTAAAAATATCCTAGCCCTAGGCCGAACCCCAACCCTAAGACGAGAAAGGCAAATCAGCCAGGAATTAGGCATGTCCCCAAGGAAAAAGCTGTGGAGGCAGGCATGTTGTGGTACTTTTGCGCTCTTCTTGGGTAGTCCTTCGCAGCTGCTGTGTTCTTGGAACTCAGGGCTTTCTGGTTAATAGACCTCTTACCCTAGGTGAAACTCAAACATTAACCCTAGGAAGGAAAATCAGCCTGTGGTTCGGGATGGTCTCATGAGAATAGAAGCAGAGGCAGCCAAGTTGTGTCACTTCTGCGGCCCTCTTGGGATGCCTTTAACAGCTGCAGTGTGCCTGGAGCCCAGGGCTTCCTGGTTTTAAAAGTCCTAGGTCTAAGCCTAACAGTAACCCTAGGAAGGTAAATCAGCCGCGTATTAGGGTTCTTCCTAAGGGAAAAGCTGTGAACGCAGCCATGTTGTGGCACTTTTGCACTCCCTTTGGGATGCCTTTGGCAGATGCAGTAAGCCTGGAACTCAGGGCTTCCTGGTTAAAAAACTCCAAGCCCTAGGCTGAACCCTCACCCTAACCCTAGGCAGATAAATCAGCCTAGGTATAGGGATGGTGCCAAGGAAAAAGCTGTGAAAGCTGCCATGTTGTTGCACTTTTGTACTCCCCTTGGGATGCCTTGAACAGCTGCAGTGTGCCTGGAGCCCAGGGCTTCCTAGTTTTAAAAATCCTAGCCCTAGGCCTAAGCCTTACAGTAACCCTAGGAAGGGAAATCAGCCTGGTGTTAAGCTTCTTGATAAGGAAAAAGCCGTGAAAGCAACCATGTTGTGGCACTTTTTCACTCCCTTTTGGATGCCTTTCACAGCTCCAGTGTGCCTGGAACTCAGGGCTTCCTGATTTTAAAAATCCTAGCCCTAGGCCGAACCCCAACCCTAAGACGAGAAAGGCAAATCAGCCAGGAATTAGGCATGTCCCCAAGGAAAAAGCTGTGGAGGCAGGCACGTTGTGGTACTTTTGCGCTCTTCTTGGGTAGTCCTTCGCAGCTGCTGTGTTCTTGGAACTCAGGGCTTTCTGGTTAATAGAACCCTTACCCCAGGTGTAACTCAAACCTTAACCCTAGGAAGGAAAATCAGCCTATGGTTCGGGATGGTCTCATGAGAATAGCAGCAGAGGCAGCCAAGTTGTGTCACTTCTGCGGCCCTCTTGGGATGCCTTTCGCAGCTGCATGTGCCTGGAGCCCAGGGCTTCCTGGTTTTAAAAGTCCTAGGCCTAAGCCTAACAGTAACCCTAGGAAGGTAAATCAGCCGCGTATTAGGGTTCTTCCTAAGGGAAAAGCCGTGAAAGCAGCCATGTTGTGGCACTTCTGCACTCCCTTTGGGATGCTTTTGGCAGATGAAGTAAGCCTGGAACTCAGGGCTTCCTAGTTAAAAAAATCCTAGCTCTAGGCCGAACCCCAGCCCTAAGACGAGAAAGGCAAATCAGCCAGGAATTAGGCATGTCCCCAAGGAAAAAGCTGTGGAGGCAGGCATGTTGTGGTACTTTTGCGCTCTTCTTGGGTAGTCCTTCGCAGCTGCTGTGTTCTTGGAACTCAGGGCTTTCTGCTTAATAGAACCCTTACCCCAGGCGTAACTCAAACCTTAACCCTAGGAAGGAAAATCAGCCTATGATTTGGGATGGTCTCATGGAAATATCAGTGGTGGCAGCCAAGTTGTGTCACTTTTGCGCTCCCCTTGGGATGCCTTTAACAGCTGCAGTGTGCCTGGAGCCCAGGGCTTCCTGGTTTTAAAAGTCCTAGGCCTAAGCCTAACAGTAACCCTAGGAAGGTAAATCAGCCGGGTATTAGGGTTCTTCCTAAGGGAAAAGCCGTGAAAGCAGCCATGTTGTGGCACTTCTGCACTCCCTTTGGGATGCCTTTGGCAGATGCAGTAAGCCTGGAACTCAGGGCTTCCTAGTTAAAAATATCCTAGCCCTAGGCCGAACCCCAACCCTAAGACGAGAAAGGCAAATCAGCCAGGAATTAGGCATGTCCCCAAGGAAAAAGCTGTGGAGGCAGGCATGTTGTGGTACTTTTGCGCTCTTCTTGGGTAGTCCTTCGCAGCTGCTGTGTTCTTGGAACTCAGGTGTTTCTGGTTAATAGACCTCTTACCCTAGGTGAAACTCAAACATTAACCCTAGGAAGGAAAATCAGCCTGTGGTTCGGGATGGTCTCATGAGAATAGAAGCAGAGGCAGCCAAGTTGTGTCACTTCTGCGGCCCTCTTGGGATGCCTTTAACAGCTGCAGTGTGCCTGGAGCCCAGGGCTTCCTGGTTTTAAAAGTCCTAGGTCTAAGCTTAACAGTAACCCTAGGAAGGTAAATCTGGCGGTATTAGGGTTCTTCCTAAGGGAAAAGTCGTGAAAGCAGCCATGTTGTGGCACTTTTGCAATCACCTTTGGGATGCCTTTGGCAGATGCAGTAAGCCTGGAACTCAGGGCTTCCTGTTAAAAAACTCCAAGCCTAGGCTGAACCCTCACCCTAACCCTAGGCAGATAAATCAGCCTAGGTATAGGGATGGTGCCAAGGACAAAGCTGTGAAAGCTGCCATGTTGTTGCACTTTTGTACTCCCCTTGGGATGCCTTGAACAGCTGCAGTGTGCCTGGAGCCCAGGGCTTCCTAGTTTTAAAAATCCTAGCCCTAGGCCTAAGCCTTACAGTAACCCTAGGAAGGGAAATCAGCCTGGTGTTAAGCTTCTTGCCAAGGAAAAAGCCGTGAAAGCAACCATGTTGTGGCACTTTTTCACTCCCGTTTGGATGCCTTTCACAGCTCCAGTGTGCCTGGAACTCAGGGCTTCCTGATTTTAAAAATCCTAGCCCTAGGCCGAACCCCAACCCTAAGACGAGAAAGGCAAATCAGCCAGGAATTAGGCATGTCCCCAAGGAAAAAGCTGTGGAGGCAGGCACGTTGTGGTACTTTTGCGCTCTTCTTGGGTAGTCCTTCGCAGCTGCTGTGTTCTTGGAACTCAGGGCTTTCTGGTTAATAGAACCCTTACCCCAGGCGTAACTCAAACCTTAACCCTAGGAAGGAAAATCAGCCTATGGTTCGGGATGGTCTCATGAGAATAGCAGCAGAGGCAGCCAAGTTGTGTCACTTCTGCGGCCCTCTTGGGATGCCTTTCGCAGCTGCATGTGCCTGGAGCCCAGGGCTTCCTGGTTGTAAAAGTCCTAGGCCTAAGCCTAACAGTAACCCTAGGAAGGTAAATCAGCCGCGTATTAGGGTTCTTCCTAAGGGAAAAGCCATGAAAGCAGCCATGTTGTGGCACTTGTGCACTCCCTTTGGGATGCCTTTGGCAGATGAAGTAAGCCTGGAACTCAGGGCTTCCTAGTTAAAAAAATCCTAGCCCTAGGCCGAACCCCAACCCTAAGACGAGAAAGGCAAATCAGCCAGGAATTAGGCATGTCCCCAAGGAAAAAGCTGTGGAGGCAGGCATGTTGTGGTACTTTTGCGCTCTTCTTGGGTAGTCCTTCGCAGCTGCTGTGTTCTTGGAACTCAGGGCTTTCTGGTTAATAGAACCCTTACCCCAGGCGTAACTCAAACCTTAACCCTAGGAAGGAAAATCAGCCTATGGTTCGGGATGGTCTCATGAGAATAGCAGCAGAGGCAGCCAAGTTGTGTCACTTCTGCGGCCCGCTTGGGATGCCTTGAACAGCTGCAGTGTGCCTGGAGCCCAGGGCTTCCTGGTTTTAAAAGTCCTAGGCCTAAGCCTAACAGTAACCCTAGGAAGGTAAATCAGCCGCGTATTAGGGTTCTTCCTAAGGGAAAAGCCGTGAAAGCAGCCATGTTGTGGCACTTTTGCACTCCCTTTGGGATGCCTTTGGCCGATGAAGTAAGCCTGGAACTCAGGGCTTCCTAGTTAAAAAAATCCTAGCCCTAGGCCGAACCCCAACCCTAAGACGAGAAAGGCAAATCAGCCAGGAATTAGGCATGTCCCCAAGGAAAAAGCTGTGGAGGCAGGCATGTTGTGGTACTTTTGCGCTCTTCTTGGGTAGTCCTTCGCAGCTGCTGTGTTCTTGGAACTCAGGGCTTTCTGGTTAATAGAACCCTTACCCCAGGCGTAACTCAAACCTTAACCCTAGGAAGGAAAATCAGCCTATGGTTCGGGATGGTCTCATGAGAATAGCAGCAGAGGCAGCCAAGTTGTGTCACTTTTGCGCTCCCCTTGGGATGCCTTGAACAGCTGCAGTGTGCCTGGAGCCCAGGGCTTCCTGGTTTTAATAGTCCTAGGCCTAAGCCTTACAGTAACCCTAGGAAGGTAAATCAGCTGGGTATTAGGGTTCTTCCTAAGGAGAAAGCCGTGAAAGCAGCCATGTTGTGGCACTTCTGCACTCACTTTGGGATTCCTTTGGCAGATGAAGTAAGCCTGGAACTCAGGGCTTCCTAGTTAAAAAAATCCTAGCCCTAGGCCGAACCCCAACCCTAAGACGAGAAAGGCAAATCAGCCAGGAATTAGGCATGTCCCCAAGGAAAAAGCTGTGGAGGCAGGCACGTTGTGGTACTTTTGCGCTCTTCTTGGGTAGTCCTTCGCAGCTGCTGTGTTCTTGGAACTCAGGGCTTTCTGGTTAATAGAACCCTTACCCTAGGCTAAACTCAAACATTAACCCAAGGAAGGAAAATCAGCCTATGGTTCAGGATGGTCTCATGAGAATAGAAGCAGAGGCAGCCAAGTTGTGTCACTTCTGCGGCCCTCTTGGGATGCCTTTAACAGCTGCAGTGTGCCTGGATCTAAGGGCTTCCTAGTTTTAAAAATCCTAGCCCTAGGCCTAAGCCTAACAGTAACCCTGGGAAGGGAAATCAGCCTGGTGTTAGGCTTCTTGCAAAGGAAAAATCCGTGAAAGCAGCCATGTTGTGGCACTTTTGCACTCCCTTTTGGATGCCTTTCACAGCTCCAGTGTGCCTGGAACTCAGGGCTTCCTGATTTTAAAAATCCTAGCCCTATGCCGAACCCCAACCCTAAGACGAGAAAGGCAAATCAGCCAGGAATTAGGCATGTCCCCAAGGAAAAAGCTGTGGAGGCAGGCATGTTGTGGTACTTTTGCGCTCTTCTTGGGTAGTCCTTCGCAGCTGCTGTGTTCTTGGAACTCAGGGCTTTCTGGTTAATAGAACCCTTACCCTAGGCGTAACTCAAACCTTAACCCTAGGAAGGAAAATCAGCCTATGGTTCGGGATGGTCTCATGGAAATATCAGTGGTGGCAGCCAAGTTGTGTCACTTTTGCGCTCCCCTTGGGATGCCTTGAACAGCTGCAGTGTGCCTGGAGCCCAGGGCTTCCTGGTTTTAAAAGTCCTAGGCCTAAGCCTAACAGTAACCCTAGGAAGGTAAATCAGCCGCGTATTAGGGTTCTTCCTAAGGGAAAAGCTGTGAAAGCAGCCATGTTGTGGCACTTTTGCACTCCCTTTGGGATGCTTTTGGCAGATGAAGTAAGCCTGGAACTCAGGGCTTCCTAGTTAAAAAAATCCTAGCCCTAGGCCGAACCCCAACCCTAAGACGAGAAAGGCAAATCAGCCAGGAATTAGGCATGTCCCCAAGGAAAAAGCTGTGGAGGCAGGCATGTTGTGGTACTTTTGCGCTCTTCTTGGCTAGTCCTTCGCCGCTGCTGTGTTCTTGGAACTCAGGGCTTTCTGGTTAATAGAACCCTTACCCTAGGCGTAACTCAAACCTTAAGCCTAGGAAGGAAAATCAGCCTATGGTTCGGGATGGTCTCATGGAAATATCCGTGGTGGCAGCCAAGTTGTGTCACTTTTGCGCTCCCCTTGGGATGCCTTTCGCAGCTGCAGTGTGCCTGGAGCCCAGGGCTTCCTGGTTTTAAAAGTCCTAGGCCTAAGCCTAACAGTAACCCTAGGAAGGTAAATCAGCCGCGTATTAGGGTTCTTCCTAAGGGAAAAGCCGTGAAAGCAGCCATGTTGTGGCACTTTTGCACTCCCTTTGGGATGCTTTTGGCAGATGAAGTAAGCCTGGAACTCAGGGCTTCCTAGTTAAAAAAATCCTAGCCCTAGGCCGAACCCCAACCCTAAGACGAGAAAGGCAAATCAGCCAGGAATTAGGCATGTCCCCAAGGAAAAAGCTGTGGAGGCAGGCATGTTGTGGTACTTTTGCGCTCTTCTTGGCTAGTCCTTCGCAGCTGCTGTGTTCTTGGAACTCAGGGCTTTCTGGTTAATAGAACCCTTACCCTAGGCGTAACTCAAACCTTAACCCTAGGAAGGAAAATCAGCCTATGGTTCAGGATGGTCTCATGGAAATATCAGTGGTGGCAGCCAAGTTGTGTCACTTTTGCGCTCCCCTTGGGATGCCTTTCGCAGCTGCAGTGTGCCTGGAGCCCAGGGCTTCCTGGTTTTAAAAGTCCTAGGCCTAAGCCTAAAAGTAACCCTAGGAAGGTAAATCAGCCGCGTATTAGGGTTCTTCCTAAGGGGAAAGCCGTGAAATGAGCCATGTTGTGGCACTTCTGCACTCCCTTTGGGATGACTTTGGCAGATGAAGTAAGCCTGGAACTCAGGGCTTCCTAGTTAAAAAAATCCTAGCCCTAGGCCGAACCCCAACCCTAAGACGAGAAAGGCAAATCAGCCAGGAATTAGGCATGTCCCCAAGGAAAAAGCTGTGGAGGCAGGCATGTTGTGGTACTTTTGCACTCTTCTTGGCTACTCCTTCGCCGCTGCTGTGTTCTTGGAACTCAGGGCTTTCTGGTTAATAGAACCCTTACCCTAGGCGTAACTCAAACCTTAACCCTAGGAAGGAAAATCAGCCTATGGTTCGGGATGGTCTCATGGAAATATCAGTGGTGGCAGCCAAGTTGTGTCACTTTTGCGCTCCCCTTGGGATGCCTTTCGCAGCTGCAGTGTGCCTGGAGCCCAGGGCTTCCTGGTTTTAAAAGTCCTAGGCCTAAGCCTAACAGTTACCCTAGGAAGGTAAATCAGCCGCGTATTAGGGTTCTTCCTAAGGGAAAAGCCGTGATAGCAGCCATGTTGTGGCACTTTTGCACACCCTTTGGGATGCCTTTGGCAGATGCAGTAAGCCTGGAACTCAGGGCTTCCTAGTTAAAAAAATCCTAGCCCTAGGCCGAACCCCAACCCTAAGACGAGAAAGGCAAATCAGCCAGGAATTAGGCATGTTCCCATGGAAAAAGCTGTGGAGGCAGGCATGTTGTGGTACTTTTGCGCTCTTCTTGGCTAGTCCTTCGCAGCTGCTGTGTTCTTGGAACTCAGGTCTTTCTGGTTAATAGACCTCTTACCCTAGGCCTAACTCAAACATTAACCCTAGGAAGGAAAATCAGCCTATGGTTCGGGATGGTCTCATGAGAATAGAAGCAGAGGCAGCCAAGATGTGTCACTTCTGCGGCCCTCTTGGGATGCCTTTAACAGCTGCAGTGTGCCTGAAGCCCAGGGCTTCCTGGTTTTAAAAGTCCTAGGCCTAAGCCTAACAGTAACCCTAGGAAGGTAAAACAGCCAGGAATTAGGGTTCTTCCTAAGGGAAAAGCTGTGAAAGCAGCCATGTTGTGGCACTTTTGCACTCCCTTTGGGATGCCTTTGGCAGATGCAGTAAGCCTGGAACTCAGGGCTTCCTGGTTAAAAAACTCCAAGACCTAGGCTGAAGCCTAACCCTAACCCTAGGCAGATAAATCAGCCTAGGTATAGGGATGGTGCCAAGGAAAAAGCTGTGAAAGCTGCCATGTTGTTGCACTTTTGTACTCCCCTTGGGATGCCTTGAACAGCTGCAGTGTGCCTGGATCTAAGGGCCTCCTAGTTTTAAAAATCCTAGCCCTAGGCCTAAGCCTAACAGTAACCCTGGCAAGGGAAATCAGCCTGGTGTTAAGCTTCTTGCCAAGGAAAAAGCCGTGAAAGCAACCATGTTGTGGCACTTTTGCACTCCCTTTTGGATGTCTTTCACAGCTCCAGTGTGCCTGGAACTCAGGGCTTCCTGATTTTAAAAGTCCTAGCCCTAGGCCGAACCCCAACCCTAAGACGAGAAAGGCAAATCAGCCAGGAATTAGGCATGTCCCCAAGGAAAAAGCTGTGGAGGCAGGCATGTTTTGGTACTTTTGCGCTCTTCTTGGCTAGTCCTTCGCAGCTGCTGTGTTCTTGGAACTCAGGGCTTTCTGGTTAATAGAACCCTTACCCTAGGCGTAACTCAAACCTTAACCCTAGGAAGGAAAATCAGCCTATGGTTCGGGATGGTCTCATGGAAATATCAGTGGTGGCAGCCAAGTTGTGTCACTTTTGCGCTCCCCTTGGGATGCCTTTCGCAGCTGCAGGGTGCCTGGAGACCAGGGCTTCCTGGTTTTAAAAGTCCTAGGCCTAAGCCTAACAGTAACCCTAGGAAGGTAAATCAGCCGCGTATTAGGGTTCTTCCTAAGGGAAAAGCCGTGAAAGCAGCCATGTTGTGGCACTTTTGCACTCCCTTTGGGATGCTTTTGGCAGATGAAGTAAGCCTGGAACTCAGGGCTTCCTGGTTAAAAAACTCCAAGCCCTAGGCTGAACCCTAACCCTAACCCTAGGCAGATAAATCAGCCTAGGTATAGGAAGGTGCCAAGGAAAAAGCTGTGAAAGCTGCCATGTTGTTGCACTTTTGTACTCCCCTTGGGATGCCTTGAACAGCTGCAGTGTGCCTGGATCTAAGGGCTTCCTAGTTTTAAAAATCCTAGCCCTAGGCCTAAGCCTTACAGTAACCCTGGGAAGGGAAATCAGCCTGGTGTTAAGCTTCTTGCCAAGGAAAAAGCCGTGAAAGCAACCATGTTGTGGCACTTTTGCACCCCCTTTTGGATGTCTTTGGCAGATGAAGTAAGCCTGGAACTCAGGGCTTCCTAGTTAAAAAAATCCTAGCCCTAGGCCGAACCCCAACCCTAAGACAAGAAAGGCAAATCAGCCAGGAATTAGGCATGTCCCCAAGGAAAAAGCTGTGGAGGCAGGCACGTTGTGGTACTTTTGCGCTCTTCTTGGGTAGTCCTTCGCAGCTGCTGTGTTCTTGGAACTCAGGGCTTTCTGGTTAATAGAACCCTTACCCCAGGCGTAACTCAAACCTTAACCCTAGGAAGGAAAATCAGCCTATGGTCCGGGATGGTCTTATGAGAATAGCAGCAGAGGCAGCCAAGTTGTGTCACTTCTGCGGCCCGCTTGGGATGCCTTGAACAGCTGCAGTGTGCCTGGAGCCCAGGGCTTCCTGGTTTTAAAAGTCCTAGGCCTAAGCCTAACAGTAACCCTAGGAAGGTAAATCAGCCGCGTATTAGGGTTCTTCCTAAGGGAAAAGCCGTGAAAGCAGCCATGTTGTGGCACTTTTGCACTCCCTTTGGGATGCCTTTGGCCGATGAAGTAAGCCTGGAACTCAGGGCTTCCTAGTTAAAAAAATCCTAGCCCTAGGCCGAACCCCAACCCTAAGACGAGAAAGGCAAATCAGCCAGGAATTAGGCATGTCCCCAAGGAAAAAGCTGTGGAGGCAGGCATGTTGTGGTACTTTTCCGCTCTTCTTGGGTAGTCCTTCGCAGCTGCTGTGTTCTTGGAACTCAGGGCTTTCTGGTTAATAGAACCCTTACCCCAGGCGTAACTCAAACCTTAACCCTAGGAAGGAAAATCAGCCTATGGTTCGGGATGGTCTCATGAGAATAGCAGCAGAGGCAGCCAAGTTGTGTCACTTTTGCGCTCCCCTTGGGATGCCTTGAACAGCTGCAGTGTGCCTGGAGCCCAGGGCTTCCTGGTTTTAATAGTCCTAGGCCTAAGCCTTACAGTAACCCTAGGAAGGTAAATCAGCTGGGTATTAGGGTTCTTCATAAGGAGAAAGCCGTGAAAGCAGCCATGTTGTGGCACTTCTGCACTCACTTTGGGATTCCTTTGGCAGATGAAGTAAGCCCGGAACTCAGGGCTTCCTAGTTAAAAAAATCCTAGCCCTAGGCCGAACCCCAACCCTAAGACGAGAAAGGCAAATCAGCCAGGAATTAGGCATGTCCCCAAGGAAAAAGCTGTGGAGGCAGGCACGTTGTGGTACTTTTGCGCTCTTCTTGGGTAGTCCTTCGCAGCTGCTGTGTTCTTGGAACTCAGGGCTTTCTGGTTAATAAAACTCTTACCCTAGGCGTAACTCAAACCTTAACCCTAGGAAGGAAAATCAGCCTATGGTTCGGGATGGTCTCATGGAACTATCAGTGGTGGCAGCCAAGTTGTGTCACTTCTGCGGCCCTCTTGGGATGCCTTTAACAGCTGCAGTGTGCCTGAAGTCCAGGGCTTCCAGGTTTTAAAAGTCCTAGGTCTAAGCCTAACAGTAACCCTAGGAAGGTAAATCAGCCAGGTATTAGGGTTCTTCCTAAGGGAAAAGCCGTGAAAGCAGCCATGTTGTGGCACTTCTGCACTCCCTTTGGGATGCCTTTGGCAGATGCAGTAAGCCTGGAACTCAGGGCTTCCTGGTTAAAAAACTCCAAGCCCTAGGCTGAACCCTAACCCTAACCCTAGGCAGATAAATCAGCCAAGGTATAGGGATGGTGCAAAGGAAAAAACTGTGAAAGCTGCCATGTTGTTGCACTTTTGTACTCCCCTTGGGAAGCCTTGAACAGCTGCAGTGTGCCTGGATCTAAGGGCTTCCTAGTTTTAAAAATCCTAGCCCTAGGCCTAACCCTAACAGTAACCCTGGGAAGGGAAATCACCATGGTGTTAGGCTTCTTGCCAAGGAAAAAGCCGTGAAAGCAGCCATGTTGTGGCACTTTTGCACTCCCTTTGGGATGCCTTTCACAGCTCCAGTGTGCCTGGAACTCAGGGCTTCCTGATTTTAAAAGTCCTAGCCCTAGGCCGAACCCCAACCCTAAGACGAGAAAGGCAAATCAGCCAGGAATTAGGCATGTCCCCAAGGAAAAAGCTGTGGAGGCAGGCATGTTGTGGTAGTTTTGCGCTCTTCTTGGGTAGTCCTTCGCAGCTGCTGTGTTCTTGGAACTCAGGGCTTTCTGGTTAATAGAACCCTTACCCTAGGCGTAACTCAAACCTTAACCCTAGGAAGGAAAATCAGCCTATGGTTCGGGATGGTCTCATGGAAATATCAGTGGTGGCAGCCAAGTTGTGTCACTTTTGCGCTCCCCTTGGGATGCCTTTCGCAGCTGCAGTGTGCCTGGAGCCCAGGGCTTCCTGGTTTTAAAAGTCCTAGGCCTAAGCCTAACAGTAACCCTAGGAAGGTAAATCAGCCGCGTATTAGGGTTCTTCCTAAGGGGAAAGCCGTGAAAGCAGCCATGTTGTGGCACTTCTGCACTCCCTTTGGGATGCCTTTGGCAGATGAAGTAAGCCTGGAACTCAGGGCTTCCTAGTTAAAAAAATCCTAGCCCTAGGCCGAACCCCAACCCTAAGACGAGAAAGGCAAATCAGCCAGGAATTAGGCATGTCCCCAAGGAAAAAGCTGTGGAGGCAGGCACGTTGTGGTACTTTTGCGCTCTTCTTGGCTAGTCCTTCGCAGCTGCTGTGTTCTTGGAACTCAGGGCTTTCTGGTTAATAGAACTCTTACCCTAGGCGTAACTCAAACCTTAACCCTAGGAAGGAAAATCAGCCTATGGTTCGGGATGGTCTCATGAGAATAGCAGCAGAGGCAGCCAAGTTGTGTCACTACTGCGGCCCTCTTGGGATGCCTTTAACAGCTGCATGTGCCTGGAGCCCAGGGCTTCCTGGTTTTAAAAGTCCTAGGCCTAAGCCTAACAGTAACCCTAGGAAGGTAAATCAGCCGCGTATTAGGGTTCTTCCTAAGGGAAAAGCCGTGAAAGCAGCCATGTTGTGGCACTTTTGCACTCCCTTTGGGATGCTTTTGGCAGATGAAGTAAGCCTGGAACTCAGGGCTTCCTAGTTAAAAAAATCCTAGCCCTAGGCCGAACCCCAACCCTAAGACGAGAAAGGCAAATCAGCCAGGAATTAGGCATGTCCCCAAGGAAAAAGCTGTGGAGGCAGGCATGTTGTGGTACTTTTGCGCTCTTCTTGGCTAGTCCTTCGCCGCTGCTGTGTTCTTAGAACTCAGGGCTTTCTGGTTAATAGAACCCTTACCCTAGGCGTAACTCAAACCTTAACCCTAGGAAGGAAAATCAGCCTATGGTTCGGGATGGTCTCATGGAAATATCAGTGGTGGCAGCCAAGTTGTGTCACTTTTGCGCTCCCCTTGGGATGCCTTTCGCAGCTGCAGTGTGCCTGGAGCCCAGGGCTTCCTGGTTTTAAAAGTCCTAGGCCTAAGCCTAACAGTAACCCTAGGAAGGTAAATCAGCCGCGTATTAGGGTTCTTCCTAAGGGAAAAGCCGTGATAGCAGCCATGTTGTGGCACTTTTGCACACCCTTTGGGATGCCTTTGGCAGATGCAGTAAGACTGGAACTCAGGGCTTCCTAGTTAAAAAAATCCTAGCCCTAGGCCGAACCCCAACCCTGAGACGAGAAAGGCAAATCAGCCAGGAATTAGGCATGTTCCCATGGAAAAAGCTGTGGAGGCAGGCATGTTGTGGTACTTTTGCGCTCTTCTTGGCTAGTCCTTTGCAGCTGCTGTGTTCTTGGAACTCAGGTCTTTCTGGTTAATAGACCTCTTACCCTAGGCGTAACTCAAACCTTAAGCCTAGGAAGGAAAATCAGCCTATGGTTCGGGATGGTCTCATGAGAATAGCAGCAGAGGCAGCCAAGTTGTGTCACTTTTGCGCTCCCCTTGGGATGCCTTTAACAGCTGCAGTGTGCCTGAAGCCCAGGGCTTCCTGGTTTTAAAAGTCCTAGGCCTAAGCCTAACAGTAACCCTAGGAAGGTAAATCAGCCGCGTATTAGGGTTCTTCCTAAGGGAAAAGCCATGAAAGCAGCAATGTTGTGGCACTTCTGCACTCCCTTTGGGATGCCTTTGGCAGATGCAGTAAGCCTGGAACTCAGGGCTTCCTGGTTAAAAAACTCCAAGCCCTAGGCTGAACCCTAACCCTAACCCTAGGCAGATAAATCAGCCTAGGTATAGGAAGGTGCCAAGGAAAAAGCTGTGAAAGCTGCCATGTTGTTGCACTTTTGTACTCCCCTTGGGATGCCTTGAACAGCTGCAGTGTGCCTGGATCTAAGGGCTTCCTAGTTTTAAAAATCCTAGCCCTAGGCCTAAGCCTTACAGTAACCCTGGGAAGTGAAATCAGCCTGGTGTTAAGCTTCTTGCCAAGGAAAAAGCCGTGAAAGCAACCATGTTGTGGCACTTTTGCACTCCCTTTTGGATGTCTTTGGCAGATGAAGTAAGCCTGGAACTCAGGGCTTCCTAGTTAAAAAAATCCTAGCCCTAGGCCGAACCCCAACCCTAAGACAAGAAAGGCAAATCAGCCAGGAATTAGGCATGTCCCCAAGGAAAAAGCTGTGGAGGCAGGCACGTTGTGGTACTTTTGCGCTCTTCTTGGGTAGTCCTTCGCAGCTGCTGTGTTCTTGGAACTCAGGGCTTTCTGGTTAATAGAACCCTTACCCCAGGCGTAACTCAAACCTTAACCCTAGGAAGGAAAATCAGCCTATGGTCCGGGATGGTCTTATGAGAATAGCAGCAGAGGCAGCCAAGTTGTGTCACTTCTGCGGCCCGCTTGGGATGCCTTGAACAGCTGCAGTGTGCCTGGAGCCCAGGGCTTCCTGGTTTTAAAAGTCCTAGGCCTAAGCCTAACAGTAACCCTAGGAAGGTAAATCAGCCGCGTATTAGGGTTCTTCCTAAGGGAAAAGCCGTGAAAGCAGCCATGTTGTGGCACTTTTGCACTCCCTTTGGGATGCCTTTGGCCGATGAAGTAAGCCTGGAACTCAGGGCTTCCTAGTTAAAAAAATCCTAGCCCTAGGCCGAACCCCAACCCTAAGACGAGAAAGGCAAATCAGCCAGGAATTAGGCATGTCCCCAAGGAAAAAGCTGTGGAGGCAGGCATGTTGTGGTACTTTTGCGCTCTTCTTGGGTAGTCCTTCGCAGCTGCTGTGTTCTTGGAACTCAGGGCTTTCTGGTTAATAGAACCCTTACCCCAGGCGTAACTCAAACCTTAACCCTAGGAAGGAAAATCAGCCTATGGTTCGGGATGGTCTCATGAGAATAGCAGCAGAGGCAGCCAAGTTGTGTCACTTTTGCGCTCCCCTTGGGATGCCTTGAACAGCTGCAGTGTGCCTGGAGCCCAGGGCTTCCTGGTTTTAATAGTCCTAGGCCTAAGCCTTACAGTAACCCTAGGAAGGTAAATCAGCTGGGTATTAGGGTTCTTCCTAAGGAGAAAGCCGTGAAAGCAGCCATGTTGTGGCACTTCGGCACTCACTTTGGGATTCCTTTGGCAGATGAAGTAAGCCTGGAACTCAGGGCTTCCTAGTTAAAAAAATCCTAACCCTAGGCCGAACCCCAACCCTAAGACGAGAAAGGCAAATGAGGCAGGAATTAGGCATGTCCCCAAGGAAAAAGCTGTGGAGGCAGGCACGTTGTGGTACTTTTGCGCTCTTCTTGGGTAGTCCTTCGCAGCTGCTGTGTTCTTGGAACTCAGGGCTTTCTGGTTAATAGAACTCTTACCCTAGGCGTAACTCAAACCTTAACCCTAGGAAGGAAAATCAGCCTATGGTTCGGGATGGTCTCATGGAACTATCAGTGGTGGCAGCCAAGTTGTGTCACTTCTGCGGCCCTCTTGGGATGCCTTTAACAGCTGCAGTGTGCCTGAAGTCCAGGGCTTCCAGGTTTTAAAAGTCCTAGGTCTAAGCCTAACAGTAACCCTAGGAAGGTAAATCAGCCAGGTATTAGGGTTCTTCCTAAGGGAAAAGCCGTGAAAGCAGCCATGTTGTGGCACTTCTGCACTCCCTTTGGGATGCCTTTGGCAGATGCAGTAAGCCTGGAACTCAGGGCTTCCTGGTTAAAAAACTCCAAGCCCTAGGCCGAACCCCAACCCTAAGACGAGAAAGGCAAATCAGCCAGGAATTAGGCATGTCCCCAAGGAAAAAGCTGTGGAGGCAGGCACGTTGTGGTACTTTTGCGCTCATCTTGGGTAGTCCTTCCCAGCTGCTGTGTTCTTGGAACTCAGGGCTTTCTGGTTAATAGAACTCTTACCCTAGGCGTAACTCAAACCTTAACCCTAGGAAGGAAAATCAGCCTATGGTTCGGGATGGTCTCATGGAACTATCAGTGGTGGCAGCCAAGTTGTGTCACTTCTGCGGCCCTCTTGGGATGCCTTTAACAGCTGCAGTGTTCCTGAAGTCCAGGGCTTCCAGGTTTTAAAAGTCCTAGGTCTAAGCCTAACAGTAACCCTAGGAAGGTAAATCAGCCAGGTATTAGGGTTCTTCCTAAGGGAAAAGCCGTGAAAGCAGCCATGTTGTGGCACTTCTGCAATCCCTTTGGGATGCCTTTGGCAGATGCAGTAAGCCTGGAACTCAGGGCTTCCTGGTTAAAAAACTCCAAGCCCTAGGCTGAACCCTAACCCTAACCCTAGGCAGATAAATCAGCCAAGGTATAGGGATGGTGCAAAGGAAAAAAATGTGAAAGCTGCCATGTTGTTGCACTTTTGTACTCCCCTTGGGATGCCTTGAACAGCTGCAGTGTGCCTGGATCTTAGGGCTTCCTAGTTTTAAAAATCCTGGCCCTAGGCCTAACCCTAACAGTAACCCTGGGAAGGGAAATCAGCCTGGTGTTAGGCTTCTTGCCAAGGAAAAAGCCGTGAAAGCAGCCATGTTGTGGCACTTTTGCACTCCCTTTTGGATGCCTTTCACAGCTCCAGTGTGCCTGGAACTCAGGGCTTCCTGATTTTAAAAGTCCTAGCCCTAGGCCGAACCCCAACCCTAAGACGAGAAAGGCAAATCAGCCAGGAATTAGGCATGTCCCCAAGGAAAAAGCTGTGGAGGCAGGCATGTTGTGGTAGTTTTGCGCTCTTCTTGGGTAGTCCTTCGCAGCTGCTGTGTTCTTGGAACTCAGGGCTTTCTGGTTAATAGAACCCTTACCCTAGGCGTAACTCAAACCTTAACCCTAGGAAGGAAAATCAGCCTATGGTTCGGGATGGTCTCATGGAAATATCAGTGGTGGCAGCCAAGTTGTGTCACTTTTGCGCTCCCCTTGGGATGCCTTTCGCAGCTGCAGTGTGCCTGGAGCCCAGGGCTTCCTGGTTTTAAAAGTCCTAGGCCTAAGCCTAACAGTAACCCTAGGAAGGTAAATCAGCCGCGTATTAGGGTTCTTCCTAAGGGGAAAGCCGTGAAAGCAGCCATGTTGTGGCACTTCTGCACTCCCTTTGGGATGCCTTTGGCAGATGAAGTAAGCCTGGAACTCAGGGCTTCCTAGTTAAAAAAATCCTAGCCCTAGGCCGAACCCCAACCCTAAGACGAGAAAGGCAAATCAGCCAGGAATTAGGCATGTCCCCAAGGAAAAAGCTGTGGAGGCAGGCACGTTGTGGTACTTTTGCGCTCTTCTTGGCTAGTCCTTCGCAGCTGCTGTGTTCTTGGAACTCAGGGCTTTCTGGCTAATAGAACTCTTACCCTAGGCGTAACTCAAACCTTAACCCTAGGAAGGAAAATCAGCCTGTGGTTCGGGATGGTCTCATGAGAATAGCAGCAGAGGCAGCCAAGTTGTGTCACTACTGCGGCCCTCTTGGGATGCCTTTAACAGCTGCATGTGCCTGGAGCCCAGGGCTTCCTGGTTTTAAAAGTCCTAGGCCTAAGCCTAACAGTAACCCTAGGAAGGTAAATCAGCCGCGTATTAGGGTTCTTCCTAAGGGAAAAGCCGTGAAAGCAGCCATGTTGTGGCACTTTTGCACTCCCTTTGGGATGCTTTTGGCAGATGAAGTAAGCCTGGAACTCAGGGCTTCCTAGTTAAAAAAATCCTAGCCCTAGGCCGAACCCCAACCCTAAGACGAGAAAGGCAAATCAGCCAGGAATTAGGCATGTCCCCAAGGAAAAAGCTGTGGAGGCAGGCATGTTGTGGTACTTTTGCGCTCTTCTTGGCTAGTCCTTCGCCGCTGCTGTGTTCTTAGAACTCAGGGCTTTCTGGTTAATAGAACCCTTACCCTAGGCGTAACTCAAACCTTAACCCTAGGAAGGAAAATCAGCCTATGGTTCGGGATGGTCTCATGGAAATATCAGTGGTGGCAGCCAAGTTGTGTCACTTTTGCGCTCCCCTTGGGATGCCTTTCGCAGCTGCAGTGTGCCTGGAGCCCAGGGCTTCCTGGTTTTAAAAGTCCTAGGCCTAAGCCTAACAGTAACCCTAGGAAGGTAAATCAGCCGCGTATTAGGGTTCTTCCTAAGGGAAAAGCCGTGATAGCAGCCATGTTGTGGCACTTTTGCACACCCTTTGGGATGCCTTTGGCAGATGCAGTAAGACTGGAACTCAGGGCTTCCTAGTTAAAAAAATCCTAGCCCTAGGCCGAACCCCAACCCTGAGACGAGAAAGGCAAATCAGCCAGGAATTAGGCATGTTCCCATGGAAAAAGCTGTGGAGGCAGGCATGTTGTGGTACTTTTGCGCTCTTCTTGGCTAGTCCTTTGCAGCTGCTGTGTTCTTGGAACTCAGGTCTTTCTGGTTAATAGACCTCTTACCCTAGGCGTAACTCAAACCTTAACCCTAGGAAGGAAAATCAGCCTATGGTTCGGGATGGTCTCATGAGAATAGAAGCAGAGGCAGCCAAGATGTGTCACTTCTGCGGCCCTCTTGGGATGCCTTTAACAGCTGCAGTGTGCCTGAAGTCCAGGGCTTCCTGGTTTTAAAAGTCCTAGGCCTAAGCCTAACAGTAACCCTAGGAAGGTAAATCAGCCAGGTATTAGGGTTCTTCCTAAGGGAAAAGCTGTGAAAGCAGCCATGTTGTGGCACTTTTGCACTCCCTTTGGGATGCCTTTGGCAGATGCAGTAAGCCTGGAACTCAGGGCTTCCTGGTTAAAAAACTCCAAGCCCTAGGCTGAAGCCTAACCCTAACCCTAGGCAGATAAATCAGCCTAGGTATAGGGATGGTGCCAAGGAAAAAGCTGTGAAAGCTGCCATGTTGTTGCACTTTTGTACTCCCCTTGGGATGCCTTGAACAGCTGCAGTGTGCCTGGATCTAAGGGCTTCCTAGTTTTAAAAATCCTAGCCCTAGGCCTAAGCCTAACAGTAACCCTGCCAAGGGAAATCAGCCTGGTGTTAAGCTTCTTGCCAAGGAAAAAGCCGTGAAAGCAACCATTTTGTGGCACTTTTGCACTCCCTTTTGGATGTCTTTCACAGCTCCAGTGTGCCTGGAACTCAGGGCTTCCTGATTTTAAAAGTCCTAGCCCTAGGCCGAACCCCAACCCTAAGACGAGAAAGGCAAATCAGCCAGGAATTAGGCATGTCCCCAAGGAAAAAGCTGTGGAGGCAGGCACGTTGTGGTACTTTTGCGCTCTTCTTGGGTAGTCCTTCGCAGCTGCTGTGTTCTTGGAACTCAGGGCTTTCTGGTTAATAGAACCCTTACCCTAGGCGTAACTCAAACCTTAACCCTAGGAAGGAAAATCAGCCTATGGTTCGGGATGGTCTCATGGAAATATCAGTGGTGGCAGCCAAGTTGTGTCACTTTTGCGCTCCCCTTGGGATGCCTTTCGCAGCTGCAGAGTGCCTGGAGCCCAGGGCTTCCTGGTTTTAAAAGTCCTAGGCCTAAGCCTAACAGTAACCCTAGGAAGGTAAATCAGATGGGTATTCGGGTTCTTCCTAAGGGGAAAGCCGTGAAAGCAGCCATGTTGTGGCACTTCGGCACTCCCTTTGGGATGACTTTGGCAGATGAAGTAAGCCTGGAACTCAGGGCTTCCTAGTTAAAAAAATCCTAGCCCTAGGCCGAACCCCAACCCTAAGACGAGAAAGGCAAATCAGCCAGGAATTAGGCATGTCCCCAAGGAAAAAGCTGTGGAGGCAGGCACGTTGTGGTACTTTTGCGCTCTTCTTGGGTAGTCCTTCGCAGCTGCTGTGTTCTTGGAACTCAGGGCTTTCTGGTTAATAGAACTCTTACCCCAGGCGTTACTCAAACCTTAACCCTAGGAAGGAAAATCAGCCTATGGTTCGGGATGGTCTCATGAGAATAGCAGCAGAGGCAGCCAAGTTGTGTCACTTTTGCGCTCCCCTTGGGATGCCTTTCGCAGCTGCAGTGTGCCTGGAGCCCAGGGCTTCCTGGTTTTAAAAGTCCTAGGCCTAAGCCTAACAGTAACCCTAGGAAGGTAAATCAGCCGCGTATTAGGGTTCTTCCTAAGGGAAAAGCCGTGAAAGCAGCCATGTTGTGGCACTTCTTCACTCCCTTTGGGATGCCTTTGGCAGATGCAGTAAGCCTGGAACTCAGGGCTTCCTAGTTAAAAAAATCCTAGCCCTAGGCCGAACCCCAACCCTAAGACGAGAAAGGCAAATCAGCCAGGAATTAGGCATGTCCCCAAGGAAAAAGCTGTGGAGGCAGGCATGTTGTGGTACTTTTGCGCACTTCTTGGGTAGTCCTTCGCAGCTGCTGTGTTCTTGGAACTCAGGGCTTTCTGGTTAATAGAACCCTTACCCTAGGCGTAACTCAAACCTTAACCCTAGGAAGGAAAATCAGCCTATGGTTCGGGATGGTCTCATGAGAATAGCAGCAGAGGCAGCCAAGTTGTGTCACTACTGCGGCCCTCTTGGGATGCCTTTAACAGCTGCATGTGCCTGGAGCCCAGGGCTTCCTGGTTTTAAAAGTCCTAGGCCTAAGCCTAACAGTAACCCTAGGAAGGTAAATCAGCCGCGTATTAGGGTTCTTCCTAAGGGAAAAGCCGTGAAAGCAGCCATGTTGTGGCACTTTTGCACTCCCTTTGGGATGCTTTTGGCAGATGCAGTAAGCCTGGAACTCAGGGCTTCCTGGTTAAAAAACTCCAAGCCCTAGGCTGAAGCCTAACCCTAACCCTAGGCAGATAAATCAGCCTAGGTATAGGGATGGTGCTAAGGAAAAAGCTGTGAAAGCTGCCATGTTGTTGCACTTTTGTACTCCCCTTGGGATGCCTTGAACAGCTGCAGTGTGCCTGGATCTAAGGGCTTCCTAGTTTTAAAAATCCTAGCCTAAGGCCTAAGCCTTACAGTAACCCTGGGAAGGGAAATCAGCCTGGTGTTAAGCTTCTTGCCAAGGAAAAAGCCGTGAAAGCAACCATGTTGTGGCACTTTTGCACTCCCTTTGGGATGCTTTTGCAGATGAAGTAAGCCTGGAACTCAGGGCTTCCTAGTTAAAAAAATCCTAGCCCTAGGCCGAACCCCAACCCTAAGACGAGAAAGGCAAATCAGCCAGGAATTAGGCATGTCCCCAAGGAAAAAGCTGTGGAGGCAGGCACGTTGTGGTACTTTTGCGCTCTTCTTGGGTAGTCCTTCGCAGCTGCTGTGTTCTTGGAACTCAGGGCTTTCTGGTTAATAGAACCCTTACCCCAGGCGTAACTCAAACCTTAACCCTAGGAAGGAAAATCAGCCTATGGTTCGGGATGGTCTCATGAGAATAGCAGCAGAGGCAGCCAAGTTGTGTCACTTCTGCGGCCCGCTTGGGATGCCTTGAACAGCTGCAGTGTGCCTGGAGCCCAGGGCTTCCTGGTTTTAAAAGTCCTAGGCCTAAGCCTAACAGTAACCCTAGGAAGGTAAATCAGCCGCGTATTAGGGTTCTTCCTAAGGGAAAAGCCGTGAAAGCAGCCATGTTGTGGCACTTTTGCACTCCCTTTGGGATGCTTTTGGCCGATGAAGTAAGCCTGGAACTCAGGGCTTCCTAGTTAAAAAAATCCTAGCCCTAGGCCGAACCCCAACCCTAAGACGAGAAAGGCAAATCAGCCAGGAATTAGGCATGTCCCCAAGGAAAAAGCTGTGGAGGCAGGCATGTTGTGGTACTTTTGCGCTCTTCTTGGGTAGTCCTTCGCAGCTGCTGTGTTCTTGGAACTCAGGGCTTTCTGGTTAATAGAACCCTTACCCTAGGCGTAACTCAAACCTTAACCCTAGGAAGGAAAATCAGCCTATGGTTCGGGATGGTCTCATGAGAATAGAAGCAGAGGCAGCCAAGTTGTGTCACTTTTGCGCTCCCCTTGGGATGCCTTTCGCAGCTGCAGTGTGCCTGGAGCCCAGGGCTTCCTGGTTTTAAAAGTCCTAGGCCTAAGCCTAACAGTAACCCTAGGAAGGTAAATCAGCCGCGTATTAGGGTTCTTCCTAAGGGAAAAGCCGTGAAAGCAGCCATGTTGTGGCACTTCTGCACTCCCTTTGGGATGCCTTTGGCAGATGCAGTAAGCCTGGAACTCAGGGCTTCCTGATTTTAAAAATCCTAGCCCTAGGCCGAACCCCAAGCCTAAGACGAGAAAGGCAAATCAGCCAGGAATTAGGCATGTCCCCAAGGAAAAAGCTGTGGAGGCAGGCACGTTGTGGTACTTTTGCGCTCTTCTTGGCTAGTCCTTCGCAGCTGCTGTGTTCTTGGAACTCAGGTCTTTCTGGTTAATAGACCTCTTACGCTAGGTGAAACTCAAACATTAACCCTAGGAATGAAAATCAGCCTGTGGTTCGGGATGGTCTCATGAGAATAGAAGCAGAGGCAGCCAAGTTGTGTCACTTCTGCGGCCCTCTTGGGATGCCTTTAACAGCTGCAGTGTGCCTGGAGCCCAGGGCTTCCTGGTTTTAAAAGTCCTAGGCCTAAGCCTAACAGTAACCCTAGGAAGGTAAATCAGCCGCGTATTAGGGTTCTTCCTAAAGGAAAAGCTGTGAAAGCAGCCATGTTGTGGCACTTTTGCACTCCCTTTGGGATGCCTTTGGCAGATGCAGTAAGCCTGGAACTCAGGGCTTCCTGGTTAAAAAACTCCAAGCCCTAGGCTGAACCCTAACCCTAACCCTAGGCAGATAAATCAGCCTAGGTATAGGGATGGTGCCAAGGAAAAAGCTGTGAAAGCTGCCATGTTGTTGCACTTTTGTACTCCCCTTGGGATGCCTTGAACAGCTGCAGTGTGCCTGGATCTAAGGGCTTCCTAGTTTTAAAAATCCTAGCCCAAGGCCTAAGCCTTACAGTAACCCTGGGAAGGGAAATCAGCCTGGTGTTAAGCTTCTTGCCAAGGAAAAAGCCGTGAAAGCAACCATGTTGTGGCACTTTTGCACTCCCTTTTGGATGCCTTTCACAGCTCCAGTGTGCCTGGAACTCAGGGCTTCCTGATTTTAAAAATCCTAGCCCTAGGCCGAACCCCAACCCTAAGACGAGAAAGGCAAATCAGCCAGGAATTAGGCATGTCCCCAAGGAAAAAGCTGTGGAGGCAGGCACGTTGTGGTACTTTTGCGCTCTTCTTGGGTAGTCCTTCGCAGCTGCTGTGTTCTTGGAACTCAGGGCTTTCTGGTTAATAGAACCCTTACCCCAGGCGTAACTCAAACCTTAACCCTAGGAAGGAAAATCAGCCTATGGTTCGGGATGGTCTCATGAGAATAGCAGCAGAGGCAGCCAAGTTGTGTCACTTCTGCGGCCCGCTTGGGATGCCTTGAACAGCTGCAGTGTGCCTGGAGCCCAGGGCTTCCTGGTTTTAAAAGTCCTAGGCCTAAGCCTAACAGTAACCCTAGGAAGGTAAATCAGCCGCGTATTAGGGTTCTTCCTAAGGGAAAAGCCGTGAAAGCAGCCATGTTGTGGCACTTTTGCACTCCCTTTGGGATGCTTTTGGCCGATGAAGTAAGCCTGGAACTCAGGGCTTCCTAGTTAAAAAAATCCTAGCCCTAGGCCGAACCCCAACCCTAAGACGAGAAAGGCAAATCAGCCAGGAATTAGGCATGTCCCCAAGGAAAAAGCTGTGGAGGCAGGCATGTTGTGGTACTTTTGCGCTCTTCTTGGGTAGTCCTTCGCAGCTGCTGTGTTCTTGGAACTCAGGGCTTTCTGGTTAATAGAACCCTTACCCTAGGCGTAACTCAAACCTTAACCCTAGGAAGGAAAATCAGCCTATGGTTCGGGATGGTCTCATGAGAATAGAAGCAGAGGCAGCCAAGTTGTGTCACTTTTGCGCTCCCCTTGGGATGCCTTTCGCAGCTGCAGTGTGCCTGGAGCCCAGGGCTTCCTGGTTTTAAAAGTCCTAGGCCTAAGCCTAACAGTAACCCTAGGAAGGTAAATCAGCCGCGTATTAGGGTTCTTCCTAAGGGAAAAGCCGTGAAAGCAGCCATGTTGTGGCACTTCTGCACTCCCTTTGGGATGCCTTTGGCAGATGCAGTAAGCCTGGAACTCAGGGCTTCCTGATTTTAAAAATCCTAGCCCTAGGCCGAACCCCAAGCCTAAGACGAGAAAGGCAAATCAGCCAGGAATTAGGCATGTCCCCAAGGAAAAAGCTGTGGAGGCAGGCACGTTGTGGTACTTTTGCGCTCTTCTTGGCTAGTCCTTCGCAGCTGCTGTGTTCTTGGAACTCAGGTCTTTCTGGTTAATAGACCTCTTACGCTAGGTGAAACTCAAACATTAACCCTAGGAATGAAAATCAGCCTGTGGTTCGGGATGGTCTCATGAGAATAGAAGCAGAGGCAGCCAAGTTGTGTCACTTCTGCGGCCCTCTTGGGATGCCTTTAACAGCTGCAGTGTGCCTGGAGCCCAGGGCTTCCTGGTTTTAAAAGTCCTAGGCCTAAGCCTAACAGTAACCCTAGGAAGGTAAATCAGCCGCGTATTAGGGTTCTTCCTAAGGGAAAAGCTGTGAAAGCAGCCATGTTGTGGCACTTTTGCACTCCCTTTGGGATGCCTTTGGCAGATGCAGTAAGCCTGGAACTCAGGGCTTCCTGGTTAAAAAACTCCAAGCCCTAGGCTGAACCCTAACCCTAACCCTAGGCAGATAAATCAGCCTAGGTATAGGGATGGTGCCAAGGAAAAAGCTGTGAAAGCTGCCATGTTGTTGCACTTTTGTACTCCCCTTGGGATGCCTTGAACAGCTGCAGTGTGCCTGGATCTAAGGGCTTCCTAGTTTTAAAAATCCTAGCCCAAGGCCTAAGCCTTACAGTAACCCTGGGAAGGGAAATCAGCCTGGTGTTAAGCTTCTTGCCAAGGAAAAAGCCGTGAAAGCAACCATGTTGTGGCACTTTTGCACTC
Source organism: Ammospiza maritima maritima (assembly GCA_036010785.1). Lineage (NCBI taxonomy): Eukaryota > Metazoa > Chordata > Aves > Passeriformes > Passerellidae > Ammospiza > Ammospiza maritima. The sequence continues at coordinate 374,995 of JAYKTQ010000152.1, forward strand.
CCTTTTGGATGCCTTTCACAGCTCCAGTGTGCCTGGAACTCAGGGCTTCCTGATTTTAAAAATCCTAGCCCTAGGCCGAACCCCAACCCTAAGACGAGAAAGGCAAATCAGCCAGGAATTAGGCATGTCCCCAAGGAAAAAGCTGTGGAGGCAGGCATGTTGTGGTACTTTTGCGCTCTTCTTGGCTAGTCCTTCGCAGCTGCTGTGTTCTTGGAACTCAGGGCTTTCTGGTTAATAGAACCCTTACCCCAGGCGTAACTCAAACCTTAACCCTAGGAAGGAAAATCAGCCTATGGTTCGGGATGGTCTCATGAGAATAGCAGCAGAGGCAGCCAAGTTGTGTCACTTTTGCGCTCCCCTTGGGATGCCTTTCGCAGCTGCAGTGTGCCTGGAGCCCAGGGCTTCCTGGTTTTAAAAGTCCTAGGCCTAAGCCTAACAGTAACCCTAGGAAGGTAAATCAGCCGCGTATTAGGGTTCTTCCTAAGGGAAAAGCCGTGAAAGCAGCCATGTTGTGGCACTTTTGCACTCCCTTTGGGATGCTTTTGGCCGATGAAGTAAGCCTGGAACTCAGGGCTTCCTAGTTAAAAAAATCCTAGCCCTAGGCCGAACCCCAACCCTAAGACGAGAAAGGCAAATCAGCCAGGAATTAGGCATGTCCCCAAGGAAAAAGCTGTGGAGGCAGGCACGTTGTGGTACTTTTGCGCTCTTCTTGGGTAGTCCTTCGCAGCTGCTGTGTTCTTGGAACTCAGGGCTTTCTGGTTAATAGAACCCTTACCCTAGGCGTAACTCAAACCTTAACCCTAGGAAGGAAAATCAGCCTATGGTTCGGGATGGTCTCATGAGAATAGAAGCAGAGGCAGCCAAGTTGTGTCACTTTTGCGCTCCCCTTGGGATGCCTTTCGCAGCTGCAGTGTGCCTGGAGCCCAGGGCTTCCTGGTTTTAAAAGTCCTAGGCCTAAGCCTAACAGTAACCCTAGGAAGGTAAATCAGCCGCGTATTAGGGTTCTTCCTAAGGGAAAAGCCGTGAAAGCAGCCATGTTGTGGCACTTCTGCACTCCCTTTGGGATGCCTTTGGCAGATGCAGTAAGCCTGGAACTCAGGGCTTCCTGATTTTAAAAATCCTAGCCCTAGGCCGAACCCCAAGCCTAAGACGAGAAAGGCAAATCAGCCAGGAATTAGGCATGTCCCCAAGGAAAAAGCTGTGGAGGCAGGCACGTTGTGGTACTTTTGCGCTCTTCTTGGCTAGTCCTTCGCAGCTGCTGTGTTCTTGGAACTCAGGTCTTTCTGGTTAATAGACCTCTTACCCTAGGTGAAACTCAAACATTAACCCTAGGAATGAAAATCAGCCTGTGGTTCGGGATGGTCTCATGAGAATAGCAGCAGAGGCAGCCAAGTTGTGTCACTTCTGCGGCCCTCTTGGGATGCCTTTAACAGCTGCAGTGTGCCTGGAGCCCAGGGCTTCCTGGTTTTAAAAGTCCTAGGCCTAAGCCTAACAGTAACCCTAGGAAGGTAAATCAGCCGCGTATTAGGGTTCTTCCTAAGGGAAAAGCTGTGAAAGCAGCCATGTTGTGGCACTTTTGCACTCCCTTTGGGATGCCTTTGGCAGATGCAGTAAGCCTGGAACTCAGGGCTTCCTGGTTAAAAAACTCCAAGCCCTAGGCTGAAGCCTAACCCTAACCCTAGGCAGATAAATCAGCCTAGGTATAGGGATGGTGCCAAGGAAAAAGCTGTGAAAGCTTCCATGTTGTTGCACTTTTTTACTCCCCTTGGGATGCCTTGAACAGCTGCAGTGTGCCTGGATCTAAGGGCTTCCTAGTTTTAAAAATCCTAGCCCTAGGCCTAAGCCTTACAGTAACCCTGGGAAGGGAAATCAGCCTGGTGTTAAGCTTCTTGCCAAGGAAAAAGCCGTGAAAGCAACCATGTTGTGGCACTTTTGCACTCCCTTTTGGATGCCTTTCACAGCTCCAGTGTGCCTGGAACTCAGGGCTTCCTGATTTTAAAAATCCTAGCCCTAGGCCGAACCCCAACCCTAAGACGAGAAAGGCAAATCAGCCAGGAATTAGGCATGTCCCCAAGGAAAAAGCTGTGGAGGCAGGCACGTTGTGGTACTTTTGCGCTCTTCTTGGGTAGTCCTTCGCAGCTGCTGTGTTCTTGGAACTCAGGGCTTTCTGGTTAATAGAACCCTTACCCCAGGCGTAACTCAAACCTTCACCCTAGGAAGGAAAATCAGCCTATGGTTCGGGATGGTCTCATGAGAATAGCAGCAGAGGCAGCCAAGTTGTGTCACTTCTGCGGCCCTCTTGGGATGCCTTTCGCAGCTGCATGTGCCTGGAGCCCAGGGCTTCCTGGTTTTAAAAGTCCTAGGCCTAAGCCTAACAGTAACCCTAGGAAGGTAAATCAGCCGCGTATTAGGGTTCTTCCTAAGGGAAAAGCCGTGAAAGCAGCCATGTTGTGGCACTTCTGCACTCCCTTTGGGATGCTTTTGGCAGATGCAGTAAGCCTGGAACTCAGGGCTTCCTAGTTAAAAAAATCCTAGCCCTAGGCCGAACCCCAACCCTAAGACGGGAAAGGCAAATCAGCCAGGAATTAGGCATGTCCCCAAGGAAAAAGCTGTGGAGGCAGGCATGTTGTGGTACTTTTGCGCTCTTCTTGGGTAGTCCTTCGCAGCTGCTGTGTTCTTGGAACTCAGGGCTTTCTGGTTAATAGAACCCTTACCCTAGGCGTAACTCAAACCTTAACCCTAGGAAGGAAAATCAGCCTATGGTTCGGGATGGTCTCATGGAAATATCAGTGGTGGCAGCCAAGTTGTGTCACTTTTGCGCTCCCCTTGGGATGCCTTTCGCAGCTCCAGAGTGCCTGGAGCCCAGGGCGTCCTGGTTTTAAAAGTCCTAGGCCTAAGCCTAACAGTAACCCTAGGAAGGTAAATCAGCCGCGTATTAGGGTTCTTCCTAAGGGAAAAGCCGTGAAAGCAGCCATGTTGTGGCACTTCTGCACTCCCTTTGGGATGCCTTTGGCAGATGCAGTAAGCCTGGAACTCAGGGCTTCCTGGTTAAAAAACTCCAAGACCTAGGCTGAAGCCTAACCCTAACCCTAGGCAGATAAATCAGCCTAGGTATAGGGATGGTGCCAAGGAAAAAGCTGTGAAAGCTGCCATGTTGTTGCACTTTTGTACTCCCCTTGGGATGCCTTTCGCAGCTGCAGTGTGCCTGGAACTAAGGGCTTCCTAGTTTTAAAAATCCTAGCCCAAGGCCTAAGCCTAACAGTAACCCTGGGAAGGGAAATCAGCCTGGTGTGAGGCTTCTTGCCAAGGAAAAAGCCGTGAAAGCAACCATGTTGTGGCACTTTTGCACTCCCTTTGGGATGCTTTTGGCGGATGAAGTAAGCCTGGAACTCAGGGCTTCCTAGTAAAAAAAATCCTAGCCCTAGGCCGAACCCCAACCCTAAGATGAGAAAGGCAAATCAGCCAGGAATTAGGCATGTCCCCAAGGAAAAAGCTGTGGAGGCTGGCACGTTGTGGTACTTTTGCGCTCTTCTTGGGTAGTCCTTCGCAGCTGCTGTGTTCTTGGAACTCAGGGCTTTCTGGTTAATAGAACCCTTACCCCAGGCGTAACTCAAACCTTAACCCTAGGAAGGAAAATCAGCCTATGGTTCGGGATGGTCTCATGAGAATAGCAGCAGAGGCAGCCAAGTTGTGTCACTTTTGCGCTCCCCTTGGGATGCCTTTCGCAGCTGCAGTGTGCCTGGAGCCCAGGGCTTCCTGGTTTTAAAAGTCCTAGGCCTAAGCCTAACAGTAACCCTAGGAAGGTAAATCAGCCGCGTATTAGGGTTCTTCCTAAGGGAAAAGCCGTGAAAGCAGCCATGTTGTGGAACTTCTGCACTCCCTTTGGGATGCCTTTGGCAGATGCAGTAAGCCTGGAACTCAGGGCTTCCTAGTTAAAAAAATCCTAGCCCTAGGCCGAACCCCAACCCTAAGACGAGAAAGGCAAATCAGCCAGGAATTAGGCATGTCCCCAAGGAAAAAGCTGTGGAGGCAGGCACGTTGTGGTACTTTTGCGCACTTCTTGGGTAGTCCTTCGCAGCTGCTGTGTTCTTGGAACTCAGGGCTTTCTGGTTAATAGAACCCTTACCCTAGGCGTAACTCAAACCTTAACCCTAGGAAGGAAAATCAGCCTATGATTCGGGATGGTCTCATGAGAATAGCAGCAGAGGCAGCCAAGTTGTGTCACTTTTGCGCTCCCCTTGGGATGCCTTTCGCAGCTGCAGTGTGCATGGAGCCCAGGGCTTCCTGGTTTTAAAAGTCCTAGGCCTAAGCCTAACAGTAACCCTAGGAAGGTAAATCAGCCGCGTATTAGGGTTCTTCCTAAGGGAAAAGCCATGAAAGCAGCCATGTTGTGGCACTTCTGCACTCCCTTTGGGATGCCTTTGGCAGATGCAGTAAGCCTGGAACTCAGGGCTTCCTGGTTAAAAAACTCCAAGCCCTAGGCTGAAGCCTAACCCTAACCCTAGGCAGATAAATCAGCCTAGGTATAGGGATGGTGCCAAGGAAAAAGCTGTGAAAGCTGCCATGTTGTTGCACTTTTCTACTCCCCTTGGGATGCCTTGAACAGCTGCAGTGTGCCTGGATCTAAGGGCTTTCTAGTTTTAAAAATCCTAGCCCAAGGCCTAAGCCTTACAGTAACCCTGGGAAGGGAAATCACCCTGGTGTTAAGCTTCTTGCCAAGGAAAAAGCCGTGAAAGCAACCATGTTGTGGCACTTTTGCACTCCCTTTTGGATGCCTTTCACAGCTCCAGTGTGCCTGGAACTCAGGGCTTCCTGATTTTAAAAATCCTAGCCCTAGGCCGAACCCCAACCCTAAGACGAGAAAGGCAAATCAGCCAGGAATTAGGCATGTCCCCAAGGAAAAAGCTGTGGAGGCAGGCACGTTGTGGTACTTTTGCGCTCTTCTTGGCTAGTCCTTCGCAGCTGCTGTGTTCTTGGAACTCAGGGCTTTCTGGTTAATAGAACCCTTACCCTAGGCGTAACTCAAACCTTCAGCCTAGGAAGGAAAATCAGCCTATGATTTGGGATGGTCTCATGGAAATATCAGTGGTGGCCGCCAAGTTGTGTCACTTTTGCGCTCCCCTTGGGATGCCTTTAACAGCTGCAGTGTGCCTGGAGCCCAGGGCTTCCTGGTTTTAAAAGTCCTAGGCCTAAGCCTAACAGTTACCCTAGGAAGGTAAATCAGCCGCGTATTAGGGTTCTTCCTAAGGGAAAAGCCGTGAAAGCAGCCATGTTGTGGCACTTCTGCACTCCCTTTGGGATGCCTTTGGCAGATGCAGTAAGCCTGGAACTCAGGGCTTCCTAGTTAAAAAAATCCTAGCCCTAGGCCGAACCCCAACCCTAAGACGAGAAAGGCAAATCAGCCAGGAATTAGGCAGGTCCCCAAGGAAAAAGCTGTGGAGGCAGGCATGTTGTGGTACTTTTGCGCTCTTCTTGGGTAGTCCTTCGCAGCTGCTGTGTTCTTGGAACTCAGGGCTTTCTGGTTAATAGAACCCTTACCCCAGGCGTAACTCAAACCCTAACCCTAGGAAGGAAAATCAGCCTATGGTTCGGGATGGTCTCATGAGAATAGCAGCAGAGGCAGCCAAGTTGTGTCACTTCTGCGGCCCTCTTGGGATGCCTTTAACAGCTGCAGTGTGCCTGGAGCCCAGGGCTTCCTGGTTTTAAAAGTCCTAGGCCTAAGCCTAACAGTAACCCTAGGAAGGTAAATCAGCCGCGTATTAGGGTTCTTCCTAAGGGAAAAGCTGTGAAAGCAGCCATGTTGTGGCACTTTTGCACTCCCTTTGGGATGCCTTTGGCAGATGCAGTAAGCCTGGAACTCAGGGCTTCCTGGTTAAAAAACTCCAAGCCCTAGGCTGAACCCTAACCCTAACCCTAGGCAGATAAATCAGCCTAGGTATAGGGATGGTGCCAAGGAAAAAGCTGTGAAAGCTTCCATGTTGTTGCACTTTTGTACTCCCCTTGGGATGCCTTGAACAGCTGCAGTGTGCCTGGATCTAAGGGCTTCCTAGTTTTAAAAATCCTAGCCCTAGGCCTAAGCCTTACAGTAACCCTGGGAAGGGAAATCAGCCTGGTGTTAAGCTTCTTGCCAAGGAAAAAGCCGTGAAAGCAACCATGTTGTGGCACTTTTGCACTCCCTTTTGGATGCCTTTCACAGCTCCAGTGTGCCTGGAACTCAGGGCTTCCTGATTTTAAAAATCCTAGCCCTAGGCCGAACCCCAACCCTAAGACAAGAAAGGCAAATCAGCCAGGAATTAGGCATGTCCCCAAGGAAAAAGCTGTGGAGTCAGGCACATTGTGGTACTTTTGCGCTCTTCTTGGGTAGTCCTTCGCAGCTGCTGTGTTCTTGGAACTCAGGGCTTTCTAGTTAATAGAACCCTTACCCCAGGTGTAACTCAAACCTTCACCCTAGGAAGGAAAATCAGCCTATGGTTCGGGAGGGTCTCATGAGAATAGAAGCAGAGGCAGCCAAGTTGTGTCACTTCTGCGGCCCTCTTCGGATGCCTTTCGCAGCTGCATGTGCCTGGAGCCCAGGGCTTCCTGGTTTTAAAAGTCCTAGGCCTAAGCCTAACAGTAACCCTAGGAAGGTAAATCAGCCGCGTATTAGGGTTCTTCCTAAGGGAAAAGCCGTGAAAGCAGCCATGTTGTGGCACTTCTGCACTCCCTTTGGGATGCTTTTGGCAGATGCAGTAAGCCTGGAACTCAGGGCTTCCTAGTTAAAAAAATCCTAGCCCTAGGCCGAACCCCAACCCTAAGACGGGAAAGGCAAATCAGCCAGGAATTAGGCATGTCCCCAAGGAAAAAGCTGTGGAGGCAGGCATGTTGTGGTACTTTTGCGCTCTTCTTGGGTAGTCCTTCGCAGCTGCTGTGTTCTTGGAACTCAGGGCTTTCTGGTTAATAGAACCCTTACCCTAGGCGTAACTCAAACCTTAACCCTAGAAAGGAAAATCAGCCTATGGTTCGGGATGGTCTCATGGAAATATCAGTGGTGGCAGCCAAGTTGTGTCACTTTTGCGCTCCCCTTGGGATGCCTTTCGCAGCTGCAGAGTGCCTGGAGCCCAGGGCGTCCTGGTTTTAAAAGTCCTAGGCCTAAGCCTAACAGTAACCCTAGGAAGGTAAATCAGCCGCGTATTAGGGTTCTTCCTAAGGGAAAAGCCGTGAAAGCAGCCATGTTGTGGCACTTCTGCACTCCCTTTGGGATGCCTTTGGCAGATGCAGTAAGCCTGGAACTCAGGGCTTCCTAGTTAAAAAAATCCTAGCCCTAGGCCGAATCCTAAGCCTAAGACGAGAAAGGAAATCAGCCAGGAATTAGGCATGTCCCCAAGGAAAAAGCTGTGGAGGCAGGCACGTTGTGGTACTTTTGCGCTCTTCTTGGGTAGTCCTTCGCAGCTGCTGTGTTCTTGGAACTCAGGGCTTTCTGGTTAATAGAACCCTTACCCTAGGCGTAACTCAAACCTTAACCCTAGGAAGGAAAATCAGCCTATGGTTCGGGATGGTCTCATGAGAATAGCAGCAGAGGCAGCCAAGTTGTGTCACTTCTGCGGCCCTCTTGGGATGCCTTTCGCATCTGCATGTGCCTGGAGCCCAGGGCTTCCTGGTTTTAAAAGTCCTAGGCCTAAGCCTAACAGTAACCCTAGGAAGGTAAATCAGCCGCGTATTAGGGTTCTTCCTAAGGGAAAAGCTGTGAAAGCAGACATGTTGTGGCACTTCTGCACTCCCTTTGGGATGCCTTTGGCAGATGCAGTAAGCCTGGAACTCAGGGCTTCCTGGTATAAAAACTCCAAGCCCTAGGCTGAACCCTAACCCTAACCCTAGGCAGATAAATCAGCCTAGGTATAGGGATGGTGCCAAGGAAAAAGCTGTGAAAGCTGCCATGTTGTTGCACTTTTGTACTCCCCTTGGGATGCCTTGAACAGCTGCAGTGTGCCTGGATCTAAGGGCTTTCTAGTTTTAAAAATCCTAGCCCAAGGCCTAAGCCTTACAGTAACCCTGGGAAGGGAAATCAGCCTGGTGTTAAGCTTCTTGCCAAGGAAAAAGCCGTGAAAGCAACCATGTTGTGGCACTTTTGCACTCCCTTTTGGATGCCTTTCACAGCTCCAGTGTGCCTGGAACTCAGGGCTTCCTGATTTTAAAAATCCTAGCCCTAGGCCGAACCCCAACACTAAGACGAGAAAGGCAAATCAGCCAGGAATTAGGCATGTCCCCAAGGAAAAAGCTGTGGAGGCAGGCACGTTGTGGTACTTTTGCGCTCTTCTTGGGTAGTCCTTCGCAGCTGCTGTGTTCTTGGAACTCAGGGCTTTCTGGTTAATAGAACCCTTACCCCAGGCGTAACTCAAACCTTAACCCTAGGAAGGAAAATCAGCCTATGGTTCGGGATGGTCTCATGAGAATAGCAGCAGAGGCAGCCAAGTTGTGTCACTTCTGCGGCCCGCTTGGGATGCCTTGAACAGCTGCAGTGTGCCTGGAGCCCAGGGCTTCCTGGTTTTAAAAGTCCTAGGCCTAAGCCTAACAGTAACCCTAGGAAGGTAAATCAGCCGCGTATTAGGGTTCTTCCTAAGGGAAAAGCCGTGAAAGCAGCCATGTTGTGGCACTTTTGCACTCCCTTTGGGATGCTTTTGGCAGATGAAGTAAGCCTGGAACTCAGGGCTTCCTAGTTAAAAAAATCCTAGCCCTAGGCCGAACCCCAACCCTAAGACGAGAAAGGCAAATCAGCCAGGAATTAGGCATGTCCCCAAGGAAAAAGCTGTGGAGGCAGGCATGTTGTGGTACTTTTGCGCTCTTCTTGGGTAGTCCTTCGCAGCTGCTGTGTTCTTGGAACTCAGGGCTTTCTGGTTAATAGAACCCTTACCCCAGGCGTAACTCAAACCCTAACCCTAGGAAGGAAAATCAGCCTATGGTTCGGGATGGTCTCATGAGAATAGCAGCAGAGGCAGCCAAGTTGTGTCACTTTTGCGCTCCCCTTGGGATGCCTTTCGCAGCTGCAGTGTGCCTGGAGCCCAGGGCTTCCTGGTTTTAAAAGTCCTAGGCCTAAGCCTAACAGTAACCCTAGGAAGGTAAATCAGCCGCGTATTAGGGTTCTTCCTAAGGGAAAAGCCGTGAAAGCAGCCATGTTGTGGCACTTCTGCACTCCCTTTGGGATGCCTTTGGCAGATGCAGTAAGCCTGGAACTCAGGGCTTCCTGATTTTAAAAATCCTAGCCCTAGGCCGAACCCCAAGCCTAAGACGAGAAAGGCAAATCAGCCAGGAATTAGGCATGTCCCCAAGGAAAAAGCTGTGGAGGCAGGCACGTTGTGGTACTTTTGCGCTCTTCTTGGCTAGTCCTTCGCAGCTGCTGTGTTCTTGGAACTCAGGGCTTTCTGGTTAATAGAACCCTTACCCTAGGCGTAACTCAAACCTTAAGCCTAGGAAGGAAAATCAGCCTATGGTTCGGGATGGTCTCATGGAAATATCAGTGGTGGCAGCCAAGTTGTGTCACTTTTGCGCTCCCCTTGGGATGCCTTTAACAGCTGCAGTGTGCCTGGAGCCCAGGGCTTCCTGGTTTTAAAAGTCCTAGGCCTAAGCCTAACAGTTACCCTAGGAAGGTAAATCAGCCGCGTATTAGGGTTCTTCCTAAGGGAAAAGCCGTGAAAGCAGCCATGTTGTGGCACTTCTGCACTCCCTTTGGGATGCCTTTGGCAGATGCAGTAAGCCTGGAACTCAGGGCTTCCTAGTTAAAAATATCCTAGCCCTAGGCCGAACCCCAACCCTAAGACGAGAAAGGCAAATCAGCCAGGAATTAGGCATGTCCCCAAGGAAAAAGCTGTGGAGGCAGGCATGTTGTGGTACTTTTGCGCTCTTCTTGGGTAGTCCTTCGCAGCTGCTGTGTTCTTGGAACTCAGGGCTTTCTGGTTAATAGAACCCTTACCCCAGGCGTAACTCAAACCTTCAACCTAGGAAGGAAAATCAGCCTGTAGTTCGGGATGGTCTCATAGAAATATCAGTGGTGGCAGCCAAGTTGTGTCACTTTTGCGCTCCCCTTGGGATGCCTTTAACAGCTGCAGTGTGCCTGGAGCCCAGGGCTTCCTGGTTTTAAAAGTCCTAGGCCTAAGCCTAACAGTAACCCTAGGAAGGTAAATCAGCCGCGTATTAGGGTTCTTCCTAAGGGAAAAGCCGTGAAAGCAGCCATGTTGTGGCACTTCTGCACTCCCTTTGGGATGCCTTTGGCAGATGCAGTAAGCCTGGAACTCAGGGCTTCCTGGTTAAAAAACTCCAAGACCTAGGCTGAAGCCTAACCCTAACCCTAGGCAGATAAATCAGCCTAGGTATAGGGATGGTGCCAAGGAAAAAGCTGTGAAAGCTGCCATGTTGTTGCACTTTTGTACTCCCCTTGGGATGCCTTTCACAGCTGCAGTGTGCCTGGAACTAAGGGCTTCCTAGTTTTAAAAATCCTAGCCCAAGGCCTAAGCCTAACAGTAACCCTGGGAAGGGAAATCAGCCTGGTGTGAGGCTTCTTGCCAAGGAAAAAGCCGTGAAAGCAGCCATGTTGTGGCACTTCTGCACTCCCTTTGGGATGCCTTTGGCAGATGCAGTAAGCCTGGAACTCAGGGCTTCTTAGTTAAAAAAATCCTAGCCCTAGGCCGAACCCCAAGCCTAAGACGAGAAAGGAAATCAGCCAGGAATTAGGCATGTCCCCAAGGAAAAAGCTGTGGAGGCAGGCACGTTGTGGTACTTTTGCGCTCTTCTTGGGTAGTCCTTCGCAGCTGCTGTGTTCTTGGAACTCAGGGCTTTCTGGTTAATAGAACCCTTACCCTAGGCGTAACTCAAACCTTAAGCCTAGGAAGGAAAATCAGCCTATGGTTCGGGATGGTCTCATGAGAATAGCAGCAGAGGCAGCCAAGTTGTGTCACTTCTGCGGCCCTCTTGGGATGCCTTTCGCATCTGCATGTGCCTGGAGCCCAGGGCTTCCTGGTTTTAAAAGTCCTAGGCCTAAGCCTAACAGTAACCCTAGGAAGGTAAATCAGCCGCGTATTAGGGTTCTTCCTAAGGGAAAAGCCGTGAAAGCAGCCATGTTGTGGCACTTCTGCACTCCCTTTGGGATGCCTTTGGCAGATGCAGTAAGCCTGGAACTCAGGGCTTCCTAGTTAAAAAAATCCTAGCCCTAGGCCGAACCCCAACCCTAAGACGAGAAAGGCAAATCAGCCAGGAATTAGGCATGTCCCCAAGGAAAAAGCTGTGGAGGCAGGCACGTTGTGGTACTTTTGCGCTCTTCTTGGGTAGTCCTTCACAGCTGCTGTGTTCTTGGAACTCAGGGCTTTCTGGTTAATAGAACCCTTACCCTAGGCGTAACTCAAACCTTCACCCTAGGAAGGAAAATCAGCCTATGGTTCGGGATGGTCTCATGGAAATATCAGTGGTGGCAGCCAAGTTGTGTCACTTTTGCGCTCCCCTTGCGATGCCTTTTGCAGCTGCAGAGTGCCTGGAGCCCAGGGCTTCCTGGTTTTAAAAGTCCTAGGCCTAAGCCTAACAGTAACCCTAGGAAGGTAAATCAGCCGCGTATTAGGGTTCTTCCTAAGGGAAAAGCCGTGAAAGCAGCCATGTTGTGGCACTTCTGCACTCCCTTTGGGATGCCTTTGGCAGATGCAGTAAGCCTGGAACTCAGGGCTTCCAAGTTAAAAGTATCCTAGCCCTAGGCCGAACCCCAACCCTAAGACGAGAAAGGCAAATCAGCCAGGAATTAGGCATGTCCCCAAGGAAAAAGCTGTGGAGGCAGGCACGTTGTGGTACTTTTGCGCTCTTCTTGGGTAGTCCTTCGCAGCTGCTGTGTTCTTGGAACTCAGGGCTTTCTGCTTAATAGAACCCTTACCCTAGGCGTAACTCAAACCTTAAGCCTAGGAAGGAAAATCAGCCTATGGTTCTGGATGGTCTCATGGAAATATCAGTGGTGGCAGCCAAGTTGTGTCACTTTTGCGCTCCCCTTGGGATGCCTTTTGCAGCTGCAGAGTGCCTGGAGGCAAGGGCTTCCTGGTTTTAAAAGTCCTAGGCCTAAGCCTAACAGTAACCCTAGGAAGGTAAATCAGCCGCGTATTAGGGTTCTTCCTAAGGGAAAAGCCGTGAAAGCAGCCATGTTGTGGCACTTCTGCACTCCCTTTGGGATGCCTTTGGCAGATGCAGTAAGCCTGGAAATCAGGGCTTCCTGGTTAAAAATCTCCAAGCCCTAGGCTGAAGCCTAACCCTAACCCTAGGCAGATAAACCAGCCTATGTATAGGGATGGTGCCAAGGAAAAAGCTGTGAAAGCTGCCATGTTGTTGCACTTTTGTACTCCCCTTGGGATGCCTTGAACAGCTGCAGTGAGCCTGGAACTAAGGGCTTCCTAGTTTTAGAAATCCTAGCCCTAGGCCTTAGCCTTACAGTAACCCTGGTAAGGGAAATCAGCCTGGTGTTAGGCTTCTTGCCAAGGAAAAAGCCATGAAAGCAGCCATGTTGTGGCACTTTTGCACTCCCTTTGGGATGCCTTTTACAGCTCCAGTGTGCCTGGAACTCAGGGCTTCCTGATTTTAAAAGTCCTAGCCCTAGGCCGAACCCCAAACCTAAGACGAGAAAGGCAAATCAGCCAGGAATTAGGCATGTCCCCAAGGAAAAAGCTGTGGAGGCAGGCATGTTGTGGTACTTTTGCGCTCTTCTTGGCTAGTCCTTCGCAGCTGCTGTGTTCTTGGAACTCAGGGCTTTCTGGTTAATAGAACCCTTACCCTAGGCGTAACTCAAACCTTAAGCCTAGGAAGGAAAATGAGCCTATGGTTCGGGAGGGTCTCATGGAAATATCAGTGGTGGCAGCCAAGTTGCGGCACTTTTGCGCTCCCCTTGGGATGCCTTTCGCAGCTGCAGAGTGCCTGGAGCCCAGGGCTTCCTGGTTTTAAAAGTCCTAGGCCTAAGCCTAACAGTAACCCTAGGAAGGTAAATCAGCCGCGTATTAGGGTTCTTCCTAAGGGAAAAGCCGCGAAAGCAGCCATGTTGTGGCACTTTTGCACTCCCTTTGGGATGCATTTGGCAGATGCAGTAAGCCTGGAACTCAGGGCTTCCTGGTTAAAAAACTCCAAGCCGTAGGCTGAACCCTAACCCTAACCCTAGGCAGATAAATCAGCCTATGTATAGGGATGGTGCCAAGGAAAAAGCTGTGAAAGCTGCCATGTTGTGGTACTTTAGTACTCCCCTTGGGATGCCTTGAACAGCTGCAGTGTGCCTGGATCTAAGGGCTTCCTAGTTTTAAAAGTCCTAGGCCTAAGCCTAACAGTAACCCTAGGAAGGTAAATCAGCCGCGTATTTGGGTTCTTCCTAAGGGAAAAGCCGTGAAAGCAGCCATGTTGTGGCACTTCTGCACTCCCTTTGGGATGCCTTTGGCAGATGAAGTAAGCCTGGAACTCAGGGCTTCCTAGTTAAAAAATATCCTAGCCCTAGGCCGAACCCCAACACTAAGACGAGAAAGGCAAATCAGCCAGGAATTAGGCATGTCCCCAAGGAAAAAGCTGTGGAGGCAGGCACGTTGTGGTACTTTTGCGCTCTTCTTGGCTAGTCCTTCGCAGCTGCTGTGTTCTTGGAACTCAGGGCTTTCTGGTTAATAGAACTCTTACCCTAGGCGTAACTCAAACCTTAACCCTAGGAAGGAAAATCAGCCTATGGTTCGGGATGGTCTCATGAGAATAGAAGCAGAGGCAGCCAAGTTGTGTCACTTTTGCGCTCCCCTTGGGATGCCTTTTGCAGCTGCAGAGTGCCTGGAGGCAAGGGCTTCCTGGTTTTAAAAGTCCTAGGCCTAAGCCTAACAGTAACCCTAGGAAGGTAAATCAGCCGCGTATTAGGGTTCTTCCTAAGGGAAAAGCCGTGAAAGCAGCCATGTTGTGGCACTTCTGCACTCCCTTTGGGATGCCTTTGGCAGATGCAGTAAGCCTGGAAATCAGGGCTTCCTGGTTAAAAATCTCCAAGCCCTAGGCTGAAGCCTAACCCTAACCCTAGGCAGATAAACCAGCCTATGTATAGGGATGGTGCCAAGGAAAAAGCTGTGAAAGCTGCCATGTTGTTGCACTTTTGTACTCCCCTTGGGATGCCTTGAACAGCTGCAGTGAGCCTGGAACTAAGGGCTTCCTAGTTTTAGAAATCCTAGCCCTAGGCCTTAGCCTTACAGTAACCCTGGTAAGGGAAATCAGCCTGGTGTTAGGCTTCTTGCCAAGGAAAAAGCCATGAAAGCAGCCATGTTGTGGCACTTTTGCACTCCCTTTGGGATGCCTTTTACAGCTCCAGTGTGCCTGGAACTCAGGGCTTCCTGATTTTAAAAGTCCTAGCCCTAGGCCGAACCCCAAACCTAAGACGAGAAAGGCAAATCAGCCAGGAATTAGGCATGTCCCCAAGGAAAAAGCTGTGGAGGCAGGCATGTTGTGGTACTTTTGCGCTCTTCTTGGCTAGTCCTTCGCAGCTGCTGTGTTCTTGGAACTCAGGGCTTTCTGGTTAATAGAACCCTTACCCTAGGCGTAACTCAAACCTTAAGCCTAGGAAGGAAAATGAGCCTATGGTTCGGGAGGGTCTCATGGAAATATCAGTGGTGGCAGCCAAGTTGCGGCACTTTTGCGCTCCCCTTGGGATGCCTTTCGCAGCTGCAGAGTGCCTGGAGCCCAGGGCTTCCTGGTTTTAAAAGTCCTAGGCCTAAGCCTAACAGTAACCCTAGGAAGGTAAATCAGCCGCGTATTAGGGTTCTTCCTAAGGGAAAAGCCGTGAAAGCAGCCATGTTGTGGCACTTTTGCACTCCCTTTGGGATGCATTTGGCAGATGCAGTAAGCCTGGAACTCAGGGCTTCCTGGATAAAAAACTCCAAGCCCTAGGCTGAACCCTAACCCTAACCCTAGGCAGATAAATCAGCCTATGTATAGGGATGGTGCCAAGGAAAAAGCTGTGAAAGCTGTCATGTTGTGGTACTTTAGTACTCCCCTTGGGATGCCTTGAACAGCTGCAGTGTGCCTGGATCTAAGGGCTTCCTAGTTTTAAAAGTCCTAGGCCTAAGCCTAACAGTAACCCTAGGAAGGTAAATCAGCCGCGTATTAGGGTTCTTCCTAAGGGAAAAGCCGTGAAAGCAGCCATGTTGTGGCACTTCTGCACTCCCTTTGGGATGCCTTTGGCAGATGAAGTAAGCCTGGAACTCAGGGCTTCCTAGTTAAAAAATATCCTAGCCCCAGGCCGAACCCCAACCCTAAGACGAGAAAGGCAAATCAGCCAGGAATTAGGCATGTCCCCAAGGAAAAAGCTGTGGAGGCAGATACCTTGTGGTACTTTTGCGCTCTTCTTGGGTAGTCCTTCGCAGCTGCTGTGTTCTTGGAACTCAGGGCTTTCTGGTTAATAGAACTCTTACCCTAGGCGTAACTCAAACCTTAACCCTAGGAAGGAAAATCAGCCTATGGTTCAGGATGGTCTCATGAGAATAGAAGCAGAGGCAGCCAAGTTGTGTCACTTCTGCGGCCCTCTTGGGATGCCTTGAACAGCTGCATGTGCCTGGAGCCCAGGGCTTCCTGGTTTTAAAAGTCCTAGGCCTAAGCCTAACAGTAACCCTAGGAAGGTAAATCAGCCGCGTATTAGGGTTCTTCCTAAGGGAAAAGCCGTGAAAGCAGCCATGTTGTGGCACTTCTGCACTCCCTTTGGGATGCCTTTGGCAGATGCAGTAAGCCTGGAACTCAGGGCTTCCTAGTTAAAAAAATCCTAGCCCTAGGCCGAACCCCAACCCTAAGACGAGAAAGGCAAATCAGCCAGGAATTAGGCATGTCCCCAAGGAAAAAGCTGTGGAGGCAGGCATGTTGTGGTACTTTTGCGCTCTTCTTGGCTAGTCCTTCGCAGCTGCTGTGTTCTTGGAACTCAGGGCTTTCTGGTTAATAGAACCCT
Source organism: Ammospiza maritima maritima (assembly GCA_036010785.1). Taxonomy (NCBI): domain Eukaryota; kingdom Metazoa; phylum Chordata; class Aves; order Passeriformes; family Passerellidae; genus Ammospiza; species Ammospiza maritima. The sequence goes on from JAYKTQ010000152.1 coordinate 390,926, forward strand.
TACCCCAGGCGTAACTCAAACCTTAACCCTAGGAAGGAAAATCAGCCTATGGTTCGGGATGGTCTCATGAGAATAGCAGCAGAGGCAGCCAAGTTGTGTCACTTTTGCGCTCCCCTTGGGATGCCTTTCGCAGCTGCAGTGTGCCTGGAGCCCAGGGCTTCCTGGTTTTAAAAGTCCTAGGCCTAAGCCTAACAGTAACCCTAGGAAGGTAAATCAGCCGCGTATTAGGGTTCTTCCTAAGGGAAAAGCCGTGAAAGCAGCCATGTTGTGGCACTTCTGCACTCCCTTTGGGATGCCTTTGGCAGATGCAGTAAGCCTGGAACTCAGGGCTTCCTGATTTTAAAAATCCTAGCCCTAGGCCGAACCACAAGCCTAAGACGAGAAAGGCAAATCAGCCAGGAATTAGGCATGTCCCCAAGGAAAAAGCTGTGGAGGCAGGCACGTTGTGGTACTTTTGCACTCTTCTTGGGTAGTCCTTCGCAGCTGCTGTGTTCTTGGAACTCAGGGCTTTCTGGTTAATAGAACCCTTACCCTAGGCGTAACTCAAACCTTCACCCTAGGAAGGAAAATCAGCCTATGATTTGGGATGGTCTCATGGAAATATCAGTGGTGGCAGCCAAGTTGTGTCACTTTTGCGCTCCCCTTGGGATGCCTTTAACAGCTGCAGTGTGCCTGGAGCCCAGGGCTTCCTGGTTTTAAAAGTCCTAGGCCTAAGCCTAACAGTTAGCCTAGGAAGGTAAATCAGCCGCGTATTAGGGTTCTTCCTAAGGGAAAAGCCGTGAAAGCAGCCATGTTGTGGCACTTCTGCACTCCCTTTGGGATGCCTTTGGCAGATGCAGTAAGCCTGGAACTCAGGGCTTCCTAGTTAAAAATATCCTAGCCCTAGGCCGAACCCCAACCCTAAGACGAGAAAGGCAAATCAGCCAGGAATTAGGCATGTCCCCAAGGAAAAAGCTGTGGAGGCAGGCATGTTGTGGTACTTTTGCGCTCTTCTTGGGTAGTCCTTCGCAGCTGCTGTGTTCTTGGAACTCAGGGCTTTCTGGTTAATAGACCTCTTACCCTAGGTGAAACTCAAACATTAACCCTAGGAATGAAAATCAGCCTGTGGTTCGGGATGGTCTCATGAGAATAGAAGCAGAGGCAGCCAAGTTGTGTCACTTCTGCGGCCCTCTTGGGATGCCTTTAACAGCTGCAGTGTGCCTGGAGCCCAGGGCTTCCTGGTTTTAAATGTCCTAGGCCTAAGCCTAACAGTAACCCTAGGAAGGTAAATCAGCCGCGTATTAGGGTTCTTCCTAAGGGAAAAGCTGTGAAAGTAGCCATGTTGTGGCACTTTTGCACTCCCTTTGGGATGCCTTTGGCAGATGCAGTAAGCCTGGAACTCAGGGCTTCCTGGTTAAAAAACTCCAAGCCCTAGGCTGAACCCTAACCCTAACCCTAGGCAGATAAATCAGCCTAGGTATAGGGATGGTGCCAAGGAAAAAGCTGTGAAAGCTGCCATGTTGTTGCACTTTTGTACTCCCCTTGGGATGCCTTTCGCAGCTGCAGTGTGCCTGGATCTAAGGGCTTCCTAGTTTTAAAAATCCTAGCCCTAGGGCTAAGCCTTACAGTAACCCTGGGAAGGGAAATCAGCCTGGTGTTAAGCTTCTTGCCAAGGAAAAAGCCGTGAAAGCAACCATGTTGTGGCACTTTTGCACTCCCTTTTGGATGACTTTCACAGCTCCAGTGTGCCTGGAACTCAGGGCTTCCTGATTTTAAAAATCCTAGCCTTAGGCCGAACCCCAACCCTAAGACGAGAAAGGCAAATCAGCCAGGAATTAGGCATGTCCCCAAGGAAAAAGCTGTGGAGTCAGGCACGTTGTGGTACTTTTGCGCTCTTCTTGGGTAGTCCTTCGCAGCTGCTGTGTTCTTGGAACTCAGGGCTTTCTGGTTAATAGAACCCTTACCCCAGGCGTAACTCAAACCTTCACCCTAGGAAGGAAAATCAGCCTATGGTTCGGGATGGTCTCATGAGAATAGCAGCAGAGGCAGCCAAGTTGTGTCACTTCTGCGGCCCTCTTGGGATGCCTTTCGCAGCTGCAGAGTGCCTGGAGTCCAGGGCGTCTTGGTTTTAAAAGTCCTAGGCCTAAGCCTAACTGTAACCCTAGGAAGCTAAATAAGCCGCGTATTAGGGTTCTTCCTAAGGGAAAAGCCGTGAAAGCAGCCATGTTGTGGCACTTCTGCACTCCCTTTGGGATGCTTTTGGCAGATGCAGTAAGCCTGGAACTCAGGGCTTCCTAGTTAAAAAAATCCTAGCCCTAGGCCGAACCCCAACCCTAAGACGGGAAAGGCAAATCAGCCAGGAATTAGGCATGTCCCCAAGGAAAAAGCTGTGGAGGCAGGCATGTTGTGGTACTTTTGCGCTCTTCTTGGGTAGTCCTTCGCAGCTGCTGTGTTCTTGGAACTCAGGGCTTTCTGGTTAATAGAACCCTTACCCTAGGCGTAACTCAAACCTTAACCCTAGGAAGGAAAATCAGCCTATGGTTCGGGATGGTCTCATGGAAATATCAGTGGTGGCAGCCAAGTTGTGTCACTTTTGCGCTCCCCTTGGGATGCCTTTCGCAGCTGCAGTGTGCCTGGAGCCCAGGGCGTCCTGGTTTTAAAAGTCATAGGCCTAAGCCTAACAGTAACCCTAGGAAGGTAAATCAGCCGCGTATTAGGGTTCTTCCTAAGGGAAAAGCCGTGAAAGCAGCCATGTTGTGGCACTTCTGCACTCCCTTTGGGATGCCTTTGGCAGATGCAGTAAGCCTGGAACTCAGGGCTTCCTGGTTAAAAAACTCCAAGCCCTAGGCTGAAGCCTAACCCTAACCCTAGGCAGATAAATCAGCCTAGGTATAGGGATGGTGCCAAGGAAAAAGCTGTGAAAGCTGCCATGTTGTTGCACTTTTGTACTCCCCTTGGGATGCCTTTCGCAGCTGCAGTGTGCCTGGAACTAAGGGCTTCCTAGTTTTAAAAATCCTAGCCCAAGGCCTAAGCCTAACAGTAACCCTGGGAAGGGAAATCAGCCTGGTGTGAGGCTTCTTGCCAAGGAAAAAGCCGTGAAAGCAGCCATGTTGTGGCACTTCTGCACTCCCTTTGGGATGCCTTTGGCAGATTCAGTAAGCCTGGAACTCAGGGCTTCCTAGTTAAAAAAATCCTAGCCCTAGGCCGAATCCTAAGCCTAGGACGAGAAAGGAAATCAGCCAGGAATTAGGCATGTCCCCAAGGAAAAAGCTGTGGAGGCAGGCACGTTGTGGTACTTTTGCGCTCTTCTTGGGTAGTCCTTCGCAGCTGCTGTGTTCTTGGAACTCAGGGCTTTCTGGTTAATAGAACCCTTACCCTAGGCGTAACTCAAAGCTTAACCCTAGGAAGGAAAATCAGCCTATGGTTCGGGATGGTCTCATGAGAATAGCAGCAGAGGCAGCCAAGTTGTGTCACTTCTGCGGCCCTCTTGGGATGCCTTTCGCATCTGCATGTGCCTGGAGCCCAGGGCTTCCTGGTTTTAAAAGTCCTAGGCCTAAGCCTAACAGTAACCCTAGGAAGGTAAATCAGCCGCGTATTAGGGTTCTTCCTAAGGGAAAAGCCGTGAAAGCAGCCATGTTGTGGCACTTCTGCACTCCCTTTGGGATGCCTTTGGCAGATGCAGTAAGCCTGGAACTCAGGGCTTCCTAGTTAAAAATATCCTAGCCCTAGGCCGAACCCCAACCCTAAGACGAGAAAGGCAAATCAGCCAGGAATTAGGCATGTCCCCAAGGAAAAAGCTGTGGAGGCAGGCACGTTGTGGTACTTTTGCGCTCTTCTTGGGTAGTCCTTCGCAGCTGCTGTGTTCTTGGAACTCAGGGCTTTCTGGTTAATAGAACCCTTACCCTAGGCGTAACTCAAACCTTAACCCTAGGAAGGAAAATCAGCCTATGGTTCGGGATGGTCTCATGGAAATATCAGTGGTGGCAGCCAAGTTGTGTCACTTTTGCGCTCCCCTTGGGATGCCTTTCGCAGCTGCAGAGTGCCTGGAGCCCAGGGCGTCTTGGTTTTAAAAGTCCTAGGCCTAAGCCTAACAGTAACCCTAGGAAGGTAAATCAGCCGCGTATTAGGGTTCTTCCTAAGGGAAAAGCCGTGAAAGCAGCCATGTTGTGGCACTTCTGCACTCCCTTTGGGAAGCCTTTGGCAGATGCAGTAAGCCTGGAACTCAGGGCTTCCTGGTTAAAAAACTCCAAGACCTAGGCTGAAGCCTAACCCTAACCCTAGGCAGATAAATCAGCCTAGGTATAGGGATGGTGCCAAGGAAAAAGCTGTGAAAGCTGCCATGTTGTTGCACTTTTGTACTCCCCTTGGGATGCCTTTCGCAGCTGCAGTGTGCCTGGAACTAAGGGCTTCCTAGTTTTAAAAATCCTAGCCCAAGGCCTAAGCCTAACAGTAACCCTGGGAAGGGAAATCAGCCTGGTGTGAGGCTTCTTGCCAAGGAAAAAGCCGTGAAAGCAGCCATGTTGTGGCACTTCTGCACTCCCTTTTGGATGCCTTTGGCAGATGCAGTAAGCCTGGAACTCAGGGCTTCCTAGTTAAAAAAATCCTAGCCCTAGGCCGAACCCCAACCCTAAGACGAGAAAGGAAATCAGCCAGGAATTAGGCATGTCCCCAAGGAAAAAGCTGTGGAGGCAGGCACGTTGTGGTACTTTTGCGCTCTTCTTGGGTAGTCCTTCGCAGCTGCTGTGTTCTTGGAACTCAGGGCTTTCTGGTTAATAGAACCCTTACCCTAGGCGTAACTCAAACCTTAAGCCTAGGAAGGAAAATCAGCCTATGGTTCGGGATGGTCTCATGAGAATAGCAGCAGAGGCAGCCAAGTTGTGTCACTTCTGCGGCCCTCTTGGGATGCCTTTCGCATCTGCATGTGCCTGGAGCCCAGGGCTTCCTGGTTTTAAAAGTCCTAGGCCTAAGCCTAACAGTAACCCTAGGAAGGTAAATCAGCCGCGTATTAGGGTTCTTCCTAAGGGAAAAGCCGTGAAAGCAGCCATGTTGTGGCACTTCTGCACTCCCTTTGGGATGCCTTTGGCAGATGCAGTAAGCCTGGAACTCAGGGCTTCCTAGTTAAAAATATCCTAGACCTAGGCCGAACCCCAACCCTAAGACGAGAAAGGCAAATCAGCCAGGAATTAGGCATGTCCCCAAGGAAAAAGCTGTGGAGGCAGGCACGTTGTGGTACTTTTGCGCTCTTCTTGGGTAGTCCTTCGCAGCTGCTGTGTTCTTGGAACTCAGGGCTTTCTGGTTAATAGAACCCTTACCCTAGGCGTAACTCAAACCTTAAGCCTAGGAAGGAAAATCAGCCTATGGTTCGGGATGGTCTCATGGAAATATCAGTGGTGGCAGCCAAGTTGTGTCACTTTTGCGCTCCCCTTGCGATGCCTTTTGCAGCTGCAGAGTGCCTGGAGCCCAGGGCTTCCTGGTTTTAAAAGTCCTAGGCCTAAGCCTAACAGTAACCCTAGGAAGGTAAATCAGCCGCGTATTAGGGTTCTTCCTAAGGGAAAAGCCGTGAAAGCAGCCATGTTGTGGCACTTCTGCACTCCCTTTGGGATGCCTTTGGCAGATGCAGTAAGCCTGGAACTCAGGGCTTCCTGGTTAAAAAACTCCAAGCCCTAGGCTGAAGCCTAACCCTAACCCTAGGCAGATAAATCAGCCTAGGTATAGGGATGGTGCCAAGGAAAAAGCTGTGAAAGCTGCCATGTTGTTGCACTTTTGTACTCCCCTTGGGATGCCTTGAACAGCTGCAGTGAGCCTGGAACTAAGGGCTTCCTAGTTTTAGAAATCCTAGCCCTAGGCCTTAGCCTTACAGTAACCCTGGGAAGGGAAATCAGCCTGGTGTTAGGCTTCTTGCCAAGGAAAAAGCCATGAAAGCAGCCATGTTGTGGCACTTTTGCACTCCCTTTGGGATGCCTTTTACAGCTCCAGTGTGCCTGGAACTCAGGGCTTCCTGATTTTAAAAGTCCTAGCCCTAGGCCGAACCCCAAACCTAAGACGAGAAAGGCAAATCAGCCAGGAATTAGGCATGTCCCCAAGGAAAAAGCTGTGGAGGCAGGCATGTTGTGGTACTTTTGCGCTCTTCTTGGGTAGTCCTTCGCAGCTGCTGTGTTCTTGGAACTCAGGGCTTTCTGGTTAATAGAACCCTTACCCTAGGCGTAACTCAAACCTTAAGCCTAGGAAGGAAAATCAGCCTATGGTTCGGGAGGGTCTCATGGAAATATCAGTGGTGGCAGCCAAGTTGCGGCACTTTTGCGCTCCCCTTGGGATGCCTTTAACAGCTGCAGAGTGCCTGGAGCCCAGGGCTTCCTGGTTTTAAAAGTCCTAGGCCTAAGCCTAACAGTAACCCTAGGAAGGTAAATCAGCCGCGTATTAGGGTTCTTCCTAAGGGAAAAGCCGTGAAAGCAGCCATGTTGTGGCACTTTTGCACTCCCTTTGGGATGCATTTGGCAGATGCAGTAAGCCTGGAACTCAGGGCTTCCTGGTTAAAAAACTCCAAGCCCTAGGCTGAACCCTAACCCTAACCCTAGGCAGATAAATCAGCCTATGTATAGGGATGGTGCCAAGGAAAAAGCTGTGAAAGCTGCCATGTTGTGGTACTTTAGTACTCCCCTTGGGATGCCTTGAACAGCTGCAGTGTGCCTGGATCTAAGGGCTTCCTAGTTTTAAATGTCCTAGGCCTAAGCCTAACAGTAACCCTAGGAAGGTAAATCAGCCGCGTATTAGGGTTCTTCCTAAGGGAAAAGCCGTGAAAGCAGCCATGTTGTGGCACTTCTGCACTCCCTTTGGGATGCCTTTGGCAGATGCAGTAAGCCTGGAACTCAGGGCTTCCTAGTTAAAAATATCCTAGCCCTAGGCCGAACCCCAACCCTAAGACGAGAAAGGCAAATCAGCCAGGAATTAGGCATGTCCCCAAGGAAAAAGCTGTGGAGGCAGGCACGTTGTGGTACTTTTGCGCTCTTCTTGGGTAGTCCTTCGCAGCTGCTGTGTTCTTGGAACTCAGGGCTTTCTGGTTAATAGAACCCTTACCCTAGGCGTAACTCAAACCTTAACCCTAGGAAGGAAAATCAGCCTATGGTTCGGGATGGACTCATGGAAATATCAGTGGTGGCAGCCAAGTTGTGTCACTTTTGCGCTCCCTTTGGGATGCCTTTCGCAGCTGCAGAGTGCCTGGAGCCCAGGGCGTCTTGGTTTTAAAAGTCCTAGGCCTAAGCCTAACAGTAACCCTAGGAAGGTAAATCAGCCGCGTATTAGGGTTCTTCCTAAGGGAAAAGCCGTGAAAGCAGCCATGTTGTGGCACTTCTGCACTCCCTTTGGGATGCCTTTGGCAGATGCAGTAAGCCTGGAACTCAGGGCTTCCTGGTTAAAAAACTCCAAGACCTAGGCTGAAGCCTAACCCTAACCCTAGGCAGATAAATCAGCCTAGGTATAGGGATGGTGCCAAGGAAAAAGCTGTGAAAGCTGCCATGTTGTTGCACTTTTGTACTCCCCTTGGGATGCCTTTCGCAGCTGCAGTGTGCCTGGAACTAAGGGCTTCCTAGTTTTAAAAATCCTAGCCCAAGGCCTAAGCCTAACAGTAACCCTGGGAAGGGAAATCAGCCTGGTGTGAGGCTTCTTGCCAAGGAAAAAGCCGTGAAAGCAGCCATGTTGTGGCACTTCTGCACTCCCTTTGGGATGCCTTTGGCAGATGCAGTAAGCCTGGAACTCAGGGCTTCCTAGTTAAAAAAATCCTAGCCCTAGGCCGAACCCCAACCCTAAGACGAGAAAGGAAATCAGCCAGGAATTAGGCATGTCCCCAAGGAAAAAGCTGTGGAGGCAGGCACGTTGTGGTACTTTTGCGCTCTTCTTGGGTAGTCCTTCGCAGCTGCTGTGTTCTTGGAACTCAGGGCTTTCTGGTTAATAGAACCCTTACCCTAGGCGTAACTCAAAACTTAAGCCTAGGAAGGAAAATCAGCCTATGGTTCGGGATGGTCTCATGAGAATAGCAGCAGAGGCAGCCAAGTTGTGTCACTTCTGCGGCCCTCTTGGGATGCCTTTCGCATCTGCATGTGCCTGGAGCCCAGGGCTTCCTGGTTTTAAAAGTCCTAGGCCTAAGCCTAACAGTAACCCTGGGAAGGGAAATCAGCCTGGTGTGAGGCTTCTTGCCAAGGAAAAAGCCGTGAAAGCAGCCATGTTGTGGCACTTCTGCACTCCCTTTGGGATGCCTTTGGCAGATGCAGTAAGCCTGGAACTCAGGGCTTCCTAGTTAAAAATATCCTAGCCCTAGGCCGAACCCCAACCCTAAGACGAGAAAGGCAAATCAGCCAGGAATTAGGCATGTCCCCAAGGAAAAAGCTGTGGAGGCAGGCACGTTGTGGTACTTTTGCGCTCTTCTTGGGTAGTCCTTCGCAGCTGCTGTGTTCTTGGAACTCAGGGCTTTCTGCTTAATAGAACCCTTACCCTAGGCGTAACTCAAACCTTAAGCCTAGGAAGGAAAATCAGCCTATGGTTCGGGATGGTCTCATGAGAATAGCAGCAGAGGCAGCCAAGTTGTGTCACTTTTGCGCTCCCCTTGGGATGCCTTTTGCAGCTGCAGAGTGCCTGGAGCCCAGGGCTTCCTGGTTTTAAAAGTCCTAGGCCTAAGCCTAACAGTAACCCTAGGAAGGTAAATCAGCCGCGTATTAGGGTTCTTCCTAAGGGAAAAGCCGTGAAAGCAGCCATGTTGTGGCACTTCTGCACTCCCTTTGGGATGCCTTTGGCAGATGCAGTAAGCCTGGAACTCAGGGCTTCCTGGTTAAAAAACTCCAAGCCCTATGCTGAAGCCTAACCCTAACCCTAGGCAGATAAATCAGCCTATGTATAGGGATGGTGCCAAGGAAAAAGCTGTGAAAGCTGCCATGTTGTTGCACTTTTGTACTCCCCTTGGGATGCCTTGAACAGCTGCAGTGAGCCTGGAACTAAGGGCTTCCTAGTTTTAGAAATCCTAGCCCTAGGCCTTAGCCTTACAGTAACCCTGGGAAGGGAAATCAGCCTGGTGTTAGGCTTCTTGCCAAGGAAAAAGCCATGAAAGCAGCCATGTTGTGGCACTTTTGCACTCCCTTTGGGATGCCTTTTACAGCTCCAGTGTGGCTGGAACTCAGGGCTTCCTGATTTTAAAAGTCCTAGCCCTAGGCCGAACCCCAAACCTAAGACGAGAAAGGCAAATCAGCCAGGAATTAGGCATGTCCCCAAGGAAAAAGCTGTGGAGGCAGGCATGTTGTGGTACTTTTGCGCTCTTCTTGGCTAGTCCTTCGCAGCTGCTGTGTTCTTGGAACTCAGGGCTTTCTGGTTAATAGAACCCTTACCCTAGGCGTAACTCAAACCTTAAGCCTAGGAAGGAAAATCAGCCTATGGTTCGGGAGGGTCTCATGGAAATATCAGTGGGGGCAGCCAAGTTGCGTCACTTTTGCGCTCCCCTTGGGATGCCTTTCGCAGCTGCAGAGTGCCTGGAGCCCAGGGCTTCCTGGTTTTAAAAGTCCTAGGCCTAAGCCTAACAGTAACCCTAGGAAGGTAAATCAGCCGCGTATTAGGGTTCTTCCTAAGGGAAAAGCCGTGAAAGCAGCCATGTTGTGGCACTTTTGCACTCCCTTTGGGATGCATTTGGCAGATGCAGTAAGCCTGGAACTCAGGGCTTCCTGGTTAAAAAACTCCAAGCCCTAGGCTGAACCCTAACCCTAACCCTAGGCAGATAAATCAGCCTATGTATAGGGATGGTGCCAAGGAAAAAGCTGTGAAAGCTGCCATGTTGTGGTACTTTAGTACTCCCCTTGGGATGCCTTGAACAGCTGCAGTGTGCCTGGATCTAAGGGCTTCCTAGTTTTAAAAGTCCTAGGCCTAAGCCTAACAGTAACCCTAGGAAGGTAAATCAGCCGCGTATTAGGGTTCTTCCTAAGGGAAAAGCCGTGAAAGCAGCCATGTTGTGGCACTTCTGCACTCCCTTTGGGATGCCTTTGGCAGATGAAGTAAGCCTGGAACTCAGGGCTTCCTAGTTAAAAAATATCCTAGCCCTAGGCCGAACCCCAACCCTAAGACGAGAAAGGCAAATCAGCCAGGAATTAGGCATGTCCCCAAGGAAAAAGCTGTGGAGGCAGATACGTTGTGGTACTTTTGCGCTCTTCTTGGGTAGTCCTTCGCAGCTGCTGTGTTCTTGGAACTCAGGGCTTTCTGGTTAATAGAACTCTTACCCTAGGCGTAACTCAAACCTTAACCCTAGGAAGGAAAATCAGCCTATGGTTCGGGATGGTCTCATGAGAATAGAAGCAGAGGCAGCCAAGTTGTGTCACTTCTGCGGCCCTCTTGGGATGCCTTGAACAGCTGCATGTGCCTGGAGCCCAGGGCTTCCTGGTTTTAAAAGTCCTAGGCCTAAGCCTAACAGTAACCCTAGGAAGGTAAATCAGCCGCGTATTAGGGTTCTTCCTAAGGGAAAAGCCGTGAAAGCAGCCATGTTGTGGCACTTCTGCACTCCCTTTGGGATGCCTTTGGCAGATGCAGTAAGCCTGGAACTCAGGGCTTCCTAGTTAAAAATATCCTAGCCCTAGGCCGAACCCCAACCCTAAGACGAGAAAGGCAAATCAGCCAGGAATTAGGCATGTCCCCAAGGAAAAAGCTGTGGAGGCAGGCATGTTGTGGTACTTTTGCGCTCTTCTTGGCTAGTCCTTCGCAGCTGCTGTGTTCTTGGAACTCAGGGCTTTCTGGTTAATAGAACCCTTACCCGAGGCGTAACTCAAACCTTAACCCTAGGAAGGAAAATCAGCCTATGGTTCGGGATGGTCTCATGAGAATAGCAGCAGAGGCAGCCAAGTTGTGTCACTTCTGCGGCCCTCTTGGGATGCCTTTCGCATCTGCATGTGCCTGGAGCCCAGGGCTTCCTGGTTTTAAAAGTCCTAGGCCTAAGCCTAACAGTAACCCCAGGAAGGTAAATCAGCCGCGTATTAGGGTTCTTCCTAAGGGAAAAGCCGTGAAAGCAGCCATGTTGTGGCACTTCTGCACTCCCTTTGGGATGCCTTTGGCAGATGCAGTAAGCCTGGAACTCAGGGCTTCCTGGTTAAAAAACTCCAAGCCCTAGGCTGAAGCCTAACCCTAACCCTAGGCAGATAAATCAGCCTAGGTATAGGGATGGTGCCAAGGAAAAAGCTGTGAAAGCTGCCATGTTGTTGCACTTTTGTACTCCCCTTGGGATGCCTTTCGCAGCTGCAGTGTGCCTGGAACTAAGGGCTTCCTAGTTTTAAAAATCCTAGCCCAAGGCCTAAGCCTAACAGTAACCCTGGGAAGGGAAATCAGCCTGGTGTGAGGCTTCTTGCCAAGGAAAAAGCCGTGAAAGCAGCCATGTTGTGGCACTTCTGCACTCCCTTTGGGATGCCTTTGGCAGATGAAGTAAGCCTGGAACTCAGGGCTTCCTAGTTAAAAAAATCCTAGCCCTAGGCCGAATCCTAAGCCTAAGACGAGAAAGGAAATCAGCCAGGAATTAGGCATGTCCCCAAGGAAAAAGCTGTGGAGGCAGGCACGTTGTGGTACTTTTGCGCTCTTCTTGGGTAGTCCTTCGCAGCTGCTGTGTTCTTGGAACTCAGGGCTTTCTGGTTAATAGAACCCTTACCCTAGGCGTAACTCAAACCTTAACCCTAGGAAGGAAAATCAGCCTATGGTTCGGGATGGTCTCATGAGAATAGCAGCAGAGGCAGCCAAGTTGTGTCACTTCTGCGGCCCTCTTGGGATGCCTTTCGCATCTGCATGTGCCTGGAGCCCAGGGCTTCCTGGTTTTAAAAGTCCTAGGCCTAAGCCTAACAGTAACCCTAGGAAGGTAAATCAGCCGCGTATTAGGGTTCTTCCTAAGGGAAAAGCCGTGAAAGCAGCCATGTTGTGGCACTTCTGCACTCCCTTTGGGATGCCTTTGGCAGATGCAGTAAGCCTGGAACTCAGGGCTTCCTAGTTAAAAATATCCTAGCCCTAGGCCGAACCCCAACCCTAAGACGAGAAAGGCAAATCAGCCAGGAATTAGGCATGTCCCCAAGGAAAAAGCTGTGGAGGCAGGCACGTTGTGGTACTTTTGCGCTCTTCTTGGGTAGTCCTTCGCAGCTGCTGTGTTCTTGGAACTCAGGGCTTTCTGGTTAATAGAACCCTTACCCTAGGCGTAACTCAAACCTTAACCCTAGGAAGGAAAATCAGCCTATGGTTCGGGATGGTCTCATGAGAATAGAAGCAGAGGCAGCCAAGTTGTGTCACTTTTGCGCTCCCCTTGGGATGCCTTTCGCAGCTGCAGTGTGCCTGGAGCCCAGGGCTTCCTGGTTTTAAAAGTCCTAGGCCTAAGCCTAACAGTAACCCTAGGAAGGTAAATCAGCCGCGTATTAGGGTTCTTCCTAAGGGAAAAGCCATGAAAGCAGCCATGTTGTGGCACTTCTGCACTCCCTTTGGGATGCCTTTGGCAGATGCAGTAAGCCTGGAACTCAGGGCTTCCTGGTTAAAAAACTCCAAGCCCTAGGCTGAAGCCTAACCCTAACCCTAGGCAGATAAATCAGCCTAGGTATAGGGATGGTGCCAAGGAAAAAGCTGTGAAAGCTGCCATGTTGTTGCACTTTTGTACTCCCCTTGGGATGCCTTGAACAGCTGCAGTGTGCCTGGATCTAAGGGCTTTCTAGTTTTAAAAATCCTAGCCCAAGGCCTAAGCCTTACAGTAACCCTGGGAAGGGAAATCAGCCTGGTGTTAAGCTTCTTGCCAAGGAAAAAGCCGTGAAAGCAACCATGTTGTGGCACTTTTGCACTCCCTTTTGGATGCCTTTCACAGCTCCAGTGTGCCTGGAACTCAGGGCTTCCTGATTTTAAAAATCCTAGCCCTAGGCCGAACCCCAACCCTAAGACGAGAAAGGCAAATCAGCCAGGAATTAGGCATGTCCCCAAGGAAAAAGCTGTGGAGGCAGGCATGTTGTGGTACTTTTGCGCTCTTCTTGGGTAGTCCTTCGCAGCTGCTGTGTTCTTGGAACTCAGGGCTTTCTGGTTAATAGAACCCTTACCCCAGGCGTAACTCAAACCTTAACCCTAGGAAGGAAAATCAGCCTATGGTTCGGGATGGTCTCATGAGAATAGCAGCAGAGGCAGCCAAGTTGTGTCACTTTTGCGGCCCGCTTGGGATGCCTTGAACAGCTGCAGTGTGCCTGGAGCCCAGGGCTTCCTGGTTTTAAAAGTCCTAGGCCTAAGCCTAACAGTAACCCTAGGAAGGTAAATCAGCCGCGTATTAGGGTTCTTCCTAAGGGAAAAGCCGTGAAAGCAGCCATGTTGTGGCACTTTTGCACTCCCTTTGGGATGCTTTTGGCCGATGAAGTAAGCCTGGAACTCAGGGCTTCCTAGTTAAAAAAATCCTAGCCCTAGGCCGAACCCCAACCCTAAGACGAGAAAGGCAAATCAGCCAGGAATTAGGCATGTCCCCAAGGAAAAAGCTGTGGAGGCAGGCATGTTGTGGTACTTTTGCGCTCTTCTTGGGTAGTCCTTCGCAGCTGCTGTGTTCTTGGAACTCAGGGCTTTCTGGTTAATAGAACCCTTACCCCAGGCGTAACTCAAACCTTAACCCTAGGAAGGAAAATCAGCCTATGGTTCGGGATGGTCTCATGAGAATAGCAGCAGAGGCAGCCAAGTTGTGTCACTTTTGCGCTCCCCTTGGGATGCCTTTCGCAGCTGCAGAGTGCCTGGAGCCCAGGGCTTCCTGGTTTTAAAAGTCCTAGGCCTAAGCCTAACAGTAACCCTAGGAAGGTAAATCAGCCGCGTATTAGGGTTCTTCCTAAGGGAAAAGCCGTGAAAGCAGCCATGTTGTGGCACTTTTGCACTCCCTTTGGGATGCCTTTGGCAGATGCAGTAAGCCTGGAACTCAGGGCTTCCTAGTTAAAAAAATCCTAGCCCTAGGCCGAACCCCAAGCCTAAGACGAGAAAGGCAAATCAGCCAGGAATTAGGCATGTCCCCAAGGAAAAAGCTGTGGAGGCAGGCATGTTGTGGTACTTTTGCGCTCTTCTTGGGTAGTCCTTCGCAGCTGCTGTGTTCTTGGAACTCAGGGCTTTCTGGTTAATAGAACCCTTACCCTAGGCGTAACTCAAACCTTCACCCTAGGAAGGAAAATCAGCCTATGATTTGGGATGGTCTCATGGAAATATCAGTGGGGGCAGCCAAGTTGCGTCACTTCTGCGGCCCTCTTGGGATGCCTTTCGCAGCTGCAGAGTGCCTGGAGCCCAGGGCTTCCTGGTTTTAAAAGTCCTAGGCCTAAGCCTAACAGTAACCCTAGGAAGGTAAATCAGCCGCGTGTTAGGGTTCTTCCTAAGGGAAAAGCCGTGAAAGCAGCCATGTTGTGGCACTTTTGCACTCCCTTTGGGATGCATTTGGCAGATGCAGTAAGCCTGGAACTCAGGGCTTCCTGGTTAAAAAACTCCAAGCCCTAGGCTGAACCCTAACCCTAACCCTAGGCAGATAAATCAGCCTATGTATAGGGATGGTGCCAAGGAAAAAGCTGTGAAAGCTGCCATGTTGTGGTACTTTAGTACTCCCCTTGGGATGCCTTGAACAGCTGCAGTGTGCCTGGATATAAGGGCTTCCTAGTTTTAAAAGTCCTAGGCCTAAGCCTAACAGTAACCCTAGGAAGGTAAATCAGCTGCGTATTAGGGTTCTTCCTAAGGGAAAAGCCGTGAAAGCAGCCATGTTGTGGCACTTCTGCACTCCCTTTGGGATGCCTTTGGCAGATGAAGTAAGCCTGGAACTCAGGGCTTCCTAGTTAAAAAATATCCTAGCCCTAGGCCGAACCCCAACCCTAAGACGAGAAAGGCAAATCAGCCAGGAATTAGGCATGTCCCCAAGGAAAAAGCTGTGGAGGCAGATACGTTGTGGTACTTTTGCGCTCTTCTTGGGTAGTCCTTCGCAGCTGCTGTGTTCTTGGAACTCAGGGCTTTCTGGTTAATAGAACTCTTACCCTAGGCGTAACTCAAACCTTAACCCTAGGAAGGAAAATCAGCCTATGGTTCGGGATGGTCTCATGAGAATAGAAGCAGAGGCAGCCAAGTTGTGTCACTTCTGCGGCCCTCTTGGGATGCCTTGAACAGCTGCATGTGCCTGGAGCCCAGGGCTTCCTGGTTTTAAAAGTCCTAGGCCTAAGCCTAAGAGTAACCCTAGGAAGGTAAATCAGCCGCGTATTAGGGTTCTTCCTAAGGGAAAAGCCGTGAAAGCAGCCATGTTGTGGCACTTCTGCACTCCCTTTGGGATGCCTTTGGCAGATGCAGTAAGCCTGGAACTCAGGGCTTCCTAGTTAAAAATATCCTAGCCCTAGGCCGAACCCCAACCCTAAGACGAGAAAGGCAAATCAGCCAGGAATTAGGCATGTCCCCAAGGAAAAAGCTGTGGAGGCAGGCATGTTGTGGTACTTTTGCGCTCTTCTTGGCTAGTCCTTCGCAGCTGCTGTGTTCTTGGAACTCAGGGCTTTCTGGTTAATAGAACCCTTACCCTAGGCGTAACTCAAACCTTAACCCTAGGAAGGAAAATCAGCCTATGGTTCGGGATGGTCTCATGAGAATAGCAGCAGAGGCAGCCAAGTTGTGTCACTTCTGCGGCCCTCTTGGGATGCCTTTCGCATCTGCATGTGCCTGGAGCCCAGGGCTTCCTGGTTTTAAAAGTCCTAGGCCTAAGCCTAACAGTAACCCCAGGAAGGTAAATCAGCCGCGTATTAGGGTTCTTCCTAAGGGAAAAGCCGTGAAAGCAGCCATGTTGTGGCACTTCTGCACTCCCTTTGGGATGCCTTTGGCAGATGCAGTAAGCCTGGAACTCAGGGCTTCCTGGTTAAAAAACTCCAAGCCCTAGGCTGAAGCCTAACCCTAACCCTAGGCAGATAAATCAGCCTAGGTATAGGGATGGTGCCAAGGAAAAAGCTGTGAAAGCTGCCATGTTGTTGCACTTTTGTACTCCCCTTGGGATGCCTTTCGCAGCTGCAGTGTGCCTGGAACTAAGGGCTTCCTAGTTTTAAAAATCCTAGCCCAAGGCCTAAGCCTAACAGTAACCCTGGGAAGGGAAATCAGCCTGGTGTGAGGCTTCTTGCCAAGGAAAAAGCCGTGAAAGCAGCCATGTTGTGGCACTTCTGCACTCCCTTTGGGATGCCTTTGGCAGATGAAGTAAGCCTGGAACTCAGGGCTTCCTAGTTAAAAAAATCCTAGCCCTAGGCCGAATCCTAAGCCTAAGACGAGAAAGGAAATCAGCCAGGAATTAGGCATGTCCCCAAGGAAAAAGCTGTGGAGGCAGGCACGTTGTGGTACTTTTGCGCTCTTCTTGGGTAGTCCTTCGCAGCTGCTGTGTTCTTGGAACTCAGGGCTTTCTGGTTAATAGAACCCTTACCCTAGGCGTAACTCAAACCTTAACCCTAGGAAGGAAAATCAGCCTATGGTTCGGGATGGTCTCATGAGAATAGCAGCAGAGGAAGCCAAGTTGTGTCACTTCTGCGGCCCTCTTGGGATGCCTTTCGCATCTGCATGTGCCTGGAGCCCAGGGCTTCCTGGTTTTAAAAGTCCTAGGCCTAAGCCTAACAGTAACCCTAGGAAGGTAAATCAGCCGCGTATTAGGGTTCTTCCTAAGGGAAAAGCCGTGAAAGCAGCCATGTTGTGGCACTTCTGCACTCCCTTTGGGATGCCTTTGGCAGATGCAGTAAGCCTGGAACTCAGGGCTTCCTAGTTAAAAATATCCTAGCCCTAGGCCGAACCCCAACCCTAAGACGAGAAAGGCAAATCAGCCAGGAATTAGGCATGTCCCCAAGGAAAAAGCTGTGGAGGCAGGCACGTTGTGGTACTTTTGCGCTCTTCTTGGGTAGTCCTTCGCAGCTGCTGTGTTCTTGGAACTCAGGGCTTTCTGGTTAATAGAACCCTTACCCTAGGCGTAACTCAAACCTTAACCCTAGGAAGGAAAATCAGCCTATGGTTCGGGATGGTCTCATGAGAATAGTAGCAGAGGCAGCCAAGTTGTGTCACTTTTGCGCTCCCCTTGGGATGCCTTTCGCAGCTGCAGTGTGCCTGGAGCCCAGGGCTTCCTGGTTTTAAAAGTCCTAGGCCTAAGCCTAACAGTAACCCTAGGAAGGTAAATCAGCCGCGTATTAGGGTTCTTCCTAAGGGAAAAGCCATGAAAGCAGCCATGTTGTGGCACTTCTGCACTCCCTTTGGGATGCCTTTGGCAGATGCAGTAAGCCTGGAACTCAGGGCTTCCTGGTTAAAAAACTCCAAGCCCTAGGCTGAAGCCTAACCCTAACCCTAGGCAGATAAATCAGCCTAGGTATAGGGATGGTGCCAAGGAAAAAGCTGTGAAAGCTGCCATGTTGTTGCACTTTTGTACTCCCCTTGGGATGCCTTGAACAGCTGCAGTGTGCCTGGATCTAAGGGCTTTCTAGTTTTAAAAATCCTAGCCCAAGGCCTAAGCCTTACAGTAACCCTGGGAAGGGAAATCAGCCTGGTGTTAAGCTTCTTGCCAAGGAAAAAGCCGTGAAAGCAACCATGTTGTGGCACTTTTGCACTCCCTTTTGGATGCCTTTCACAGCTCCAGTGTGCCTGGAACTCAGGGCTTCCTGATTTTAAAAATCCTAGCCCTAGGCCGAACCCCAACCCTAAGACGAGAAAGGCAAATCAGCCAGGAATTAGGCATGTCCCCAAGGAAAAAGCTGTGGAGGCAGGCATGTTGTGGTACTTTTGCGCTCTTCTTGGGTAGTCCTTCGCAGCTGCTGTGTTCTTGGAACTCAGGGCTTTCTGGTTAATAGAACCCTTACCCCAGGCGTAACTCAAACCTTAACCCTAGGAAGGAAAATCAGCCTATGGTTCGGGATGGTCTCATGAGAATAGCAGCAGAGGCAGCCAAGTTGTGTCACTTTTGCGCTCCCCTTGGGATGCCTTTCGCAGCTGCAGAGTGCCTGGAGCCCAGGGCTTCCTGGTTTTAAAAGTCCTAGGCCTAAGCCTAACAGTAACCCTAGGAAGGTAAATCAGCCGCGTATTAGGGTTCTTCCTAAGGGAAAAGCCGTGAAAGCAGCCATGTTGTGGCACTTTTGCACTCCCTTTGGGATGCCTTTGGCAGATGCAGTAAGCCTGGAACTCAGGGCTTCCTAGTTAAAAAAATCCTAGCCCTAGGCCGAACCCCAAGCCTAAGACGAGAAAGGCAAATCAGCCAGGAATTAGGCATGTCCCCAAGGAAAAAGCTGTGGAGGCAGGCATGTTGTGGTACTTTTGCGCTCTTCTTGGGTAGTCCTTCGCAGCTGCTGTGTTCTTGGAACTCAGGGCTTTCTGGTTAATAGAACCCTTACCCTAGGCGTAACTCAAACCTTCACCCTAGGAAGGAAAATCAGCCTATGATTTGGGATGGTCTCATGGAAATATCAGTGGGGGCAGCCAAGTTGCGTCACTTCTGCGGCCCTCTTGGGATGCCTTTCGCAGCTGCAGAGTGCCTGGAGCCCAGGGCTTCCTGGTTTTAAAAGTCCTAGGCCTAAGCCTAACAGTAACCCTAGGAAGGTAAATCAGCCGCGTGTTAGGGTTCTTCCTAAGGGAAAAGCCGTGAAAGCAGCCATGTTGTGGCACTTTTGCACTCCCTTTGGGATGCATTTGGCAGATGCAGTAAGCCTGGAACTCAGGGCTTCCTGGTTAAAAAACTCCAAGCCCTAGGCTGAACCCTAACCCTAACCCTAGGCAGATAAATCAGCCTATGTATAGGGATGGTGCCAAGGAAAAAGCTGTGAAAGCTGCCATGTTGTGGTACTTTAGTACTCCCCTTGGGATGCCTTGAACAGCTGCAGTGTGCCTGGATATAAGGGCTTCCTAGTTTTAAAAGTCCTAGGCCTAAGCCTAACAGTAACCCTAGGAAGGTAAATCAGCCGCGTATTAGGGTTCTTCCTAAGGGAAAAGCCGTGAAAGCAGCCATGTTGTGGCACTTCTGCACTCCCTTTGGGATGCCTTTGGCAGATGAAGTAAGCCTGGAACTCAGGGCTTCCTAGTTAAAAAATATCCTAGCCCTAGGCCGAACCCCAACCCTAAGACGAGAAAGGCAAATCAGCCAGGAATTAGGCATGTCCCCAAGGAAAAAGCTGTGGAGGCAGATACGTTGTGGTACTTTTGCGCTCTTCTTGGGTAGTCCTTCGCAGCTGCTGTGTTCTTGGAACTCAGGGCTTTCTGGTTAATAGAACTCTTACCCTAGGCGTAACTCAAACCTTAACCCTAGGAAGGAAAATCAGCCTATGGTTCGGGATGGTCTCATGAGAATAGAAGCAGAGGCAGCCAAGTTGTGTCACTTCTGCGGCCCTCTTGGGATGCCTTGAACAGCTGCATGTGCCTGGAGCCCAGGGCTTCCTGGTTTTAAAAGTCCTAGGCCTAAGCCTAAGAGTAACCCTAGGAAGGTAAATCAGCCGCGTATTAGGGTTCTTCCTAAGGGAAAAGCCGTGAAAGCAGCCATGTTGTGGCACTTCTGCACTCCCTTTGGGATGCCTTTGGCAGATGCAGTAAGCCTGGAACTCAGGGCTTCCTAGTTAAAAATATCCTAGCCCTAGGCCGAACCCCAACCCTAAGACGAGAAAGGCAAATCAGCCAGGAATTAGGCATGTCCCCAAGGAAAAAGCTGTGGAGGCAGGCATGTTGTGGTACTTTTGCGCTCTTCTTGGCTAGTCCTTCGCAGCTGCTGTGTTCTTGGAACTCAGGGCTTTCTGGTTAATAGAACCCTTACCCTAGGCGTAACTCAAACCTTAACCCTAGGAAGGAAAATCAGCCTATGGTTCGGGATGGTCTCATGAGAATAGCAGCAGAGGCAGCCAAGTTGTGTCACTTCTGCGGCCCTCTTGGGATGCCTTTCGCATCTGCATGTGCCTGGAGCCCAGGGCTTCCTGGTTTTAAAAGTCCTAGGCCTAAGCCTAACAGTAACCCCAGGAAGGTAAATCAGCCGCGTATTAGGGTTCTTCCTAAGGGAAAAGCCGTGAAAGCAGCCATGTTGTGGCACTTCTGCACTCCCTTTGGGATGCCTTTGGCAGATGCAGTAAGCCTGGAACTCAGGGCTTCCTGGTTAAAAAACTCCAAGCCCTAGGCTGAAGCCTAACCCTAACCCTAGGCAGATAAATCAGCCTAGGTATAGGGATGGTGCCAAGGAAAAAGCTGTGAAAGCTGCCATGTTGTTGCACTTTTGTACTCCCCTTGGGATGCCTTTCGCAGCTGCAGTGTGCCTGGAACTAAGGGCTTCCTAGTTTTAAAAATCCTAGCCCAAGGCCTAAGCCTAACAGTAACCCTGGGAAGGGAAATCAGCCTGGTGTGAGGCTTCTTGCCAAGGAAAAAGCCGTGAAAGCAGCCATGTTGTGGCACTTCTGCACTCCCTTTGGGATGCCTTTGGCAGATGAAGTAAGCCTGGAACTCAGGGCTTCCTAGTTAAAAAAATCCTAGCCCTAGGCCGAATCCTAAGCCTAAGACGAGAAAGGAAATCAGCCAGGAATTAGGCATGTCCCCAAGGAAAAAGCTGTGGAGGCAGGCACGTTGTGGTACTTTTGCGCTCTTCTTGGGTAGTCCTTCGCAGCTGCTGTGTTCTTGGAACTCAGGGCTTTCTGGTTAATAGAACCCTTACCCTAGGCGTAACTCAAACCTTAACCCTAGGAAGGAAAATCAGCCTATGGTTCGGGATGGTCTCATGAGAATAGCAGCAGAGGAAGCCAAGTTGTGTCACTTCTGCGGCCCTCTTGGGATGCCTTTCGCATCTGCATGTGCCTGGAGCCCAGGGCTTCCTGGTTTTAAAAGTCCTAGGCCTAAGCCTAACAGTAACCCTAGGAAGGTAAATCAGCCGCGTATTAGGGTTCTTCCTAAGGGAAAAGCCGTGAAAGCAGCCATGTTGTGGCACTTCTGCACTCCCTTTGGGATGCCTTTGGCAGATGCAGTAAGCCTGGAACTCAGGGCTTCCTAGTTAAAAATATCCTAGCCCTAGGCCGAACCCCAACCCTAAGACGAGAAAGGCAAATCAGCCAGGAATTAGGCATGTCCCCAAGGAAAAAGCTGTGGAGGCAGGCACGTTGTGGTACTTTTGCGCTCTTCTTGGGTAGTCCTTCGCAGCTGCTGTGTTCTTGGAACTCAGGGCTTTCTGGTTAATAGAACCCTTACCCCAGGCGTAACTCAAACCTTAACCCTAGGAAGGAAAATCAGCCTATGGTTCGGGATGGTCTCATGAGAATAGCAGCAGAGGCAGCCAAGTTGTGTCACTTTTGCGGCCCGCTTGGGATGCCTTGAACAGCTGCAGTGTGCCTGGAGCCCAGGGCTTCCTGGTTTTAAAAGTCCTAGGCCTAAGCCTAACAGTAACCCTAGGAAGGTAAATCAGCCGCGTATTAGGGTTCTTCCTAAGGGAAAAGCCATGAAAGCAGCCATGTTGTGGCACTTTTGCACTCCCTTTGGGATGCCTTTGGCAGATGCAGTAAGCCTGGAACTCAGGGCTTCCTGGTTAAAAAACTCCAAGCCCTAGGCTGAAGCCTAACCCTAACCCTAGGCAGATAAATCAGCCTAGGTATAGGGATGGTGCCAAGGAAAAAGCTGTGAAAGCTGCCATGTTGTTGCACTTTTGTACTCCCCTTGGGATGCCTTGAACAGCTGCAGTGTGCCTGGATCTAAGGGCTTTCTAGTTTTAAAAATCCTAGCCCAAGGCCTAAGCCTTACAGTAACCCTGGGAAGGGAAATCAGCCTGGTGTTAAGCTTCTTGCCAAGGAAAAAGCCGTGAAAGCAACCATGTTGTGGCACTTTTGCACTCCCTTTTGGATGCCTTTCACAGCTCCAGTGTGCCTGGAACTCAGGGCTTCCTGATTTTAAAAATCCTAGCCCTAGGCCGAACCCCAACCCTAAGACGAGAAAGGCAAATCAGCCAGGAATTAGGCATGTCCCCAAGGAAAAAGCTGTGGAGGCAGGCATGTTGTGGTACTTTTGCGCTCTTCTTGGGTAGTCCTTCGCAGCTGCTGTGTTCTTGGAACTCAGGGCTTTCTGGTTAATAGAACCCTTACCCCAGGCGTAACTCAAACCTTAACCCTAGGAAGGAAAATCAGCCTATGGTTCGGGATGGTCTCATGAGAATAGCAGCAGAGGCAGCCAAGTTGTGTCACTTTTGCGGCCCGCTTGGGATGCCTTGAACAGCTGCAGTGTGCCTGGAGCCCAGGGCTTCCTGGTTTTAAAAGTCCTAGGCCTAAGCCTAACAGTAACCCTAGGAAGGTAAATCAGCCGCGTATTAGGGTTCTTCCTAAGGGAAAAGCCGTGAAAGCAGCCATGTTGTGGCACTTTTGCACTCCCTTTGGGATGCTTTTGGCCGATGAAGTAAGCCTGGAACTCAGGGCTTCCTAGTTAAAAAAATCCTAGCCCTAGGCCGAACCCCAACCCTAAGACGAGAAAGGCAAATCAGCCAGGAATTAGGCATGTCCCCAAGGAAAAAGCTGTGGAGGCAGGCATGTTGTGGTACTTTTGCGCTCTTCTTGGGTAGTCCTTCGCAGCTGCTGTGTTCTTGGAACTCAGGGCTTTCTGGTTAATAGAACCCTTACCCCAGGCGTAACTCAAACCTTAACCCTAGGAAGGAAAATCAGCCTATGGTTCGGGATGGTCTCATGAGAATAGCAGCAGAGGCAGCCAAGTTGTGTCACTTTTGCGCTCCCCTTGGGATGCCTTTCGCAGCTGCAGTGTGCCTGGAGCCCAGGGCTTCCTGGTTTTAAAAGTCCTAGGCCTAAGCCTAACAGTAACCCTAGGAAGGTAAATCAGCCGCGTATTAGGGTTCTTCCTAAGGGAAAAGCCGTGAAAGCAGCCATGTTGTGGCAGTTTTGCACTCCCTTTGGGATGCCTTTGGCAGATGCAGTAAGCCTGGAACTCAGGGCTTCCTAGTTAAAAAAATCCTAGCCCTAGGCCGAACCCCAAGCCTAAGACGAGAAAGGCAAATCAGCCAGGAATTAGGCATGTCCCCAAGGAAAAAGCTGTGGAGGCAGGCATGTTGTGGTACTTTTGCGCTCTTCTTGGCTAGTCCTTCGCAGCTGCTGTGTTCTTGGAACTCAGGGCTTTCTGGTTAATAGAACCCTTACCCTAGGCGTAACTCAAACCTTCACCCTAGGAAGGAAAATCAGCCTATGATTTGGGATGGTCTCATGGAAATATCAGTGGTGGCAGCCAAGTTGTGTCACTTTTGCGCTCCCCTTGGGATGCCTTTAACAGCTGCAGTGTGCCTGGAGGCAAGGGCTTCCTGGTTTTAAAAGTCCTAGGCCTAAGCCTAACAGTAACCCTAGGAAGGTAAATCAGCCGCGTATTAGGGTTCTTCCTAAGGGAAAAGCCGTGAAAGCAGCCATGTTGTGGCACTTTTGCACTCCCTTTGGTATGCTTTTGGCCGATGAACTAAGCCTGGAACTCAGGGCTTCCTAGTTAAAAATATCCTAGCCCTAGGCCGAACCCCAACCCTAAGACGAGAAAGGCAAATCAGCCAGGAATTAGGCATGTCCCCAAGGAAAAAGCTGTGGAGGCAGGCATGTTGTGGTACTTTTGCGCTCTTCTTGGCTAGTCCTTCGCAGCTGCTGTGTTCTTGGAACTCAGGGCTTTCTGGTTAATAGACCTCTTTCCCTAGGTGAAACTCAAACATTAACCCTAGGAAGGAAAATCAGCCTGTGGTTCGGGATGGTCTCATGAGAATAGAAGCAGAGGCAGCCAAGTTGTGTCACTTCTGCGGCCCTCTTGGGATGCCTTTAACAGCTGCAGTGTGCCTGGAGCCCAGGGCTTCCTGGTTTTAAAAGTCCTAGGCCTAAGCCTAACAGTAACCCTAGGAAGGTAAATCAGCCAGGTATTAGGGTTCTTCCTAAGGGAAAAGCTGTGAAAGCAGCCATGTTGTGGCACTTTTGCACTCTCTTTGGGATGCCTTTGGCAGATGCAGTAAGCCTGGAACTCAGGGCTTCCTGGTTAAAAAACTCCAAGCCCTAGGCTGAACCCTAACCCTAACCCTAGGCAGATAAATCAGCCTAGGTATAGGGATGGTGCCAAGGAAAAAGCTGTGAAAGCTGCCATGTTGTTGCACTTTTGTACTCCCCTTGGGATGCCTTGAACAGCTGCAGTGTGCCTGGATCTAAGGGCTTCCTAGTTTTAAAAATCCTAGCCCTAGGCCTAAGCCTTACAGTAACCCTGGGAAGGGAAATCAGCCTGGTGTTAAGCCTCTTGCCAAGGAAAAAGCTGTGAAAGCTGCCATGTTGTTGCACTTTTGTACTCCCCTTGGGATGCCTTTCGCAGCTGCAGTGTGCCTGGAGCCCAGGGCTTCCTGGTTTTAAAAGTCCTAGGCCTAAGCCTAACAGTAACCCTAGGAAGGTAAATAAGCCGCGTATTAGGGTTCTTCCTAAGGGAAAAGCCGTGAAAGCAGCCATGTTGTGGCACTTCTGCACTCCCTTTGGGATGCTTTTTGCAGATGAAGTAAGCCTGGAACTCAGGGCTTCCTAGTTAAAAAAATCCTAGCCCTAGGCCGAACCCCAACCCTAAGACGGGAAAGGCAAATCAGCCAGGAATTAGGCATGTCCCCAAGGAAAAAGCTGTGGAGGCAGGCATGTTGTGGTACTTTTGCGCTCTTCTTGGGTAGTCCTTCGCAGCTGCTGTGTTCTTGGAACTCAGGGCTTTCTGGTTAATAGAACCCTTACCCTAGGCGTAACTCAAACCTTAACCCTAGGAAGGAAAATCAGCCTATGGTTCGGGATGGTCTCATGGAAATATCAGTGGTGGCAGCCAAGTTGTGTCACTTTTGCGCTCCCCTTGGGATGCCTTTCGCAGCTGCAGAGTGCCTGGAGCCCAGGGCGTCCTGGTTTTAAAAGTCCTAGGCCTAAGCCTAACAGTAACCCTAGGAAGGTAAATCAGCCGCGTATTAGGGTTCTTCCTAAGGGAAAAGCTGTGAAAGCAGCCATGTTGTGGCACTTCTGCACTCCCTTTGGGATGCCTTTGGCAGATGCAGTAAGCCTGGAACTCAGGGCTTCCTGGTTAAAAAACTCCAAGCCCTAGGCTGAAGCCTAACCCTAACCCTAGGCAGATAAATCAGCCTAGGTATAGGGATGGTGCCAAGGAAAAAGCTGTGAAAGCTGCCATGTTGTTGCACTTTTGTACTCCCCTTGGGATGCCTTTCGCAGCTGCAGTGTGCCTGGAACTAAGGGCTTCCTAGTTTTAAAAATCCTAGCCCAAGGCCTAAGCCTAACAGTAACCCTGGGAAGGGAAATCAGCCTGGTGTGAGGCTTCTTGCCAAGGAAAAAGCCGTGAAAGCAGCCATGTTGTGGCACTTCTGCACTCCCTTTGGGATGCCTTTGGCAGATGCAGTAAGCCTGGAACTCAGGGCTTCCTAGTTAAAAAAATCCTAGCCCTAGGCCGAACCCCAAGCCTAAGACGAGAAAGGCAAATCAGCCAGGAATTAGGCATGTCCCCAAGGAAAAAGCTGTGGAGGCAGGCACGTTGTGGTACTTTTGCGCTCTTCTTGGGTAGTCCTTCGCAGCTGCTGTGTTCTTGGAACTCAGGGCTTTCTGCTTAATAGACCTCTTACGTTAGGCTAAACTCAAACCTTAACCCTAGGAAGGAAAATCAGCCTATGGTTCGGGATGGTCTCATGAGAATAGCAGCAGAGGCAGCCAAGTTGTGTCACTTCTGCGGCCCTCTTGGGATGCCTTTCGCATCTGCATGTGCCTGGAGCCCAGGGCTTCCTGGTTTTAAAAGTCCTAGGCCTAAGCCTAACAGTAACCCTAGGAAGGTAAATCAGCCGCGTATTAGGGTTCTTCCTAAGGGAAAAGCCGTGAAAGCAGCCATGTTGTGGCACTTCTGCACTCCCTTTGGGATGCCTTTGGCAGATGCAGTAAGCCTGGAACTCAGGGCTTCCTAGTTAAAAATATCCTAGCCCTAGGCCGAACCCCAACCCTAAGACGAGAAAGGCAAATCAGCCAGGAATTAGGCATGTCCCCAAGGAAAAAGCTGTGGAGGCAGGCACGTTGTGGTACTTTTGCGCTCTTCTTGGGTAGTCCTTCGCAGCTGCTGTGTTCTTGGAACTCAGGGCTTTCTGGTTAATAGAACCCTTACCCTAGGCGTAACTCAAACCTTAACCCTAGGAAGGAAAATCAGCCTATGGTTCGGGATGGTCTCATGAGAATAGAAGCAGAGGCAGCCAAGTTGTGTCACTTTTGCGCTCCCCTTGGGATGCCTTTCGCAGCTGCAGTGTGCCTGGAGCCCAGGGCTTCCTGGTTTTAAAAGTCCTAGGCCTAAGCCTAACAGTAACCCTAGGAAGGTAAATCAGCCGCGTATTAGGGTTCTTCCTAAGGGAAAAGCCATGAAAGCAGCCATGTTGTGGCACTTCTGCACTCCCTTTGGGATGCCTTTGGCAGATGCAGTAAGCCTGGAACTCAGGGCTTCCTGGTTAAAAAACTCCAAGCCCTAGGCTGAAGCCTAACCCTAACCCTAGGCAGATAAATCAGCCTAGGTATAGGGATGGTGCCAAGGAAAAAGCTGTGAAAGCTGCCATGTTGTTGCACTTTTGTACTCCCCTTGGGATGCCTTGAACAGCTGCAGTGTGCCTGGATCTAAGGGCTTTCTAGTTTTAAAAATCCTAGCCCAAGGCCTAAGCCTTACAGTAACCCTGGGAAGGGAAATCAGCCTGGTGTTAAGCTTCTTGCCAAGGAAAAAGCCGTGAAAGCAACCATGTTGTGGCACTTTTGCACTCCCTTTTGGATGCCTTTCACAGCTCCAGTGTGCCTGGAACTCAGGGCTTCCTGATTTTAAAAATCCTAGCCCTAGGCCGAACCCCAACCCTAAGACGAGAAAGGCAAATCAGCCAGGAATTAGGCATGTCCCCAAGGAAAAAGCTGTGGAGGCAGGCATGTTGTGGTACTTTTGCGCTCTTCTTGGGTAGTCCTTCGCAGCTGCTGTGTTCTTGGAACTCAGGGCTTTCTGGTTAATAGAACCCTTACCCCAGGCGTAACTCAAACCTTAACCCTAGGAAGGAAAATCAGCCTATGGTTCGGGATGGTCTCATGAGAATAGCAGCAGAGGCAGCCAAGTTGTGTCACTTTTGCGGCCCCCTTGGGATGCCTTGAACAGCTGCAGTGTGCCTGGAGCCCAGGGCTTCCTGGTTTTAAAAGTCCTAGGCCTAAGCCTAACAGTAACCCTAGGAAGGTAAATCAGCGGCGTATTAGGGTTCTTCCTAAGGGAAAAGCCGTGAAAGCAGCCATGTTGTGGCACTTTTGCACTCCCTTTGGGATGCTTTTGGCCGATGAAGTAAGCCTGGAACTCAGGGCTTCCTAGTTAAAAATATCCTAGCCCTAGGCCGAACCCCAACCCTAAGACGAGAAAGGCAAATCAGCCAGGAATTAGGCATGTCCCCAAGGAAAAAGCTGTGGAGGCAGGCATGTTGTGGTACTTTTGCGCTCTTCTTGGCTAGTCCTTCGCAGCTGCTGTGTTCTTGGAACTCAGGGCTTTCTGGTTAATAGAACCCTTACCCCAGGCGTAACTCAAACCTTAACCCTAGGAAGGAAAATCAGCCTATGGTTCGGGATGGTCTCATGAGAATAGCAGCAGAGGCAGCCAAGTTGTGTCACTTTTGCGCTCCCCTTGGGATGCCTTTCGCAGCTGCAGAGTGCCTGGAGCCCAGGGCTTCCTGGTTTTAAAAG
Organism: Ammospiza maritima maritima; assembly: GCA_036010785.1. Taxonomy (NCBI): domain Eukaryota; kingdom Metazoa; phylum Chordata; class Aves; order Passeriformes; family Passerellidae; genus Ammospiza; species Ammospiza maritima. Next base: position 418,588 of record JAYKTQ010000152.1, read on the forward strand.
TCCTAGGCCTAAGCCTAACAGTAACCCTAGGAAGGTAAATCAGCCGCGTATTAGGGTTCTTCCTAAGGGAAAAGCCGTGAAAGCAGCCATGTTGTGGCACTTTTGCACTCCCTTTGGGATGCCTTTGGCAGATGCAGTAAGCCTGGAACTCAGGGCTTCCTAGTTAAAAAAATCCTAGCCCTAGGCCGAACCCCAAGCCTAAGACGAGAAAGGCAAATCAGCCAGGAATTAGGCATGTCCCCAAGGAAAAAGCTGTGGAGGCAGGCATGTTGTGGTACTTTTGCGCTCTTCTTGGGTAGTCCTTCGCAGCTGCTGTGTTCTTGGAACTCAGGGCTTTCTGGTTAATAGAACCCTTACCCTAGGCGTAACTCAAACCTTCACCCTAGGAAGGAAAATCAGCCTATGATTTGGGATGGTCTCATGGAAATATCAGTGGGGGCAGCCAAGTTGCGTCACTTTTGCGCTCCCCTTGGGATGCCTTTCGCAGCTGCAGAGTGCCTGGAGCCCAGGGCTTCCTGGTTTTAAAAGTCCTAGGCCTAAGCCTAACAGTAACCCTAGGAAGGTAATTCAGCCGCGTATTAGGGTTCTTCCTAAGGGAAAAGCCGTGAAAGCAGCCATGTTGTGGCACTTTTGCACTCCCTTTGGGATGCATTTGGCAGATGCAGTAAGCCTGGAACTCAGGGCTTCCTGGTTAAAAAACTCCAAGCCCTAGGCTGAACCCTAACCCTAATCCTAGGCAGATAAATCAGCCTATGTATAGGGATGGTGCCAAGGAAAAAGCTGTGAAAGCTGCCATGTTGTGGTACTTTAGTACTCCCCTTGGGATGCCTTGAACAGCTGCAGTGTGCCTGGATCTAAGGGCTTCCTAGTTTTAAAAGTCCTAGGCCTAAGCCTAACAGTAACCCTAGGAAGGTAAATCAGCCGCGTATTAGGGTTCTTCCTAAGGGAAAAGCCGTGAAAGCAGCCATGTTGTGGCACTTCTGCACTCCCTTTGGGATGCCTTTGGCAGATGAAGTAAGCCTGGAACTCAGGGCTTCCTAGTTAAAAAATATCCTAGCCCTAGGCCGAACCCCAACCCTAAGACGAGAAAGGCAAATCAGCCAGGAATTAGGCATGTCCCCAAGGAAAAAGCTGTGGAGGCAGATACGTTGTGGTACTTTTGCGCTCTTCTTGGGTAGTCCTTCGCAGCTGCTGTGTTCTTGGAACTCAGGGCTTTCTGGTTAATAGAACTCTTACCCTAGGCGTAACTCAAACCTTAACCCTAGGAAGGAAAATCAGCCTATGGTTCGGGATGGTCTCATGAGAATAGAAGCAGAGGCAGCCAAGTTGTGTCACTTCTGCGGCCCTCTTGGGATGCCTTGAACAGCTGCATGTGCCTGGAGCCCAGGGCTTCCTGGTTTTAAAAGTCCTAGGCCTAAGCCTAAGAGTTAGCCTAGGAAGGTAAATCAGCCGCGTATTAGGGTTCTTCCTAAGGGAAAAGCCGTGAAAGCAGCCATGTTGTGGCACTTCTGCACTCCCTTTGGGATGCCTTTGGCAGATGCAGTAAGCCTGGAACTCAGGGCTTCCTAGTTAAAAATATCCTAGCCCTAGGCCGAACCCCAACCCTAAGACGAGAAAGGCAAATCAGCCAGGAATTAGGCATGTCCCCAAGGAAAAAGCTGTGGAGGCAGGCATGTTGTGGTACTTTTGCGCTCTTCTTGGCTAGTCCTTCGCAGCTGCTGTGTTCTTGGAACTCAGGGCTTTCTGGTTAATAGAACCCTTACCCGAGGCGTAACTCAAACCTTAACCCTAGGAAGGAAAATCAGCCTATGGTTCGGGATGGTCTCATGAGAATAGCAGCAGAGGCAGCCAAGTTGTGTCACTTCTGCGGCTCTCTTGGGATGCCTTTCGCATCTGCATGTGCCTGGAGCCCAGGGCTTCCTGGTTTTAAAAGTCCTAGGCCTAAGCCTAACAGTAACCCCAGGAAGGTAAATCAGCCGCGTATTAGGGTTCTTCCTAAGGGAAAAGCCGTGAAAGCAGCCATGTTGTGGCACTTCTGCACTCCCTTTGGGATGCCTTTGGCAGATGCAGTAAGCCTGGAACTCAGGGCTTCCTGGTTAAAAAACTCCAAGCCCTAGGCTGAAGCCTAACCCTAACCCTAGGCTGATAAATCAGCCTAGGTATAGGGATGGTGCCAAGGAAAAAGCTGTGAAAGCTGCCATGTTGTTGCACTTTTGTACTCCCCTTGGGATGCCTTTCGCAGCTGCAGTGTGCCTGGAACTAAGGGCTTCCTAGTTTTAAAAATCCTAGCCCAAGGCCTAAGCCTAACAGTAACCCTGGGAAGGGAAATCAGCCTGGTGTGAGGCTTCTTGCCAAGGAAAAAGCCGTGAAAGCAGCCATGTTGTGGCACTTCTGCACTCCCTTTGGGATGCCTTTGGCAGATGAAGTAAGCCTGGAACTCAGGGCTTCCTGATTTTAAAAATCCTAGCCCTAGGCCGAACCCCAACCCTAAGACGAGAAAGGCAAATCAGCCAGGAATTAGGCATGTCCCCAAGGAAAAAGCTGTGGAGGCAGGCATGTTGTGGTACTTTTGCGCTCTTCTTGGGTAGTCCTTCGCAGCTGCTGTGTTCTTGGAACTCAGGGCTTTCTGGTTAATAGAACCCTTACCCTAGGCGTAACTCAAACCTTCACCCTAGGAAGGAAAATCAGCCTATGATTTGGGATGGTCTCATGGAAATATCAGTGGTGGCAGCCAAGTTGTGTCACTTTTGCGCTCCCCTTGGGATGCCTTTAACAGCTGCAGTGTGCCTGGAGGCAAGGGCTTCCTGCTTTTAAAAGTCCTAGGCCTAAGCCTAACAGTAACCCTAGGAAGGTAAATCAGCCGCGTATTAGGGTTCTTCCTAAGGGAAAAGCCGTGAAAGCAGCCATGTTGTGGCACTTTTGCACTCCCTTTGGTATGCTTTTGGCCGATGAACTAAGCCTGGAACTCAGGGCTTCCTAGTTAAAAATATCCTAGCCCTAGGCCGAACCCCAACCCTAAGACGAGAAAGGCAAATCAGCCAGGAATTAGGCATGTCCCCAAGGAAAAAGCTGTGGAGGCAGGCATGTTGTGGTACTTTTGCGCTCTTCTTGGCTAGTCCTTCGCAGCTGCTGTGTTCTTGGAACTCAGGGCTTTCTGGTTAATAGACCTCTTTCCCTAGGTGAAACTCAAACATTAACCCTAGGAAGGAAAATCAGCCTGTGGTTCGGGATGGTCTCGTGAGAATAGAAGCAGAGGCAGCCAAGTTGTGTCACTTCTGCGGCCCTCTTGGGATGCCTTTAACAGCTGCAGTGTGCCTGGAGCCCAGGGCTTCCTGGTTTTAAAAGTCCTAGGCCTAAGCCTAACAGTAACCCTAGGAAGGTAAATCAGCCAGGTATTAGGGTTCTTCCTAAGGGAAAAGCTGTGAAAGCAGCCATGTTGTGGCACTTTTGCACTCTCTTTGGGATGCCTTTGGCAGATGCAGTAAGCCTGGAACTCAGGGCTTCCTGGTTAAAAAACTCCAAGCCCTAGGCTGAACCCTAACCCTAACCCTAGGCAGATAAATCAGCCTAGGTATAGGGATGGTGCCAAGGAAAAAGCTGTGAAAGCTGCCATGTTGTTGCACTTTTGTACTCCCCTTGGGATGCCTTGAACAGCTGCAGTGTGCCTGGATCTAAGGGCTTCCTAGTTTTAAAAATCCTAGCCCTAGGCCTAAGCCTTACAGTAACCCTGGGAAGGGAAATCAGCCTGGTGTTAAGCCTCTTGCCAAGGAAAAAGCCGTGAAAGCAACCATGTTGCGGCACTTCTGCACTCCCTTTTGGATGCCTTTCGCAGCTGCAGTGTGCCTGGAGCCCAGGGCTTCCTGGTTTTAAAAGTCCTAGGCCTAAGCCTAACAGTAACCCTAGGAAGGTAAATAAGCCGCGTATTAGGGTTCTTCCTAAGGGAAAAGCCGTGAAAGCAGCCATGTTGTGGCACTTCTGCACTCCCTTTGGGATGCTTTTTGCAGATGAAGTAAGCCTGGAACTCAGGGCTTCCTAGTTAAAAAAATCCTAGCCCTAGGCCGAACCCCAACCCTAAGACGAGAAAGGCAAATCAGCCAGGAATTAGGCATGTCCCCAAGGAAAAAGCTGTGGAGGCAGGCATGTTGTGGTACTTTTGCGCTCTTCTTGGGTAGTCCTTCGCAGCTGCTGTGTTCTTGGAACTCAGGGCTTTCTGGTTAATAGAACCCTTACCCTAGGCGTAACTCAAACCTTAACCCTAGGAAGGAAAATCAGCCTATGGTTCGGGATGGTCTCATGGAAATATCAGTGGTGGCAGCCAAGTTGTGTCACTTTTGCGCTCCCCTTGGGATGCCTTTCGCAGCTGCAGAGTGCCTGGAGCCCAGGGCGTCCTGGTTTTAAAAGTCCTAGGCCTAAGCCTAACAGTAACCCTAGGAAGGTAAATCAGCCGCGTATTAGGGTTCTTCCTAAGGGAAAAGCTGTGAAAGCAGCCATGTTGTGGCACTTCTGCACTCCCTTTGGGATGCCTTTGGCAGATGCAGTAAGCCTGGAACTCAGGGCTTCCTGGTTAAAAAACTCCAAGCCCTAGGCTGAAGCCTAACCCTAACCCTAGGCAGATAAATCAGCCTAGGTATAGGGATGGTGCCAAGGAAAAAGCTGTGAAAGCTGCCATGTTGTTGCACTTTTGTACTCCCCTTGGGATGCCTTTCGCAGCTGCAGTGTGCCTGGAACTAAGGGCTTCCTAGTTTTAAAAATCCTAGCCCAAGGCCTAAGCCTAACAGTAACCCTGGGAAGGGAAATCAGCCTGGTGTGAGGCTTCTTGCCAAGGAAAAAGCCGTGAAAGCAGCCATGTTGTGGCACTTCTGCACTCCCTTTGGGATGCCTTTGGCAGATGCAGTAAGCCTGGAACTCAGGGCTTCCTAGTTAAAAAAATCCTAGCCCTAGGCCGAACCCCAAGCCTAAGACGAGAAAGGCAAATCAGCCAGGAATTAGGCATGTCCCCAAGGAAAAAGCTGTGGAGGCAGGCACGTTGTGGTACTTTTGCGCTCTTCTTGGGTAGTCCTTCGCAGCTGCTGTGTTCTTGGAACTCAGGGCTTTCTGCTTAATAGACCTCTTACGTTAGGCTAATCTCAAACATTAACCCTAGGAAGGAAAATCAGCTTATGGTTCAGGATGGTCTCATGAGAATAGAAGCAGAGGCAGCCAAGTTGTGTCACTTCTGCGGCCCTCTTGGGATGCCTTTAACAGCTGCAGTGTGCCTGGAGCCCAGGGCTTCCTGGTTTTAAAAGTCCTAGGCCTAAGCCTAACAGTAACCCTAGGAAGGTAAATCAGCCAGGTATTAGGGTTCTTCCTAAGGGAAAAGCTGTGAAAGCAGCCATGTTGTGGCACTTTTGCACTCCCTTTGGGATGCCTTTGGCAGATGCAGTAAGCCTGGAACTCAGGGCTTCCTGGTTAAAAAACTCCAAGCCCTAGGCTGAAGCCTAACCCTAACCCTAGGCAGATAAATCAGCCTAGGTATAGGGATGGTGCCAAGGAAAAAGCTGTGAAAGCTGCCATGTTGTTGCACTTTTGTACTCCCCTTGGGATGCCTTGAACAGCTGCAGTGTGCCTGGATCTAAGGGCTTCCTAGTTTTAAAAATCCTAGCCCAAGGCCTAAGCCTTACAGTTACCCTGGGAAGGGAAATCAGCCTGGTGTTAAGCTTCTTGCCAAGGAAAAAGCCGTGAAAGCAACCATGTTGTGGCACTTTTGCACTCCCTTTTGGATGCCTTTCACAGCTCCAGTGTGCCTGGAACTCAGGGCTTCCTGATTTTAAAAATCCTAGCCCTAGGCCGAACCCCAACCCTAAGACGAGAAAGGCAAATCAGCCAGGAATTAGGCATGTCCCCAAGGAAAAAGCTGTGGAGGCAGGCACGTTGTGGTACTTTTGCGCTCTTCTTGGGTAGTCCTTCGCAGCTGCTGTGTTCTTGGAACTCAGGGCTTTCTGGTTAATAGAACCCTTACCCGAGGCGTAACTCAAACCTTAATCCTAGGAAGGAAAATCAGCCTATGGTTCGGGATGGTCTCATGAGAATAGCAGCAGAGGCAGCCAAGTTGTGTCACTTCTGCGGCCCTCTTGGGAAGCCTTTCGCATCTGCATGTGCCTGGAGCCCAGGGCTTCCTGGTTTTAAAAGTCCTAGGCCTAAGCCTAACAGTAACCCTAGGAAGGTAAATCAGCCGCGTATTAGGGTTCTTCCTAAGGGAAAAGCCGTGAAAGCAGCCATGTTGTGGCACTTCTGCACTCCCTTTGGGATGCCTTTGGCAGATGCAGTAAGCCTGGAACTCAGGGCTTCCTAGTTAAAAATATCCTAGCCCTAGGCCGAACCCCAACCCTAAGACGAGAAAGGCAAATCAGCCAGGAATTAGGCATGTCCCCAAGGAAAAAGCTGTGGAGGCAGGCACGTTGTGGTACTTTTGCGCTCTTCTTGGGTAGTCCTTCGCAGCTGCTGTGTTCTTGGAACTCAGGGCTTTCTGGTTAATAGAACCCTTACCCTAGGCGTAACTCAAACCTTCACCCTAGGAAGGAAAATCAGCCTATGGTTCGGGATGGTCTCATGGAAATATCAGTGGTGGCAGCCAAGTTGTGTCACTTTTGCGCTCCCCTTGGGATGCCTTTCGCAGCTGCAGAGTGCCTGGAGCCCAGGGCGTCCTGGTTTTAAAAGTCCTAGGCCTAAGCCTAACAGTAACCCTAGGAAGGTAAATCAGCCGCGTATTAGGGTTCTTCCTAAGGGAAAAGCTGTGAAAGCAGCCATGTTGTGGCACTTCTGCACTCCCTTTGGGATGCCTTTGGCAGATGCAGTAAGCCTGGAACTCAGGGCTTCCTGGTTAAAAAACTCCAAGCCCTAGGCTGAAGCCTAACCCTAACCCTAGGCAGATAAATCAGCCTAGGTATAGGGATGGTGCCAAGGAAAAAGCTGTGAAAGCTGCCATGTTGTTGCACTTTTGTACTCCCCTTGGGATGCCTTTCGCAGCTGCAGTGTGCCTGGAACTAAGGGCTTCCTAGTTTTAAAAATCCTAGCCCAGGGCCAAAGCCTAACAGTAACCCTGGGAAGGGAAATCAGCCTGGTGTGAGGCTTCTTGCCAAGGAAAAAGCCGTGAAAGCAGCCATGTTGTGGCACTTCTGCACTCCCTTTGGGATGCCTTTGGCAGATGCAGTAAGCCTGGAACTCAGGGCTTCCTAGTTAAAAAAATCCTAGCCCTAGGCCGAACCCCAACCCTAAGACGAGAAAGGCAAATCAGCCAGGAATTAGGCATGTCCCCAAGGAAAAAGCTGTGGAGGCAGGCACGTTGTGGTACTTTTGCGCTCTTCTTGGGTAGTCCTTCGCAGCTGCTGTGTTCTTGGAACTCAGGGCTTTCTGGTTAATAGAACCCTTACCCGAGGCGTAACTCAAACCTTAGCCCTAGGAAGGAAAATCAGCCTATGGTTCGGGATGGTCTCATGAGAATAGCAGCAGAGGCAGCCAAGTTGTGTCACTTCTGCGGCCCTCTTGGGATGCCTTTCGCATCTGCATGTGCCTGGAGCCCAGGGCTTCCTGGTTTTAAAAGTCCTAGGCCTAAGCCTAACAGTAACCCTAGGAAGGTAAATCAGCCGCGTATTAGGGTTCTTCCTAAGGGAAAAGCCGTGAAAGCAGCCATGTTGTGGCACTTCTGCACTCCCTTTGGGATGCCTTTGGCAGATGCAGTAAGCCTGGAACTCAGGGCTTCCTGGTTAAAAAACTCCAAGCCCTAGGCTGAAGCCTAACCCTAACCCTCGGCAGATAAATCAGCCTATGTATAGGGATGGTGCCAAGGAAAAAGCTGTGAAAGCTGCCATGTTGTTGCACTTTTGTACTCCCCTTGGGATGCCTTGAACAGCTGCAGTGTGCCTGGATCTAAGGGCTTCCTAGTTTTAGAAATCCTAGCCCTAGGCCTTAGCCTTACAGTAACCCTGGGAAGGGAAATCAGCCTGGTGTTAGGCTTCTTGCCAAGGAAAAAGCCGTGAAAGCAGCCATGTTGTGGCACTTTTGCACTCCCTTTGGGATGCCTTTCACAGCTCCAGTGTGCCTGGAACTCAGGGCTTCCTGATTTTAAAAGTCCTAGCCCTAGGCCGAACCCCAACCCTAAGACGAGAAAGGCAAATCAGCCAGGAATTAGGCATGTCCCCAAGGAAAAAGCTGTGGAGGCAGGCATGTTGTGGTACTTTTGCGCTCTTCTTGGCTAGTCCTTCGCAGCTGCTGTGTTCTTGGAACTCAGGGCTTTCTGGTTAATAGAACCCTTACCCTAGGCGTAACTCAAACCTTAACCCTAGGAAGGAAAATCAGCCTATGGTTCGGGAGGGTCTCATGGAAATATCAGTGGTGGCAGCCAAGTTGCGGCACTTTTGTGCTCCCCTTGGGATGCCTTTCGCAGCTGCAGAGTGCCTGGAGCCCAGGGCTTCCTGGTTTTAAAAGTCCTAGGCCTAAGCCTAACAGTAACCCTAGGAAGGTAAATCAGCCGCGTATTAGGGTTCTTCCTAAGGGAAAAGCCATGAAAGCAGCCATGTTGTGGCACTTCTGCACGCCCTTTGGGATGCATTTGGCAGATGCAGTAAGCCTGGAACTCAGGGCTTCCTGGTTAAAAAACTCCAAGCCCTAGGCTGAACCCTAACCCTAACCCTAGGCAGATAAATCAGCCTATGTATAGGGATGGTGCCAAGGAAAAAGCTGTGAAAGCTGCCATGTTGTGGTACTTTAGTACTCCCCTTGGGATGCCTTGAACAGCTGCAGTGTGCCTGGATCTAAGGGCTTCCTAGTTTTAAAAGTCCTAGGCCTTAGCCTTACAGTAACCCTAGGAAGGTAAATCAGCCGGGTATTAGGGTTCTTCCTAAGGGAAAAGCCATGAAAGCAGCCATGTTGTGGCACTTCTGCACTCCCTTTGGGATGCCTTTGGCAGATGAACTAAGCCTGGAACTCAGGGCTTCCTAGTTAAAAAATATCCTAGCCCTAGGCCGAACCCCAACCCTAAGACGAGAAAGGCAAATCAGCCAGGAATTAGGCATGTCCCCAAGGAAAAAGCTGTGGAGGCAGGCATGTTTTGGTACTTTTGCGCTCTTCTTGGCTAGTCCTTCGCAGCTGCTGTGTTCTTGGAACTCAGGGCTTTCTGGTTAATAGACCTCTTTCCCTAGGTGAAACTCAAACATTAACCCTAGGAAGGAAAATCAGCCTGTGGTTCGGGATGGTCTCATGAGAATAGAAGCAGAGGCAGCCAAGTTGTGTCACTTCTGCGGCCCTCTTGGGATGCCTTTAACAGCTGCAGTGTGCCTGGAGCCCAGGGCTTCCTGGTTTTAAAAGTCCTAGGCCTAAGCCTAACAGTAACCCTAGGAAGGTAAATCAGGCAGGTATTAGGGTTCTTCCTAAGGGAAAAGCTGTGAAAGCAGCCATGTTGTGGCACTTTTGCACTCCCTTTGGGATGCCTTTGACAGATGCAGTAAGCCTGGAACTCAGGGCTTCCTGGTTAAAAAACTCCAAGCCCTAGGCTGAACCCTAACCCTAACCCTAGGCAGATAAATCAGCCTAGGTATAGGGATGGTGCCAAGGAAAAAGCTGTGAAAGCTGCCATGTTGTTGCACTTTTGTACTCCCCTTGGGATGCCTTGAACAGCTGCAGTGTGCCTGGATCTAAGGGCTTTCTAATTTTAAAAATCCTAGCCCAAGGCCTAAGTCTTACAGTAACCCTGGGAAGGGAAATCAGCCTGGTGTTAAGCTTCTTGCCAAGGAAAAAGCCGTGAAAGCAACCATGTTGTGGCACTTTTGCACTCCCTTTTGGATGCCTTTCACAGCTCCAGTGTGCCTGGAACTCAGGGCTTCCTGATTTTAAAAATCCTAGCCCTAGGCCGAACCCCAACCCTAAGACGAGAAAGGCAAATCAGCCAGGAATTAGGCATGTCCCCAAGGAAAAAGCTGTGGAGGCAGGCATGTTGTGGTACTTTTGCGCTCTTCTTGGCTAGTCCTTCGCAGCTGCTGTGTTCTTGGAACTCAGGGCTTTCTGGTTAATAGAACACTTACCCCAGGCGTAACTCAAACCTTAACCCTAGGAAGGAAAATCAGCCTATGGTTCGGGATGGTCTCATGAGAATAGCAGCAGAGGCAGCCAAGTTGTGTCACTTTTGCGCTCCCCTTGGGATGCCTTTCGCAGCTGCAGTGTGCCTGGAGCCCAGGGCTTCCTGGTTTTAAAAGTCCTAGGCCTAAGCCTAACAGTAACCCTAGGAAGGTAAATCAGCCGCGTATTAGGGTTCTTCCTAAGGGAAAAGCCGTGAAAGCAGCCATGTTGTGGCACTTCTGCACTCCCTTTGGGATGCCTTTGGCAGATGCAGAAAGCCTGGAACTCAGGGCTTCCTAGTTAAAAAATATCCTAGCCCTAGGCCGAACCCCAAGCCTAAGACGAGAAAGGCAAATCAGCCAGGAATTAGGCATGTCCCCAAGGAAAAAGCTGTGGAGGCAGGCATGTTGTGGTACTTTTGCGCTCTTCTTGGCTAGTCCTTCGCAGCTGCTGTGTTCTTGGAACTCAGGGCTTTCTGGTTAATAGAACCCTTACCCTAGGCGTAACTCAAACCTTCACCCTAGGAAGGAAAATCAGCCTATGATTTGGGATGGTCTCATGGAAATATCAGTGGTGGCAGCCAAGTTGTGTCACTTTTGCGCTCCCCTTGGGATGCCTTTAACAGCTGCAGTGTGCCTGGAGCCCAGGGCTTCCTGGTTTTAAAAGTCCTAGGCCTAAGCCTAACAGTAACACTAGGAAGGTAAATCAGCCGCGTATTAGGGTTCTTCCTAAGGGAAAAGCCGTGAAAGCAGCCATGTTGTGGCACTTCTGCACTCCCTTTGGGATGCCTTTGGCAGATGCAGTAAGCCTGGAACTCAGGGCTTCCTAGTTAAAAATATCCTAGCCGTAGGCCGAACCCCAACCCTAAGACGAGAAAGGCAAATCAGCCAGGAATTAGGCATGTCCCCAAGGAAAAAGCTGTGGAGGCAGGCACGTTGTGGTACTTTTGCGCTCTTCTTGGGTAGTCCTTCGCAGCTGCTGTGTTCTTGGAACTCAGGGCTTTCTGGTTAATAGAACCCTTACCCCAGGCGTAACTCAAACCTTAACCCTAGGAAGGAAAATAAGCCTATGGTTCGGGATGGTCTCATGAGAATAGCAGCAGAGGCAGGCAAGTTGTGTCACTTTTGCGCTCCCCTTGGGATGCCTTTCGCAGCTGCAGTGTGCCTGGAGCCCAGGGCTTCCTGGTTTTAAAAGTCCTAGGCCTAAGCCTAACAGTAACCCTAGGAAGGTAAATCAGCCAGGTATTAGGGTTCTTCCTAAGGGAAAAGCTGTGAAAGCAGCCATGTTGTGGCACTTTTGCACTCCCTTTGGGATGCCTTTGGCAGATGCAGTAAGCCTGGAACTCAGGGCTTCCTGGTTAAAAAACTCCAAGCCCTAGGCTGAAGCCTAACCTTAACCCTAGGCAGATAAATCAGCCTAGGTATAGGGATGGTGCCAAGGAAAAAGCTGTGAAAGCTGCCATGTTGTTGCACTTTTGTACTCCCCTTGGGATGCCTTGAACAGCTGCAGTGTGCCTGGATCTAAGGGCTTCCTAGTTTTAAAAATCCTAGCCCAAGGCCTAAGCCTTACAGTTACCCTGGGAAGGGAAATCAGCCTGGTGTTAAGCTTCTTGCCAAGGAAAAAGCCGTGAAAGCAACCATGTTGTGGCACTTTTGCACTCCCTTTTGGATGCCTTTCACAGCTCCAGTGTGCCTGGAACTCAGGGCTTCCTGATTTTAAAAATCCTAGCCCTAGGCCGAACCCCAACCCTAAGACGAGAAAGGCAAATCAGCCAGGAATTAGGCATGTCCCCAAGGAAAAAGCTGTGGAGGCAGGCACGTTGTGGTACTTTTGCGCTCTTCTTGGGTAGTCCTTCGCAGCTGCTGTGTTCTTGGAACTCAGGGCTTTCTGGTTAAGAGAACCCTTACCCGAGGCGTAACTCAAACCTTAACCCTAGGAAGGAAAATCAGCCTATGGTTCGGGATGGTCTCATGAGAATAGCAGCAGAGGCAGCCAAGTTGTGTCACTTCTGCGGCCCTCTTGGGAAGCCTTTCGCATCTGCATGTGCCTGGAGCCCAGGGCTTCCTGGTTTTAAAAGTCCTAGGCCTAAGCCTAACAGTAACCCTAGGAAGGTAAATCAGCCGCGTATTAGGGTTCTTCCTAAGGGAAAAGCCGTGAAAGCAGCCATGTTGTGGCACTTCTGCACTCCCTTTGGGATGCCTTTGGCAGATGCAGTAAGCCTGGAACTCAGGGCTTCCTAGTTAAAAATATCCTAGCCCTAGGCCGAACCCCAACCCTAAGACGAGAAAGGCAAATCAGCCAGGAATTAGGCATGTCCCCAAGGAAAAAGCTGTGGAGGCAGGCACGTTGTGGTACTTTTGCGCTCTTCTTGGGTAGTCCTTCGCAGCTGCTGTGTTCTTGGAACTCAGGGCTTTCTGGTTAATAGAACCCTTACCCTAGGCGTAACTCAAACCTTCACCCTAGGAAGGAAAATCAGCCTATGGTTCGGGATGGTCTCATGGAAATATCAGTGGTGGCAGCCAAGTTGTGTCACTTTTGCGCTCCCCTTGGGATGCCTTTCGCAGCTGCAGAGTGCCTGGAGCCCAGGGCGTCCTGGTTTTAAAAGTCCTAGGCCTAAGCCTAACAGTAACCCTAGGAAGGTAAATCAGCCGCGTATTAGGGTTCTTCCTAAGGGAAAAGCTGTGAAAGCAGCCATGTTGTGGCACTTCTGCACTCCCTTTGGGATGCCTTTGGCAGATGCAGTAAGCCTGGAACTCAGGGCTTCCTGGTTTAAAAACTCCAAGACCTAGGCTGAAGCCTAACCCTAACCCTAGGCAGATAAATCAGCCTAGGTATAGGGATGGTGCCAAGGAAAAAGCTGTGAAAGCTGCCATGTTGTTGCACTTTTGTACTCCCCTTGGGATGCCTTTCGCAGCTGCAGTGTGCCTGGAACTAAGGGCTTCCTAGTTTTAAAAATCCTAGCCCAGGGCCAAAGCCTAACAGTAACCCTGGGAAGGGAAATCAGCCTGGTGTGAGGCTTCTTGCCAAGGAAAAAGCCGTGAAAGCAGCCATGTTGTGGCACTTCTGCACTCCCTTTGGGATGCCTTTGGCAGATGCAGTAAGCCTGGAACTCAGGGCTTCCTAGTTAAAAAAATCCTAGCCCTAGGCCGAACCCCAACCCTAAGACGAGAAAGGCAAATCAGCCAGGAATTAGGCATGTCCCCAAGGAAAAAGCTGTGGAGGCAGGCACGTTGTGGTACTTTTGCGCTCTTCTTGGGTAGTCCTTCGCAGCTGCTGTGTTCTTGGAACTCAGGGCTTTCTGGTTAATAGAACCCTTACCCGAGGCGTAACTCAAACCTTAACCCTAGGAAGGAAAATCAGCCTATGGTTCGGGATGGTCTCATGAGAATAGCAGCAGAGGCAGCCAAGTTGTGTCACTTCTGCGGCCCTCTTGGGATGCCTTTCGCATCTGCATGTGCCTGGAGCCCAGGGCTTCCTGGTTTTAAAAGTCCTAGGCCTAAGCCTAACAGTAACCCTAGGAAGGTAAATCAGCCGCGTATTAGGGTTCTTCCTAAGGGAAAAGCCGTGAAAGCAGCCATGTTGTGGCACTTCTGCACTCCCTTTGGGATGCCTTTGGCAGATGCAGTAAGCCTGGAACTCAGGGCTTCCTAGTTAAAAAAATCCTAGCCCTAGGCCGAACCCCAACCCTAAGACGAGAAAGGCATATCAGCCAGGAATTAGGCATGTCCCCAAGGAAAAAGCTGTGGAGGCAGGCATGTTGTGGTAATTTGCGCTCTTCTTGGGTAGTCCTTCGCAGCTGCTGTGTTCTTGGAACTCAGGGCTTTCTGCTTAATAGAACCCTTACCCTAGGCGTAACTCAAACCTTAAGCCTAGGAAGGAAAATCACCCTATGGTTCTGGATGGTCTCCTGGAAATATCAGTGGTGGCAGCCAAGTTGTGTCACTTTTGCGCTCCCCTTGGGATCCCTTTCGCAGCTGCAGTGTGCCTGGAGCCCAGAGCTTCCTGGTTTTAAAAGTCCTAGGCCTAAGCCTAACAGTAACCCTAGGAAGGTAAATCAGCCGCGTATTAGGGTTCTTCCTAAGGGAAAAGCCGTGAAAGCAGCCATGTTGTGGCACTTCTGCACTCCCTTTGGGATGCCTTTGGCAGATGCAGTAAGCCTGGAACTCAGGGCTTCCTGGTTAAAAAACTCCAAGCCCTAGGCTGAAGCCTAACCCTAACCCTTGGCAGATAAATCAGCCTATGTATAGGGATGGTGCCAAGGAAAAAGCTGTGAAAGCTGCCATGTTGTTGCACTTTTGTACTCCCCTTGGGATGCCTTGAACAGCTGCAGTGTGCCTGGATCTAAGGGCTTCCTAGTTTTAGAAATCCTAGCCCTAGGCCTTAGCCTTACAGTAACCCTGGGAAGGGAAATCAGCCTGGTGTTAGGCTTCTTGCCAAGGAAAAAGCCGTGAAAGCAGCCATGTTGTGGCACTTTTGCACTCCCTTTGGGATGCCTTTCACAGCTCCAGTGTGCCTGGAACTCAGGGCTTCCTGATTTTAAAAGTCCTAGCCCTAGGCCGAACCCCAACCCTAAGACGAGAAAGGCAAATCAGCCAGGAATTAGGCATGTCCCCAAGGAAAAAGCTGTGGAGGCAGGCATGTTGTGGTACTTTTGCGCTCTTCTTGGCTAGTCCTTCGCAGCTGCTGTGTTCTTGGAACTCAGGGCTTTCTGGTTAATAGAACCCTTACCCTAGGCGTAACTCAAACCTTAACCCTAGGAAGGAAAATCAGCCTATGGTTCGGGAGGGTCTCATGGAAATATCAGTGGTGGCAGCCAAGTTGCGGCACTTTTGCGCTCCCCTTGGGATGCCTTTCGCAGCTGCAGAGTGCCTGGAGCCCAGGGCTTCCTGGTTTTAAAAGTCCTAGGCCTAAGCCTAACAGTAACCCTAGGAAGGTAAATCAGCCGCGTATTAGGGTTCTTCCTAAGGGAAAAGCCGTGAAAGCAGCCATGTTGTGGCACTTCTGCACTCCCTTTGGGATGCATTTGGCAGATGCAGTAAGCCTGGAACTCAGGGCTTCCTGGTTAAAAAACTCCAAGCCCTAGGCTGAACCCTAACCCTAACCCTAGGCAGATAAATCAGCCTATGTATAGGGATGGTGCCAAGGAAAAAGCTGTGAAAGCTGCCATGTTGTGGTACTTTAGTACTCCCCTTGGGATGCCTTGAACAGCTGCAGTGTGCCTGGATCTAAGGGCTTCCTAGTTTTAAAAGTCCTAGGCCTTAGCCTTACAGTAACCCTAGGAAGGTAAATCAGCCGGGTATTAGGGTTCTTCCTAAGGGAAAAGCCATGAAAGCAGCCATGTTGTGGCACTTCTGCACTCCCTTTGGGATGCCTTTGGCAGATGAACTAAGCCTGGAACTCAGGGCTTCCTAGTTAAAAAATATCCTAGCCCTAGGCCGAACCCCAACCCTAAGACGAGAAAGGCAAATCAGCCAGGAATTAGGCATGTCCCCAAGGAAAAAGCTGTGGAGGCAGGCATGTTTTGGTACTTTTGCGCTCTTCTTGGCTAGTCCTTCGCAGCTGCTGTGTTCTTGGAACTCAGGGCTTTCTGGTTAATAGACCTCTTTCCCTAGGTGAAACTCAAACATTAACCCTAGGAAGGAAAATCAGCCTGTGGTTCGGGATGGTCTCATGAGAATACAAGCAGAGGCAGCCAAGTTGTGTCACTTCTGCGGCCCTCTTGGGATGCCTTTAACAGCTGCAGTGTGCCTGGAGCCCAGGGCTTCCTGGTTTTAAAAGTCCTAGGCCTAAGCCTAACAGTAACCCTAGGAAGGTAAATCAGCCAGGTATTAGGGTTCTTCCTAAGGGAAAAGCTGTGAAAGCAGCCATGTTGTGGCACTTTTGCACTCCCTTTGGGATGCCTTTGACAGATGCAGTAAGCCTGGAACTCAGGGCTTCCTGGTTAAAAAACTCCAAGCCCTAGGCTGAACCCTAACCCTAACCCTAGGCAGATAAATCAGCCTAGGTATAGGGATGGTGCCAAGGAAAAAGCTGTGAAAGCTGCCATGTTGTTGCACTTTTGTACTCCCCTTGGGATGCCTTGAACAGCTGCAGTGTGCCTGGATCTAAGGGCTTTCTAATTTTAAAAATCCTAGCCCAAGTCCTAAGTCTTACAGTAACCCTGGGAAGGGAAATCAGCCTGGTGTTAAGCTTCTTGCCAAGGAAAAAGCCGTGAAAGCAACCATGTTGTGGCACTTTTGCACTCCCTTTTGGATGCCTTTCACAGCTCCAGTGTGCCTGGAACTCAGGGCTTCCTGATTTTAAAAATCCTAGCCCTAGGCCGAACCCCAACCCTAAGACGAGAAAGGCAAATCAGCCAGGAATTAGGCATGTCCCCAAGGAAAAAGCTGTGGAGGCAGGCATGTTGTGGTACTTTTGCGCTCTTCTTGGCTAGTCCTTCGCAGCTGCTGTGTTCTTGGAACTCAGGGCTTTCTGGTTAATAGAACCCTTACCCCAGGCGTAACTCAAACCTTAACCCTAGGAAGGAAAATCAGCCTATGGTTCGGGATGGTCTCATGAGAATAGCAGCAGAGGCAGCCAAGTTGTGTCACTTTTGCGCTCCCCTTGGGATGCCTTTCGCAGCTGCAGTGTGCCTGGAGCCCAGGGCTTCCTGGTTTTAAAAGTCCTAGGCCTAAGCCTAACAGTAACCCTAGGAAGGTAAATCAGCCGCGTATTAGGGTTCTTCCTAAGGGAAAAGCCGTGAAAGCAGCCATGTTGTGGCACTTCTGCACTCCCTTTGGGATGCCTTTGGCAGATGCAGAAAGCCTGGAACTCAGGGCTTCCTAGTTAAAAAATATCCTAGCCCTAGGCCGAACCCCAAGCCTAAGACGAGAAAGGCAAATCAGCCAGGAATTAGGCATGTCCCCAAGGAAAAAGCTGTGGAGGCAGGCATGTTGTGGTACTTTTGCGCTCTTCTTGGGTAGTCCTTCGCAGCTGCTGTGTTCTTGGAACTCAGGGCTTTCTGGTTAATAGAACCCTTACCCTAGGCGTAACTCAAACCTTCACCCTAGGAAGGAAAATCAGCCTATGGTTCGGGATGGTCTCATGAGAATAGCAGCAGAGGCAGCCAAGTTGTGTCACTTTTGCGCTCCCCTTGGGATGCCTTTCGCAGCTGCAGTGTGCCTGGAGCCCAGGGCTTCCTGGTTTTAAAAGTCCTAGGCCTAAGCCTAACAGTAACCCTAGGAAGGTAAATCAGCCAGGTATTAGGGTTCTTCCTAAGGGAAAAGCTGTGAAAGCAGCCATGTTGTGGCACTTTTGCACTCCCTTTGGGATGCCTTTGGCAGATGCAGTAAGCCTGGAACTCAGGGCTTCCTGGTTAAAAAACTCCAAGCCCTAGGCTGAAGCCTAACCCTAACCCTAGGCAGATAAATCAGCCTAGGTATAGGGATGGTGCCAAGGAAAAAGCTGTGAAAGCTGCCATGTTGTTGCACTTTTGTACTCCCCTTGGGATGCCTTGAACAGCTGCAGTGTGCCTGGATCTAAGGGCTTCCTAGTTTTAAAAATCCTAGCCCTAGGTCTAAGCCTTACAGTAACCCTGGGAAGGGAAATCACCCTGGTGTTAAGCTTCTTGCCAAGGAAAAAGCCGTGAAAGCAACCATGTTGTGGCACTTTTACACTCCCTTTTGGATGCCTTTCACAGCTCCAGTGTGCCTGGAACTCAGGGCTTCCTGATTTTAAAAATCCTAGCCCTAGGCCGAACCCCAACCCTAAGACGAGAAAGGCAAATCAGCCAGGAATTAGGCATGTCCCCAAGGAAAAAGCTGTGGAGGCAGGCACGTTGTGGTACTTTTGCGCTCTTCTTGGGTAGTCCTTCGCAGCTGCTGTGTTCTTGGAACTCAGGGCTTTCTGGTTAATAGAACCCTTACCCGAGGCGTAACTCAAACCTTAACCCTAGGAAGGAAAATCAGCCTATGGTTCGGGATGGTCTCATGAGGATAGCAGTGGTGGCAGCCAAGTTGTGTCACTTTTGCGCTCCCCTTGGGATGCCTTTCGCAGCTGCAGTGTGCCTGGAGCCCAGGGCTTCCTGGTTTTAAAAGTCCTAGGCCTAAGCCTAACAGTAACCCTAGGAAGGTAAATCAGCCGCGTATTAGGGTTCTTCCTAAGGGAAAAGCCGTGAAAGCAGCCATGTTGTGGCACTTCTGCACTCCCTTTGGGATGCCTTTGGCAGATGCAGTAAGCCTGGAACTCAGGGCTTCCTAGTTAAAAAATATCCTAGCCCTAGGCCGAACCCCAAGCCTAAGACGAGAAAGGCAAATCAGCCAGGAATTAGGCATGTCCCCAAGGAAAAAGCTGTGGAGGCAGGCATGTTGTGGTACTTTTGCGCTCTTCTTGGGTAGTCCTTCGCAGCTGCTGTGTTCTTGGAACTCAGGGCTTTCTGGTTAATAGAACCCTTACCCTAGGCGTAACTCAAACCTTAAGCCTAGGAAGGAAAATCAGCCTATGATTTGGGATGGTCTCATGGAAATATCAGTGGTGGCAGCCAAGTTGTGTCACTTTTGCGCTCCCCTTGGGATGCCTTTAACAGCTGCAGTGTGCCTGGAGCCCAGGGCTTCCTGGTTTTAAAAGTCCTAGGCCTAAGCCTAACAGTAACCCTAGGAAGGTAAATCAGCCGCGTATTAGGGTTCTTCCTAAGGGAAAAGCCGTGAAAGCAGCCATGTTGTGGCATTTCTGCACTCCCTTTGGGATGCCTTTGGCAGATGAAGTAAGCCTGGAACTCAGGGCTTCCTAGTTAAAAAATATCCTAGCCCTAGGCCGAACCCCAACCCTAAGACGAGAAAGGCAAATCAGCCAGGAATTAGGCATGTCCCCAAGGAAAAAGCTGTGGAGGCAGGCATGTTTTGGTACTTTTGCGCTCTTCTTGGCTAGTCCTTCGCAGCTGCTGTGTTCTTGGAACTCAGGGCTTTCTGGTTAATAGACCTCTTTCCCTAGGTGAAACTCAAACATTAACCCTAGGAAGGAAAATCAGCCTGTGGTTCGGGATGGTCTCATGAGAATACAAGCAGAGGCAGCCAAGTTGTGTCACTTCTGCGGCCCTCTTGGGATGCCTTTAACAGCTGCAGTGTGCCTGGAGCCCAGGGCTTCCTGGTTTTAAAAGTCCTAGGCCTAAGCCTAACAGTAACCCTAGGAAGGTAAATCAGCCAGGTATTAGGGTTCTTCCTAAGGGAAAAGCTGTGAAAGCAGCCATGTTGTGGCACTTTTGCACTCCCTTTGGGATGCCTTTGACAGATGCAGTAAGCCTGGAACTCAGGGCTTCCTGGTTAAAAAACTCCAAGCCCTAGGCTGAACCCTAACCCTAACCCTAGGCAGATAAATCAGCCTAGGTATAGGGATGGTGCCAAGGAAAAAGCTGTGAAAGCTGCCATGTTGTTGCACTTTTGTACTCCCCTTGGGATGCCTTGAACAGCTGCAGTGTGCCTGGATCTAAGGGCTTTCTAATTTTAAAAATCCTAGCCCAAGTCCTAAGTCTTACAGTAACCCTGGGAAGGGAAATCAGCCTGGTGTTAAGCTTCTTGCCAAGGAAAAAGCCGTGAAAGCAACCATGTTGTGGCACTTTTGCACTCCCTTTTGGATGCCTTTCACAGCTCCAGTGTGCCTGGAACTCAGGGCTTCCTGATTTTAAAAATCCTAGCCCTAGGCCGAACCCCAACCCTAAGACGAGAAAGGCAAATCAGCCAGGAATTAGGCATGTCCCCAAGGAAAAAGCTGTGGAGGCAGGCATGTTGTGGTACTTTTGCGCTCTTCTTGGCTAGTCCTTCGCAGCTGCTGTGTTCTTGGAACTCAGGGCTTTCTGGTTAATAGAACCCTTACCCCAGGCGTAACTCAAACCTTAACCCTAGGAAGGAAAATCAGCCTATGGTTCGGGATGGTCTCATGAGAATAGCAGCAGAGGCAGCCAAGTTGTGTCACTTTTGCGCTCCCCTTGGGATGCCTTTCGCAGCTGCAGTGTGCCTGGAGCCCAGGGCTTCCTGGTTTTAAAAGTCCTAGGCCTAAGCCTAACAGTAACCCTAGGAAGGTAAATCAGCCGCGTATTAGGGTTCTTCCTAAGGGAAAAGCCGTGAAAGCAGCCATGTTGTGGCACTTCTGCACTCCCTTTGGGATGCCTTTGGCAGATGCAGAAAGCCTGGAACTCAGGGCTTCCTAGTTAAAAAATATCCTAGCCCTAGGCCGAACCCCAAGCCTAAGACGAGAAAGGCAAATCAGCCAGGAATTAGGCATGTCCCCAAGGAAAAAGCTGTGGAGGCAGGCATGTTGTGGTACTTTTGCGCTCTTCTTGGGTAGTCCTTCGCAGCTGCTGTGTTCTTGGAACTCAGGGCTTTCTGGTTAATAGAACCCTTACCCTAGGCGTAACTCAAACCTTCACCCTAGGAAGGAAAATCAGCCTATGGTTCGGGATGGTCTCATGAGAATAGCAGCAGAGGCAGCCAAGTTGTGTCACTTTTGCGCTCCCCTTGGGATGCCTTTCGCAGCTGCAGTGTGCCTGGAGCCCAGGGCTTCCTGGTTTTAAAAGTCCTAGGCCTAAGCCTAACAGTAACCCTAGGAAGGTAAATCAGCCAGGTATTAGGGTTCTTCCTAAGGGAAAAGCTGTGAAAGCAGCCATGTTGTGGCACTTTTGCACTCCCTTTGGGATGCCTTTGGCAGATGCAGTAAGCCTGGAACTCAGGGCTTCCTGGTTAAAAAACTCCAAGCCCTAGGCTGAAGCCTAACCCTAACCCTAGGCAGATAAATCAGCCTAGGTATAGGGATGGTGCCAAGGAAAAAGCTGTGAAAGCTGCCATGTTGTTGCACTTTTGTACTCCCCTTGGGATGCCTTGAACAGCTGCAGTGTGCCTGGATCTAAGGGCTTCCTAGTTTTAAAAATCCTAGCCCTAGGTCTAAGCCTTACAGTAACCCTGGGAAGGGAAATCACCCTGGTGTTAAGCTTCTTGCCAAGGAAAAAGCCGTGAAAGCAACCATGTTGTGGCACTTTTACACTCCCTTTTGGATGCCTTTCACAGCTCCAGTGTGCCTGGAACTCAGGGCTTCCTGATTTTAAAAATCCTAGCCCTAGGCCGAACCCCAACCCTAAGACGAGAAAGGCAAATCAGCCAGGAATTAGGCATGTCCCCAAGGAAAAAGCTGTGGAGGCAGGCACGTTGTGGTACTTTTGCGCTCTTCTTGGGTAGTCCTTCGCAGCTGCTGTGTTCTTGGAACTCAGGGCTTTCTGGTTAATAGAACCCTTACCCGAGGCGTAACTCAAACCTTAACCCTAGGAAGGAAAATCAGCCTATGGTTCGGGATGGTCTCATGAGGATAGCAGTGGTGGCAGCCAAGTTGTGTCACTTTTGCGCTCCCCTTGGGATGCCTTTCGCAGCTGCAGTGTGCCTGGAGCCCAGGGCTTCCTGGTTTTAAAAGTCCTAGGCCTAAGCCTAACAGTAACCCTAGGAAGGTAAATCAGCCGCGTATTAGGGTTCTTCCTAAGGGAAAA
Source organism: Ammospiza maritima maritima (assembly GCA_036010785.1). NCBI lineage: Eukaryota > Metazoa > Chordata > Aves > Passeriformes > Passerellidae > Ammospiza > Ammospiza maritima. The sequence continues at coordinate 440,180 of JAYKTQ010000152.1, forward strand.
GCCGTGAAAGCAGCCATGTTGTGGCACTTCTGCACTCCCTTTGGGATGCCTTTGGCAGATGCAGTAAGCCTGGAACTCAGGGCTTCCTAGTTAAAAAATATCCTAGCCCTAGGCCGAACCCCAAGCCTAAGACGAGAAAGGCAAATCAGCCAGGAATTAGGCATGTCCCCAAGGAAAAAGCTGTGGAGGCAGGCATGTTGTGGTACTTTTGCGCTCTTCTTGGGTAGTCCTTCGCAGCTGCTGTGTTCTTGGAACTCAGGGCTTTCTGGTTAATAGAACCCTTACCCTAGGCGTAACTCAAACCTTAAGCCTAGGAAGGAAAATCAGCCTATGATTTGGGATGGTCTCATGGAAATATCAGTGGTGGCAGCCAAGTTGTGTCACTTTTGCGCTCCCCTTGGGATGCCTTTAACAGCTGCAGTGTGCCTGGAGCCCAGGGCTTCCTGGTTTTAAAAGTCCTAGGCCTAAGCCTAACAGTAACCCTAGGAAGGTAAATCAGCCGCGTATTAGGGTTCTTCCTAAGGGAAAAGCCGTGAAAGCAGCCATGTTGTGGCATTTCTGCACTCCCTTTGGGATGCCTTTGGCAGATGAAGTAAGCCTGGAACTCAGGGCTTCCTAGTTAAAAAATATCCTAGCCCTAGGCCGAACCCCAACCCTAAGACGAGAAAGGCAAATCAGCCAGGAATTAGGCATGTCCCCAAGGAAAAAGCTGTGGAGGCAGGCATGTTGTGGTACTTTTGCGCTCTTCTTGGGTAGTCCTTCGCAGCTGCTGTGTTCTTGGAACTCAGGGCTTTCTGGTTAATAGAACTCTTACCCTAGGCGTAACTCAAACCTTAACCCTAGGAAGGAAAATCAGCCTATGGTTTGGGATGGTCTCATGAGAATAGAAGCAGAGGCAGCCAAGTTGTGTCACTTCTGCGGCCCTCTTGGGATGCCTTGAACAACTGCATGTGCCTGGAGCCCAGGGCTTCCTGGTTTTAAAAGTCCTAGGCCTAAGCCTAACAGTAACCCTAGGAAGGTAAATCAGCCGCGTATTAGGGTTCTTCCTAAGGGAAAAGCCGTGAAAGCAGCCATGTTGTGGCACTTCTGCACTCCCTATGGGATGCCTTTGGCAGATGCAGTAAGCCTGGAACTCAGGGCTTCCTAGTTAAAAATATCCTAGCCGTAGGCCGAACCCCAACCCTAAGACGAGAAAGGCAAATCAGCCAGGAATTAGGCATGTCCCCAAGGAAAAAGCTGTGGAGGCAGGCATGTTGTGGTACTTTTGCGCTCTTCTTGGGTAGTCCTTCGCAGCTGCTGTGTTCTTGGAACTCAGGGCTTTCTGGTTAATAGAACCCTTACCCTAGGCGTAACTCAAACCTTAACCCTAGGAAGGAAAATCAGCCTATGGTTCGGGAGGGTCTCATGAGAATAGAAGCAGAGGCAGCCAAGTTGTGTCACTTTTGCGCTCCCCTTGGGATGCCTTTCGCAGCTGCAGTGTGCCTGGAGCCCAGGGCTTCCTGGTTTTAAAAGTCCTAGGCCTAAGCCTAACAGTAACCCTAGGAAGGTAAATCAGCCGGGTATTAGGGTTCTTCCTAAGGGAAAAGCCGTGAAAGCAGCCATGTTGTGGCACTTCTGCACTCCCTTTGGGATGCCTTTGGCAGATGCAGTAAGCCTGGAACTCAGGGCTTCCTGGTTAAAAAACTCCAAGCCCTAGGCTGAACCCTTACCCTAACCCTAGGCAGATAAATCAGCCTAGGTATAGGGATGGTGCCAAGGAAAAAGCTGTGAAAGCTGCCATGTTGTTGCACTTTTGTACTCCCCTTGGGATGCCTTGAACAGCTGCAGTGTGCCTGGATCTAAAGGCATTCTAATTTTGAAAATCCTAGCCCAAGGCCTAAGCCTTACAGTAACCCTGGGAAGGGAAATCAGCCTGGTTTTAAGCTTCTTGCCAAGGAAAAAGCCGTGAAAGCAACCATGTTGTGGCACTTTTGCACTCCCTTTTGGATGCCTTTCACAGCTCCAGTGTGCCTGGAACTCAGGGCTTCCTGATTTTAAAAATCCTAGCCCTAGGCCGAACCCCAACCCTAAGACGAGAAAGGCAAATCAGCCAGGAATTAGGCATGTCCCCAAGGAAAAAGCTGTGGAGGCAGGCATGTTGTGGTACTTTTGCGCTCTTCTTGGGTAGTCCTTCGCAGCTGCTGTGTTCTTGGAACTCAGGGCTTTCTGGTTAATAGAACCCTTACCCCAGGCGTAACTCAAACCTTAACCCTAGGAAGGAAAATCAGCCTATGGTTCGGGATGGTCTCATGAGAATAGCAGCAGAGGCAGCCAAGTTGTGTCACTTCTGCGGCCCGCTTGGGATGCCTTGAACAGCTGCAGTGTGCCTGGAGCCCAGGGCTTCCTGGTTTTAAAAGTCCTAGGCCTAAGCCTAACAGTAACCCTAGGAAGGTAAATCAGCCGCGTATTAGGGTTCTTCCTAAGGGAAAAGCCGTGAAAGCAGCCATGTTGTGGCACTTTTGCACTCCCTTTGGGATGCTTTTGGCCGATGAAGTAAGCCTGGAACTCAGGGCTTCCTAGTTAAAAAAATCCTAGCCCTAGGCCGAACCCCAACCCTAAGACGAGAAAGGCAAATCAGCCAGGAATTAGGCATGTCCCCAAGGAAAAAGCTGTGGAGGCAGGCATGTTGTGGTACTTTTGCGCTCTTCTTGGGTAGTCCTTCGCAGCTGCTGTGTTCTTGGAACTCAGGGCTTTCTGGTTAATAGAACCCTTACCCCAGGCGTAACTCAAACCTTAACCCTAGGAAGGAAAATCAGCCTATGGTTCGGGATGGTCTCATGAGAATAGCAGCAGAGGCAGCCAAGTTGTGTCACTTCTGCGGCCCGCTTGGGATGCCTTGAACAGCTGCAGTGTGCCTGGAGCCCAGGGCTTCCTGGTTTTAAAAGTCCTAGGCCTAAGCCTAACAGTAACCCTAGGAAGGTAAATCAGCCGCGTATTAGGGTTCTTCCTAAGGGAAAAGCCGTGAAAGCAGCCATGTTGTGGCACTTCTGCACTCCCTTTGGGATGCCTTTGGCAGATGCAGTAAGCCTGGAACTCAGGGCTTCCTAGTTAAAAATATCCTAGCCCTAGGCCGAACCCCAACCCTAAGACAAGAAAGGCAAATCAGCCAGGAATTAGGCATGTCCCCAAGGAAAAAGCTGTGGAGGCAGGCATGTTTTGGTACTTTTGCGCTCTTCTTGGCTAGTCCTTCGCAGCTGCTGTGTTCTTGGAACTCAGGGCTTTCTGGTTAATAGACCTCTTTCCCTAGGTGAAACTCAAACATTAAACCTAGGAAGGAAAATCAGCCTGTGGTTCGGGATGGTCTCATGAGAATAGAAGCAGAGGCAGCCAAGTTGTGTCACTTCTGCGGCCCTCTTGGGATGCCTTTAACAGCTGCAGTGTGCCTGGAGCCCAGGGCTTCCTGGTTTTAAAAGTCCTAGGCCTAAGCCTAACAGTAACCGTAGGAAGGTAAATCAGCCAGGTATTAGGGTTCTTCCTAAGGGAAAAGCTGTGAAAGCAGCCATGTTGTGGCATTTCTGCACTCCCTTTGGGATGCCTTTGGCAGATGAAGTAAGCCTGGAACTCAGGGCTTCCTAGTTAAAAAATATCCTAGCCCTAGGCCGAACCCCAACCCTAAGACGAGAAAGGCAAATCAGCCAGGAATTAGGCATGTCCCCAAGGAAAAAGCTGTGGAGGCAGGCATGTTGTGGTACTTTTGCGCTCTTCTTGGGTAGTCCTTCGCAGCTGCTGTGTTCTTGGAACTCAGGGCTTTCTGGTTAATAGAACTCTTACCCTAGGCGTAACTCAAACCTTAACCCTAGGAAGGAAAATCAGCCTATGGTTTGGGATGGTCTCATGAGAATAGAAGCAGAGGCAGCCAAGTTGTGTCACTTCTGCGGCCCTCTTGGGATGCCTTGAACAACTGCATGTGCCTGGAGCCCAGGGCTTCCTGGTTTTAAAAGTCCTAGGCCTAAGCCTAACAGTAACCCTAGGAAGGTAAATCAGCCGCGTATTAGGGTTCTTCCTAAGGGAAAAGCCGTGAAAGCAGCCATGTTGTGGCACTTCTGCACTCCCTATGGGATGCCTTTGGCAGATGCAGTAAGCCTGGAACTCAGGGCTTCCTAGTTAAAAATATCCTAGCCGTAGGCCGAACCCCAACCCTAAGACGAGAAAGGCAAATCAGCCAGGAATTAGGCATGTCCCCAAGGAAAAAGCTGTGGAGGCAGGCATGTTGTGGTACTTTTGCGCTCTTCTTGGGTAGTCCTTCGCAGCTGCTGTGTTCTTGGAACTCAGGGCTTTCTGGTTAATAGAACCCTTACCCTAGGCGTAACTCAAACCTTAACCCTAGGAAGGAAAATCAGCCTATGGTTCGGGAGGGTCTCATGAGAATAGAAGCAGAGGCAGCCAAGTTGTGTCACTTTTGCGCTCCCCTTGGGATGCCTTTCGCAGCTGCAGTGTGCCTGGAGCCCAGGGCTTCCTGGTTTTAAAAGTCCTAGGCCTAAGCCTAACAGTAACCCTAGGAAGGTAAATCAGCCGGGTATTAGGGTTCTTCCTAAGGGAAAAGCCGTGAAAGCAGCCATGTTGTGGCACTTCTGCACTCCCTTTGGGATGCCTTTGGCAGATGCAGTAAGCCTGGAACTCAGGGCTTCCTGGTTAAAAAACTCCAAGCCCTAGGCTGAACCCTTACCCTAACCCTAGGCAGATAAATCAGCCTAGGTATAGGGATGGTGCCAAGGAAAAAGCTGTGAAAGCTGCCATGTTGTTGCACTTTTGTACTCCCCTTGGGATGCCTTGAACAGCTGCAGTGTGCCTGGATCTAAAGGCATTCTAATTTTGAAAATCCTAGCCCAAGGCCTAAGCCTTACAGTAACCCTGGGAAGGGAAATCAGCCTGGTTTTAAGCTTCTTGCCAAGGAAAAAGCCGTGAAAGCAACCATGTTGTGGCACTTTTGCACTCCCTTTTGGATGCCTTTCACAGCTCCAGTGTGCCTGGAACTCAGGGCTTCCTGATTTTAAAAATCCTAGCCCTAGGCCGAACCCCAACCCTAAGACGAGAAAGGCAAATCAGCCAGGAATTAGGCATGTCCCCAAGGAAAAAGCTGTGGAGGCAGGCATGTTGTGGTACTTTTGCGCTCTTCTTGGGTAGTCCTTCGCAGCTGCTGTGTTCTTGGAACTCAGGGCTTTCTGGTTAATAGAACCCTTACCCCAGGCGTAACTCAAACCTTAACCCTAGGAAGGAAAATCAGCCTATGGTTCGGGATGGTCTCATGAGAATAGCAGCAGAGGCAGCCAAGTTGTGTCACTTCTGCGGCCCGCTTGGGATGCCTTGAACAGCTGCAGTGTGCCTGGAGCCCAGGGCTTCCTGGTTTTAAAAGTCCTAGGCCTAAGCCTAACAGTAACCCTAGGAAGGTAAATCAGCCGCGTATTAGGGTTCTTCCTAAGGGAAAAGCCGTGAAAGCAGCCATGTTGTGGCACTTTTGCACTCCCTTTGGGATGCTTTTGGCCGATGAAGTAAGCCTGGAACTCAGGGCTTCCTAGTTAAAAAAATCCTAGCCCTAGGCCGAACCCCAACCCTAAGACGAGAAAGGCAAATCAGCCAGGAATTAGGCATGTCCCCAAGGAAAAAGCTGTGGAGGCAGGCATGTTGTGGTACTTTTGCGCTCTTCTTGGGTAGTCCTTCGCAGCTGCTGTGTTCTTGGAACTCAGGGCTTTCTGGTTAATAGAACCCTTACCCCAGGCGTAACTCAAACCTTAACCCTAGGAAGGAAAATCAGCCTATGGTTCGGGATGGTCTCATGAGAATAGCAGCAGAGGCAGCCAAGTTGTGTCACTTCTGCGGCCCGCTTGGGATGCCTTGAACAGCTGCAGTGTGCCTGGAGCCCAGGGCTTCCTGGTTTTAAAAGTCCTAGGCCTAAGCCTAACAGTAACCCTAGGAAGGTAAATCAGCCGCGTATTAGGGTTCTTCCTAAGGGAAAAGCCGTGAAAGCAGCCATGTTGTGGCACTTCTGCACTCCCTTTGGGATGCCTTTGGCAGATGCAGTAAGCCTGGAACTCAGGGCTTCCTAGTTAAAAATATCCTAGCCCTAGGCCGAACCCCAACCCTAAGACAAGAAAGGCAAATCAGCCAGGAATTAGGCATGTCCCCAAGGAAAAAGCTGTGGAGGCAGGCATGTTTTGGTACTTTTGCGCTCTTCTTGGCTAGTCCTTCGCAGCTGCTGTGTTCTTGGAACTCAGGGCTTTCTGGTTAATAGACCTCTTTCCCTAGGTGAAACTCAAACATTAAACCTAGGAAGGAAAATCAGCCTGTGGTTCGGGATGGTCTCATGAGAATAGAAGCAGAGGCAGCCAAGTTGTGTCACTTCTGCGGCCCTCTTGGGATGCCTTTAACAGCTGCAGTGTGCCTGGAGCCCAGGGCTTCCTGGTTTTAAAAGTCCTAGGCCTAAGCCTAACAGTAACCGTAGGAAGGTAAATCAGCCAGGTATTAGGGTTCTTCCTAAGGGAAAAGCTGTGAAAGCAGCCATGTTGTGGCACTTTTGCACTCCCTTTGGGATGCCTTTGGCAGATGCAGTAAGCCTGGAACTCAGGGCTTCCTGGTTAAAAAACTCCAAGCCCTAGGCTGAAGCCTAACCCTAACCCTAGGCAGATAAATCAGCCTATGTATAGGGATGGTGCCAAGGAAAAAGCTGTGAAAGCTGCCATGTTGTTGCACTTTTGTACTCCCCTTGGGATGCCTTGAACAGCTGCAGTGTGCCTGGATCTAAGGGCTTCCTAGTTTTAAAAATCCTAGCCCTAGGCCTAAGCCTTACAGTAACCCTGGGAAGGGAAATCACCCTGGTGTTAAGCTTCTTGCCAAGGAAAAAGCCGTGAAAGCAACCATGTTGTGGCACTTTTACACTCCCTTTTGGATGCCTTTCACAGCTCCAGTGTGCCTGGAACTCAGGGCTTCCTGATTTTAAAAATCCTAGCCCTAGGCCGAACCCCAACCCTAAGACGAGAAAGGCAAATCAGCCAGGAATTAGGCATGTCCCCAAGGAAAAAGCTGTGGAGGCAGGCACGTTGTGGTACTTTTGCGCTCTTCTTGGGTAGTCCTTCGCAGCTGCTGTGTTCTTGGAACTCAGGGCTTTCTGGTTAATAGAACCCTTACCCCAGGCGTAACTCAAACCGTAACCCTAGGAAGGAAAATCAGCCTATGGTTCGGGATGGTCTCATGAGAATAGCAGCAGAGCCAGCCAAGTTGTGTCACTTCTGCGGCCCTCTTGGGATGCCTTTAACAGCTGCATGTGCCTGGAGCCCAGGGCTTCCTGGTGTTAAAAGTCCTAGGCCTAAGCCTAACAGTAACCCTAGGAAGGTAAATAAGCCGCGTATTAGGGTTCTTCCTAATGGAAAAGCCGTGAAAGCAGCCATGTTGTGGCACTTCTGCACTCCCTTTGGGATGCTTTTTGCAGATGAAGTAAGCCTGAAACTCAGGGCTTCCTAGTTAAAAAAATCCTAGCCCTAGGCCGAACCCCAACCCTAAGACGAGAAAGGCAAATCAGCCAGGAATTAGGCATGTCCCCAAGGAAAAAGCTGTGGAGGCAGATACGTTGTGGTACTTTTGCGCTCTTCTTGGGTAGTCCTTCGCAGCTGCTGTGTTCTTGGAACTCAGGGCTTTCTGGTTAATAGAACCCTTACCCTAGGCGTAACTCAAACCTTAACCCTAGGAAGGAAAATAAGCCTATGGTTCGGGATGGTCTCATGAAAATATCAGTGGTGGCAGCCAAGTTGTGTCATTTTTGCGCTCCCCTTGGGATGCCTTTCGCAGCTGCAGAGTGCCTGGAGCTCAGGGCGTCCTGGTTTTAAAAGTCCTAGGCCTAAGCCTAACAGTAACCCTAGGAAGGTAAATCAGCCGCGTATTAGGGTTCTTCCTAAGGGAAAAGCTGTGAAAGCAGCCATGTTGTGGCACTTCTGCACTCCCTTTGGGATGCCTTTGGCAGATGCATTAAGCCTGGAACTCAGGGCTTCCTGGTTAAAAAACTCCAAGACCTAGGCTGAAGCCTAACCCTAACCCTAGGCAGATAAATCAGCCTAGGTATAGGGATGGTGCCAAGGAAAAAGCTGTGAAAGCTGCCATGTTGTTGCACTTTTGTACTCCCCTTGGGATGCCTTTCGCAGCTGCAGTGTGCCTGGAACTAAGGGCTTCCTAGTTTTAAAAATCCTAGCCCAAGGCCTAAGCCTAACAGTAACGCTGGGAAGGGAAATCAGCCTGGTGTGAGGCTTCTTCCCAAGGAAAAAGCCGTGAAAGCAGCCATGTTGTGGCACTTCTGCACTCCCTTTGGGATGCCTTTGGCAGATGCAGTAAGCCTGGAACTCAGGGCTTCCTAGTTAAAAAAATCCTAGCCCTAGGCCGAACCCCAAGCCTAAGACGAGAAAGGCAAATCAGCCAGGATTTAGGCATGTCCCCAAGGAAAAAGCTGTGGAGGCAGGCACGTTGTGGTACTTTTGCGCTCTTCTTGGGTAGTCCTTCGCAGCTGCTGTGTTCTTGGAACTCAGGGCTTTCTGCTTAATAGACCTCTTACGTTAGGCTAAACTCAAACATTAACCCTAGGAAGGTAAATCAGCCTATGGTTCAGGATGGTCTCATGAGAATAGAAGCAGAGGCAGCCAAGTTGTGTCACTTCTGCGGCCCTCTTGGGATGCCTTTAACAGCTGCAGTGTGCCTGGAGCCCAGGGCTTCCTGGTTTTAAAAGTCCTAGGCCTAAGCCTAACAGTAACCCTAGGAAGGTAAATCAGCCAGATATTAGGGTTCTTCCTAAGGGAAAAGCTGTGAAAGCAGCCATGTTGTGGCACTTTTGCACTCCCTTTGGGATGCCTTTGGCAGATGCAGTAAGCCTGGAACTCAGGGCTTCCTGGTTAAAAAACTCCAAGCCCTAGGCTGAAGCCTAACCCTAACCCTAGGCAGATAAATCAGCCTAGGTATAGGGATGGTGCCAAGGAAAATGCTGTGAAAGCTGCCATGTTGTTGCACTTTTGTACTCCCCTTGGGATGCCTTGAACAGCTGCAGTGTGCCTGGATCTAAGGGCTTCCTAGTTTTAAAAATCCTAGCCCTAGGCCTAAGCCTTACAGTAACCCTGGGAAGGGAAATCAGCCTGGTGTTAAGCTTCTTGCCAAGGAAAAAGCCGTGAAAGCAACCATGTTGTGGCACTTCTGCACTCCCTTTTGGATGCCTTTCACAGCTCCAGTGTGCCTGGAACTCAGGGCTTCCTGATTTTAAAAATCCTAGCCCTAGGCCGAACCCCAACCCTAAGACGAGAAAGGCAAATCAGCCAGGAATTAGGCATGTCCCCAAGGAAAAAGCTGTGGAGGCAGGCACGTTGTGGTACTTTTGCGCTCTTCTTGGGTAGTCCTTCGCAGCTGCTGTGTTCTTGGAACTCAGGGCTTTCTGCTTAATAGAACCCTTACCCTAGGCGTAACTCAAACCTTAAGCCTAGGAAGGAAAATCAGCCTATGGTTCTGGATGGTCTCATGGAAATATCAGTGGTGGCAGCTAGTTGTGTCACTTTTGCGCTCCCCTTGGGATGCCTTTCGCAGCTGCAGAGTGCCTGGAGCCCAGGGCTTCCTGGTTTTAAAAGTCCTAGGCCTAAGCCTAACAGTAACCCTAGGAAGGTAAATCAGCCGGGTATTAGGGTTCTTCCTAAGGGAAAAGCCGTGAAAGCAGCCATGTTGTGGCACTTCTGCACTCCCTTTGGGATGCCTTTGGCAGATGCAGTAAGCCTGGAACTCAGGGCTTCCTGGTTAAAAAACTCCAAGCCCTAGGCTGAACCCTAACCCTAACCCTAGGCAGATAAAACAGCCTAGGTATAGGGATGGTGCCAAGGAAAAAGCTGTGAAAGCTGCCATGTTGTTGCACTTTAGTACTCCCCTTGGGATGCCTTGAACAGCTGCAGTGAGCCTGGAACTAAGGGCTTCCTAGTTTTAGAAATCCTAGCCCTAGGCCTTAGCCTTACATTAACCCTGGGAAGGGAAATCAGCCTGGTGTTAAGCTTCTTGCCAAGGAAAAAGCTGTGAAAGCAGCCATGTTGTGGCACTTTTGCACTCCCTTTGGGATGCCTTTCACAGCTCGAGTGTGCCTGGAACTCAGGGCTTCCTGATTTTAAAAGTCCTAGCCCTAGGCCGAACCCCAAACCTAAGACGAGAAAGGCAAATCAGCCAGGAATTAGGCATGTCCCCAAGGAAAAAGCTATCGACGCAGGCATGTTGTGGTACTTTTGCGCTCTTCTTGGCTAGTCCTTCGCAGCTGCTGTGTTCTTGGAACTCAGGGCTTTCTGGTTAATAGAACCCTTACCCTAGGCGTAACTCAAACCTTAACCCTAGGAAGGAAAATCAGCCTATGGTTCGGGATGGTCTCATGGAAATATCAGTGGTGGCAGCCAAGTTGTGTCACTTTTGCGCTCCCCTTGGGATGCCTTTAACAGCTGCAGTGTGCCTGGAGCCCAGGGCTTCCTGGTTTTAAAAGTCCTAGGCCTAAGCCTAACAGTAACCCTAGGAAGGTAAATCAGCCGCGTATTAGGGTTCTTCCTAAGGGAAAAGCCGTGAAAGCAGCCATGTTGTGGCACTTCTGCACTCCCTTTGGGATGCCTTTGGCAGATGCAGTAAGCCTGGAACTCAGGGCTTCCTAGTTAAAAAAATCCTAGCCCTAGGCCGAACCCCAACCCTAAGACGAGAAAGGCAAATCAGCCAGGAATTAGGCATGTCCCCAAGGAAAAAGCTGTGGAGGCAGGCACGTTGTGGTACTTTTGCGCTCTTCTTGGGTAGTCCTTCGCAGCTGCTGTGTTCTTGGAACTCAGGGCTTTCTGGTTAATAGACCTCTTTCCCTAGGTGAAACTCAAACATTAACCCTAGGAAGGAAAATCAGCCTGTGGTTCGGGATGGTCTCATGAGAATAGAAGCAGAGGCAGCCAAGTTGTGTCACTTCTGCGGCCCTCTTGGGATGCCTTTAACAGCTGCAGTGTGCCTGGAGCCCAGGGCTTCCTGGTTTTAAAAGTCCTAGGCCTAAGCCTAACAGTAACCCTAGGAAGGTAAATCAGCCGGGTATTAGGGTTCTTCCTAAGGGAAAAGCCGTGAAAGCAGCCATGTTGTGGCACTTCTGCACTCCCTTTGGGATGCCTTTGGCAGATGCAGTAAGCCTGGAACTCAGGGCTTCCTGGTTAAAAAACTCCAAGCCCTAGGCTGAACCCTAACCCTAACCCTAGGCAGATAAAACAGCCTAGGTATAGGGATGGTGCCAAGGAAAAAGCTGTGAAAGCTGCCATGTTCTTGCACTTTAGTACTCCCCTTGGGATGCCTTGAACAGCTGCAGTGAGCCTGGAACTAAGGGCTTCCTAGTTTTAGAAATCCTAGCCCTAGGCCTTAGCCTTACAGTAACCCTGGGAAGGGAAATCAGCCTGGTGTTAGGCTTCTTGCCAAGGAAAAAGCTGTGAAAGCAGCCATGTTGTGGCACTTTTGCACTCCCTTTGGTATGCCTTTCACAGCTCGAGTGTGCCTGGAACTCAGGGCTTCCTGATTTTAAAAGTCCTAGCCCTAGGCCGAACCCCAAACCTAAGACGAGAAAGGCAAATCAGCCAGGAATTAGGCATGTCCCCAAGGGAAAAGCTATCGACGCAGGCATGTTGTGGTACTTTTGCGCTCTTCTTGGCTAGTTCTTCGCAGCTGCTGTGTTCTTGGAACTCAGGGCTTTCTGGTTAATAGAACCCTTACCCTAGGCGTAACTCAAACCTTAAGCCTAGGAAGGAAAATCAGCCTATGGTTCGGGAGGGTCTCATGGAAATATCAGTGGTGGCAGCCAAGTTGCGGCACTTTTGCGCTCCCCTTGGGATGCCTTTCGCAGCTGCAGAGTGCCTGGAGCCCAGGGCTTCCTGGTTTTAAAAGTCCTAGGCCTAAGCCTAACAGTAACCCTAGGAAGGTAAATCAGCCGCGTATTAGGGTTCTTCCTAAGGGAAAAGCCGTGAAAGCAGCCATGTTGTGGCACTTTTGCACTCCCTTTGGGATGCATTTGGCAGATGCAGTAAGCCTGGAACTCAGGGCTTCCTGGTTAAAAAACTCCAAGCCCTAGGCTGAAGCCTAACCCTAACCCTAGGCAGATAAATCAGCCTATGTATAGGGATGGTGCCAAGGAAAAAGCTGTGAAAGCTGCCATGTTGTGGTACTTTAGTACTCCCCTTGGGATGCCTTTGGCAGATGCAGTAAGCCTGGAACTCAGGGCTTCCTAGTTAAAAAAATCCTAGCCCTAGGCCGAACCCCAACCCTAAGACGAGAAAGGCAAATCAGCCAGGAATTAGGCATGTCCCCAAGGGAAAAGCTGTGGAGGCAGGCACGTTGTGGTACTTTTGCGCTCTTCTTGGGTAGTCCTTCGCAGCTGCTGTGTTCTTGGAACTCAGGGCTTTCTGCTTAATAGAACCCTTACCCTAGGCGTAACTCAAACCTTAACCCTAGGAAGGAAAATCAGCCTATGGTTCGGGATGGTCTCATGGAAATATCAGTGGTGGCAGCCAAGTTGTGTCACTTTTGCGCTCCCCTTGGGATGCCTTTAACAGCTGCAGTGTGCCTGGAGCCCAGGGCTTCCTGGTTTTAAAAGTCCTAGGCCTAAGCCTAACAGTAACCCTAGGAAGGTAAATCAGCCGCGTATTAGGGTTCTTCCTAAGGGAAAAGCCGTGAAAGCAGCCATGTTGTGGCACTTCTGCACTCCCTTTGGGATGCCTTTGGCAGATGCAGTAAGCCTGGAACTCAGGGCTTCCTAGTTAAAAATATCCTAGCCCTAGGCCGAACCCCAACCCTAAGACGAGAAAGGCAAATCAGCCAGGAATTAGGCATGTCCCCAAGGAAAAAGCTGTGGAGGCAGGCATGTTGTGGTACTTTTGCGCTCTTCTTGGCTAGTCCTTCGCAGCTGCTGTGTTCTTGGAACTCAGGGCTTTCTGGTTAATAGACCTCTTTCCCTAGGTGAAACTCAAACATTAACCCTAGGAAGGAAAATCAGCCTGTGGTTCGGGATGGTCTCATGAGAATAGAAGCAGAGGCAGCCAAGTTGTGTCACTTCTGCGGCCCTCTTGGGATGCCTTTAACAGCTGCAGTGTGCCTGGAGCCCAGGGCTTCCTGGTTTTAAAAGTCCTAGGCCTAAGCCTAACAGTAACCCTAGGAAGGTAAATCAGCCAGGTATTAGGGTTCTTCCTAAGGGAAAAGCTGTGAAAGCAGCCATGTTGTGGCACTTTTGCACTCCCTTTGGGATGCCTTTGGCAGATGCAGTAAGCCTGGAACTCAGGGCTTCCTGGTTAAAAAACTCCAAGCCCTAGGCTGAAGCCTAACCCTAACCCTAGGCAGATAAATCAGCCTAGGTATAGGGATGGTGCCAAGGAAAAAGCTGTGAAAGCTGCCATGTTGTTGCACTTTTGTACTCCCCTTGGGATGCCTTGAACAGCTGCAGTGTGCCTGGATCTAAGGGCTTCCTAGTTTTAAAAATCCTAGCCCTAGACCTAAGCCTTACAGTAACCCTGGGAAGGGAAATCACCCTGGTGTTAAGCTTCTTGCCAAGGAAAAAGCCGTGAAAGCAACCATGTTGTGGCACTTTTACACTCCCTTTGGGATGCCTTTCACAGCTCCAGTGTGCCTGGAACTCAGGGCTTCCTGATTTTAAAAATCCTAGCCCTAGGCCGAACCCCAACCCTAAGACGAGAAAGGCAAATCAGCCAGGAATTAGGCATGTCCCCAAGGAAAAAGCTGTGGAGGCAGGCACGTTGTATTAGTTTTGCGCTCTTCTTGGGTTGTCCTTCGCAGCTGCTGTGTTCTTGGAACTCAGGGCTTTCTGGTTAATAGAACCCTTACCCTAGGCGTAACTCAAACCTTCACCCTAGGAAGGAAAATCAGCCTATGATTTGGGATGGTCTCATGGAAATATCAGTGGTGGCAGCCAAGTTGTGTCACTTTTGCGCTCCCCTTGGGATGCCTTTAACAGCTGCAGTGTGCCTGGAGCCCAGGGCTTCCTGGTTTTAAAAGTCCTAGGCCTAAGCCTAACAGTAACCCTAGGAAGGTAAATCAGCCGCGTATTAGGGTTCTTCCTAAGGGAAAAGCCGTGAAAGCAGCCATGTTGTGGCACTTCTGCACTCCCTTTGGGATGCCTTTGGCAGATGCAGTAAGCCTGGAACTCAGGGCTTCCTAGTTAAAAATATCCTAGCCCTAGGCCGAACCCCAACCCTAAGACGAGAAAGGCAAATCAGCCAGGAATTAGGCATGTCCCCAAGGAAAAAGCTGTGGAGGCAGGCATGTTTTGGTACTTTTGCGCTCTTCTTGGGTAGTCCTTCGCAGCTGCTGTGTTCTTGGAACTCAGGGCTTTCTGGTTAATAGACCTCTTTCCCTAGGTGAAACTCAAACATTAACCCTAGGAAGGAAAATCAGCCTGTGGTTCGGGATGGTCTCATGAGAATAGAAGCAGAGGCAGCCAAGTTGTGTCACTTCTGCGGCCCTCTTGGGATGCCTTTAACAGCTGCAGTGTGCCTGGAGCCCAGGGCTTCCTGGTTTTAAAAGTCCTAGGCCTAAGCCTAACAGTAACCCTAGGAAGGTAAATCAGCCAGGTATTAGGGTTCTTCCTAAGGGAAACGCTGTGAAAGCAGCCATGTTGTGGCACTTTTGCACTCCCTTTGGGATGCCTTTGGCAGATGCAGTAAGCCTGGAACTCAGGGCTTCCTGGTTAAAAAACTCCAAGCCCTAGGCTGAAGCCTAACCCTAACCCTAGGCAGATAAATCAGCCTATGTATAGGGATGGTGCCAAGGAAAAAGCTGTGAAAGCTGCCATGTTGTTGCACTTTTGTACTCCCCTTGGGATGCCTTGAACAGCTGCAGTGTGCCTGGATCTAAGGGCTTCCTAGTTTTAAAAATCCTAGCCCAAGGCCTAAGCCTTACAGTAACCCTGGGAAGGGAAATCACCCTGGTGTTAAGCTTCTTGCCAAGGAAAAAGCCGTGAAAGCAACCATGTTGTGGCACTTTTACACTCCCTTTTGGATGCCTTTCACAGCTCCAGTGTGCCTGGAACTCAGGGCTTCCTGATTTTAAAAATCCTAGCCCTAGGCCGAACCCCAACCCTAAGACGAGAAAGGCAAATCAGCCAGGAATTAGGCATGTCCCCAAGGAAAAAGCTGTGGAGGCAGGCACGTTGTGGTACTTTTGCGCTCTTCTTGGGTAGTCCTTCGCAGCTGCTGTGTTCTTGGAACTCAGGGCTTTCTGGTTAATAGAACCCTTACCCCAGGCGCAACTCAAACCTTAACCCTAGGAAGGAAAATCAGCCTATGGTTCGGGATGGTCTCATGAGAATAGCAGCAGAGGCAGCCAAGTTGTGTCACTTCTGCGGCCCTCTTGGGATGCCTTTAACAGCTGCATGTGCCTGGAGCCCAGGGCTTCCTGGTGTTAAAAGTCCTAGGCCTAAGCCTAACAGTAACCCTAGGAAGGTAAATAAGCCGCGTATTAGGGTTCTTCCTAATGGAAAAGCCGTGAAAGCAGCCATGTTGTGGCACTTCTGCACTCCCTTTGGGATGCTTTTTGCAGATGAAGTAAGCCTGGAACTCAGGGCTTCCTAGTTAGAAAAATTCTTGCCCTAGGCCGAACCCCAACCCTAAGACGGGAAAGGCAAATCAGCCAGGAATTAGGCATGTCCCCAAGGAAAAAGCTGTGGAGGCAGGCATGTTGTGGTACTTTTGCGCTCTTCTTGGCTAGTCCTTCGCAGCTGCTGTGTTCTTGGAACTCAGGGCTTTCTGGTTAATAGAACCCTTACCCTAGGCGTAACTCAAACCTTAAGCCTAGGAAGGAAAATCAGCCTATGGTTCGGGATGGTCTCATGGAAATATCAGTGGTGGCAGCCAAGTTGTGTCACTTTTGCGCTCCCCTTGGGATGCCTTTCGCAGCTGCAGAGTGCCTGGAGCCCAGGGCGTCCTGGTTTTAAAAGTCCTAGGCCTAAGCCTAACAGTAACCCTAGGAAGGTAAATCAGCCGCGTATTAGGGTTCTTCCTAAGGGAAAAGCTGTGAAAGCAGCCATGTTGTGGCACTTCTGCACTCCCTTTGGGATGCCTTTGGCAGATGCAGTAAGCCTGGAACTCAGGGCTTCCTGGTTAAAAAACTCCAAGACCTAGGCTGAAGCCTAACCCTAACCCTAGGCAGATAAATCAGCCTAGGTATAGGGATGGTGCCAAGGAAAAAGCTGTGAAAGCTGCCATGTTGTTGCACTTTTGTATTCCCCTTGGGATGCCTTTCGCAGCTGCAGTGTGCCTGGAACTAAGGGCTTCCTAGTTTTAAAAATCCTAGCCCAAGGCCTAAGCCTAACAGTAACGCTGGGAAGGGAAATCAGCCTGGTGTGAGGCTTCTTGCCAAGGAAAAAGCCGTGAAAGCAGCCATGTTGTGGCACTTCTGCACTCCCTTTGGGATGCCTTTGGCAGATGCAGTAAGCCTGGAACTCAGGGCTTCCTAGTTAAAAAAATCCTAGCCCTAGGCCGAACCCCAAGCCTAAGACGAGAAAGGCAAATCAGCCAGGAATTAGGCATGTCCCCAAGGAAAAAGCTGTGGAGGCAGGCACGTTGTGGTACTTTTGCGCTCTTCTTGGGTAGTCCTTCGCAGCTGCTGTGTTCTTGGAACTCAGGGCTTTCTGCTTAATAGACCTCTTACGTTAGGCTAAACTCAAACCTTAACCCTAGGAAGGAAAATCAGCCTATGGTTCAGGATGGTCTCATGAGAATAGAAGCAGAGGCAGCCAAGTTGTGTCACTTCTGCGGCCCTCTTGGGATGCCTTTAACAGCTGCAGTGTGCCTGGAGCCCAGGGCTTCCTGGTTTTAAAAGTCCTAGGCCTAAGCCTAACAGTAACCCTAGGAAGGTAAATCAGCCAGGTATTAGGGTTCTTCCTAAGGGAAAAGCTGTGAAAGCAGCCATGTTGTGGCACTTTTGCACTCCCTTTGGGATGCCTTTGGCAGATGCAGTAAGCCTGGAACTCAGGGCTTCCTGGTTAAAAAACTCCAAGCCCTAGGCTGAAGCCTAACCCTAACCCTAGGCAGATAAATCAGCCTAGGTATAGGGATGGTGCCAAGGAAAAAGCTGTGAAAGCTGCCATGTTGTTGCACTTTTGTACTCCCCTTGGGATGCCTTGAACAGCTGCAGTGTGCCTGGATCTAAGGGCTTCCTAGTTTTAAAAATCCTAGCCCAAGGCCTAAGCCTTACAGTAACCCTGGGAAGGGAAATCAGCCTGGTGTTAAGCTTCTTGCCAAGGAAAACGCCGTGAAAGCAACCATGTTGTGGCACTTTTGCACTCCCTTTTGGATGCATTTCACAGCTCCAGTGTGCCTGGAACTCAGGGCTTCCTGATTTTAAAAATCCTAGCCCTAGGCCGAACCCCAACCCTAAGACGAGAAAGGCAAATCAGCCAGGAATTAGGCATGTCCCCAAGGAAAAAGCTGTGGAGGCAGGCACGTTGTGGTACTTTTGCGCTCTTCTTGGGTAGTCCTTCGCAGCTGCTGTGTTCTTGGAAATCAGGGCTTTCTGGTTAATAGAACCCTTACCCGAGGCGTAACTCAAACCTTAACCCTAGGAAGGAAAATCAGCCTATGGTTCGGGATGGTCTCATGAGAATAGCAGCAGAGGAAGCCAAGTTGTGTCACTTCTGCGGCCCTCTTGGGATGCCTTTCGCATCTGCATGTGCCTGGAGCCCAGGGCTTCCTGGTTTTAAAAGTCCTAGGCCTAAGCCTAACAGTAACCCTAGGAAGGTAAATCAGCCGCGTATTAGGGTTCTTCCTAAGGGAAAAGCCGTGAAAGCAGCCATGTTGTGGCACTTCTGCACTCCCTTTGGGATGCCTTTGGCAGATGCAGTAAGCCTGGAACTCAGGGCTTCCTAGTTAAAAAAATCCTAGCCCTAGGCCGAACCCCAACCCTAAGACGAGAAAGGCAAATCAGCCAGGAATTAGGCATGTCCCCAAGGAAAAAGCTGTGGAGGCAGGCACGTTGTGGTACTTTTGCGCTCTTCTTGGGTAGTCCTTCGCAGCTGCTGTGTTCTTGGAACTCAGGGCTTTCTGCTTAATAGAACCCTTACCCTAGGCGTAACTCAAACCTTAACCCTAGGAAGGAAAATCAGCCTATGGTTCAGGATGGTCTCATGAGAATAGAAGCAGAGGCAGCCAAGTTGTGTCACTTCTGCGGCCCTCTTGGGATGCCTTTAACAGCTGCAGTGTGCCTGGAGCCCAGGGCTTCCTGGTTTTAAAAGTCCTAGGCCTAAGCCTAACAGTAACCCTAGGAAGGTAAATCAGCCTGGTATTAGGGTTCTTCCTAAGGGAAAAGCCGTGAAAGCAGCCATGTTGTGGCACTTCTGCACTCCCTTTGGGATGCCTTTGGCAGATGCAGTAAGCCTGGAACTCAGGGCTTCCTGGTTAAAAAACTCCAAGCCCTAGGCTGAACCCTAACCCTAACCCTAGGCAGATAAATCAGCCTAGGTATAGGGATGGTGCCAAGGAAAAAGCTGTGAAAGCTGCCATGTTGTTGCACTTTAGTACTCCCCTTGGGATGCCTTGAATAGCTGCAGTGAGCCTGGAACTAAGGGCTTCCTAGTTTTAGAAATCCTAGCCCTAGGCCTTAGCCTTACAGTAACCCTGGGAAGGGAAATCAGCCTGGTGTTAGGCTTCTTGCCAAGGAAAAAGCTGTGAAAGCAGCCATGTTGAGGCACTTTTGCACTCCCTTTGGGATGCCTTTCACAGCTCGAGTGTGCCTGGAACTCAGGGCTTCCTGATTTTTAAAGTCCTAGCCCTAGGCCCAACCCCAAACCTAAGACGAGAAAGGCAAATCAGCCAGGAATTAGGCATGTCCCCAAGGAAAAAGCTATCGACGCAGGCATGTTGTGGTACTTTTGCGCTCTTCTTGGGTAGTCCTTCGCAGCTGCTGTGTTCTTGGAACTCAGGGCTTTCTGGTTAATAGAACCCTTACCCTAGGCGTAACTCAAACCTTAAGCCTAGGAAGGAAAATCAGCCTATGGTTCGGGAGGGTCTCATGGAAATATCAGTGGTGGCAGCCAAGTTGCGGCACTTTTGCACTCCCCTTGGGATGCCTTTCGCAGCTGCAGAGTGCCTGGAGCCCAGGGCTTCCTGGTTTTAAAAGTCCTAGGCCTAAGCCTAACAGTAACCCTAGGAAGGTAAATCAGCCGGGTATTAGGGTTCTTCATAAGGGAAAAGCCGTGAAAGCAGCCATGTTGTGGCACTTTTGCACTCCCTTTGGAATGCATTTGGCAGATGCAGTAAGCCTGGAACTCAGGGCTTCCTGGTTAAAAAACTCCAAGCCCTAGGCTGAACCCTAACCCTAACCCTAGGCAGATAAATCAGCCTATGTATAGGGATGGTGCCAAGGAAAAAGCTGTGAAAGCTGCCATGTTGTGGTACTTTAGTACTCCCCTTGGGATGCCTTGAACAGCTGCAGTGTGCCTGGATCTAAGGGCTTCCTAGTTTTAAAAATCCTAGCCCTAGGCCTAAGCCTTACAGTAACCCTGGGAAGGGAAATCAGCCTGGTGTTAAGCTTCTTGCCAAGGAAAAAGCCGTGAAAGCAACCATGTTGTGGCACTTCTGCACTCCCTTTTGGATGCCTTTCACAGCTCCAGTGTGCCTGGAACTCAGGGCTTCCTGATTTTAAAAATCCTAGCCCTAGGCCGAACCCCAACCCTAAGACGAGAAAGGCAAATATGCCAGGAATTAGGCATGTCCCCAAGGAAAAAGCTGTGGAGGCAGGCACGTTGTGGTACTTTTGCGCTCTTCTTGGGTAGTCCTTCGCAGCTGCTGTGTTCTTGGAACTCAGGGCTTTCTGCTTAATAGAACCCTTACCCTAGGCGTAACTCAAACCTTAACCCTAGGAAGGAAAATCAGCCTATGGTTCTGGATGGTCTCATGGAAATATCAGTGGTGGCAGCCAAGTTGTGTCACTTTTGCGCTCCCCTTGGGATGCCTTTCGCAGCTGCAGAGTGCCTGGAGCCCAGGGCTTCCTGGTTTTAAAAGTCCTAGGCCTAAGCCTAACAGTAACCCTAGGAAGGTAAATCAGCCGGGTATTAGGGTTCTTCCTAAGGGAAAAGCCGTGAAAGCAGCCATGTTGTGGCACTTCTGCACTCCCTTTGGGATGCCTTTGGCAGATGCAGTAAGCCTGGAACTCAGGGCTTCCTGGTTAAAAAACTCCAAGCCCTAGGCTGAACCCTAACCCTAACCCTAGGCAGATAAAACAGCCTAGGTATAGGGATGGTGCCAAGGAAAAAGCTGTGAAAGCTGCCATGTTGTTGCACTTTAGTACTCCCCTTGGGATGCCTTGAACAGCTGCAGTGAGCCTGGAACTAAGGGCTTCCTAGTTTTAGAAATCCTAGCCCTAGGCCTTAGCCTTACAGTAACCCTGGGAAGGGAAATCAGCCTGGTGTTAGGCTTCTTGCCAAGGAAAAAGCTGTGAAAGCAGCCATGTTGTGGCACTTTTGCACTCCCTTTGGGATGCCTTTCACAGCTCGAGTGTGCCTGGAACTCAGGGCTTCCTGATTTTAAAAGTCCTAGCCCTAGGCCGAACCCCAAACCTAAGACGAGAAAGGCAAATCAGCCAGGAATTAGGCATGTCCCCAAGGAAAAAGCTATCGACGCAGGCATGTTGTGGTACTTTTGCGCTCTTCTTGGCTAGTCCTTCGCAGCTGCTGTGTTCTTGGAACTCAGGGCTTTCTGGTTAATAGAACCCTTACCCTAGGCGTAACTCAAACCTTAAGCCTAGGAAGGAAAATCAGCCTATGGTTCGGGAGGGTCTCATGGAAATATCAGTGGTGGCAGCCAAGTTGCGGCACTTTTGCGCTCCCCTTGGGATGCCTTTCGCAGCTGCAGAGTGCCTGGAGCCCAGGGCTTCCTGGTTTTAAAAGTCCTAGGCCTAAGCCTAACAGTAACCCTAGGAAGGTAAATCAGCCAGGTATTAGGGTTCTTCCTAAGGGAAAAGCCGTGAAAGCAGCCATGTTGTGGCACTTTTGCACTCCCTTTGGGATGCATTTGGCAGATGCAGTAAGCCTGGAACTCAGGGCTTCCTGGTTAAAAAACTCCAAGCCCTAGGCTGAAGCCTAACCCTAACCCTAGGCAGATAAATCAGCCTATGTATAGGGATGGTGCCAAGGAAAAAGCTGTGAAAGCTGCCATGTTGTGGTACTTTAGTACTCCCCTTGGGATGCCTTTGGCAGATGCAGTAAGCCTGGAACTCAGGGCTTCCTAGTTAAAAAAATCCTAGCCCTAGGCCGAACCCCAACCCTAAGACGAGAAAGGCAAATCAGCCAGGAATTAGGCATGTCCCCAAGGAAAAAGCTGTGGAGGCAGGCATGTTTTGGTACTTTTGCGCTCTTCTTGGGTAGTCCTTCGCAGCTGCTGTGTTCTTGGAACTCAGGGCTTTCTGGTTAATAGACCTCTTTCCCTAGGTGAAACTCAAACATTAACCCTAGGAAGGAAAATCAGCCTGTGGTTCTGGATGGTCTCATGAGAATAGAAGCAGAGGCAGCCAAGTTGTGTCACTTCTGCGGCCCTCTTGGGATGCCTTTAACAGCTGCAGTGTGCCTGGAGCCCAGGGCTTCCTGGTTTTAAAAGTCCTAGGCCTAAGCCTAACAGTAACCCTAGGAAGGTAAATCAGCCAGGTATTAGGGTTCTTCCTAAGGGAAAAGCTGTGAAAGCAGCCATGTTGTGGCACTTTTGCACTCCCTTTGGGATGCCTTTGGCAGATGCAGTAAGCCTGGAACTCAGGGCTTCCTGGTTAAAAAACTCCAAGCCCTAGGCTGAAGCCTAACCCTAACCCTAGGCAGATAAATCAGCCTATGTATAGGGATGGTGCCAAGGAAAAAGCTGTGAAAGCTGCCATGTTGTTGCACTTTTGTACTCCCCTTGGGATGCCTTGAACAGCTGCAGTGTGCCTGGATCTAAGGGCTTCCTAGTTTTAAAAATCCTAGCCCTAGACCTAAGCCTTACAGTAACCCTGGGAAGGGAAATCACCCTGGTGTTAAGCTTCTTGCCAAGGAAAAAGCCGTGAAAGCAACCATGTTGTGGCACTTTTACACTCCCTTTTGGATGCCTTTCACAGCTCCAGTGTGCCTGGAACTCAGGGCTTCCTGATTTTAAAAATCCTAGCCCTAGGCCGAACCCCAACCCTAAGACGAGAAAGGCAAATCAGCCAGGAATTAGGCATGTCCCCAAGGAAAAAGCTGTGGAGGCAGGCACGTTGTGGTACTTTTGCGCTCTTCTTGGGTAGTCCTTCGCAGCTGCTGTGTTCTTGGAACTCAGGGCTTTCTGCTTAATAGACCTCTTACGTTAGGCTAAACTCAAACCTTAACCCTAGGAAGGAAAATCAGCCTATGGTTCAGGATGGTCTCATGAGAATAGAAGCAGAGGCAGCCAAGTTGTGTCACTTCTGCGGCCCTCTTGGGATGCCTTTAACAGCTGCAGTGTGCCTGGAGCCCAGGGCTTCCTGGTTTTAAAAGTCCTAGGCCTAAGCCTAACAGTAACCCTAGGAAGGTAAATCAGCCAGGTATTAGGGTTCTTCCTAAGGGAAAAGCTGTGAAAGCAGCCATGTTGTGGCACTTTTGCACTCCCTTTGGGATGCCTTTGGCAGATGCAGTAAGCCTGGAACTCAGGGCTTCCTGGTTAAAAAACTCCAAGCCCTAGGCTGAAGCCTAACCCTAACCCTAGGCAGATAAATCAGCCTAGGTATAGGGATGGTGCCAAGGAAAAAGCTGTGAAAGCTGCCATGTTGTTGCACTTTTGTACTCCCCTTGGGATGCCTTGAACAGCTGCAGTGTGCCTGGATCTAAGGGCTTCCTAGTTTTAAAAATCCTAGCCCAAGGCCTAAGCCTTACAGTAACCCTGGGAAGGGAAATCAGCCTGGTGTTAAGCTTCTTGCCAAGGAAAACGCCGTGAAAGCAACCATGTTGTGGCACTTTTGCACTCCCTTTTGGATGCCTTTCACAGCTCCAGTGTGCCTGGAACTCAGGGCTTCCTGATTTTAAAAATCCTAGCCCTAGGCCGAACCCCAACCCTAAGACGAGAAAGGCAAATCAGCCAGGAATTAGGCATGTCCCCAAGGAAAAAGCTGTGGAGGCAGGCACGTTGTGGTACTTTTGCGCTCTTCTTGGGTAGTCCTTCGCAGCTGCTGTGTTCTTGGAAATCAGGGCTTTCTGGTTAATAGAACCCTTACCCGAGGCGTAACTCAAACCTTAACCCTAGGAAGGAAAATCAGCCTATGGTTCGGGATGGTCTCATGAGAATAGCAGCAGAGGCAGCCAAGTTGTGTCACTTCTGCGGCCCTCTTGGGATGCCTTTCGCATCTGCATGTGCCTGGAGCCCAGGGCTTCCTGGTTTTAAAAGTCCTAGGCCTAAGCCTAACAGTAACCCTAGGAAGGTAAATCAGCCGCGTATTAGGGTTCTTCCTAAGGGAAAAGCCGTGAAAGCAGCCATGTTGTGGCACTTCTGCACTCCCTTTGGGATGCCTTTGGCAGATGCAGTAAGCCTGGAACTCAGGGCTTCCTAGTTAAAAAAATCCTAGCCCTAGGCCGAACCCCAACCCTAAGACGAGAAAGGCAAATCAGCCAGGAATTAGGCATGTCCCCAAGGAAAAAGCTGTGGAGGCAGGCACGTTGTGGTACTTTTGCGCTCTTCTTGGGTAGTCCTTCGCAGCTGCTGTGTTCTTGGAACTCAGGGCTTTCTGCTTAATAGAACCCTTACCCTAGGCGTAACTCAAACCTTAAGCCTAGGAAGGAAAATCAGCCTATGTTTCTGGATGGTCTCATGGAAATATCAGTGGTGGCAGCCAAGTTGTGTCACTTTTGCGCTCCCCTTGGGATGCCTTTCGCAGCTGCAGAGTGCCTGGAGCCCAGGGCTTCCTGGTTTTAAAAGTCCTAGGCCTAAGCCTAACAGTAACCCTAGGAAGGTAAATCAGCCGGGTATTAGGGTTCTTCCTAAGGGAAAAGCCGTGAAAGCAGCCATGTTGTGGCACTTCTGCACTCCCTTTGGGATGCCTTTGGCAGATGCAGTAAGCCTGGAACTCAGGGCTTCCTGGTTAAAAAACTCCAAGCCCTAGGCTGAACCCTAACCCTAACCCTAGGCAGATAAATCAGCCTAGGTATAGGGATGGTGCCAAGGAAAAAGCTGTGAAAGCTGCCATGTTGTTGCACTTTAGTACTCCCCTTGGGATGCCTTGAATAGCTGCAGTGAGCCTGGAACTAAGGGCTTCCTAGTTTTAGAAATCCTAGCCCTAGGCCTTAGCCTTACAGTAACCCTGGGAAGGGAAATCAGCCGCGTATTAGGGTTCTTCCTAAGGGAAAGGCCGTGAAAGCAGCCATGTTGTGGCACTTCTGCACTCCCTTTGGGATGCCTTTGGCAGATGCAGTAAGCCTGGAACTCAGGGCTTCCTAGTTAAAAAAATCCTAGCCCTAGGCCGAACCCCAACCCTAAGACGAGAAAGGCAAATCAGCCAGGAATTAGGCATGTCCCCAAGGAAAAAGCTGTGGAGGCAGGCACGTTGTGGTACTTTTGCGCTCTTCTTGGGTAGTCCTTCGCAGCTGCTGTGTTCTTGGAACTCAGGGCTTTCTGCTTAATAGAACCCTTACCCTAGGCGTAACTCAAACCTTAAGCCTAGGAAGGAAAATCAGCCTATGGTTCTGGATGGTCTCATGGAAATATCAGTGGTGGCAGCCAAGTTGTGTCACTTTTGCGCT
Source organism: Ammospiza maritima maritima (assembly GCA_036010785.1). Taxonomy (NCBI): domain Eukaryota; kingdom Metazoa; phylum Chordata; class Aves; order Passeriformes; family Passerellidae; genus Ammospiza; species Ammospiza maritima. The sequence goes on from JAYKTQ010000152.1 coordinate 464,928, forward strand.
CCCCTTGGGATGCCTTTCGCAGCTGCAGAGTGCCTGGAGCCCAGGGCTTCCTGGTTTTAAAAGTCCTAGGCCTAAGCCTAACAGTAACCCTAGGAAGGTAAATCAGCCGGGTATTAGGGTTCTTCCTAAGGGAAAAGCCGTGAAAGCAGCCATGTTGTGGCACTTCTGCACTCCCTTTGGGATGCCTTTGGCAGATGCAGTAAGCCTGGAACTCAGGGCTTCCTGGTTAAAAAACTCCAAGCCCTAGGCTGAACCCTAACCCTAACCCTAGGCAGATAAATCAGCCTATGTATAGGGATGGTGCCAAGGAAAAAGCTGTGAAAGCTGCCATGTTGTGGTACTTTAGTACTCCCCTTGGGATGCCTTGAACAGCTGCAGTGTGCCTGGATCTAAGGGCTTCCTAGTTTTAAAAATCCTAGCCCTAGGCCTAAGCCTTACAGTAACCCTGGGAAGGGAAATCAGCCTGGTGTTAAGCTTCTTGCCAAGGAAAAAGCCGTGAAAGCAACCATGTTGTGGCACTTCTGCACTCCCTTTTGGATGCCTTTCACAGCTCCAGTGTGCCTGGAACTCAGGGCTTCCTGATTTTAAAAATCCTAGCCCTAGGCCGAACCCCAACCCTAAGACGAGAAAGGCAAATCAGCCAGGAATTAGGCATGTCCCCAAGGAAAAAGCTGTGGAGGCAGGCACGTTGTGGTACTTTTGCGCTCTTCTTGGGTAGTCCTTCGCAGCTGCTGTGTTCTTGGAACTCAGGGCTTTCTGCTTAATAGAACCCTTACCCTAGGCGTAACTCAAACCTTAAGCCTAGGAAGGAAAATCAGCCTATGGTTCTGGATGGTCTCATGGAAATATCAGTGGTGGCAGCCAAGTTGTGTCACTTTTGCGCTCCCCTTGGGATGCCTTTCGCAGCTGCAGAGTGCCTGGAGCCCAGGGCTTCCTGGTTTTAAAAGTCCTAGGCCTAAGCCTAACAGTAACCCTAGGAAGGTAAATCAGCCGGGTATTAGGGTTCTTCCTAAGGGAAAAGCCGTGAAAGCAGCCATGTTGTGGCACTTCTGCACTCCCTTTGGGATGCCTTTGGCAGATGCAGTAAGCCTGGAACTCAGGGCTTCCTGGTTAAAAAACTCCAAGCCCTAGGCTGAACCCTAACCCTAACCCTAGGCAGATAAAACAGCCTAGGTATAGGGATGGTGCCAAGGAAAAAGCTGTGAAAGCTGCCATGTTGTTGCACTTTAGTACTCCCCTTGGGATGCCTTGAACAGCTGCAGTGAACCTGGAACTAAGGGCTTCCTAGTTTTAGAAATCCTAGCCCTAGGCCTTAGCCTTACAGTAACCCTGGGAAGGGAAATCAGCCTGGTGTTAGGCTTCTTGCCAAGGAAAAAGCTGTGAAAGCAGCCATGTTGTGGCACTTTTGCACTCCCTTTGGGATGCCTTTCACAGCTCGAGTGTGCCTGGAACTCAGGGCTTCCTGATTTTAAAAGTCCTAGCCCTAGGCCGAACCCCAAACCTAAGACGAGAAAGGCAAATCAGCCAGGAATTAGGCATGTCCCCAAGGAAAAAGCTATCGACGCAGGCATGTTGTGGTACTTTTGCGCTCTTCTTGGCTAGTCCTTCGCAGCTGCTGTGTTCTTGGAACTCAGGGCTTTCTGGTTAATAGAACCCTTACCCTAGGCGTAACTCAAACCTTAAGCCTAGGAAGGAAAATCAGCCTATGGTTCGGGAGGGTCTCATGGAAATATCAGTGGTGGCAGCCAAGTTGCGGCACTTTTGCGCTCCCCTTGGGATGCCTTTCGCAGCTGCAGAGTGCCTGGAGCCCAGGGCTTCCTGGTTTTAAAAGTCCTAGGCCTAAGCCTAACAGTAACCCTAGGAAGGTAAATCAGCCGCGTATTAGGGTTCTTCCTAAGGGAAAAGCCGTGAAAGCAGCCATGTTGTGGCACTTTTGCACTCCCTTTGGGATGCATTTGGCAGATGCAGTAAGCCTGGAACTCAGGGCTTCCTGGTTAAAAAACTCCAAGCCCTAGGCTGAAGCCTAACCCTAACCCTAGGCAGATAAATCAGCCTATGTATAGGGATGGTGCCAAGGAAAAAGCTGTGAAAGCTGCCATGTTGTGGTACTTTAGTACTCCCCTTGGGATGCCTTTGGCAGATGCAGTAAGCCTGGAACTCAGGGCTTCCTAGTTAAAAAAATCCTAGCCCTAGGCCGAACCCCAACCCTAAGACGAGAAAGGCAAATCAGCCAGGAATTAGGCATGTCCCCAAGGAAAAAGCTGTGGAGGCAGGCATGTTTTGGTACTTTTGCGCTCTTCTTGGGTAGTCCTTCGCAGCTGCTGTGTTCTTGGAACTCAGGGCTTTCTGGTTAATAGACCTCTTTCCCTAGGTGAAACTCAAACATTAACCCTAGGAAGGAAAATCAGCCTGTGGTTCGGGATGGTCTCATGAGAATAGAAGCAGAGGCAGCCAAGTTGTGTCACTTCTGCGGCCCTCTTGGGATGCCTTTAACAGCTGCAGTGTGCCTGGAGCCCAGGGCTTCCTGGTTTTAAAAGTCCTAGGCCTAAGCCTAACAGTAACCCTAGGAAGGTAAATCAGCCAGGTATTAGGGTTCTTCCTAAGGGAAAAGCTGTGAAAGCAGCCATGTTGTGGCACTTTTGCTCTCCCTTTGGGATGCCTTTGGCAGATGCAGTAAGCCTGGAACTCAGGGCTTCCTGGTTAAAAAACTCCAAGCCCTAGGCTGAAGCCTAACCCTAACCCTAGGCAGATAAATCAGCCTATGTATAGGGATGGTGCCAAGGAAAAAGCTGTGAAAGCTGCCATGTTGTTGCACTTTTGTACTCCCCTTGGGATGCCTTGAACAGCTGCAGTGTGCCTGGATCTAAGGGCTTCCTAGTTTTAAAAATCCTAGCCCTAGGCCTAAGCCTTACAGTAACCCTGGGAAGGGAAATCAGCCTGGTGTTAAGCTTCTTGCCAAGGAAAAAGCCGTGAAAGCAACCATGTTGTGGCACTTCTGCACTCCCTTTTGGATGCCTTTCACAGCTCCAGTGTGCCTGGAACTCAGGGCTTCCTGATTTTAAAAATCCTAGCCCTAGGCCGAACCCCAACCCTAAGACGAGAAAGGCAAATCAGCCAGGAATTAGGCATGTCCCCAAGGAAAAAGCTGTGGAGGCAGGCACGTTGTGGTACTTTTGCGCTCTTCTTGGGTAGTCCTTCGCAGCTGCTGTGTTCTTGGAACTCAGGGCTTTCTGCTTAATAGAACCCTTACCCTAGGCGTAACTCAAACCTTAAGCCTAGGAAGGAAAATCAGCCTATGGTTCTGGATGGTCTCATGGAAATATCAGTGGTGGCAGCCAAGTTGTGTCACTTTTGCGCTCCCCTTGGGATGCCTTTCGCAGCTGCAGAGTGCCTGGAGCCCAGGGCTTCCTGGTTTTAAAAGTCCTAGGCCTAAGCCTAACAGTAACCCTAGGAAGGTAAATCAGCCGGGTATTAGGGTTCTTCCTAAGGGAAAAGCCGTGAAAGCAGCCATGTTGTGGCACTTCTGCACTCCCTTTGGGATGCCTTTGGCAGATGCAGTAAGCCTGGAACTCAGGGCTTCCTGGTTAAAAAACTCCAAGCCCTAGGCTGAACCCTAACCCTAACCCTAGGCAGATAAAACAGCCTAGGTATAGGGATGGTGCCAAGGAAAAAGCTGTGAAAGCTGCCATGTTGTTGCACTTTAGTACTCCCCTTGGGATGCCTTGAACAGCTGCAGTGAGCCTGGAACTAAGGGCTTCCTAGTTTTAGAAATCCTAGCCCTAGGCCTTAGCCTTACAGTAACCCTGGGAAGGGAAATCAGCCTGGTGTTAGGCTTCTTGCCAAGGAAAAAGCTGTGAAAGCAGCCATGTTGTGGCACTTTTGCACTCCCTTTGGGATGCCTTTCACAGCTCGAGTGTGCCTGGAACTCAGGGCTTCCTGATTTTAAAAGTCCTAGCCCTAGGCCGAACCCCAAACCTAAGACGAGAAAGGCAAATCAGCCAGGAATTAGGCATGTCCCCAAGGAAAAAGCTATCGACGCAGGCATGTTGTGGTACTTTTGCGCTCTTCTTGGCTAGTCCTTCGCAGCTGCTGTGTTCTTGGAACTCAGGGCTTTCTGGTTAATAGAACCCTTACCCTAGGCGTAACTCAAACCTTAAGCCTAGGAAGGAAAATCAGCCTATGGTTCGGGAGGGTCTCATGGAAATATCAGTGGTGGCAGCCAAGTTGCGGCACTTTTGCGCTCCCCTTGGGATGCCTTTCGCAGCTGCAGAGTGCCTGGAGCCCAGGGCTTCCTGGTTTTAAAAGTCCTAGGCCTAAGCCTAACAGTAACCCTAGGAAGGTAAATCAGCCGCGTATTAGGGTTCTTCCTAAGGGAAAAGCCGCGAAAGCAGCCATGTTGTGGCACTTTTGCACTCCCTTTGGGATGCATTTGGCAGATGCAGTAAGCCTGGAACTCAGGGCTTCCTGGTTAAAAAACTCCAAGCCCTAGGCTGAAGCCTAACCCTAACCCTAGGCAGATAAATCAGCCTATGTATAGGGATGGTGCCAAGGAAAAAGCTGTGAAAGCTGCCATGTTGTGGTACTTTAGTACTCCCCTTGGGATGCCTTTGGCAGATGCAGTAAGCCTGGAACTCAGGGCTTCCTAGTTAAAAAAATCCTAGCCCTAGGCCGAACCCCAACCCTAAGACGAGAAAGGCAAATCAGCCAGGAATTAGGCATGTCCCCAAGGAAAAAGCTGTGGAGGCAGGCATGTTTTGGTACTTTTGCGCTCTTCTTGGGTAGTCCTTCGCAGCTGCTGTGTTCTTGGAACTCAGGGCTTTCTGGTTAATAGACCTCTTTCCCTAGGTGAAACTCAAACATTAACCCTAGGAAGGAAAATCAGCCTGTGGTTCGGGATGGTCTCATGAGAATAGAAGCAGAGGCAGCCAAGTTGTGTCACTTCTGCGGCCCTCTTGGGATGCCTTTAACAGCTGCAGTGTGCCTGGAGCCCAGGGCTTCCTGGTTTTAAAAGTCCTAGGCCTAAGCCTAACAGTAACCCTAGGAAGGTAAATCAGCCAGGTATTAGGGTTCTTCCTAAGGGAAAAGCTGTGAAAGCAGCCATGTTGTGGCACTTTTGCTCTCCCTTTGGGATGCCTTTGGCAGATGCAGTAAGCCTGGAACTCAGGGCTTCCTGGTTAAAAAACTCCAAGCCCTAGGCTGAAGCCTAACCCTAACCCTAGGCAGATAAATCAGCCTATGTATAGGGATGGTGCCAAGGAAAAAGCTGTGAAAGCTGCCATGTTGTTGCACTTTTGTACTCCCCTTGGGATGCCTTGAACAGCTGCAGTGTGCCTGGATCTAAGGGCTTCCTAGTTTTAAAAATCCTAGCCCTAGACCTAAGCCTTACAGTAACCCTGGGAAGGGAAATCAGCCTGGTGTTAAGCTTCTTGCCAAGGAAAAAGCCGTGAAAGCAACCATGTTGTGGCACTTTTACACTCCCTTTTGGATGCCTTTCACAGCTCCAGTGTGCCTGGAACTCAGGGCTTCCTGATTTTAAAAATCCTAGCCCTAGGCCGAACCCCAACCCTAAGACGAGAAAGGCAAATCAGCCAGGAATTAGGCATGTCCCCAAGGAAAAAGCTGTGGAGGCAGGCACGTTGTGGTACTTTTGCGCTCTTCTTGGGTAGTCCTTCGCAGCTGCTGTGTTCTTGGAACTCAGGGCTTTCTGGTTAATAGAACCCTTACCCTAGGCGTAACTCAAACCTTCACCCTAGGAAGGAAAATCAGCCTATGATTTGGGATGGTCTCATAGAAATATCAGTGGTGGCAGCCAAGTTGTGTCACTTTTGCGCTCCCCTTGGGATGCCTTTAACAGCTGCAGTGTGCCTGGAGCCCAGGGCTTCCTGGTTTTAAAAGTCCTAGGCCTAAGCCTAACAGTAACCCTAGGAAGGTAAATCAGCCGCGTATTAGGGTTCTTCCTAAGGGAAAAGCCGTGAAAGCAGCCATGTTGTGGCACTTCTGCACTCCATTTGGGATGCCTTTGGCAGATGCAGTAAGCCTGGAACTCAGGGCTTCCTAGTTAAAAAAATCCTAGCCCTAGGCCGAACCCCAACCCTAAGACGAGAAAGGCAAATCAGCCAGGAATTAGGCATGTCCCCAAGGAAAAAGCTGTGGAGGCAGGCATGTTTTGGTACTTTTGCGCTCTTCTTGGGTAGTCCTTCGCAGCTGCTGTGTTCTTGGAACTCAGGGCTTTCTGGTTAATAGAACCCTTACCCTAGGCGTAACTCAAACCTTCACCCTAGGAAGGAAAATCAGCCTATGGTTCGGGATGGTCTCATGGAAATATCAGTGGTGGCAGCCAAGTTGTGTCACTTTTGCGCTCCCCTTGGGATGCCTTTCGCAGCTGCAGAGTGCCTGGAGCCCAGGGCGTCCTGGTTTTAAAAGTCCTAGGCCTAAGCCTAACAGTAACCCTAGGAAGGTAAATCAGCCGCGTATTAGGGTTCTTCCTAAGGGAAAAGCTGTGAAAGCAGCCATGTTGTGGCACTTCTGCACTCCCTTTGGGATGCCTTTGGCAGATGCAGTAAGCCTGGAACTCAGGGCTTCCTGGTTAAAAAACTCCAAGACCTAGGCTGAAGCCTAACCCTAACCCTAGGCAGATAAATCAGCCTAGGTATAGGGATGGTGCCAAGGAAAAAGCTGTGAAAGCTGCCATGTTGTTGCACTTTTGTACTCCCCTTGGGATGCCTTTCGCAGCTGCAGTGTGCCTGGAACTAAGGGCTTCCTAGTTTTAAAAATCCTAGCCCAAGGCCTAAGCCTAACAGTAACCCTGGGAAGGGAAATCAGCCTGGTGTGAGGCTTCTTGCCAAGGAAAAAGCCGTGAAAGCAGCCATGTTGTGGCACTTCTGCACTCCCTTTGGGATGCCTTTGGCAGATGCAGTAAGCCTGGAACTCAGGGCTTCCTAGTTAAAAAAATCCTAGCCCTAGGCCGAACCCCAAGCCTAAGACGAGAAAGGCAAATCAGCCAGGAATTAGGCATGTCCCCAAGGAAAAAGCTGTGGAGGCAGGCACGTTGTGGAACTTTTGCGCTCTTCTTGGGTAGTCCTTCGCAGCTGCTGTGTTCTTGGAACTCAGGGCTTTCTGCTTAATAGACCTCTTACGTTAGGCTAAACTCAAACCTTAACAGGAGGAAGGAAAATCAGCCTATGGTTCAGGATGGTCTCATGAGAATAGAAGCAGAGGCAGCCAAGTTGTGTCACTTCTGCGGCCCTCTTGGGATGCCTTTAACAGCTGCAGTGTGCCTGGAGCCCAGGGCTTCCTGGTTTTAAAAGTCCTAGGCCTAAGCCTAACAGTAACCTTAGGAAGGTAAATCAGCCAGGTATTAGGGTTCTTCCTAAGGGAAAAGCTGTGAAAGCAGCCATGTTGTGGCACTTTTGCACTCCCTTTGGGATGCCTTTCACAGCTCGAATGTGCCTGGAACTCAGGGCTTCCTGATTTTAAAAGTCCTAGCCCTAGGCCCAACCCCAAACCTAAGACGAGAAAGGCAAATCAGCCAGGAATTAGGCATGTCCCCAAGGAAAAAGCTATCGACGCAGGCATGTTGTGGTACTTTTGCGCTCTTCTTGGGTAGTCCTTCGCAGCTGCTGTGTTCTTGGAACTCAGGGCTTTCTGGTTAATAGAACCCTTACCCTAGGCGTAACTCAAACCTTAAGCCTAGGAAGGAAAATCAGCCTATGGTTCGGGAGGGTCTCATGGAAATATCAGTGGTGGTAGCCAAGTTGCGGCACTTTTGCACTCCCCTTGGGATGCCTTTCGCAGCTGCAGAGTGCCTGGAGCCCAGGGCTTCCTGGTTTTAAAAGTCCTAGGCCTAAGCCTAACAGTAACCCTAGGAAGGTAAATCAGACGCGTATTAGGGTTCTTCCTAAGGGAAAAGCCGTGAAAGCAGCCATGTTGTGGCACTTTTGCACTCCCTTTGGGATGCATTTGGCAGATGCAGTAAGCCTGGAACTCAGGGCTTCCTGGTTAAAAAACTCCAAGCCCTAGACTGAACCCTAACCCTAACCCTAGGCAGATAAATCAGCCTATGTATAGGGATGGTGCCAAGGAAAAAGCTGTGAAAGCTGCCATGTTGTGGTACTTTAGTACTCCCCTTGGGATGCCTTGAACAGCTGCAGTGTGCCTGGATCTAAGGGCTTCCTAGTTTTAAAAGTCCTAGGCCTAAGCCTAACAGTAACCCTAGGAAGGTAAATCAGCCGGGTATTATGGTTCTTCTTAAGGGAAAAGCCGTGAAAGCAGCCATGTTGTGGCACTTCTGCACTCCCTTTGGGATGCCTTTGGCAGATGAAGTAAGCCTGGAACTCAGGGCTTCCTAGTTAAAAAATATCCTAGCCCTAGGCCGAACCCCAACCCTAAGACGAGAAAGGCAAATCAGCCAGGAATTAGGCATGTCCCCAAGGAAAAAGCTGTGGAGGCAGGCACGTTGTGGTACTTTTGCGCTCTTCTTGGGTAGTCCTTCGCAGCTGCTGTGTTCTTGGAACTCAGGGCTTTCTGGTTAATAGAACTCTTACCCTAGGCGTAACTCAAACCTTAACCCTAGGAAGGAAAATCAGCCTATGGTTCGGGATGGTCTCATGAGAATAGAAGCAGAGGCAGCCAAGTTGTGTCACTTCTGCGGCCCTCTTGGGATGCCTTGAACACCTGCATGTGCCTGGAGCCCAGGGCTTCCTGGTTTTAAAAGTCCTAGGCCTAAGCCTAACAGTAACCCTAGGAAGGTAAATCAGCGGCGTATTAGGGTTCTTCCTAAGGGAAAAGCCGTGAAAGAAGCCATGTTGTGGCACTTCTGCACTCCCTTTGGGATGCCTTTGGCAGATGCAGTAAGCCTGGAACTCAGGGCTTCCTAGTTAAAAAAATCCTAGCCCTAGGCCGAACCCCAACCCTAAGACGAGAAAGGCAAATCAGCCAGGAATTAGGCATGTCCCCAAGGAAAAAGCTGTGGAGGCAGGCATGTTGTGGTACTTTTGTGCTCTTCTTGGCTAGTCCTTCGCAGCTGCTGTGTTCTTGGAACTCAGGGCTTTCTGGTTAATAGAACCCTTACCCTAGGCGTAACTCAAACCTTAAGCCTAGGAAGGAAAATCAGCCTATGGTTCGGGATGGTCTCATGAGAATAGCAGCAGAGGCAGCCAAGTTGTGTCACTTTTGCGCTCCCCTTGGGATGCCTTTCGCAGCTGCAGTGTGCCTGGAGCCCAGGGCTTCCTGGTTTTAAAAGTCCTAGGCCTAAGCCTAACAGTAACCCTAGGAAGGTAAATCAGCCGCGTATTAGGGTTCTTCCTAAGGGAAAAGCCGTGAAAGCAGCCATGTTGTGGCACTTCTGCACTCCCTTTGGGATGCCTTTGGCAGATGCAGTAAGCCTGGAACTCAGGGCTTCCTGGTTAAAAAACTCCAAGCCCTAGGCTGAAGCCTAACCCTATCCCCAGGAAGGAAAATCAGCCTAAGTATAGGGATCGTGCAACGTCTAGAACACGATGGGAGATGTTTTCTGTGCTGGCACAGTTTTTCCTCGCCAGACATAAGGGAAAAGCTTTTTGCTAAGATGTAGATGGGAAGAGACGCTAAATACGAAGGTACGATGCTCTCCCGAGCTAAGAGCTGCTCCCGGGCGTCTTTCGGCAGAAGCCGCGCTAAGGAGTGCACAGTGAGCGGCACAATCGTCTTTGCGCGAAGAAACCGCTTCTTCGCCTCCGGGAGCCGGAGAGAGCGGCACCTTCGGAAAGGTGAAGAAGGAAGCTGTACAACACTGGGATTGTGTGCGCAGCTTGCCAACTGCTAGAAAACAGTACCTTTGCACTCTCCTGACTTTTCCAATCACATGAACATTCGATTGGAAGCTGTTTTGGACAACTTTTATTTTCTTCATGCCAAACACTCGGCACACCTCCGTGCAACGTCTAGAACACGATGGGAGATGTTTTCTGTGCTGGCACAGTTTTTCCTCGCCAGACATAGTGGAAAAGCTTTTTGCTAAGATGTAGACGAGAAGAGACAATAAAGACGAAGGTACGATGCTGTCCGGAGCTAAGAGCCGCTCCCGGGCGTCTTTCGGCAGAAGCCGCGCTAAGGAGTGCACAGTGAGCGGCACAATCGTCTTTGCGCGAAGAAGCCGCTTCTTCGCCTCCGGGAGCCGGAGAGAGCGGCACCTTCGGAAAGGTGAAGAAGGAAGCTGTACAACACTGGGATTGTGTGCGCAGCTTGCCAACTGCTAGAAAACAGTACCTTTGCACTCTCCTGACTTTTCCAATCACATGAACATTCGATTGGAAGCTGTTTTGGACAACTTTCCTTTCCTTCATGCCAAACACTCGGCACACCTCCGTGCAACGTCTAGAACACGATGGGAGATGTTTTCTGTGCTGGCACAGTTTTTCCTCGCCAGACATAGTGGAAAAGCTTTTTGCTAAGATGTAGACGAGAAGAGACGCTAAAGACGTAGGTACGATGCTCTCCGGAGCTAAGAGCCGCTCCCGGGCGTCTTTCGGCAGAAGCCGCGCTAAGGTGTGCACAGTGAGCGGCACAATCGTCTTTGCGCGAAGAAGCCGCTTCTTCGCCTCCGGGAGCCGGAGAGAGCGGCACCTTCGGAAAGGTGAAGAAGGAAGCTGTACAACACTGGGATTGTGTGCGCAGCTTGCCAACTGCTAGAAAACAGTACCTTTGCACTCTCCTGACTTTTCCAATCACATGAACATTCGATTGGAAGCTGTTTTGGACAACTTTTCTTTCCTTCATGCCAAACACTCGGCACACCTCCGTGCAACGTCTAGAACACGATGGGAGATGTTTTTTGTGCTGGCACAGTTTTTCCTCGCCAGACATAGTAGAAAAGCTTTTTGCTAAGATGTAGACGAGAAGAGACGCTAAAGACGAAGGTACGATGCTCTCCCGAGCTAAGAGCCGCTCCCGGGCGTCTTTCGGCAGAAGCCGCGCTAAGGAGTGCATAGTGAGCGGCACAATCGTCTTTGCGCGAAGAAGCCGCTTCTTCGCCTCCGGGAGCCGGAGAGAGCGGCACCTTCGGAAAGGTGAAGAAGGAAGCTGTACAACACTGGGATTGTGTGCACAGCTTGCCAACTGCTAGAAAACAGTACCTTTGCACTCTCCTGACTTTTCCAATCACATGAACATTCGATTGGAAGCTGTTTTGGACAACTTTTCTTTCCTTCATGCCAAACACTCGGCACACCTCCGTGCAACGTCTAGAACACGATGGGAGATGTTTTCTGTGCTGGCACAGTTTTTCCTCGCCAGACATAGTGGAAAAGCTTTTTGCTAAGATGTAGACGAGAAGAGACGCTAAAGACGAAGGTACGATGCTCTCCGCAGCTAAGAGCCGCTCCCGGGCGTCTTTCGGCAGAAGCCGCGCTAAGGAGTGCACAGTGAGCGGCACAATCGTCTTTGCGCGAAGAAGCCGCTTCTTCACCTCCGGGAGCCGGAGAGAGCGGCACCTTCGGAAAGGTGAAGAAGGAAGCTGTACAACACTGGGATTGTGTGCGCAGCTTGCCAACTGCTAGAAAACAGTACCTTTGCACTCTCCTGACTTTTCCAATCACATGAACATTCGATTGGAAGCTGTTTTGGACAACTTTTCTTTCCTTCATGCCAAACACTCGGCAAACCTCCGTGCAACGTCTAGAACACGATGGGAGATGTTTTCTGTGCTGGCACAGTTTTTCCTCGCCAGACATAGTGGAAAAGCTTTTTGCTAAGATGTAGACGAGAAGAGACGCTAAAGACGAAGGTACGATGCTGTCCGGAGCTAAGAGCCGCTCCCAGGCGTCTTTCGGCAGAAGCCGCGCTAAGGAGTGCACAGTGAGCGGCACAATCGTCTTTGCGCGAAGAAGCCGCTTCTTCGCCTCCGGGAGCCGGAGAGAGCGGCACCTTCGGAAAGGTGAAGAAGGAAGCTGTACAACACTGGGATTGTGTGCGCAGCTTGCCAACTGCTAGTAAACAGTACCTTTGCACTCTCCTGACTTTTCCAATCACATGAACATTCGATTGGAAGCTGTTTTGGACAACTTTTCTTTCCTTCATGCCAAACACTCGGCACACCTCCGTGCAACCTCTAGAACACGATGGGAGATGTTTTCTGTGCTGGCACAGTTTTTCCTCGCCAGACATAGTGGAAAAGCTTTTTGCTAAGATGTAGACGAGAAGGGACGCTAAAGACGTAGGTACGATGCTCTCCGGAGCTAAGAGCCGCTCCCGGGCGTCTTTCGGCAGAAGCCGCGCTAAGGAGTGCCTAGTGAGCGGCACAATCGTCTTTGCGCGAAGAAGCCGCTTCTTCGCCTCCGGGAGCCGGAGAGAGCGGCACCTTCGGAAAGGTGAAGAAGGAAGCTGTACAACACTGGGATTGTGTGCGCAGCTTGCCAGCTGCTAGAAAACAGTACCTTTGCACTCTCCTGACTTTTCCAATCACATGAACATTCGATTGGAAGCTGTTTTGGACAACTTTTCTTTCCTTCATGCCAAACACTCGGCACACCTCCGTGCAACCTCTAGAACACGATGGGAGATGTTTTCTGTGCTGGCACAGTTTTTCCTCGCCAGACATGGTGGAAAAGCTTTTTGCTAAGATGTAGACGAGAAGGGACGCTAAAGACGTAGGTACGATGCTCTCCGGAGCTAAGAGCCGCTCCCGGGCGTCTTTCGGCAGAAGCCGCGCTAAGGAGTGCCTAGTGAGCGGCACAATCGTCTTTGCGCGAAGAAGCCGCTTCTTCGCCTCCGGGAGCCGGAGAGAGCGGCACCTTCGGAAAGGTGAAGAAGGAAGCTGTACAACACTGGGATTGTGTGCGCAGCTTGCCAGCTGCTAGAAAACAGTACCTTTGCACTCTCCTGACTTTTCCAATCACATGAACATTCGATTGGAAGCTGTTTTGGACAACTTTCCTTCATGCCAAACACTCGGCACACATCCGTGCAACGTCTAGAACACGATGGGAGATGTTTTCTGTGCTGGCACAGTTTTTCCTCGCCAGACATAGTGGAAAAGCTTTTTGCTAAGATGTAGACGAGAAGAGACGCTAAAGACGAAGGTACGATGCTCTCCGGAGCTAAGAGCCGCTCCCGGGCGTCTTTCGGTAGAAGCCGCGCTAAGGAGTGCACAGTGAGCGGCACAATCGTCTTTGCGCGAAGAAGCCGCTTCTTCGCCTCCGGGAGCCGGAGAGAGCGGCACCTTCGGAAAGGTGAAGAAGGAAGCTGTACAACACTGGGATTGTGTGCGCAGCTTGCCAACCGCTAGAAAACAGTACCTTTGCACTCTCCTGACTTTTCCAATCACATGAACATTCGATTGGAAGCTGTTTTGGACAACTTTTCTTTCCTTCATGCCAAACACTCGGCACACCTCCGTGCAACGTCTAGAACACGATGGGAGATGTTTTCTGTGCTGGCACAGTTTTTCCTCGCAAGACATAGTGGAAAAGCTTTTTGCTAAGATGTAGACGAGAAGAGACGCTAAAGACGTAGGTACGATGCTCTCCGGAGCTAAGAGCCGCTCCCGGGCGTCTTTCGGCAGAAGCCGCGCTAAGGAGTGCACAGTGAGCGGCACAATCGTCTTTGCGCGAAGAAGCCGCTTCTTCGCCTCCGGGAGCCGGAGAGAGCGGCACCTTCGGAAAGGTGAAGAAGGAAGCTGTACAACACTGGGATTGTGTGCGCAGCTTGCCAACTGCTAGAAAACAGTACCTTTGCACTCTCCTGACTTTTCCAATCACATGAACATTCGATTGGAAGCTGTTTTGGACAACTTTTCTTTCCTTCATGCCAAACACTCGGCACACCTCCGTGCAACGTCTAGAACACGATGGGAGATGTTTTCTGTGCTGGCACAGTTTTTCCTCGCCAGACATAGTGGAAAAGCTTTTTGCTAAGATGTAGACGAGAAGAGACGCTAAAGACGAAGGTACGATGCTCTCCGCAGCTAAGAGCCGCTCCCGGGCGTCTTTCGGCAGAAGCCGTGCTAAGGAGTGCACAGTGAGCGGCACAATCGTCTTTGCACGAAGAAGCCGCTTCTTCGCCTCCGGGAGCCGGAGAGAGCGGCACCTTCGGAAAGGTGAAGAAGGAAGCTGTACAACACTGGGATTGTGTGCGCAGCTTGCCAGCTGCTAGAAAACAGTACCTTTGCACTCTCCTGACTTTTCCAATCACATGAACATTCGATTGGAAGCTGTTTTGGACAACTTTCCTTCATGCCAAACACTCGGCACACATCCGTGCAACGTCTAGAACACGATGGGAGATGTTTTCTGTGCTGGCACAGTTTTTCCTCGCCAGACATAGTGGAAAAGCTTTTTGCTAAGATGTAGACGAGAAGAGACGCTAAAGACGAAGGTACGATGCTCTCCGGAGCTAAGAGCCGCTCCCGGGCGTCTTTCGGCAGAAGCCGCGCTAAGGAGTGCACAGTGAGCGGCACAATCGTCTTTGCGCGAAGAAGCCGCTTCTTCGCCTCCGGGAGCCGGAGAGAGCGGCACCTTCGGAAAGGTGAAGAAGGAAGCTGTACAACACTGGGATTGTGTGCGCAGCTTGCCAACCGCTAGAAAACAGTACCTTTGCACTCTCCTGACTTTTCCAATCACATGAACATTCGATTGGAAGCTGTTTTGGACAACTTTTCTTTCCTTCATGCCAAACACTCGGCACACCTCCGTGCAACGTCTAGAACACGATGGGAGATGTTTTCTGTGCTGGCACAGTTTTTCCTCGCCAGACATAGTGGAAAAGCTTTTTGCTAAGATGTAGACGAGAAGAGACGCTAAAGACGTAGGTACGATGCTCTCCGGAGCTAAGAGCCGCTCCCGGGCGTCTTTCGGCAGAAGCCGCGCTAAGGAGTGCACAGTGAGCGGCACAATCGTCTTTGCGCGAAGAAGCCGCTTCTTCGCCTCCGGGAGCCGGAGAGAGCGGCACCTTCGGAAAGGTGAAGAAGGAAGCTGTACAACACTGGGATTGTGTGCGCAGCTTGCCAACTGCTAGAAAACAGTACCTTTGCACTCTCCTGACTTTTCCAATCACATGAACATTCGATTGGAAGCTGTTTTGGACAACTTTTCTTTCCTTCATGCCAAACACTCGGCACACCTCCGTGCAACGTCTAGAACACGATGGGAGATGTTTTCTGTGCTGGCACAGTTTTTCCTCGCCAGACATAGTGGAAAAGCTTTTTGCTAAGATGTAGACGAGAAGAGACGCTAAAGACGAAGGTACGATGCTCTCCGCAGCTAAGAGCCGCTCCCGGGCGTCTTTCGGCAGAAGCCGCGCTAAGGAGTGCACAGTGAGCGGCACAATCGTCTTTGCACGAAGAAGCCGCTTCTTCGCCTCCGGGAGCCGGAGAGAGCGGCACCTTCGGAAAGGTGAAGAAGGAAGCTGTACAACACTGGGATTGTGTGCGCAGCTTGCCAACTGCTAGAAAACAGTACCTTTGCACTCTCCTGACTTTTCCAATCACATGAACATTCGATTGGAAGCTGTTTTGGACAACTTTTCTTCATGCCAAACACTCGGCACACCTCCGTGCAACGTCTAGAACACGATGGGAGATGTTTTCTGTGCTGGCACAGTTTTTCCTCGCCAGACATAGTAGAAAAGCTTTTTGCTAAGATGTAGACGAGAAGAGACGCTAAAGACGAAGGTACGATGCTCTCCCCAGCTAAGAGCCGCTCCCGGGCGTCTTTCGGCAGAAGCCGCGCTAAGGAGTGCACAGTGAGCGGCACAATCGTCTTTGCGCGAAGAAGCCGCTTCTTCGCCTCCGGGAGCCGGAGAGAGCGGCACCTTCGGAAAGGTGAAGATGGAAGCTGTACAACACTGGGATTGTGTGCGCAGCTTGCCAACTGCTAGAAAACAGTACCTTTGCACTCTCCTGACTTTTCCAATCACATGAACATTCGATTGGAAGCTGTTTAGGACAACTTTTCTTTCCTTCATGCCAAACACTCGGCACACCTCAGTGCAACGTCTAGAACACGATAGGAGATATTTTCTGTGCTGGCACAGTTTTTCCTCGCCAGACATAGTGGAAAAGCTTTTTGCTAAGATGTAGACGAGAAGAGACGCTAAAGACGAAGGTACGATGCTCTCCGGAGCTAAGAGCCGCTCCCGGGCGTCTTTCGGCAGAAGCCGCGCTAAGGAGTGCACAGTGAGCGGCACAATCGTCTTTGCGCGAAGAAGCCGCTTCTTCGCCTCCGGGAGCCGGAGAGAGCGGCACCTTCGGAAAGGTGAAGAAGGAAGCTGTACAACACTGGGATTGTGTGCGCAGCTTGCCAACTGCTAGAAAACAGTACCTTTGCACTCTCCTGACTTTTCCAATCACATGAACATTCGATTGGAAGCTGTTTTGGACAACTTTTCTTTCCTTCATGCCAAACACTCGGCACACCTCCGTGCAACGTCTAGAACATGATGGGAGATGTTTTCTGTGCTGGCACAGTTTTTCCTCGCCAGACATAGTGGAAAAGCTTTTTGCTAAGATGTAGACGAGAAGAGACGCTAAAGACGAAGGTACGATGCTCTCCGGAGCTAAGAGCCGCTCCCGGGCGTCTTTCGGCAGAAGCCGCGCTAAGGAGTGCACAGTGAGCGGCACAATCGTCTTTGCGCGAAGAAGCCGCTTCTTCGCCTCCGGGAGCCGGAGAGAGCGGCACCTTCGGAAAGGTGAAGAAGGAAGCTGTACAACACTGGGATTGTGTGCGCAGCTTGCCAACTGCTAGAAAACAGTACCTTTGCACTCTCCTGACTTTTCCAATCACATGAACATTCGATTGGAAGCTGTTTTGGACAACTTTTCTTTCCTTCATGCCAAACACTCGGCACACCTCCGTGCAACGTCTAGAACACGATAGGAGATGTTTTCTGTGCTGGCACAGTTTTTCCTCGCCAGACATAGTGGAAAAGCTTTTTGCTAAGATGTAGACGACAAGAGAGGCTAAGGACTGGATGTAAGCAAATGACACTCATCTTCAAAAAAGGCATTTAGGAGGACTCGCAATCGTACAAACCAGCCAGCCTCTTTTTTATACCCAGGAAGTTGATGAAGCAGCTCTTCCTGGAAAACCTTGCCAGGCACATGAAAGACGACACAATAATGTAGTTAGCATGATTTTTCGGGGCATTTCATGCTGAACATAACTTTAAACTCCTCTGATGAATTAACTTGACTGGTAGATGAAGGGAATATTATTCTGCCTGGGCTTCAGGGAGGTTTTTGACATATCTCTACATGGCAGCACACATCCATATGGAAGCAATAGTGCAAAGGGGAGGGAATCAGTGTCTTTTCAGTGATGCTGAGTGAAAAGACAAGAGGCAGTGGGCACACACTGAAATACAGGAACATCAGGAAATGATTCTTTACTGTGAGGGTGAGTGAACCACGGCACAGACTGCCCAGAAAGATTGTGGAGCCTGGATCTTTGAAGACATTAAAAGTACACCCAGATAGAATCCTGGGCAAGAGGCTCTAGGTATCCTGGTTTAGGCAGGGGGGTTGGGCCTGGTTAGCCCCACCAACCCCTTCCACTCTCATTCATTCTGTGCTAGTGAATTCTCTTCAAGATGCATTTCAAGCACTGGCATGACAAAGTTCTGTGCAGACACAGATCCAAATGGACTTGGCATCTAAGTTCCTTAAGCAGTCTTCAAGAAGAATGTAAACCTCTGCGGCAAGTGTCTCTTCCCTAACTGAATCCCTTTCATGGGAAAATTCCCAGCTCTAGAAAGATCTTCGGATACGCATGCTTAAGACTGACACTGGCTGAGCAAATTTCTCCCTATGTGTATCTAAGACCAGTTAGGATCTTCACCCAAAGTGCTGTCAACATAGTCACAGAATGCCTACTGTTAAGAAGTGACAACTTCCATCAGAATGGCAACTATTGGTCCACCAAATGGATGAATGGATGGGAATTATCTGCTTGGGTTAAAAACAAAAAGAAAGAGTTGGTCTTTACTTATCAATTTCATTGCAATATTGATAAGGGAAGAAAAAGACCTAAGTCCTTGACTTTCTTAACTGGAGGAAAGATTTTAAAAATTCCTTGTAAAAATGTATGATCACAGTCAGACTATTGAAACCATTTGAGTTGGGAAAAAAGTTCCAAAATTGTCTAGAGAGTGGCAAAGAAGCCAAGAAAATAGGAAAGAAACAAAAAGAGGGCAAAAGAGTAAGCTTCAGTGTACAAGCTCGTTCTAGAAGTAGTCTGCCGGGGAAAGGAAGCCCCAGTTGAATTTCCAATGTACTCCTGAGCTTGATTCAGTAACTGGTCAATGTAAAAACCAATCCTTTTGTATAACTTCTTCCAGCAACAAAAACTCCAACAGGTTGACACTACCATCATGCCTGTTCCAGACATATTTCAAAGAGAAATGATGATTTTCTTGAAAACCTACTTGCATAAAAGTTGCAAGATGGTGGAGGGATTGCCACATCCTCCTTCCTCCATCTGGCTTGAAAGTAGATTTGATAAAATATGCAACAAAGCACATGATTTATAAGGTAGAGTGAAATGGATGATTTGGGAATTGATCTCTTGTTGATAGTAAACTTCACATCCACTCTGTGTGACCTTTCTAAAACAAAATGTGGAGCTGAGGCATGAATCTGCCACAACAATTGTAAAGCAAACATACACACTCCCCTTCACATGCCCCCCCTTCCACACACACCTAGGCACACACAGAGATCAGCATAGCAGATCATGAACACCTTGGAAAAGACTGAAATGCTAAACGCCTCTCTTGATGGGCAAAAGAGCTGGTGCAGTAATTCAAATGCCTGGTACAAAAATTCTGTTTCATATTTAGCTCCTATTTAAAACACAGCTTTTCATTTCATTCTATTTACAGAATATTTTCTTTTCATTTGTTTCTTTAAAATTACTTAGTTCTCACCTGTTGTATGTCTAGGAATATTTTCTTCCAAAAATAGAAAAAAATAGATGCTATCTTTTCAGCAGAAAACATTGGTTGATACAATTTTAAACCATCATGATATGGAAGAATTGTTCTGTCCCTCTCGAAGGTGGAAGAAGCATTTGGATCACAGATCATCTACAATGAAATACTTGACATGTTTAAGATGCTTTCAATCAATTTTGATCGTCAATTGCTTCTTCGTTGTAAACAGTCATTTTTCAGTGAAGGGAAAGTGTGTGTGGTATATCTACATGATGTGTTCAAACCCAGTTCCTACTAATGGCCAGGCTGAATTCCAGGAAATAACGTCCCGAATGATATTTTGCCGCCTTCTTTGGCACTTCATGAAATCTTACCATGATGAAGTGCTGAAACACAGAGATTTTCTCTTAGAGAGTGTCTCATGTTGTAACCCATCCCATGGATTTTATGCTGTAATTCTTATCTCTTTTAAAATTTGCTATCTTCTGTACAGTTTTCATGAACATTTCTGTTACAGTAGTGAATAGCACAGATAAATGTCATTTTGTACAACTTTGAATTTACCCCAAGAGCTGAGAGAAAACTTGCTCCTATACTTCAATCCCAGTTTCTTCTATAGTCCAACTTTGTTTCTCTACCACCAAGCTTCTCCTTTGTTGCTGCTCCAAGCCCCGTCCAAGCTGACCTTGAATACTTTCAGGGATGGGACACCCACAACTTCCCTGGGCAACCTGTTCCAGTGTTCCAGCACTCCCACAGTAAAAAAGGCCTTCCTTTCATCTAATATGTGTAGGAAATCATAAATCTAGGCATAGAAATTTGGAGTGCAAATTTGAAATTCTTTTGATTTGAAGCACATTTTATATGAATACTGACTCACAGATGACTAAAAGATGTTGATGGGCATTTGAGCTGACAAGTTTTGAAAAAGTGTACGGAAATTAACATTGAAACCACTAAAATTAAAAACTTCTTCCCATTTTCTTTCTCCTCTCCAATTCAAAATTGCAAATGTCAGATATCAGTGCTTCATGCAAACCTCTCAGATGCTCTCAGGGAAAAAGCATTTATTTCAGACTAAGTTGCGGTTGACGTAGAACACTGCCTTTAACAGCTGCAGTGTGCCTGGAATTCAGGGCTTCCGGTTTGAAAAAATCCTATCTCTAGGCTGAACCCTAACCCTAAGCCTAGGCAGATAAATCAGCCTGGGTATAGGGATGTTCCCAAGGAAAAAAGCACTGGAAGGAGCATGTTGAGGCAATTTTTGGCTGCCCTTGGGAAGCCTTTTGCAGCTGCACTGGGTCTGGAGCTCAGGGTTTACTGATTTAAAATCCCTATCTCTTGGCGTGACCATAGGTGCAACTGGAGGCAAGTAAATCAGCCTAGGTTCAATGATGGTCCCAAGGAAAAAGCGCTGGAGGCAGCCATGTTGTGGCACTTTTCCCCTCCTCTTGGGTAGTACTTGGCAGCGGCTGTGTTCTTGGAACTCAGGGCTTTCTGGTTAAAAAAACACTAACCCTAGGCGTAACTCTAACCCTCACCCTAGGAAGGAAAATCAGCCTATGGTTCGGGATGGACTCATGAGAATAGCAGCAGAGGCAGCCAAGTTTTGTCACTTCTGCGGCCCTCTTGGGATGCCTTGAACAGCTCCAGTGTGCCTGGAACTCAGGGCTTCCTGATTTTAAAAATCCTAGCCCTAGGCCGAACCCCAACCCTAAGACGAGAAAGGCAAATCAGCCAGGAATTAGGCATGTCCCCAAGGAAAAAGCTGTGGAGGCAGGCATGTTGTGGTACTTTTGCGCTCTTCTTGGCTAGTCCTTCGCAGCTGCTGTGTTCTTGGAACTCAGGTCTTTCTGGTTAATAGAACCCTTACCCTAGGCGTAACTCAAACCTTAACCCTAGGAAGGAAAATCAGCCTATGGTTCGGGATGGTCTCATGGAAATATCAGTGGTGGCAGCCAAGTTGCGTCACTTTTGCGCTCCCCTTGGGATGCCTTTCGCAGCTGCAGTGTGCCTGGAGCCCAGGGCTTCCTGGTTTTAAAAGTCCTAGGCCTAAGCCTAACAGTAACCCTAGGAAGGTAAATCAGCCGCGTATTAGGGTTCTTCCTAAGGGAAAAGCCGTGAAAGCAGCCATGTTGTGGCACTTCTGCACTCCCTTTGGGATGCCTTTGGCAGATGCAGTAAGCCTGGAACTCAGGGCTTCCTAGTTAAAAAAATCCTAGCCCTAGGCCGAACCCCAACCCTAAGACGAGAAAGGCAAATCAGCCAGGAATTAGGCATGTCCCCAAGGAAAAAGCTGTGGAGGCAGGCATGTTGTGGTACTTTTGCGCTCTTCTTGGGTAGTCCTTCGCAGCTGCTGTGTTCTTGGAACTCAGGGCTTTCTGGTTAATAGAACCCTTACCCTAGGCGTAACTCAAACCTTAACCCTAGGAAGGAAAATCAGCCTATGGTTCGGGATGGTCTCATGGAAATATCAGTGGTGGCAGCCAAGTTGTGTCACTTTTGCGCTCCCCTTGGGATGCCTTTCGCAGCTGCATGTGCCTGGAGCCCAGGGCTTCCTGGTTTTAAAAGTCCTAGGCCTAAGCCTAACAGTAACCCTAGGAAGGTAAATCAGCCGGGTATTAGGGTTCTTCCTAAGGGAAAAGCCGTGAAAGCAGCCATGTTGTGGCACTTCTGCACTCCCTTTGGGATGCCTTTGGCAGATGCAGTAAGCCTGGAACTCAGGGCTTCCTGGTTAAAAAACTCCAAGCCCTAGGCTGAAGCCTAACCCTAACCCTAGGCAGATAAATCAGCCTAGGTATAGGGATGGTGCCAAGGAAAAAGCTGTGAAAGCTGCCATGTTGTTGCACTTTTGTACTCCCCTTGGGATGCCTTGAACAGCTGCAGTGTGCCTGGATCTAAGGGCTTCCTAGTTTTAAAAATCCTAGCCCTAGGCCTAAGCCTAACAGAAACCCTGGGAAGGGAAATCAGCCTGGTGTTAGGCTTCTTGCCAAGGAAAAAGCCGTGAAAGCAGCCATGTTGTGGCACTTCTGCACTCCCTTTGGGATGCCTTTGGCAGATGCAGTAAGCCTGGAACTCAGGGCTTCCTAGTTAAAAAAATCCTACCCCTAGGCCGAACCCCAACCCTAAGACGAGAAAGGCAAATCAGCCAGGAATTAGGCATGTCCCCAAGGAAAAAGCTGTGGAGGCAGGCACGTTGTGGTACTTTTGCGCTCTTCTTGGGTAGTCCTTCGCAGCTGCTGTGTTCTTGGAACTCAGGGCTTTCTGGTTAATAGAACTCTTACCCTAGGCGTAACTCAAAACTTAACCCTAGGAAGGAAAATCAGCCTATGGTTCACGATGGTCTCATGACAATAGCAGCAGAGGCAGCCAAGTTGTGTCACTTCTGCGGCCCTCTTGGGATGCCTTGAACAGCTGCATGTGCCTGGAGCTAAGGGCTTCCTGGTTTTAAAAGTCCTAGGCCTAAGCCTAACAGTAACCCTAGGAAGGTAAATCAGCCGGGTATTAGGGTTCTTCCTAAGGGAAAAGCCGTGAAAGCAGCCATGTTGTGGCACTTCTGCACTCCCTTTGGGATGCTTTTGGCAGATGAAGTAAGCCTGGAACTCAGGGCTTCCTAGTTAAAAAAATCCTAGCCCTAGGCCGAACCCCAACCCTAAGACGAGAAAGGCAAATCAGCCAGGAATTAGGCATGTCCCCAAGGAAAAAGCTGTGGAGGCAGGCATGTTGTGGTACTTTTGCGCTCTTCTTGGCTAGTCCTTCGCAGCTGCTGTGTTCTTGGAACTCAGGGCTTTCTGGTTAATAGAACCCTTACCCTAGGCGTAACTCAAACCTTAACCCTAGGAAGGAAAATCAGCCTATGGTTCGGGATGGTCTCATGGAAATATCAGTGGTGGCAGCCAAGTTGTGTCACTTTTGCGCTCCCCTTGGGATGCCTTTCGCAGCTGCAGTGTGCCTGGAGCTAAGAGCTTCCTGGTTTTAAAAGTCCTAGGCCTAAGCCTAACAGTAACCCTAGGAAGGTAAATCAGCCGCGTATTAGGGTTCTTCCTAAGGGAAAAGCCGTGAAAGCAGCCATGTTGTGGCACTTCTGCACTCCCTTTGGGATGCCTTTGGCAGATGCAGTAAGCCTGGAACTCAGGGCTTCCTGGTTAAAAAACTCCAAGCCCTAGGCTGAAGCCTAACCCTAACCCTAGGCAGATAAATCAGCCTAGGTATAGGGATGGTGCCAAGGAAAAAGCTGTGAAAGCTGCCATGTTGTTGCACTTTTGTACTCCCCTTGGGATGCCTTGAACAGCTGCAGTGTGCCTGGATCTAAGGGCTTCCTAGTTTTAAAAATCCTAGCCCTAGGCCTAAGCCTAACAGAAACCCTGGGAAGGGAAATCAGCCTGGTGTTAGGCTTCTTGCCAAGGAAAAAGCCGTGAAAGCAGCCATGTTGTGGCACTTCTGCACTCCCTTTGGGATGCCTTTGGCAGATGCAGTAAGCCTGGAACTCAGGGCTTCCTAGTTAAAAAAATCCTAGCCCTAGGCCGAACCCCAACCCTAAGACGAGAAAGGCAAATCAGCCAGGAATTAGGCATGTCCCCAAGGAAAAAGCTGTGGAGGCAGGCATGTTGTGGTACTTTTGCGCTCTTCTTGGGTAGTCCTTCGCAGCTGCTGTGTTCTTGGAACTCAGGTCTTTCTGGTTAATAGACCTCTTACCCTAGGCGAAACTCAAACATTAACCCTAGGAAGGAAAATCAGCCTATGGTTCGGGATGGTCTCATGAGAATAGAAGCAGAGGCAGCCAAGTTGTGTCACTTCTGCGGCCCTCTTGGGATGCCTTTAACAGCTGCAGTGTGCCTGGAGCCCAGGGCTTCCTGGTTTTAAAAGTCCTAGGCCTAAGCCTAACAGTAACCCTAGGAAGGTAAATCAGCCGCGTATTAGGGTTCTTCCTAAGGGAAAAGCCGTGAAAGCAGCCATGTTGTGGCACTTCTGCACTCCCTTTGGGATGCCTTTGGCAGATGCAGTAAGCCTGGAACTCAGGGCTTCCTGGTTAAAAAACTCCAAGCCCTAGGCTGAACCCTAACACTAACCCTAGGCAGATAATTCAGCCTAGGTATAGGGATGGTGCCAAGGAAAAAGCTGTGAAAGCTGCCATGTTGTTGCACTTTTGTACTCCCCTTGGGATGCCTTGAACAGCTGCAGTGTGCCTGGATCTAAGGGCTTCCTAGTTTTAAAAATCCTAGCCCTAGCCCTAAGCCTTACAGTAATCCTGGGAAGGGAAATCAGCCTGGTGTTAAGCTTCTTGCCAAGGAAAAAGGCGTGAAAGCAACCATGTTGTGGCACTTCTGCACTCCCTTTTGGAGGCCTTTCACAGCTCCAGTGTGCCTGGAACTCAGGGCTTCCTGATTTTAAAAATCCTAGCACTAGGCCGAACCCCAACCCTAAGACGAGAAAGGCAAATCAGCCAGGAATTAGGCATGTCCCCAAGGAAAAAGCTGTGGAGGCAGGCACGTTGTGGTACTTTTGCGCTCTTCTTGGGTAGTCCTTCGCAGCTGCTGTGTTCTTGGAACTCAGGGCTTTCTGGTTAATAGAACTCTTACCCTAGGCGTAACTCAAACCTTAACCCTAAGAAGGAAAATCAGCCTATGGTTCGGGATGGTCTCATGAGAATTGCAGCAGAGGCAGCCAAGTTGTGTCACTTCTGCGGCCCTCTTGGGATGCCTTGAACAGCTGCATGTGCCTGGAGCTAAGAGATTCCTGGTTTTAAAAGTCCTAGGCCTAAGCCTAACAGTAACCCTAGGAAGGTAAATCAGCCGCGTATTAGGGTTCTTCCTAAGGGAAAAGCCGTGAAAGCAGCCATGTTGTGGCACTTCTGCACTCCCTTTGGGATGCTTTTGGCAGATGAAGTAAGCCTGGAACTCAGGGCTTCCTAGTTAAAAAAATCCTAGCCCTAGGCCGAACCCCAACCCTAAGACGAGAAAGGCAAATCAGCCAGGAATTAGGCATGTCCCCAAGGAAAAAGCTGTGGAGGCAGGCATGTTGTGGTACTTTTGCGCTCTCCTTGGGTAGTCCTTCGCAGCTGCTGTGTTCTTGGAACTCAGGGCTTTCTGGTTAATAGAACCCTTACCCCAGGCGTAACTCAAAACTTAACCCTAGGAAGGAAAATCAGCCTATGGTTCGGGATGGTCTCATGAGAATAGCAGCAGAGGCAGCCAAGTTGTGTCACTTTTGCGCTCCCCTTGGGATGCCTTTCGCAGCTGCAGTGTGCCTGGAGCCCAGGGCTTCCTGGTTTTAAAAGTCCTAGGCCTAAGCCTAACAGTAACCCTAGGAAGGTAAATCAGCCGCGTATTAGGGTTCTTCCTAAGGGAAAAGCCGTGAAAGCAGCCATGTTGTGGCACTTCTGCACTCCCTTTGGGATGCCTTTGGCAGATGCAGTAAGCCTGGAACTCAGGGCTTCCTAGTTAAAAAAATCCTAGCCCTAGGCCGAACCCCAACCCTAAGACGAGAAAGGCAAATCAGCCAGGAATTAGGCATGTCCCCAAGGAAAAAGCTGTGGAGGCAGGCATGTTGTGGTACTTTTGCGCTCTTCTTGGGTAGTCCTTCGCAGCTGCTGTGTTCTTGGAACTCAGGTCTTTCTGGTTAATAGACCTCTTACCCTAGGCGAAACTCAAACATTAACCCTAGGAAGGAAAATCAGCCTATGGTTCGGGATGGTCTCATGAGAATAGAAGCAGAGGCAGCCAAGTTGTGTCACTTCTGCGGCCCTCTTGGGATGCCTTTAACAGCTGCAGTGTGCCTGGAGCCCAGGGCTTCCTGGTTTTAAAAGTCCTAGGCCTAAGCCTAACAGTAACCCTAGGAAGGTAAAT
Source organism: Ammospiza maritima maritima (assembly GCA_036010785.1). NCBI lineage: Eukaryota > Metazoa > Chordata > Aves > Passeriformes > Passerellidae > Ammospiza > Ammospiza maritima. The sequence continues at coordinate 490,673 of JAYKTQ010000152.1, forward strand.
CAGCCGCGTATTAGGGTTCTTCCTAAGGGAAAAGCCGTGAAAGCAGCCATGTTGTGGCACTTCTGCACTCCCTTTGGGATGCCTTTGGCAGATGCAGTAAGCCTGGAACTCAGGGCTTCCTGGTTAAAAATCTCCAAGCCCTAGGCTGAACCCTAACCCTAACCCTAGGCAGATAAATCAGCCTAGGTATAGGGATGGTGCCAAGGAAAAAGCTGTGAAAGCTTCCATGTTGTTGCACTTTTGTACTCCCCTTGGGATGCCTTGAACAGCTGCAGTGTGCCTGGATCTAAGGGCTTCCTAGTTTTAAAAATCCTAGCCCTAGGCCTAAGCCTAACAGAAACCCTGGGAAGGGAAATCAGCCTGGTGTTAGGCTTCTTGCCAAGGAAAAAGCCGTGAAAGCAGCCATGTTGTGGCACTTCTGCACTCCCTTTGGGATGCCTTTGGCAGATGCAGTAAGCCTGGAACTCAGGGCTTCCTAGTTAAAAAAATCCTAGCCCTAGGCCGAACCCCAACCCTAAGACGAGAAAGGCAAATCAGCCAGGAATTAGGCATGTCCCCAAGGAAAAAGCTGTGGAGGCAGGCACGTTGTGGTACTTTTGCGCTCTTCTTGGGTAGTCCTTCGCAGCTGCTGTGTTCTTGGAACTCAGGGCTTTCTGATTAATAGAACTCTTACCCTAGGCGTAACTCAAAACTTAACCCTAGGAAGGAAAATCAGCCTATGGTTCACGATGGTCTCATGAGAATAGCAGCAGAGGCAGCCAAGTTGTGTCACTTCTGCGGCCCTCTTGGGATGCCTTGAACAGCTGCATGTGCCTGGAGCTCAGGGCTTCCTGGTTTTAAAAGTCCTAGGCCTAAGCCTAACAGTAACCCTAGGAAGGTAAATCAGCCGGGTATTAGGGTTCTTCCTAAGGGAAAAGCCGTGAAAGCAGCCATGTTGTGGCACTTCTGCACTCCCTTTGGGATGCTTTTGGCAGATGAAGTAAGCCTGGAACTCAGGGCTTCCTAGTTAAAAAAATCCTAGCCCTAGGCCGAACCCCAACCCTAAGACGAGAAAGGCAAATCAGCCAGGAATTAGGCATGTCCCCAAGGAAAAAGCTGTGGAGGCAGGCATGTTGTGGTACTTTTGCGCTCTTCTTGGCTAGTCCTTCGCAGCTGCTGTGTTCTTGGAACTCAGGGCTTTCTGGTTAATAGAACCCTTACCCTAGGCGTAACTCAAACCTTAACCCTAGGAAGGAAAATCAGCCTATGGTTCGGGATGGTCTCATGGAAATATCAGTGGTGGCAGCCAAGTTGTGTCACTTTTGCGCTCCCCTTGGGATGCCTTTCGCAGCTGCAGTGTGCCTGGAGCTAAGAGCTTCCTGGTTTTAAAAGTCCTAGGCCTAAGCCTAACAGTAACCCTAGGAAGGTAAATCAGCCGCGTATTAGGGTTCTTCCTAAGGGAAAAGCCGTGAAAGCAGCCATGTTGTGGCACTTCTGCACTCCCTTTGGGATGCCTTTGGCAGATGCAGTAAGCCTGGAACTCAGGGCTTCCTGGTTAAAAAACTCCAAGCCCTAGGCTGAACCCTAACCCTAACCCTAGGCAGATAAATCAGCCTAGGTATAGGGATGGTGCCAAGGAAAAAGCTGTGAAAGCTGCCATGTTGTTGCACTTTTGTACTCCCCTTGGGATGCCTTGAACAGCTGCAGTGTGCCTGGATCTAAGGGCTTCCTAGTTTTAAAAATCCTAGCCCTAGGCCTAAGCCTAACAGAAACCCTGGGAAGGGAAATCAGCCTGGTGTTAGGCTTCTTGCCAAGGAAAAAGCCGTGAAAGCAGCCATGTTGTGGCACTTCTGCACTCCCTTTGGGATGCCTTTGGCAGATGCAGTAAGCCTGGAACTCAGGGCTTCCTAGTTAAAAAAATCCTAGCCCTAGGCCGAACCCCAACCCTAAGACGAGAAAGGCAAATCAGCCAGGAATTAGGCATGTCCCCAAGGAAAAAGCTGTGGAGGCAGGCATGTTGTGGTACTTTTGCGCTCTTCTTGGCTAGTCCTTCGCAGCTGCTGTGTTCTTAAAACTCAGGGCTTTCTGGTTAATAGAACTCTTACCCTAGGCGTAACTCAAACCTTAAGCCTAGGAAGGAAAATCAGCCTATGGTTCAGGATGGTCTCATGAGAATAGCAGCAGAGGCAGCCAAGTTGTGTCACTTCTGCGGCCCTCTTGGGATGCCTTGAACAGCTGCATGTGCCTGGAGCTAAGGGCTTCCTGGTTTTAAAAGTCCTAGGCCTAAGCCTAACAGTAACCCTAGGAAGGTAAATCAGCCGGGTATTAGGGTTCTTCCTAAGGGAAAAGCCGTGAAAGCAGCCATGTTGTGGCACTTCTGCACTCCCTTTGGGATGCTTTTGGCAGATGAAGTAAGCCTGGAACTCAGGGCTTCCTAGTTAAAAAAATCCTAGCCCTAGGCCGAACCCCAACCCTAAGACGAGAAAGGCAAATCAGCCAGGAATTAGGCATGTCCCCAAGGAAAAAGCTGTGGAGGCAGGCATGTTGTGGTACTTTTGCGCTCTTCTTGGCTAGTCCTTCGCAGCTGCTGTGTTCTTGGAACTCAGGGCTTTCTGGTTAATAGAACCCTTACCCTAGGCGAAACTCAAACCTTAACGCTAGGAAGGAAAATCAGCCTATGGTTCGGGATGGTCTCATGGAAATATCAGTGGTGGCAGCCAAGTTGTGTCACTTTTGCGCTCCCCTTGGGATGCCTTTCGCAGCTGCAGTGTGCCTGGAGCTAAGGGCTTCCTGGTTTTAAAAGTCCTAGGCCTAAGCCTAACAGTAACCCTAGGAAGGTAAATCAGCCGCGTATTAGGGTTCTTCCTAAGGGAAAAGCCGTGAAAGCAGCCATGTTGTGGCACTTCTGCACTCCCTTTGGGATGCCTTTGGCAGATGCAGTAAGCCTGGAACTCAGGGCTTCCTAGTTAAAAAAATCCTAGCCCTAGGCCGAACCCCAACCCTAAGACGAGAAAGGCAAATCAGCCAGGAATTAGGCATGTCCCCAAGGAAAAAGCTGTGGAGGCAGGCATGTTGTGGTACTTTTGCGCTCTTCTTGGGTAGTCCTTCGCAGCTGCTGTGTTCTTGGAACTCAGGTCTTTCTGGTTAATAGACCTCTTACCCTAGGCGAAACTCAAACATTAACCCTAGGAAGGAAAATCAGCCTATGGTTCGGGATGGTCTCATGAGAATAGAAGCAGAGGCAGCCAAGTTGTGTCACTTCTGCGGCCCTCTTGGGATGCCTTTAACAGCTGCAGTGTGCCTGGAGCCCAGGGCTTCCTGGTTTTAAAAGTCCTAGGCCTAAGCCTAACAGTAACCCTAGGAAGGTAAATCAGCCGCGTATTAGGGTTCTTCCTAAGGGAAAAGCCGTGAAAGCAGCCATGTTGTGGCACTTCTGCACTCCCTTTGGGATGCCTTTGGCAGATGCAGTAAGCCTGGAACTCAGGGCTTCCTGGTTAAAAATCTCCAAGCCCTAGGCTGAACCCTAACCCTAACCCTAGGCAGATAAATCAGCCTAGGTATAGGGATGGTGCCAAGGAAAAAGCTGTGAAAGCTTCCATGTTGTTGCACTTTTGTACTCCCCTTGGGATGCCTTGAACAGCTGCAGTGTGCCTGGATCTAAGGGCTTCCTAGTTTTAAAAATCCTAGCCCTAGTCCTAAGCCTTACAGTAACCCTGGCAAGGGAAATCAGCCTGGTGTTAAGCTTCTTGCCAAGGAAAAAGCCGTGAAAGCAACCATGTTGTGGCACTTCTGCACTCCCTTTTGGAGGCCTTTCACAGCTCCAGTGTGCCTGGAACTCAGGGCTTCCTGATTTTAAAAATACTAGCACTAGGCCGAACCCCAAACCTAAGACGAGAAAGGCAAATCAGCCAGGAATTAGGCATGTCCCCAAGGAAAAAGCTGTGGAGGCAGGCACGTTGTGGTACTTTTGCGCACTTCTTGGGTAGTCCTTCGCAGCTGCTGTGTTCTTGGAACTCAGGGCTTTCTGGTTAATAGAACTCTTACCCTAGGCGTAACTCAAACCTTAACCCTAAGAAGGAAAATCAGCCTATGGTTCGGGATGGTCTCATGAAAATAGCAGCAGAGGCAGCCAAGTTGTGTCACTTCTGCGGCCCTCTTGGGATGCCTTTAACAGCTGCATGTGCCTGGAGCCCAGGGCTTCCTGGTTTTAAAAGTCCTAGGCCTAAGCCTAACAGTAACCCCAGGAAGGTAAATCAGCCGCGTATTAGGGTTCTTCCTAAGGGAAAAGCCGTGAAAGCAGCCATGTTGTGGCACTTCTGCACTCCCTTTGGGATGCTTTTGGCAGATGAAGTAAGCCTGAAACTCAGGGCTTCCTAGTTAAAAAAATCCTAGCCCTAGGCCGAACCCCAACCCTAAGACGAGAAAGGCAAATCAGCCAGGAATTAGGCATGTCCCCAAGGAAAAAGCTGTGGAGGCAGGCATGTTGTGGTACTTTTGCGCTCTTCTTGGGTAGTCCTTCGCAGCTGCTGTGTTCTTGGAACTCAGGGCTTTCTGGTTAATAGAACGCTTACCCCAGGCGTAACTCAAACCTTAACCCTAGGAAGGAAAATCAGCCTATGGTTCTGGATGGTCTCATGGAAATATCAGTGGTGGCAGCCAAGTTGTGTCACTTTTGCACACCCCTTGGGATGCCTTTCACAGCTGCAGTGTGCCTGGAGCCCAGGGCTTCCTGGTTTTAAATGTCCTAGGCCTAAGCCTAACAGTAACCCTAGGAAGGTAAATCAGCCGCGTATTAGGGTTCTTCCTAAGGGAAAAGCCGTGAAAGCAGCCATGTTGTGGCACTTCTGCACTCCCTTTGGGATGCCTTTGGCAGATGCAGTAAGCCTGGAACTCAGGGCTTCCTAATTAAAAAAATCCTAGCCCTAGGCCGAACCCCAACCCTAAGACGAGAAAGGCAAATCAGCCAGGAATTAGGCATGTCCCCAAGGAAAAAGCTGTGGAGGCAGGCATGTTGTGGTACTTTTGCGCTCTCCTTGGGTAGTCCTTCGCAGCTGCTGTGTTCTTGGAACTCAGGGCTTTCTGGTTAATAGAACCCTTACCCCAGGCGTAACTCAAACCTTAACCCTAGGAAGGAAAATCAGCCTATGGTTCGGGATGGTCTCATGAGAATAGCAGCAGAGGCAGCCAAGTTGTGTCACTTTTGCGCTCCCCTTGGGATGCCTTTCGCAGCTGCAGTGTGCCTGGAGCCCAGGGCTTCCTGGTTTTAAAAGTCCTAGGCCTAAGCCTAACAGTAACCCTAGGAAGGTAAATCAGCCGGGTATTAGGGTTCTTCCTAAGGGAAAAGCCGTGAAAGCAGCCATGTTGTGGCACTTCTGCACTCCCTTTGGGATGCCTTTGGCAGATGCAGTAAGCCTGGAACTCAGGGCTTCCTGGTTAAAAAACTCCAAGCCCTAGGCTGAAGCCTAACCCTATCCCCAGGAAGGAAAATCAGCCTAAGTATAGGGATCGTGCAACGTCTAGAACACGATGGGAGATGTTTTCTGTGCTGGCACAGTTTTTCCTCGCCAGACATAGTAGAAAAGCTTTTTGCTAAGATGTAGACGGGAAGAGACGCTAAATACGAAGGTACGATGCTCTCCGGAGCTAAGAGCTGCTCCCGGGCGTCTTTCGGCAGAAGCCGCGCTAAGGAGTGCACAGTGAGCGGCACAATCGTCTTTGCGCGAAGAAGCCGCTTCTTCGCCTCCGGGAGCCGGAGAGAGCGGCACCTTCGGAAAGGTGAAGAAGGAAGCTGTACAACACTGGGATTGTGTGCGCAGCTTGCCAACTGCTAGAAAACAGTACCTTTGCACTCTCCTGACTTTTCCAATCACATGAACATTCGATTGGAAGCTGTTTTGGACAACTTTTCTTTTCTTCATGCCAAACACTCGGCACACCTCCGTGCAACGTCTAGAACACGATGGGAGATGTTTTCTGTGCTGGCACAGTTTTTCCTCGCCAGACATAGTGGAAAAGCTTTTTGCTAAGATGTAGACGGGAAGAGACGCTAAAGACGAAGGTACGATGCTCTCCGGAGCTAAGAGCCGCTCCCGGGCGTCTTTCGGCAGAAGCCGCGCTAAGGAGTGCACAGTGAGCGGCACAATCGTCTTTGCGCGAAGAAGCCGCTTCTTCGCCTCCGGGAGCCGGAGAGAGCGGCACCTTCGGAAAGGTGAAGAAGGAAGCTGTACAACACTGGGATTGTGTGCGCAGCTTGCCAACTGCTAGAAAACAGTACCTTTGCACTCTCCTGACTTTTCCAATCACATGAACATTCGATTGGAAGCTGTTTTGGACAACTTTTCTTTCCTTCATGCCAAACACTCGGCACACCTCCGTGCAACCTCTAGAACACGATGGGAGATGTTTTCTGTGCTGGCACAGTTTTTCCTCGCCAGACATAGTAGAAAAGCTTTTTGCTAAGATGTAGACGAGAAGAGACGCTAAAGACGAAGGTACGATGCTCTCCGGGGCTAAGAGCCGCTCCCGGGCGTCTTTCGGCAGAAGCCGCGCTAAGGAGTGCACAGTGAGCGGCACAATCGTCTTTGCGCGAAGAAGCCACTTCTTCGCCTCCGGGAGCCGGAGAGAGCGGCACCTTCGGAAAGGTGAAGAAGGAAGCTGTACAACACTGGGATTGTGTGCGCAGCTTGCCAACTGCTAGAAAACAGTACCTTTGCACTCTCCTGACTTTTCCAATCACATGAACATTCGATTGGAAGCTGTTTTGGACAACTTTTCTTTCCTTCATGCCAAACACTCGGCACACCTCCGTGCAACGTCTAGAACACGATGGGAGATGTTTTCTGTGCTGGCACAGTTTTTCCTCGCCAGACATAGTGGAAAAGCTTTTTGCTAAGATGTAGACGAGAAGAGACGCTAAAGACGAAGGTACGATGCTCTCCGGAGCTAAGAGCCGCTCCCGGGCGTCTTTCGGCAGAAGCCGCGCTAAGGAGTGCACAGTGAGCGGCACAATCGTCTTTGCGCGAAGAAGCCGCTTCTTCGCCTCCGGGAGCCGGAGAGAGCGGCACCTTCGGAAAGGTGAAGAAGGAAGCTGTACAACACTGGGATTGTGTGCGCAGCTTGCCAACTGATAGAAAACAGTACCTTTGCACTCTCCTGACTTTTCCAATCACATGAACATTCGATTGGAAGCTGTTTTGGACAACTTTTCTTTCCTTCATGCCAAACACTCGGCACACCTCCGTGCAACGTCTAGAACACGATGGGAGATGTTTTCTGTGCTGGCACAGTTTTTCCTCGCCAGACATAGTGGAAAAGCTTTTTGCTAAGATGTAGACGACAAGAGAGGCTAAGGACTGGATGTAAGCAAATGACACTCATCTTCAAAAAAGGCATTTAGGAGGACTCGCAATCGTACAAACCAGCCAGCCTCTTTTTTATACCCAGGAAGTTGATGAAGCAGCTCTTCCTGGAAAACCTTGCCAGGCACATGAAAGACGACACAATAATATAGTTAGCATGATTTTTCAGGGGCATTTCATGCTGAACATAACTTTAAACTCCTCTGATGAATTAACTTGACTGGTAGATGAAGGGAATATTATTCTGCCTGGGCTTCAGGGAGGTTTTTGACATATCTCTACATGGCAGCACACATCCATATGGAAGCAATAGTGCAAAGGGGAGGGAATCAGTGTCTTTTCAGTGATGCTGAGTGAAAAGACAAGAGGCAGTGGGCACACACTGAAATACAGGAACATCAGGAAATGATTCTTTACTGTGAGGGTGAGTGAACCACGGCACAGACTGCCCAGAAAGATTGTGGAGCCTGGATCTTTGAAGACATTAAAAGTACACCCAGATAGAATCCTGGGCAAGAGGCTCTAGGTATCCTGGTTTAGGCAGGGGGGTTGGGCCTGGTTAGCCCCACCAACCCCTTCCACTCTCATTCATTCTGTGCTAGTGAATTCTCTTCAAGATGCATTTCAAGCACTGGCATGACAAAGTTCTGTGCAGACACAGATCCAAATGGACATGGCATCTAAGTTCCTTAAGCAGTCTTCAAGAAGAATGTAAACCTCTGGGGCAAGTGTCTCTTCCCTAACTGAATCCCTTTCATGGGAAAATTCCCAGCTCTAGAAAGATCTTCTGATACGCATGCTTAAGACTGACACTGGCTGAGCAAATTTCTCCCTATGTGTATCTAAGACCAGTTAGGATCTTCACCCAAAGTGCTGTCAACATAGTCACAGAATGCCTACTGTTAAGAAGTGACAACTTCCATCAGAATGGCAACTATTGGTCCACCAAATGGATGAATGGATGGGAATTATCTGCTTGGGTTAAAAACAAAAAGAAAGAGTTGGTCTTTACTTATCAATTTCATTGCAATATTGATAAGGGAAGAAAAAGACCTAAGTCCTTGACTTTCTTAACTGGAGGAAAGATTTTAAAAATTCCTTGTAAAAATGTATGATCACAGTCAGACTATTGAAACCATTTGAGTTGGGAAAAAAGTTCCAAAATTGTCTAGAGAGTGGCAAAGAAGCCAAGAAAATAGGAAAGAAACAAAAAGAGGGCAAAAGAGTAAGCTTCAGTGTACAAGCTCGTTCTAGAAGTAGTCTGCCGGGGAAAGGAAGCCCCAGTTGAATTTCCAATGTATTCCTGAGCTTGATTCAGTAACTGGTCAATGTAAAAACCAATCCTTTTGTATAACTTCTTCCAGCAACAAAAACTCCAACAGGTTGACACTACCATCATGCCTGTTCCAGACATATTTCAAAGAGAAATGATGATTTTCTTGAAAACCTACTTGCATAAAAGTTGCAAGATGGTGGAGGGATTGCCACATCCTCCTTCCTCCACCTGGCTTGAAAGTAGATTTGATAAAATATGCAACAAAGCACATGATTTATAAGGTAGAGTGAAATGGATGATTTGGGAATTGATCTCTTGTTGATAGTAAACTTCACATCCACTCTGTGTGACCTTTCTAAAACAAAATGTGGAGCTGAGGCATGAATCTGCCACAACAATTGTAAAGCAAACATACACACTCCCCTTCACATGCCCCCCCTTCCACACACACCTAGGCACACACAGAGATCAGCATAGCAGATCATGAACACCTTGGAAAAGACTGAAATGCTAAACGCCTCTCTTGATGGGCAAAAGAGCTGGTGCAGTAATTCAAATGCCTGGTACAAAAATTCTGTTTCATATTTAGCTCCTATTTAAAACACAGCTTTTCATTTCATTCTATTTACAGAATATTTTCTTTTCATTTGTTTCTTTAAAATTACTTAGTTCTCACCTGTTGTATGTCTAGGAATATTTTCTTGCAAAAATAGAAAAAAATAGATGCTATCTTTTCAGCAGAAAACATTGGTTGATACAATTTTAAACCATCATGATATGGAAGAATTGTTCTGTCCCTCTCGAAGGTGGAAGAAGCATTTGGATCACAGATCATCTACAATGAAATACTTGACATGTTTAAGATGCTTTCAATCAATTTTGATCGTCAATTGCTTCTTCGTTGTAAACAGTCATTTTTCAGTGAAGGGAAAGTGTGTGTGGTATATCTACATGATGTGTTCAAACCCAGTTCCTACTAATGGCCAGGCTGAATTCCAGGAAATAACGTCCCGAATGATATTTTGCCACCTTCTTTGGCACTTCATGAAATCTTACCATGATGAAGTGCTGAAACACAGAGATTTTCTCTTAGAGAGTGTCTCATGTTGTAACCCATCCCATGGATTTTATGCTGTAATTCTTATCTCTTTTAAAATTTGCTATCTTCTGTACAGTTTTCATGAACATTTCTGTTACAGTAGTGAATAGCACAGATAAATGTCATTTTGTACAACTTTGAATTTACCCCAAGAGCTGAGAGAAAACTTGCTCCTATACTTCAATCCCAGTTTCTTCTATAGTCCAACTTTGTTTCTCTACCACCAAGCTTCTCCTTTGTTGCTGCTCCAAGCCCCGTCCAAGCTGACCTTGAATACTTTCAGGGATGGGACACCCACAACTTCCCTGGGCAACCTGTTCCAGTGTTCCAGCACTCCCACAGTAAAAAAGGCCTTCCTTTCATCTAATATGTGTAGGAAATCATAAATCTAGGCATAGAAATTTGGAGTGCAAATTTGAAATTCTTTTGATTTGAAGCACATTTTATATGAATACTGACTCACAGATGATTAAAAGATGTTGATGGGCATTTGAGCTGACAAGTTTTGAAAAAGTGTACGGAAATTAACATTGAAACCACTAAAATTAAAAACTTCTTCCCATTTTCTTTCTCCTCTCCAATTCAAAATTGCAAATGTCAGATATCAGTGCTTCATGCAAACCTCTCAGATGCTCTCAGGGAAAAAGCATTTATTTCAGACTAAGTTGCGGTTGACGTAGAACACTGCCTTTAACAGCTGCAGTGTGCCTGGAATTCAGGGCTTCCGGTTTGAAAAAATCCTATCTCTAGGCTGAACCCTAACCCTAACCCTAGGCAGATAAATCAGCCTGGGTATAGGGATGTTCCCAAGGAAAAAAGCACTGGAAGGAGCATGTTGAGGCAATTTTTGGCTGCCCTTGGGAAGCCTTTTGCAGCTGCACTGGGTCTGGAGCTCAGGGTTTACTGATTTAAAATCCCTATCTCTTGGCGTGACCATAGGTGCAACTGGAGGCAAGTAAATCAGCCTAGGTTCAATGATGGTCCCAAGGAAAAAGCGCTGGAGGCAGCCATGTTGTGGCACTTTTCCCCTCCTCTTGGGTAGTACTTGGCAGCGGCTGTGTTCTTGGAACTCAGGGCTTTCTGGTTAAAAAAACACTAACCCTAGGCGTAACTCTAACCCTCACCCTAGGAAGGAAAATCAGCCTATGGTTCGGGATGGACTCATGAGAATAGCAGCAGAGGCAGCCAAGTTGTGTCACTTCTGCGGCCCTCTTGGGATGCCTTGAAAAGCTCCAGTGTGCCTGGAACTCAGGGCTTCCTGATTTTAAAAATCCTAGCCCTAGGCCGAACCCCAACCCTAAGACGAGAAAGGCAAATCAGCCAGGAATTAGGCATGTCCCCAAGGAAAAAGCTGTGGAGGCAGGCATGTTGTGGTACTTTTGCGCTCTTCTTGGCTAGTCCTTCGCAGCTGCTGTGTTCTTGGAACTCAGGTCTTTCTGGTTAATAGAACCCTTACCCTAGGCGTAACTCAAACCTTAACCCTAGGAAGGAAAATCAGCCTATGGTTCGGGATGGTCTCATGGAAATATCAGTGGTGGCAGCCAAGTTGCGTCACTTTTGCGCTCCCCTTGGGATGCCTTTCGCAGCTGCAGTGTGCCTGGAGCCCAGGGCTTCCTGGTTTTAAAAGTCCTAGGCCTAAGCCTAACAGTAACCCTAGGAAGGTAAATCAGCCGGGTATTAGGGTTCTTCCTAAGGGAAAAGCCGTGAAAGCAGCCATGTTGTGGCACTTCTGCACTCCCTTTGGGATGCCTTTGGCAGATGCAGTAAGCCTGGAACTCAGGGCTTCCTGGTTAAAAAACTCCAAGCCCTAGGCTGAACCCTAACCCTAACCCTAGGCAGATAAATCAGCCTAGGTATAGGGATGGTGCCAAGGAAAAAGCTGTGAAAGCTGCCATGTTGTTGCACTTTTGTACTCCCCTTGGGATGCCTTGAACAGCTGCAGTGTGCCTGGATCTAAGGGCTTCCTAGTTTTAAAAATCCTAGCCCTAGGCCTAAGCCTAACAGAAACCCTGGGAAGGGAAATCAGCCTGGTGTTAGGCTTCTTGCCAAGGAAAAAGCCGTGAAAGCAGCCATGTTGTGGCACTTCTGCACTCCCTTTGGGATGCCTTTGGCAGATGCAGTAAGCCTGGAACTCAGGGCTTCCTAGTTAAAAAAATCCTAGCCCTAGGCCGAACCCCAACCCTAAGACGAGAAAGGCAAATCAGCCAGGAATTAGGCATGTCCCCAAGGAAAAAGCTGTGGAGGCAGGCACGTTGTGGTACTTTTGCGCTCTTCTTGGGTAGTCCTTCGCAGCTGCTGTGTTCTTGGAACTCAGGGCTTTCTGGTTAATAGAACTCTTACCCTAGGCGTAACTCAAAACTTAACCCTAGGAAGGAAAATCAGCCTATGGTTCACGATGGTCTCATGAGAATAGCAGCAGAGGCAGCCAAGTTGTGTCACTTCTGCGGCCCTCTTGGGATGCCTTGAACAGCTGCATGTGCCTGGAGCTAAGGGCTTCCTGGTTTTAAAAGTCCTAGGCCTAAGCCTAACAGTAACCCTAGGAAGGTAAATCAGCCGGGTATTAGGGTTCTTCCTAAGGGAAAAGCCGTGAAAGCAGCCATGTTGTGGCACTTCTGCACTCCCTTTGGGATGCTTTTGGCAGATGAAGTAAGCCTGGAACTCAGGGCTTCCTAGTTAAAAAAATCCTAGCCCTAGGCCGAACCCCAACCCTAAGACGAGAAAGGCAAATCAGCCAGGAATTAGGCATGTCCCCAAGGAAAAAGCTGTGGAGGCAGGCATGTTGTGGTACTTTTGCGCTCTTCTTGGCTAGTCCTTCGCAGCTGCTGTGTTCTTGGAACTCAGGGCTTTCTGGTTAATAGAACCCTTACCCTAGGCGTAACTCAAACCTTAACCCTAGGAAGGAAAATCAGCCTATGGTTCGGGATGGTCTCATGGAAATATCAGTGGTGGCAGCCAAGTTGTGTCACTTTTGCGCTCCCCTTGGGATGCCTTTCGCAGCTGCAGTGTGCCTGGAGCTAAGAGCTTCCTGGTTTTAAAAGTCCTAGGCCTAAGCCGAACAGTAACCCTAGGAGGGTAAATCAGCCGGGTATTAGGGTTCTTCCTAAGGGAAAAGCCGTGAAAGCAGCCATGTTGTGGCACTTCTGCACTCCCTTTGGGATGCCTTTGGCAGATGCAGTAAGCCTGGAACTCAGGGCTTCCTGGTTAAAAAACTCCAAGCCCTAGGCTGAACCCTAACCCTAACCCTAGGCAGATAAATCAGCCTAGGTATAGGGATGGTGCCAAGGAAAAAGCTGTGAAAGCTGCCATGTTGTTGCACTTTTGTACTCCCCTTGGGATGCCTTGAACAGCTGCAGTGTGCCTGGATCTAAGGGCTTCCTAGTTTTAAAAATCCTAGCCCTAGGCCTAAGCCTAACAGAAACCCTGGGAAATCAGCCTGGTGTTAGGCTTCTTGCCAAGGAAAAAGCCGTGAAAGCAGCCATGTTGTGGCACTTCTGCACTCCCTTTGGGATGCCTTTGGCAGATGCAGTAAGCCTGGAACTCAGGGCTTCCTAGTTAAAAAAATCCTAGCCCTAGGCCGAACCCCAACCCTAAGACGAGAAAGGCAAATCAGCCAGGAATTAGGCATGTCCCCAAGGAAAAAGCTGTGGAGGCAGGCATGTTGTGGTACTTTTGCGCTCTTCTTGGGTAGTCCTTCGCAGCTGCTGTGTTCTTGGAACTCAGGGCTTTCTGGTTAATAGAACTCTTACACTAGGCGTAACTCAAACCTTAAGCCTAGGAAGGAAAATCAGCCTATGGTTCAGGATGGTCTCATGAGAATAGCAGCAGAGGCAGCCAAGTTGTGTCACTTCTGCGGCCCTCTTGGGATGCCTTGAACAGCTGCATGTGCCTGGAGCTCAGGGCTTCCTGGTTTTAAAAGTCCTAGGCCTAAGCCTAACAGTAACCCTAGGAAGGTAAATCAGCCGCGTATTAGGGTTCTTCCTAAGGGAAAGGCCGTGAAAGCAGCCATGTTGTGGCACTTCTGCACTCCCTTTGGGATGCCTTTGGCAGATGCAGTAAGCCTGGAACTCAGGGCTTCCTAGTTAAAAAAATCCTAGCCCTAGGCCGAACCCCAACCCTAAGACGAGAAAGGCAAATCAGCCAGGAATTAGGCATGTCCCCAAGGAAAAAGCTGTGGAGGCAGGCATGTTGTGGTACTTTTGCGCTCTTCTTGGCTAGTCCTTCGCAGCTGCTGTGTTCTTGGAACTCAGGGCTTTCTGGTTAATAGAACCCTTACCCTAGGCGTAACTCAAACCTTAACCCTAGGAAGGAAAATCAGCCTATGGTTCGGGATGGTCTCATGGAAATATCAGTGGTGGCAGCCAAGTTGTGTCACTTTTGCGCTCCCCTTGGGATGCCTTTCGCAGCTGCAGTGTGCCTGGAGCCCAGGGCTTCCTGGTTTTAAAAGTCCTAGGCCTAAGCCTAACAGTAACCCTAGGAAGGTAAATCAGCCGGGTATTAGGGTTCTTCCTAAGGGAAAAGCCGTGAAAGCAGCCATGTTGTGGCACTTCTGCACTCCCTTTGGGATGCCTTTGGCAGATGCAGTAAGCCTGGAACTCAGGGCTTCCTAGTTAAAAAAATCCTAGCCCTAGGCCGAACCCCAACCCTAAGACGAGAAAGGCAAATCAGCCAGGAATTAGGCATGTCCCCAAGGAAAAAGCTGTGGAGGCAGGCATGTTGTGGTACTTTTGCGCTCTTCTTGGGTAGTCCTTCGCAGCTGCTGTGTTCTTGGAACTCAGGTCTTTCTGGTTAATAGACCTCTTACCCTAGGCGAAACTCAAACATTAACCCTAGGAAGGAAAATCAGCCTATGGTTCGGGATGGTCTCATGAGAATAGAAGCAGAGGCAGCCAAGTTGTGTCACTTCTGCGGCCCTCTTGGGATGCCTTTAACAGCTGCAGTGTGCCTGGAGCCCAGGGCTTCCTGGTTTTAAAAGTCCTAGGCCTAAGCCTAACAGTAACCCTAGGAAGGTAAATCAGCCGCGTATTAGGGTTCTTCCTAAGGGAAAAGCCGTGAAAGCAGCCATGTTGTGGCACTTCTGCACTCCCTTTGGGATGCCTTTGGCAGATGCAGTAAGCCTGGAACTCAGGGCTTCCTGGTTAAAAATCTCCAAGCCCTAGGCTGAACCCTAACCCTAACCCTAGGCAGATAAATCAGCCTAGGTATAGGGATGGTGCCAAGGAAAAAGCTGTGAAAGCTTCCATGTTGTTGCACTTTTGTACTCCCCTTGGGATGCCTTGAACAGCTGCAGTGTGCCTGGATCTAAGGGCTTCCTAGTTTTAAAAATCCTAGCCCTAGGCCTAAGCCTTACAGTAACCCTGGCAAGGGAAATCAGCCTGGTGTTAAGCTTCTTGCCAAGGAAAAAGCCGTGAAAGCAACCATGTTGTGGCACTTCTGCACTCCCTTTTGGAGGCCTTTCACAGCTCCAGTGTGCCTGGAACTCAGGGCTTCCTGATTTTAAAAATACTAGCACTAGGCCGAACCCCAAACCTAAGACGAGAAAGGCAAATCAGCCAGGAATTAGGCATGTCCCCAAGGAAAAAGCTGTGGAGGCAGGCACGTTGTGGTACTTTTGCGCACTTCTTGGGTAGTCCTTCGCAGCTGCTGTGTTCTTGGAACTCAGGGCTTTCTGGTTAATAGAACTCTTACCCTAGGCGTAACTCAAACCTTAACCCTAAGAAGGAAAATCAGCCTATGGTTCGGGATGGTCTCATGAAAATAGCAGCAGAGGCAGCCAAGTTGTGTCACTTCTGCGGCCCTCTTGGGATGCCTTTAACAGCTGCATGTGCCTGGAGCTAAGAGCTTCCTGGTTTTAAAAGTCCTAGGCCTAAGCCTAACAGTAACCCTAGGAAGGTAAATCAGCCGCGTATTAGGGTTCTTCCTAAGGGAAAAGCCGTGAAAGCAGCCATGTTGTGGCACTTCTGCACTCCCTTTGGGATGCTTTTGGCAGATGAAGTAAGCCTGGAACTCAGGGCTTCCTAGTTAAAAAAATCCTAGCCCTAGGCCGAACCCCAACCCTAAGACGAGAAAGGCAAATCAGCCAGGAATTAGGCATGTCCCCAAGGAAAAAGCTGTGGAGGCAGGCATGTTGTGGTACTTTTGCGCTCTTCTTGGCTAGTCCTTCGCAGCTGCTGTGTTCTTGGAACTCAGGGCTTTCTGGTTAATAGAACCCTTACCCCAGGCGTAACTCAAACCTTCACCCTAGGAAGGAAAATCAGCCTATGGTTCTGGATGGTCTCATGGAAATATCAGTGGTGGCAGCCAAGTTGTGTCACTTTTGCACTCCCCTTGGGATGCCTTTCACAGCTGCAGTGTGCATGGAGCCCAGGGCTTCCTGGTTTTAAATGTCCTAGGCCTAAGCCTAACAGTAACCCTAGGAAGGTAAATCAGCCGCGTATTAGGGTTCTTCCTAAGGGAAAAGCCGTGAAAGCAGCCATGTTGTGGCACTTCTGCACTCCCTTTGGGATGCCTTTGGCAGATGCAGTAAGCCTGGAACTCAGGGCTTCCTAGTTAAAAAAATCCTAGCCCTAGGCCGAACCCCAACCCTAAGACGAGAAAGGCAAATCAGCCAGGAATTAGGCATGTCCCCAAGGAAAAAGCTGTGGAGGCAGGCATGTTGTGGTACTTTTGCGCTCTCCTTGGGTAGTCCTTCGCAGCTGCTGTGTTTTTGGAACTCAGGGCTTTCTGGTTAATAGAACCCTTACCCCAGGCGTAACTCAAACCTTAACCCTAGGAAGGAAAATCAGCCTATGGTTCGCGATGGTCTCATGAGAATAGCAGCAGAGGCAGCCAAGTTGTGTCACTTTTGCGCTCCCCTTGGGATGCCTTTCGCAGCTGCAGTGTGCCTGGAGCCCAGGGCTTCCTGGTTTTAAAAGTCCTAGGCCTAAGCCTAACAGTAACCCTAGGAAGGTAAATCAGCCGCGTATTAGGGTTCTTCCTAAGGGAAAAGCCGTGAAAGCAGCCATGTTGTGGCACTTCTGCACTCCCTTTGGGATGCCTTTGGCAGATGCAGTAAGCCTGGAACTCAGGGCTTCCTGGTTAAAAAACTCCAAGCCCTAGGCTGAAGCCTAACCCTATCCCCAGGAAGGAAAATCAGCCTAAGTATAGGGATCGTGCAACGTCTAGAACACGATGGGAGATGTTTTCTGTGCTGGCACAGTTTTTCCTCGCCAGACATAGTAGAAAAGCTTTTTGCTAAGATGTAGACGGGAAGAGACGCTAAATACGAAGGTACGATGCTCTCCGGAGCTAAGAGCCGTTCCCGGGCGTCTTTCGGCAGAAGCCGCGCTAAGGAGTGCACAGTGAGCGGCACAATCGTCTTTGCGCGAAGAAGCCGCTTCTTCGCCTCCGGGAGCCGGAGAGAGCGGCACCTTCGGAAAGGTGAAGAAGGAAGCTGTACAACACTGGGATTGTGTGCGCAGCTTGCCAACTGCTAGAAAACAGTACCTTTGCACTCTCCTGACTTTTCCAATCACATGAACATTCGATTGGAAGCTGTTTTGGACAAGTTTTCTTTTCTTCATGCCAAACACTCGGCACACCTCCGTGCAACGTCTAGAACACGATGGGAGATGTTTCCTGTGCTGGCACAGTTTTTCCTCGCCAGACATAG
Source organism: Ammospiza maritima maritima (assembly GCA_036010785.1). NCBI lineage: Eukaryota > Metazoa > Chordata > Aves > Passeriformes > Passerellidae > Ammospiza > Ammospiza maritima. Next base: position 508,033 of record JAYKTQ010000152.1, read on the forward strand.
TGGAAAAGCTTTTTGCTAAGATGTAGACGAGAAGAGACGCTAAAGACGAAGGTACGATGCTGTCCGGAGCTAAGAGCCGCTCCCGGGCGTCTTTCGGCAGAAGCCGCGCTAAGGAGTGCACAGTGAGCGGCACAATCGTCTTTGCGCGAAGAAGCCGCTTCTTCGCCTCCGGGAGCCGGAGAGAGCGGCACCTTCGGAAAGGTGAAGAAGGAAGCTGTACAACACTGAGATTGTGTGCGCAGCTTGCCAACTGATAGAAAACAGTACATTACCATTCTCCTGACTTTTCCAATCACATGAACATTCGATTGGAAGCTGTTTTGGACAACTTTTCTTTTCTTCATGCCAAACACTCGGCACACCTCCGTGCAACGTCTAGAACACGATGGGAGATGTTTTCTGTGCTGGCACAGTTTTTCCTCGCCAGACATAGTAGAAAAGCTTTTTGCTAAGATGTAGACGAGAAGAGACGCTAAAGACGTAGGTACGATGCTCTCCGGGGCTAAGAGCCGCTCCCGGGCGTCTTTCGGCAGAAGCCGCGCTAAGGAGTGCACAGTGAGCGGCACAATCGTCTTTGCGCGAAGAAGCCGCTTCTTCGCCTCCGGGAGCCGGAGAGAGCGGCACCTTCGGAAAGGTGAAGAAGGAAGCTGTACAACACTGGGATTGTGTGCGCAGCTTGCCAACTGCTAGAAAACAGTACCTTTGCACTCTCCTGACTTTTCCAATCACATGAACATTCGATTGGAAGCTGTTTTGGACAACTTTTCTTTCCTTCATGCCAAACACTCGGCACACCTCCGTGCAACGTCTAGAACACGATGGGAGATGTTTTCTGTGCTGGCACAGTTTTTCCTCGCCAGACATAGTGGAAAAGCTTTTTGCTAAGATGTAGATGAGAAGAGACGCTAAAGACGAAGGTACGATGCTGTCCGGAGCTAAGAGCCGCTCCCGGGCGTCTTTCGGCAGAAGCCGCGCTAAGGAGTGCACAGTGAGCGGCACAATCGTCTTTGCACGAAGAAGCCGCTTCTTCGCCTCCGGGAGCCGGAGAGAGCGGCACCTTCGGAAAGGTGAAGAAGGAAGCTGTACAACACTGGGATTGTGTGCGCAGCTTGCCAACTGCTAGAAAACAGTACCTTTGCACTCTCCTGACTTTTCCAATCACATGAACATTCGATTGGAAGCTGTTTTGGACAACTTTTCTTTCCTTCATGCCAAACACTCGGCACACCTCCGTGCAACGTCTAGAACACGATGGGAGATGTTTTCTGTGCTGGCACAGTTTTTCCTCGCCAGACATAGTGGAAAAGCTTTTTGCTAAGATGTAGACGAGAAGAGACGCTAAAGACGAAGGTACGATGCTGTCCGGAGCTAAGAGCTGCTCCCGGGCGTCTTTCGGCAGAAGCCGCGCTAAGGAGTGCACAGTGAGCGGCACAATCGTCTTTGCGCGAAGAAGCCGCTTCTTCGCCTCCGGGAGCCGGAGAGAGCGGCACCTTCGGAAAGGTGAAGAAGGAAGCTGTACAACACTGGGATTGTGTGCGCAGCTTGCCAACTGCTAGAAAACAGTACCTTTGCACTCTCCTGACTTTTCCAATCACATGAACATTCGATTGGAAGCTGTTTTGGACAACTTTTCTTTCCTTCATGCCAAACACTCGGCACACCTCCGTGCAACGTCTAGAACACGATGGGAGATGTTTTCTGTGCTGGCACAGTTTTTCCTCGCCAGACATAGTGGAAAAGCTTTTTGCTAAGATGTAGACGACAAGAGAGGCTAAGGACTGGATGTAAGCAAATGACACTCATCTTCAAAAAAGGCATTTAGGAGGACTCGCAATCGTACAAACCAGCCAGCCTCTTTTTTATACCCAGGAAGTTGATGAAGCAGCTCTTCCTGGAAAACCTTGCCAGGCACATGAAAGACGACACAATAATATAGTTAGCATGATTTTTCAGGGGCATTTCATGCTGAACATAACTTTAAACTCCTCTGATGAATTAACTTGACTGGTAGATGAAGGGAATATTATTCTGCCTGGGCTTCAGGGAGGTTTTTGACATATCTCTACATGGCAGCACACATCCATATGGAAGCAATAGTGCAAAGGGGAGGGAATCAGTGTCTTTTCAGTGATGCTGAGTGAAAAGACAAGAGGCAGTGGGCACACACTGAAATACAGGAACATCAGGAAATGATTCTTTACTGTGAGGGTGAGTGAACCACGGCACAGACTGCCCAGAAAGATTGTGGAGCCTGGATCTTTGAAGACATTAAAAGTACACCCAGATAGAATCCTGGGCAAGAGGCTCTAGGTATCCTGGTTTAGGCAGGGGGGTTGGGCCTGGTTAGCCCCACCAACCCCTTCCACTCTCATTCATTCTGTGCTAGTGAATTCTCTTCAAGATGCATTTCAAGCACTGGCATGACAAAGTTCTGCGCAGACACAGATCCAAATGGACATGGCATCTAAGTTCCTTAAGCAGTCTTCAAGAAGAATGTAAACCTCTGGGGCAAGTGTCTCTTCCCTAACTGAATCCCTTTCATGGGAAAATTCCCAGCTCTAGAAAGATCTTCTGATACGCATGCTTAAGACTGACACTGGCTGAGCAAATTTCTCCCTATGTGTATCTAAGACCAGTTAGGATCTTCACCCAAAGTGCTGTCAACATAGTCACAGAATGCCTACTGTTAAGAAGTGACAACTTCCATCAGAATGGCAACTATTGGTCCACCAAATGGATGAATGGATGGGAATTATCTGCTTGGGTTAAAAACAAAAAGAAAGAGTTGGTCTTTACTTATCAATTTCATTGCAATATTGATAAGGGAAGAAAAAGACCTAAGTCCTTGACTTTCTTAACTGGAGGAAAGATTTTAAAAATTCCTTGTAAAAATGTATGATCACAGTCAGACTATTGAAACCATTTGAGTTGGGAAAAAAGTTCCAAAATTGTCTAGAGAGTGGCAAAGAAGCCAAGAAAATAGGAAAGAAACAAAAAGAGGGCAAAAGAGTAAGCTTCAGTGTACAAGCTCGTTCTAGAAGTAGTCTGCCGGGGAAAGGAAGCCCCAGTTGAATTTCCAATGTATTCCTGAGCTTGATTCAGTAACTGGTCAATGTAAAAACCAATCCTTTTGTATAACTTCTTCCAGCAACAAAAACTCCAACAGGTTGACACTACCATCATGCCTGTTCCAGACATATTTCAAAGAGAAATGATGATTTTCTTGAAAACCTACTTGCATAAAAGTTGCAAGATGGTGGAGGGATTGCCACATCCTCCTTCCTCCATCTGGCTTGAAAGTAGATTTGATAAAATATGCAACAAAGCACATGATTTATAAGGTAGAGTGAAATGGATGATTTGGGAATTGATCTCTTGTTGATAGTAAACTTCACATCCACTCTGTGTGACCTTTCTAAAACAAAATGTGGAGCTGAGGCATGAATCTGCCACAACAATTGTAAAGCAAACATACACACTCCCCTTCACATGCCCCCCCTTCCACACACACCTAGGCACACACAGAGATCAGCATAGCAGATCATGAACACCTTGGAAAAGACTGAAATGCTAAACGCCTCTCTTGATGGGCAAAAGAGCTGGTGCAGTAATTCAAATGCCTGGTACAAAAATTCTGTTTCATATTTAGCTCCTATTTAAAACACAGCTTTTCATTTCATTCTATTTACAGAATATTTTCTTTTCATTTGTTTCTTTAAAATTACTTAGTTCTCACCTGTTGTATGTCTAGGAATATTTTCTTCCAAAAATAGAAAAAAATAGATGCTATCTTTTCAGCAGAAAACATTGGTTGATACAATTTTAAACCATCATGATATGGAAGAATTGTTCTGTCCCTCTCGAAGGTGGAAGAAGCATTTGGATCACAGATCATCTACAATGAAATACTTGACATGTTTAAGATGCTTTCAATCAATTTTGATCGTCAATTGCTTCTTCGTTGTAAACAGTCATTTTTCAGTGAAGGGAAAGTGTGTGTGGTATATCTACATGATGTGTTCAAACCCAGTTCCTACTAATGGCCAGGCTGAATTCCAGGAAATAACGTCCCGAATGATATTTTGCCGCCTTCTTTGGCACTTCATGAAATCTTACCATGATGAAGTGCTGAAACACAGAGATTTTCTCTTAGAGAGTGTCTCATGTTGTAACCCGTCCCATGGATTTTATGCTGTAATTCTTATCTCTTTTAAAATTTGCTATCTTCTGTACAGTTTTCATGAACATTTCTGTTACAGTAGTGAATAGCACAGATAAATGTCATTTTGTACAACTTTGAATTTACCCCAAGAGCTGAGAGAAAACTTGCTCCTATACTTCAATCCCAGTTTCTTCTATAGTCCAACTTTGTTTCTCTACCACCAAGCTTCTCCTTTGTTGCTGCTCCAAGCCCCGTCCAAGCTGACCTTGAATACTTTCAGGGATGGGACACCCACAACTTCCCTGGGCAACCTGTTCCAGTGTTCCAGCACTCCCACAGTAAAAAAGGCCTTCCTTTCATCTAATATGTGTAGGAAATCATAAATCTAGGCATAGAAATTTGGAGTGCAAATTTGAAATTCTTTTGATTTGAAGCACATTTTATATGAATACTGACTCACAGATGACTAAAAGATGTTGATGGGCATTTGAGCTGACAAGTTTTGAAAAAGTGTACGGAAATTAACATTGAAACCACTAAAATTAAAAACTTCTTCCCATTTTCTTTCTCCTCTCCTATTCAAAATTGCAAATGTCAGATATCAGTGCTTCATGCAAACCTCTCAGATGCTCTCAGGGAAAAAGCATTTATTTCAGACTAAGTTGCGGTTGACGTAGAACACTGCCTTTAACAGCTGCAGTGTGCCTGGAATTCAGGGCTTCCAGTTTGAAAAAATCCTATCTCTAGGCTGAACCCTAACCCTAACCCTAGGCAGATAAATCAGCCTGGGTATAGGGATGTTCCCAAGGAAAAAAGCACTGGAAGGAGCATGTTGAGGCAATTTTTGGCTGCCCTTGGGAAGCCTTTTGCAGCTGCACTGGGTCTGGAGCTCAGGGTTTACTGATTTAAAATCCCTATCTCTTGGCGTGACCATAGGTGCAACTGGAGGCAAGTAAATCAGCCTAGGTTCAAAGATGGTCCCAAGGAAAAAGCGCTGGAGGCAGCCATGTTGTGGCACTTTTCCCCTCCTCTTGGGTAGTCCTTGGCAGCTGCTGTGTTCTTGGAACTCAGGGCTTTCTGGTTAAAAAAACACTAACCCTAGGCGTAACTCTAACCCTCACCCTAGGAAGGAAAATCAGCCTATGGTTCGGGATGGACTCATGAGAATAGCAGCAGAGGCAGCCAAGTTGTGTCACTTCTGCGGCCCTCTTAGGATGCCTTGAACAGCTGCAGTGTGCCTGGAGCCCAGGGCTTCCTAGTTTTAAAAATCCTAGCCCTAGGCCTAAGCCTTACAGTAACCCTAGGAAGGTAAATCAGCGTGGTGTTAGGCTTCTTGCCAAGGAAAAAGCCGGGAAAGCAGCCATGTTGTGGCACTTTTGCACTCGCTTTGGGATGCCTTTCACAGCTCCAGTGTGCCTGGAACTCAGGGCTTCCTGATTTTAAAAATCCTAGCCCTAGGCCGAACCCCAACCCTAAGACGAGAAAGGCAAATCAGCCAGGAATTAGGCATGTCCCCAAGGAAAAAGCTGTGGAGGCAGGCATGTTGTGGTACTTTTGCGCTCTTCTTGGGTAGTCCTTCGCAGCTGCTGTGTTCTTGGAACTCAGGTCTTTCTGGTTAATAGAACCCTTACCCTAGGCGTAACTCAAACCTTCACCCTAGGAAGGAAAATCAGCCTATGGATCGGGATGGTCTCATGGAAATATCAGTGGTGGCAGCCAAGTTGTGTCACTTTTGCGCTCCCCTTGGGATGCCTTTCGCAGCTGCAGTGTGCCTTGAGCTCAGGGCTTCCTGGTTTTAAAAGTCCTAGGCCTAAGCCTAACAGTAACCCTAGGAAGGTAAATCAGCCGGGTATTAGGGTTCTTCCTAAGGGAAAAGCCGTGAAAGCAGCCATGTTGTGGCACTTCTGCACTCCCTTTGGGATGCCTTTGGCAGATGCAGTAAGCCTGGAACTCAGGGCTTCCTAGTTAAAAAAATCCTAGCCCTAGGCCGAACCCCAACCCTAAGACGAGAAAGGCAAATCAGCCAGGAATTAGGCATGTCCCCAAGGAAAAAGCTGTGGAGGCAGGCATGTTGTGGTACTTTTGCGCTCTTCTTGGCTAGTCCTTCGCAGCTGCTGTGTTCTTGGAACTCAGGGCTTTCTGGTTAATAGAACCCTTACCCTAGGCGTAACTCAAACCTTAACCCTAGGAAGGAAAATCAGCCTATGGTTCGGGATGGTCTCATGGAAATATCAGTGGTGGCAGCCAAGTTGTGTCACTTTTGCGCTCCCCTTGGGATGCCTTTAACAGCTGCAGTGTGCCTAGAGCCCAGGGCTTCCTGGTTTTAAAAGTCCTAGGCCTAAGCCTAACAGTAACCCTAGGAAGGTAAATCAGCCGCGTATTAGGGTTCTTCCTAAGGGAAAAGCCGTGAAAGCAGCCATGTTGTGGCACTTCTGCACTCCCTTTGGGATGCCTTTTGCAGATGAAGTAAGCCTGGAACTCAGGGCTTCCTAGTTAAAAAAATCCTAGCCCTAGGCCGAACCCCAAGCCTAAGACGAGAAAGGCAAATCAGCCAGGAATTAGGCATGTCCCCAAGGAAAAAGCTGTGGAGGCAGGCATGTTGTGGTACTTTTGCGCTCTTCTTGGGTAGTCCTTCGCAGCTGCTGTGTTCTTGGAACTCAGGGCTTTCTGGTTAATAGAACCCTTACCCTAGGCGTAACTCAAACCTTAACCCTAGGAAGGAAAATCAGCCTATGGTTCGGGATGGTCTCATGGAAATATCAGTGGTGGCAGCCAAGTTGTGTCACTTTTGCGCTCCCCTTGGGATGCCTTTCGCAGCTGCAGTGTGCCTGGAGCCCAGGGCTTCCTGGTTTTAAAAGTCCTAGGCCTAAGCCTAACAGTAACCCTAGGAAGGTAAATCAGCCGAGTATTAGGGTTCTTCCTAAGGGAAAAGCTGTGAAAGCAGCCATGTTGTGGCACTTTTGCACTCCCTTTGGGATGCCTTTGGCAGATGCAGTAAGCCTGGAACTCAGGGCTTCCTGGTTAAAAAACTCCAAGCCCTAGGCTGAACCCTAACCCTAACCCTAGGCAGATAAATCAGCCTAAGTATAGGGATGGTGCCAAGGAAAAAGCTGTGAAAGCTGCCATGTTGTTGCACTTTTGTACTCCCCTTGGGATGCCTTGAACAGCTGCAGTGTGCCTGGAGCTAAGGGCTTCCTAGTTTTAAAAATCCTAGCCCTAGGCCTAAGCCTTACAGTAACCCTGGGAATGGAAATCAGCCTGGTGTTAGGCTTCTTGCCAAGGAAAAAGCCGTGAAAGCAGCCAAGTTGTGGCACTTTTGCACTCCCTTTTGGATGCCTTTCACAGCTCCAGTGTGCCTGGAACTCAGGGCTTCCTGATTTTAAAAATCCTAGCCCTAGGCCGAACCCCAAACCTAAGACGAGAAAGGCAAATCAGCCAGGAATTAGGCATGTCCCCAAGGAAAAAGCTGTGGAGGCAGGCACGTTGTGGTACATTTGCGCTCTTCTTGGGTAGTCCTTCGCAGCTGCTGTGTTCTTGGAACTCAGGTCTTTCTGGTTAATAGAACCCTTACCCTAGGCGTAACTCAAACCTTCACCCTAGGAAGGAAAATCAGCCTATGGTTCGGGATGGTCTCATGAGAATAGCAGCAGAGGCAGCCAAGTTGTGTCACTTTTGGGGCCCTCTTGGGATGCCTTTGACAGCTGCATGTGCCTGCAGCCCAGGGCTTCCTGGTTTTAAAAGTCCTAGGCCTAAGCCTAACAGTAACCCTAGGAAGGTAAATCAGCCGCGTATTAGGGTTCTTCCTAAGGGAAAAGCCGTGAAAGCAGCCATGTTGTGGCACTTCTGCACTCCCTTTGGGATGCCTTTGGCAGATGCAGTAAGCCTGGAACTCAGGGCTTCCTAGTTAAAAAAATCCTAGCCCTAGGCCGAACCCCAACCCTAAGACGAGAAAGGCAAATCAGCCAGGAATTAGGCATGTCCCCAAGGAAAAAGCTGTGGAGGCAGGCATGTTGTGGTACTTTTGCGCTCTTCTTGGGTAGTCCTTCGCAGCTGCTGTGTTCTTGGAACACAGGGCTTTCTGGTTAATAGAACCCTTACCCTAGGCGTAACTCAAACCTTCACCCTAGGAAGGAAAATCAGCCTATGGTTCGGGATGGTCTCATGGAAATATCAGTGGTGGCAGCCAAGTTGTGTCACTTTTGCGCTCCCCTTGGGATGCCTTTCGCAGCTGCATGTGCCTGGAGCCCAGGGCTTCCTGGTTTTAAAAGTCCTAGGCCTAAGCCTAACAGTAACCCTAGGAAGGTAAATCAGCCGGGTATTAGGGTTCTTCCTAAGGGAAAAGCCGTGAAAGCAGCCATGTTGTGGCACTTCTGCACTCCTTTTGGGATGCCTTTGGCAGATGCAGTAAGCCTGGAACTCAGGGCTTCCTGGTTAAAAAACTCCAAGCCCTAGGCTGAACCCTAACCCTAACCCTAGGCAGATAAATCAGCCTAAGTAGAGGGATGGTGCCAAGGAAAAAACTGTGAAAGCTGCCATGTTGTTGCACTTTTGTACTCCCCTTGGGATGCCTTGAACAGCTGCAGTGTGCCTGGAGCTAAGGGCTTCCTAGTTTTAAAAATCCTAGCCCTAGGCCTAAGCCTTACAGTAACCCTGGGAAGGGAAATCAGCCTGGTGTTAGGCTTCTTGCCAAGGAAAAAGCCGTGAAAGCAGCCATGTTGTGGCACTTTTGCACTCCCTTTTGGATGCCTTTCACAGCTCCAGTGTGCCTGGAACTCAGGGCTTCCTGATTTTAAAAATCCTAGCCCTAGGCCGAACCCCAACCCTAAGACGAGAAAGGCAAATCAGCCAGGAATTAGGCATGTCCCCAAGGAAAAAGCTGTGGAGGCAGGCATGTTGTGGTACTTTTGCGCTCTTCTTGGGAAGTCCTTCGCAGCTGCTGTGTTCTTGGAACTCAGGTCTTTCTGGTTAATAGAACCCTTACCCTAGGCGTAACTCAAACCTTAACCCTAGGAAGGAAAATCAGCCTATGGTTCGGGATGGTCTCATGGAAATATCAGTGGTGGCAGCCAAGTTGTGTCACTTTTGCGCTCCCCTTGGGATGCCTTTCGCAGCTGCAGTGTGCCTTGAGCCCAGGGCTTCCTGGTTTTAAAAGTCCTAGGCCTAAGCCTAACAGTAACCCTAGGAAGGTAAATCAGCCGGGTATTAGGGTTCTTCCTAAGGGAAAAGCCGTGAAAGCAGCCATGTTGTGGCACTTCTGCACTCCCTTTGGGATGCCTTTGGCAGATGCAGTAAGCCTGGAACTCAGGGCTTCCTAGTTAAAAAAATCCTAGCCCTAGGCCGAACCCCAACCCTAAGACGAGAAAGGCAAATCAGCCAGGAATTAGGCATGTCCCCAAGGAAAAAGCTGTGGAGGCAGGCATGTTGTGGTACTTTTGCGCTCTTCTTGGGTAGTCCTTCGCAGCTGCTGTGTTCTTGGAACTCAGGTCTTTCTGGTTAATAGAACCCTTACCCTAGGCGTAACTCAAACCTTCACCCTAGGAAGGAAAATCAGCCTATGGTTCGGGATGGTCTCATGGAAATATCAGTGGTGGCAGCCAAGTTGTGTCACTTTTGCGCTCCCCTTGGGATGCCTTTCGCAGCTGCAGTGTGCCTGGAGCCCAGGGCTTCCTGGTTTTAAAAGTCCTAGGCCTAAGCCTAACAGTAACCCTAGGAAGGTAAATCAGCTGCGTATTAGGGTTCTTCCTAAGGGAAAAGCCGTGAAAGCAGCCATGTTGGGGCACTTCTGCACTCCCTTTGGGATGCCTTTTGCAGATGAAGTAAGCCTGGAACTCAGGGCTTCCTAGTTAAAAAAATCCTAGCCCTAGGCCGAACCCCAACCCTAAGACGAGAAAGGCAAATCAGCCAGGAATTAGGCATGTCCCCAAGGAAAAAGCTGTGGAGGCAGGCATGTTGTGGTACTTTTGCGCTCTTCTTGGGAAGTCCTTCGCAGCTGCTGTGTTCTTGGAACTCAGGGCTTTCTGGTTAATAGAACCCTTACCCTAGGCGTAACTCAAACCTTAACCCTAGGAAGGAAAATCAGCCTATGGTTCGGGATGGTCTCATGGAAATATCAGTGGTGGCAGCCAAGTTGTGTCACTTTTGCGCTCCCCTTGGGATGCCTTTCGCAGCTGCAGTGTGCCTTGAGCCCAGGGCTTCCTGGTTTTAAAAGTCCTAGGCCTAAGCCTAACAGTAAACCTAGGAAGGTAAATCAGCCGGGTATTAGGGTTCTTCCTAAGGGAAAAGCCGTGAAAGCAGCCATGTTGTGGCACTTCTGCACTCCCTTTGGGATGCCTTTGGCAGATGCAGTAAGCCTGGAACTCAGGGCTTCCTAGTTAAAAAAATCCTAGCCCTAGGCCGAACCCCAACCCTAAGACGAGAAAGGCAAATCAGCCAGGAATTAGGCATGTCCCCAAGGAAAAAGCTGTGGAGGCAGGCATGTTGTGGTACTTTTGCGCTCTTCTTGGCTAGTCCTTCGCAGCTGCTGTGTTCTTGGAACTCAGGGCTTTCTGGTTAATAGAACCCTTACCCTAGGCGTAACTCAAACCTTAACCCTAGGAAGGAAAATCAGCCTATGGTTCGGGATGGTCTCATGGAAATATCAGTGGTGGCAGCCAAGTTGTGTCACTTTTGCGCTCCCCTTGGGATGCCTTTAACAGCTGCAGTGTGCCTGGAGCCCAGGGCTTCCTGGTTTTAAAAGTCCTAGGCCTAAGCCTAACAGTAACCCTAGGAAGGTAAATCAGCCGCGTATTAGGGTTCTTCCTAAGGGAAAAGCCGTGAAAGCAGCCATGTTGTGGCACTTCTGCACTCCCTTTGGGATGCCTTTTGCAGATGAAGTAAGCCTGGAACTCAGGGCTTCCTAGTTAAAAAAATCCTAGCCCTAGGCCGAACCCCAACCCTAAGACGAGAAAGGCAAATCAGCCAGGAATTAGGCATGTCCCCAAGGAAAAAGCTGTGGAGGCAGGCATGTTGTGGTACTTTTGCGCTCTTCTTGGGTAGTCCTTCGCAGCTGCTGTGTTCTTGGAACTCAGGGCTTTCTGGTTAATAGAACCCTTACCCTAGGCGTAACTCCAACCTTAACCCTAGGAAGGAAAATCAGCCTATGGTTCGGGATGGTCTCATGGAAATATCAGTGGTGGCAGCCAAGTTGTGTCACTTTTGCGCTCCCCTTGGGATGCCTTTCGCAGCTGCAGTGTGCCTGGAGCCCAGGGCTTCCTGGTTTTAAAAGTCCTAGGCCTAAGCCTAACAGTAACCCTAGGAAGGTAAATCAGCCAGGTATTAGGGTTCTTCCTAAGGGAAAAGCTGTGAAAGCAGCCATGTTGTGGCACTTTTGCACTCCCTTTGGGATGCCTTTGGCAGATGCAGTAAGCCTGGAACTCAGGGCTTCCTGGTTAAAAAACTCCAAGCCCTAGGCTGAACCCTAACCCTAACCCTAGGCAGATAAATCAGCCTAAGTATAGGGATGGTGCCAAGGAAAAAGCTGTGAAAGCTGCCATGTTGTTGCACTTTTGTACTCCCCTTGGGATGCCTTGAACAGCTGCAGTGTGCCTGGAGCTAAGGGCTTCCTAGTTTTAAAAATCCTAGCCCTAGGCCTAAGCCTTACAGTAACCCTGGGAATGGAAATCAGCCTGGTGTTAGGCTTCTTGCCAAGGAAAAAGCCGTGAAAGCAGCCATGTTGTGGCACTTTTGCACTCCCTTTTGGATGCCTTTCACAGCCCCAGTGTGCCTGGAACTCAGGGCTTCCTGATTTTAAAAATCCTAGCCCTAGGCCGAACCCCAAACCTAAGACGAGAAAGGCAAATCAGCCAGGAATTAGGCATGTCCCCAAGGAAAAAGCTGTGGAGGCAGGCACGTTGTGGTACATTTGCGCTCTCTTTGGGTAGTCCTTCGCAGCTGCTGTGTTCTTGGAACTCAGGTCTTTCTGGTTAATAGAACCCTTACCCTAGGCGTAACTCAAACCTTCACCCTAGGAAGGAAAATCAGCCTATGGTTCGGGATGGTCTCATGAGAATTGCAGCAGAGGCAGCCAAGTTGTGTCACTTTTGGGGCCCTCTTGGGATGCCTTTGACAGCTGCATGTGCCTGCAGCCCAGGGCTTCCTGGTTTTAAAAGTCCTAGGCCTAAGCCTAACAGTAACCCTAGGAAGGTAAATCAGCCGCGTATTAGGGTTCTTCCTAAGGGAAAAGCCGTGAAAGCAGCCATGTTGTGGCACTTCTGCACTCCCTTTGGGATGCCTTTGGCAGATGAAGTAAGCCTGGAACTCAGGGCTTCCTAGTTAAAAAAATCCTAGCCCTAGGCCGAACCCCAACCCTAAGACGAGAAAGGCAAATCAGCCAGGAATTAGGCATGTCCCCAAGGAAAAAGCTGTGGAGGCAGGCATGTTGTGGTACTTTTGCGCTCTTCTTGGGTAGTCCTTCGCAGCTGCTGTGTTCTTGGAACACAGGGCTTTCTGGTTAATAGAACCCTTACCCTAGGCGTAACTCAAACCTTAACCCTAGGAAGGAAAATCAGCCTATGGTTCGGGATGGTCTCATGGAAATATCAGTGGTGGCAGCCAAGTTGTGTCACTTTTGCGCTCCCCTTGGGATGCCTTTCGCAGCTGCATGTGCCTGGAGCCCAGGGCTTCCTGGTTTTAAAAGTCCTAGGCCTAAGCCTAACAGTAACCCTAGGAAGGTAAATCAGCCGGGTATTAGGGTTCTTCCTAAGGGAAAAGCCGTGAAAGCAGCCATGTTGTGGCACTTCTGCACTCCTTTTGGGATGCCTTTGGCAGATGCAGTAAGCCTGGAACTCAGGGCTTCCTGGTTAAAAAACTCCAAGCCCTAGGCTGAACCCTAACCCTTACCCTAGGCAGATAAATCAGCTTAGGTATAGGGATGGTGCCAAGGAAAAAGCTGTGAAAGCTGCCATGTTGTTGCACTTTTGTACTCCCCTTGGGATGCCTTGAACAGCTGCAGTGTGCCTGGAGCCCAGGGCTTCCTAGTTTTAAAAATCCTAGCCCAAGGCCTAAGCCTAACAGTAACCCTGGGAAGGGAAATCAGCCTGGTGTTAAGCTTCTTGCCAAGGAAAAAGCCGTGAAAGCAACCATGTTGTGGCACTTTTGCACTCCCTTTTGGATGCCTTTCACAGCTCCAGTGTGCCTGGACCTCAGGGCTTCCTGATTTTAAAAATCCTAGCCCTAGGCCGAACCCCAACCCTAAGACGAGAAAGGCAAATCAGCCAGGAATTAGGCATGTCCCCAAGGAAAAAGCTGTGGAGGCAGGCACGTTGTGGTACTTTTGCGCTCTTCTTGGGTAGTCCTTCGCAGCTGCTGTGTTCTTGGAACTCAGGGCTTTCTGGTTAATAGAACCCTTACCCCAGGCGTAACTCAAACCTTAACCCTAGGAAGGAAAATCAGCCTATGATTCGGGATGGTCTCATGGAAATATCAGTGGTGGCAGCCAAGTTGTGTCACTTTTGCGCTCCCCTTGGGATGCCTTTCACAGCTGCAGTGTGCCTGGAGCCCAGGGCTTCCTGGTTTTAAAAGTCCTAGGCCTAAGCCTAACAGTAACCCTAGGAAGGTAAATCAGCCGCGTATTAGGGTTCTTCCTAAGGGAAAAGCCGTGAAAGCAGCCATGTTGTGGCACTTCTGCACTCCCTTTGGGATGCCTTTGGCAGATGCAGTAAGCCTGGAACTCAGGGCTTCCTAGTTAAAAAAATCCTAGCCCTAGGCCGAACCCCAACCCTAAGACGAGAAAGGCAAATCAGCCAGGAATTAGGCATGTCCCCAAGGAAAAAGCTGTGGAGGCAGGCATGTTGTGGTACTTTTGCGCTCTTCTTGTGTAGTCCTTCGCAGCTGCTGTGTTCTTGGAACTCAGGTCTTTCTGGTTAATAGAACCCTTACCCTAGGCGTAACTCAAACCTTAACCCTAGGAAGGAAAATCAGCCTATGGATCGGGATGGTCTCATGGAAATATCAGTGGTGGCAGCCAAGTTGTGTCACTTTTGCGCTCCCCTTGGGATGCCTTTCGCAGCTGCAGTGTGCCTGGAGCCCAGGGCTTCCTGGTTTTAAAAGTCCTAGGCCTAAGCCTAACAGTAACCCTAGGAAGGTAAATCAGCCGCGTATTAGGGTTCTTCCTAAGGGAAAAGCCGTGAAAGCAGCCATGTTGTGGCACTTCTGCACTCCCTTTGGGATGCCTTTTACAGATGAAGTAAGCCTGGAACTCAGGGCTTCCTAGTTAAAAAAATCCTAGCCCTAGGCCGAACCCCAACCCTAAGACGAGAAAGGCAAATCAGCCAGGAATTAGGCATGTCCCCAAGGAAAAAGCTGTGGAGGCAGGCACGTTGTGGTACTTTTGCGCTCTTCTTGGCTAGTCCTTCGCAGCTGCTGTGTTCTTGGAACTCAGGTCTTTCTGGTTAATAGAACCCTTACCCTAGGCGTTACTCAAACCTTAACCCTAGGAAGGAAAATCAGCCTATGGTTCGGGATGGTCTCATGGAAATATCAGTGGTGGCAGCCAAGTTGCGTCACTTTTGCGCTCCCCTTGGGATGCCTTTCGCAGCTGCAGTGTGCCTGGAGCCCAGGGCTTCCTGGTTTTAAAAGTCCTAGGCCTAAGCCTAACAGTAACCCTAGGAAGGTAAATCAGCCGGGTATTAGGGTTCTTCCTAAGGGAAAAGCCGTGAAAGCAGCCATGTTGTGGCACTTCTGCACACCCTTTGGGATGCCTTTTGCAGATGAAGTAAGCCTGGAACTCAGGGCTTCCTAGTTAAAAAAATCCTAGCCCTAGGCCGAACCCCAACCCTAAGACGAGAAAGGCAAATCAGCCAGGAATTAGGCATGTCCCCAAGGAAAAAGCTGTGGAGGCAGGCATGTTGTGGTACTTTTGCGCTCTTCTTGGGAAGTCCTTCGCAGCCGCTGTGTTCTTGGAACTCAGGGCTTTCTGGTTAATAGAACCCTTACCCTAGGCGTAACACAAACCTTAACCATAGGAAGGAAAATCAGCCTATGGTTCAGGATGGTCTCATGGAAATATCAGTGGTGGCAGCCAAGTTGTGTCACTTTTGCGCTCCCCTTGGGATGCCTTTCGCAGCTGCAGTGTGCCTGGAGCCCAGGGCTTCCTGGTTTTAAAAGTCCTAGGCCTAAGCCTAACAGTAACCCTAGGAAGGTAAATCAGCCGAGTATTAGGGTTCTTCCTAAGGGAAAAGCTGTGAAAGCAGCCATGTTGTGGCACTTTTGCACTCCCTTTGGGATGCCTTTGGCAGATGCAGTAAGCCTGGAACTCAGGGCTTCCTGGTTAAAAAACTCCAAGCCCTAGGCTGAACCCTAACCCTAACCCTAGGCAGATAAATCAGCCTAAGTATAGGGATGGTGCCAAGGAAAAAGCTGTGAAAGCTGCCATGTTGTTGCACTTTTGTACTCCCCTTGGGATGCCTTGAACAGCTGCAGTGTGCCTGGAGCTAAGGGCTTCCTAGTTTTAAAAATCCTAGCCCTAGGCCTAAGCCTTACAGTAACCCTGGGAATGGAAATCAGCCTGGTGTTAGGCTTCTTGCCAAGGAAAAAGCCGTGAAAGCAGCCATGTTGTGGCACTTTTGCACTCCCTTTTGGATGCCTTTCACAGCTCCAGTGTGCCTGGAACTCAGGGCTTCCTGATTTTAAAAATCCTAGCCCTAGGCCGAACCCCAACCCTAAGACGAGAAAGGCAAATCAGCCAGGAATTAGGCATGTCCCCAAGGAAAAAGCTGTGGAGGCAGGCATGTTGTGGTACTTTTGCGCTCTTCTTGGGTAGTCCTTCGCAGCTGCTGTGTTCTTGGAACTCAGGTCTTTCTGGTTAATAGAACCCTTACCCTAGGCGTAACTCAAACCTTAACCCTAGGAAGGAAAATCAGCCTATGGTTCGGGATGGTCTCATGGAAATATCAGTGGTGGCAGCCAAGTTGTGTCACTTTTGCGCTCCCCTTGGGATGCCTTTCGCAGCTGCAGTGTGCCTTGAGCCCAGGGCTTCCTGGTTTTAAAAGTCCTAGGCCTAAGCCTAACAGTAACCCTAGGAAGGTAAATCAGCCGGGTATTAGGGTTCTTCCTAAGGGAAAAGCCGTGAAAGCAGCCATGTTGTGGCACTTCTGCACTCCCTTTGGGATGCCTTTGGCAGATGCAGTAAGCCTGGAACTCAGGCCTTCCTAGTTAAAAAAATCCTAGCCCTAGGCCGAACCCCAACCCTAAGACGAGAAAGGCAAATCAGCCAGGAATTAGGCATGTCCCCAAGGAAAAAGCTGTGGAGGCAGTCACGTTGTGGTACTTTTGCGCTCTTCTTGTGTAGTCCTTCACAGCTGCTGTGTTCTTGGAACTCAGGGCTTTCTGGTTAATAGAACCCTTACCCGAGGCGTAACTCAAACCTTCACCCTAGGAAGGAAAATCAGCCTATGGTTCGGGATGGTCTCATGAGAATAGCAGCAGAGGCAGCCAAGTTGTGTCACTTCTGCGGCCCTCTTGGGATGCCTTTAACAGCTGCATGTGCCTGGAGCCCAGGGCTTCCTGGTTTTAAAAGTCCTAGGCCTAAGCCTAACAGTAACCCTAGGAAGGTAAATCAGCCGCGTATTAGGGTTCTTCCTAAGGGAAAAGCCGTGAAAGCAGCCATGTTGTGGCACTTCTGCACTCCCTTTGGGATGCTTTTGGCAGATGAAGTAAGCCTGGAACTCAGGGCTTCCTAGTTAAAAAAATCCTAGCCCTAGGCCGAACCCCAACCCTAAGACGAGAAAGGCAAATCAGCCAGGAATTAGGCATGTCCCCAAGGAGAAAGCTGTGGAGGCAGGCACGTTGTGGTACTTTTGCGCTCTTCTTGGGTAGTCCTTCGCAGCTGCTGTGTTCTTGGAACTCAGGGCTTTCTGGTTAATAGAACCCTTACCCCAGGCGTAACTCAAACCTTAACCCTAGGAAGGAAAATCAGCCTATGGTTCGGGATGGTCTCGTGGACATATCAGTGGTGGCAGCCAAGTTGTGTCACTTTTGCGCTCCCCTTGGGATGCCTTTCACAGCTGCAGTGTGCCTGGAGCCCAGGGCTTCCTGGTTTTAAAAGTCCTAGGCCTAAGCCTAACAGTAACCCTAGGAAGGTAAATCAGCTGCGTATTAGGGTTCTTCCAAATGGAAAAGCCGTGAAAGCAGCCATGTTGTGGCACTTCTGCACTCCCTTTGGGATGCCTTTGGCAGATGCAGAAAGCCTGGAACTCAGGGCTTCCTAGTTAAAAAAATCCTAGCCCTTGGCCGAACCCCAACCCTAAGACGAGAAAGGCAAATCAGCCAGGAATTAGGCATGTCCCCAAGGAAAAAGCTGTGGAGGCAGGCATGTTGTGGTACTTTTGCGCTCTTCTTGGGAAGTCCTTCGCAGCTGCTGTGTTCTTGGAACTCAGGGCTTTCTGGTTAATAGAACCCTTACCCTAGGCGTAACTCAAACCTTAACCCTAGGAAGGAAAATCAGCCTATGGTTCGGGATGGTCTCATGGAAATATCAGTGGTGGCAGCCAAGTTGTGTCACTTTTGCGCTCCCCTTGGGATGCCTTTCGCAGCTGCAGTGTGCCTGGAGCCCAGGGCTTCCTGGTTTTAAAAGTCCTAGGCCTAAGCCTAACAGTAACCCTAGGAAGGTAAATCAGCCGGGTATTAGGGTTCTTCCTAAGGGAAAAGCCGTGAAAGCAGCCATGTTGTGGCACTTCTGCACTCCCTTTGGGATGCCTTTGGCAGATGCAGTAAGCCTGGAACTCAGGGCTTCCTAGTTAAAAATATCCTAGCCCTAGGCCGAACCCCAACCCTAAGACGAGAAAGGCAAATCAGCCAGGAATTAGGCATGTCCCCAAGGAAAAAGCTGTGGAGGCAGGCATGTTGTGGTACTTTTGCGCTCTTCTTGGGTAGTCCTTCGCAGCTGCTGAGTTCTTGGAACTCAGGGCTTTCTGGTTAATAGAACCCTTACCCCAGGCGTAACTCAAACCTTCACCCTAGGAAGGAAAATCAGCCTATGATTTGGGATGGTCTCATGGAAATATCAGTGGTGGCAGCCAAGTTGTGTCACTTTTGCGCTCCCCTTGGGATGCCTTTCGCAGCTGCAGTGTGCCTGGAGCCCAGGGCTTCCTGGTTTTAAAAGTCCTAGGCCTAAGCCTAACAGTAACCCTAGGAAGGTAAATCAGCCGCGTATTAGGGTTCTTCCTAAGGGAAAAGCCGTGAAAGCAGCCATGTTGTGGCACTTCTGCACTCCCTTTGGGATGCCTTTGGCAGATGCAGTAAGCCTGGAACTCAGGGCTTCCTGGTTAAAAAACTCCAAGCCCTAGGCTGAACCCTAACCCTTACCCTAGGCAGATAAAACAGCCTAGGTATAGGGATGGTGCCAAGGAAAACGCTGTGAAAGCTGCCATGTTGTTGCACTTTTGTACTCCCCTTGGGATGCCTTGAACAGCTGCAGTGTGCCTGGAGCTAAGGGCTTCCTAGTTTTAAAAATCCTAGCCCTAGGCCTAAGCCTTACAGTAACCCTGGGAAGGGAAATCAGCCTGGTGTTAAGCTTCTTGCCAAGGAAAAAGCCGTGAAAGCAACCATGTTGTGGCACTTTTGCACTCCCTTTTGGATGCCTTTCACAGCTCCAGTGTGCCTGGAACTCAGGGCTTCCTGATTTTAAAAATCCTAGCCCTAGGCCGAACCCCAAACCTAAGACGAGAAAGGCAAATCAGCCAGGAATTAGGCATGTCCCCAAGGAAAAAGCTGTGGAGGCAGGCACGTTGTGGTACATTTGCGCTCTTCTTGGGTAGCCCTTCGCAGCTGCTGTGTTCTTGGAACTCAGGTCTTTCTGGTTAATAGAACCCTTACCCTAGGCGTAACTCAAACCTTCACCCTAGGAAGGAAAATCAGCCTATGGTTCGGGATGGTCTCATGAGAATAGCAGCAGAGGCAGCCAAGTTGTGTCACTTTTGGGGCCCTCTTGGGATGCCTTTGACAGCTGCATGTGCCTGGAGCCCAGGGCTTCCTGGTTTTAAAAGTCCTAGGCCTAAGCCTAACAGTAACCCTAGGAAGGTAAATCAGCCGCGTATTAGGGTTCTTCCTAAGGGAAAAGCCGTGAAAGCAGCCATGTTGTGGCACTTCTGCACTCCTTTTGGGATGCCTTTGGCAGATGCAGTAAGCCTGGAACTCAGGGCTTCCTGGTTAAAAAACTCCAAGCCCTAGGCTGAACCCTAACCCTTACCCTAGGCAGATAAATCAGCTTAGGTATAGGGATGGTACCAAGGAAAAAGCTGTGAAAGCTGCCATGTTGTTGCACTTTTGTACTCCCCTTGGGATGCCTTGAACAGCTGCAGTGTGCCTGGAGCCCAGGGCTTCCTAGTTTTAAAAATCCTAGCCCAAGGCCTAAGCCTAACAGTAACCCTGGGAAGGGAAATCAGCCTGGTGTTAAGCTTCTTGCCAAGGAAAAAGCCGTGAAAGCAGCCATGTTGTGGCACTTTTGCACTCCCTTTTGGATGCCTTTCACAGCTCCAGTGTGCCTGGACCTCAGGGCTTCCTGATTTTAAAAATCCTAGCCCTAGGCCGAACCCCAACCCTAAGACGAGAAAGGCAAATCAGCCAGGAATTAGGCATGTCCCCAAGGAAAAAGCTGTGGAGGCAGGCACGTTGTGGTACTTTTGCGCTCTTCTTGGGTAGTCCTTCGCAGCTGCTGTGTTCTTGGAACTCAGGGCTTTCTGGTTAATAGAACCCTTACCCTAGGCGTAACTCAAACCTTAACCCTAGGAAGGAAAATCAGCCTATGATTCGGGATGGTCTCATGGAAATATCAGTGGTGGCAGCCAAGTTGTGTCACTTTTGCGCTCCCCTTGGGATGCCTTTCACAGCTGCAGTGTGCCTGGAGCCCAGGGCTTCCTAGTTTTAAAAGTCCTAGGCCTAAGCCTAACAGTAACCCTAGGAAGGTAAATCAGCCGCGTATTAGGGTTCTTCCTAAGGGAAAAGCCGTGAAAGCAGCCATGTTGTGGCACTTCTGCACTCCCTTTGGGATGCCTTTGGCAGATGCAGTAAGCCTGGAACTCAGGGCTTCCTAGTTAAAAAAATCCTAGCCCTAGGCCGAACCCCAACCCTAAGACGAGAAAGGCAAATCAGCCAGGAATTAGGCATGTCCCCAAGGAAAAAGCTGTGGAGGCAGGCATGTTGTGGTACTTTTGCGCTCTTCTTGGGTAGTCCTTCGCAGCTGCTGTGTTCTTGGAACTCAGGGCTTTCTGGTTAATAGAACCCTTACCCTAGGCATAACTCAAACCTTAACCCTAGGAAGGAAAATCAGCCTATGGTTCGGGATGGTCTCATGGAAATATCAGTGGTGGCAGCCAAGTTGTGTCACTTTTGCGCTCCCCTTGGGATGCCTTTCGCAGCTGCAGTGTGCCTGGAGCCCAGGGCTTCCTGGTTTTAAAAGTCCTAGGCCTAAGCCTAACAGTAACCCTAGGAAGGTAAATCAGCCGCGTATTAGGGTTCTTCCTAAGGGAAAAGCCGTGAAAGCAGCCATGTTGTGGCACTTCTGCACTCCCTTTGGGATGCCTTTGGCAGATGCAGTAAGCCTGGAACTCAGGGCTTCCTGGTTAAAAAACTCCAAGCCCTAGGCTGAACCCTAACCCTAACCCTAGGCAGATAAATCAGCTTAGGTATAGGGATGGTGCCAAGGAAAAAGCTGTGAAAGCTGCCATGTTGTTGCACTTTTGTACTCCCCTTGGGATGCCTTGAACAGCTGCAGTGTGCCTGGAGCTAAGGGCTTCCTAGTTTTAAAAATCCTAGCCCTAGGCCTAAGCCTAACAGTAACCAAGGGAAGGGAAATCAGCCTGGTGTTAAGCTTCTTGCCAAGGAAAAAGCCGTGAAAGCAACCATGTTGTGGCACTTTTGCACTCCCTTTTGGATGCCTTTCACAGCTCCAGTGTGCCTGGAACTCAGGGCTTCCTGATTTTAAAAATCCTAGCCCTAGGCCGAACCCAACCCTAAGACGAGAAAGGCAAATCAGCCAGGAATTAGGCATGTCCCCAAGGAAAAAGCTGTGGAGGCAGGCACGTTGTGGTACTTTTGCGCTCTTCTTGGGTAGTCCTTCGCAGCTGCTGTGTTCTTGGAACTCAGGGCTTTCTGGTTAATAGAACCCTTACCGAGGCGTAACTCAAACCTTCACCCTAGGAAGGAAAATCAGCCTATGGTTCGGGATGGTCTCATGAGAATAGCAGCAGAGGCAGCCAAGTTGTGTCACTTCTGCGGCCCTCTTGGGATGCCTTTAACAGCTGCATGTGCCTGGAGCCCAGGGCTTCCTGGTTTTAAAAGTCCTAGGCCTAAGCCTAACAGTAACCCTAGGAAGGTAAATCAGCCGCGTATTAGGGTTCTTCCTAAGGGAAAAGCCGTGAAAGCAGCCATGTTGTGGCACTTCTGCACTCCCTTTGGGATGCTTTTGGCAGATGAAGGAAGCCTGGAACTCAGGCCTTCCTAGTTAAAAAAATCCTAGCCCTAGGCCGAACCCCAACCCTAAGACGAGAAAGGCAAATCAGCCAGGAATTAGGCATGTCCCCAAGGAAAAAGCTGTGGAGGCAGGCACGTTGTGGTACTTTTGCGCTCTTCTTGGGTAGTCCTTCCCAGCTGCTGTGTTCTTGGAACTCAGGGCTTTCTGGTTAAGAGAACCCTTACCCCAGGCGTAACTCAAACCTTAACCCTAGGAAGGAAAATCAGCCTATGGTTCGGGATGGTCTCGTGGAAATATCAGTGGTGGCAGCCAAGTTGTGTCACTTTTGCGCTCCCCTTGGGATGCCTTTCACAGCTGCAGTGTGCCTGGAGCCCAGGGCTTCCTGGTTTTAAAAGTCCTAGGCCTAAGCCTAACAGTAACCCTAGGAAGGTAAATCAGCCGCGTATTAGGGTTCTTCCTAAGGGAAAAGCCGTGAAAGCAGCCATGTTGTGGCACTTCTGCACTCCCTTTGGGATGCCTTTGGCAGATGCAGTAAGCCTGGAACTCAGGGCTTCCTAGTTAAAAAAATCCTAGCCCTTGGCCGAACCCCAACCCTAAGACGAGAAAGGCAAATCAGCCAGGAATTAGGCATGTCCCCAAGGAAAAAGCTGTGGAGGCAGGCATGTTGTGGTACTTTCGCGCTCTTCTTGGGAAGTCCTTCGCAGCTGCTGTGTTCTTGGAACTCAGGGCTTTCTGGTTAATAGAACCCTTACCCTAGGCGTAACTCAAACCTTAACCCTAGGAAGGAAAATCAGCCTATGGTTCGGGATGGTCTCATGGAAATATCAGTGGTGGCAGCCAAGTTGTGTCACTTTTGCGCTCCCCTTGGGATGCCTTTCGCAGCTGCAGTGTGCCTGGAGCCCAGGGCTTCCTGGTTTTAAAAGTCCTAGGCCTAAGCCTAACAGTAACCCTAGGAAGGTAAATCAGCCGCGTATTAGGGTTCTTCCTAAGGGAAAAGCCGTGAAAGCAGCCATGTTGTGGCACTTCTGCACTCCCTTTGGGATGCCTTTGGCAGATGCAGTAAGCCTGGAACTCAGGGCTTCCTAGTTAAAAAAATCCTAGCCCTAGGCCGAACCCCAACCCTAAGACGAGAAAGGCAAATCAGCCAGGAATTAGGCATGTCCCCAAGGAAAAAGCTGTGGAGGCAGGCATGTTGTGGTACTTTTGCGCTCTTCTTGGGTAGTCCTTCGCAGCTGCTGTGTTCTTGGAACTCAGGGCTTTCTGGTTAATAGAACCCTTACCCTAGGCGTAACTCAAACCTTCACCCTAGGAAGGAAAATCAGCCTATGATTTGGGATGGTCTCATGGAAATATCAGTGGTGGCAGCCAAGTTGTGTCACTTTTGCGCTCCCCTTGGGATGCCTTTCGCAGCTGCAGTGTGCCTGGAGCCCAGGGCTTCCTGGTTTTAAAAGTCCTAGGCCTAAGCCTAACAGTAACCCTAGGAAGGTAAATCAGCCGCGTATTAGGGTTCTTCCTAAGGGAAAAGCCGTGAAAGCAGCCATGTTGTGGCACTTCTGCACTCCCTTTGGGATGCCTTTGGCAGATGCAGTAAGCCTGGAACTCAGGGCTTCCTGGTTAAAAAACTCCAAGCCCTAGGCTGAACCCTAACCCTAACCCTAGGCAGATAAAACAGCCTAGGTATAGGGATGGTGCCAAGGAAAAAGCTGTGAAAGCTGCCATGTTGTTGCACTTTTGTACTCCCCTTGGGATGCCTTGAACACTGCAGTGTGCCTGGAGCTAAGGGCTTCCTAGTTTTAAAAATCCTAGCCCTAGGCCTAAGCCTTACAGTAACCCTGGGAAGGGAAATCAGCCTGGTGTTAAGCTTCTTGCCAAGGAAAAAGCCGTGAAAGCAACCATGTTGTGGCACTTTTGCACTCCCTTTTGGATGCCTTTCACAGCTCCAGTGTGCCTGGAACTCAGGGCTTCCTGATTTTAAAAATCCTAGCCCTAGGCCGAACCCCAAACCTAAGACGAGAAAGGCAAATCAGCCAGGAATTAGGCATGTCCCCAAGGAAAAAGCTGTGGAGGCAGGCACGTTGTGGTACATTTGCGCTCTTCTTGGGTAGTCCTTCGCAGCTGCTGTGTTCTTGGAACTCAGGGCTTTCTGGTTAATAGAACCCTTACCCTAGGCGTAAGTCAAACCTTAACCCTAGGAAGGAAAATCAGCCTATGGTTCGGGATGGTCTCATGAGAATAGCAGCAGAGGCAGCCAAGTTGTGTCACTTTTGGGGCCCTCTTGGGATGCCTTTGACAGCTGCATGTGCCTGGAGCCCAGGGCTTCCTGGTTTTAAAAGTCCTAGGCCTAAGCCTAACAGTAACCCTAGGAAGGTAAATCAGCCGCGTATTAGGGTTCTTCCTAAGGGAAAAGCCGTGAAAGCAGCCATGTTGTGGCACTTCTGCACTCCCTTTGGGATGCCTTTGGCAGATGCAGTAAGCCTGGAACTCAGGGCTTCCTAGTTAAAAAAATCCTAGCCCTAGGCCGAACCCCAACCCTAAGACGAGAAAGGCAAATCAGCCAGGAATTAGGCATGTCCCCAAGGAAAAAGCTGTGGAGGCAGGCATGTTGTGGTACTTTTGCGCTCTTCTTGGGTAGTCCTTCGCAGCTGCTGTGTTCTTGGAACACAGGGCTTTCTGGTTAATAGAACCCTTACCCTAGGCGTAACTCAAACCTTCACCCTAGGAAGGAAAATCAGCCTATGGTTCGGGATGGTCTCATGGAAATATCAGTGGTGGCAGCCAAGTTGTGTCACTTTTGCGCTCCCCTTGGGATGCCTTTCGCAGCTGCATGTGCCTGGAGCCCAGGGCTTCCTGGTTATAAAAGTCCTAGGCCTAAGCCTAACAGTAACCCTAGGAAGGTAAATCAGCCGGGTATTAGGGTTCTTCCTAAGGGAAAAGCCGTGAAAGCAGCCATGTTGTGGCACTTCTGCACTCCCTTTGCGATGCCTTTGGCAGATGCAGTAAGCCTGGAACTCAGGGCTTCCTGGTTAAAAAACTCCAAGCCCTAGGCTGAATCCTAACCCTTACCCTAGGCAGATAAATCAGCTTAGGTATAGGGATGGTGCCAAGGAAAAAGCTGTGAAAGCTGCCATGTTGTTGCACTTTTGTACTCCCCTTGGGATGCCTTGAACAGCTGCAGTGTGCCTGGATCTAAGGGCTTCCTAGTTTTAAAAATCCTAGCCCTAGGCCTAAGCCTAACAGTAACCCTGGGAAGGGAAATCAGCCTGGTGTTAGGCTTCTTGCCAAGGAAAAAGCCGTGAAAGCAGCCATGTTGTGGCACTTTTGCACTCCCTTTTGGATGCCTTTCACAGCTCCAGTGTGCCTGGAACTCAGGGCTTCCTGATTTTAAAAATCCTAGCACTAGGCCGAACCCCAAACCTAAGACGAGAAAGGCAAATCAGCCAGGAATTAGGCATGTCCCCAAGGAAAAAGCTGTGGAGGCAGGCACGTTGTGGTACTTTTGCGCTCTTCTTGGGTAGTCCTTCGCAGCTGCTGTGTTCTTGGAACTCAGGGCTTTCTGGTTAATAGAACCCTTACCCTAGGCGTAACTCAAACCTTAACCCAAGGAAGGAAAATCAGCTTAGGGTTCAGGATGGTCTCATGGAAATATCAGTGGTGGCAGCCAAGTTGTGTCACTTTTGCGCTCCCCTTGGGATGCCTTTCGCAGCTGCAGTGTGCCTGGAGCCCAGGGCTTCCTGGTTTTAAAAGTCCTAGGCCTAAGCCTAACAGTAACCCTAGGAAGGTAAATCAGCCGCGTATTAGGGTTCTTCCTAAGGGAAAAGCCGTGAAAGCAGCCATGTTGTGGCACTTCTGCACTCCCTTTGGGATGCCTTTGGCAGATGCAGTAAGCCTGGAACTCAGGGCTTCCTAGTTAAAAAAATCCTAGCCCTAGGCCGAACCCCAACCCTAAGACGAGAAAGGCAAATCAGCCAGGAATTAGGCATGTCCCCAAGGAGAAAGCTGTGGAGGCAGGCACGTTGTGGTACTTTTGCGCTCTTCTTGGGTAGTCCTTCCCAGCTGCTGTGTTCTTGGAACTCAGGGCTTTCTGGTTAATAGAACCCTTACCCCAGGCGTAACTCAAACCTTAACCCTAGGAAGGAAAATCAGCCTATGGTTCGGGATGGTCTCGTGGACATATCAGTGGTGGCAGCCAAGTTGTGTCACTTTTGCGCTCCCCTTGGGATGCCTTTCACAGCTGCAGTGTGCCTGGAGCCCAGGGCTTCCTGGTTTTAAAAGTCCTAGGCCTAAGCCTAACAGTAACCCTAGGAAGGAAAATCAGCTGCGTATTAGGGTTCTTCCTAATGGAAAAGCCGTGAAAGCAGCCATGTTGTGGCACTTCTGCACTCCCTTTGGGATGCCTTTGGCAGATGCAGTAAGCCTGGAACTCAGGGCTTCCTAGTTAAAAAAATCCTAGCCCTTGGCCGAACCCCAACCCTAAGACGAGAAAGGCAAATCAGCCAGGAATTAGGCATGTCCCCAAGGAAAAAGCTGTGGAGGCAGGCATGTTGTGGTACTTTTGCGCTCTTCTTGGGAAGTCCTTCGCAGCTGCTGTGTTCTTGGAACTCAGGGCTTTCTGGTTAATAGAACCCTTACCCTAGGCGTAACTCAAACCTTAACCCTAGGAAGGAAAATCAGCCTATGGTTCGGGATGGTCTCATGGAAATATCAGTGGTGGCAGCCAAGTTGTGTCACTTTTGCGCTCCCCTTGGGATGCCTTTCGCAGCTGCAGTGTGCCTGGAGCCCAGGGCTTCCTGGTTTTAAAAGTCCTAGGCCTAAGCCTAACAGTAACCCTAGGAAGGTAAATCAGCCGGGTATTAGGGTTCTTCCTAAGGGAAAAGCCGTGAAAGCAGCCATGTTGTGGCACTTCTGCACTCCCTTTGGGATGCCTTTGGCAGATGCAGTAAGCCTGGAACTCAGGGCTTCCTAGTTAAAAATATCCTAGCCCTAGGCCGAACCCAACCCTAAGACGAGAAAGGCAAATCAGCCAGGAATTAGGCATGTCCCCAAGGAAAAAGCTGTGGAGGCAGGCACGTTGTGGTACTTTTGCGCTCTTCTTGGGTAGTCCTTCGCAGCTGCTGAGTTCTTGGAACTCAGGGCTTTCTGGTTAATAGAACCCTTACCCCAGGCGTAACTCAAACCTTCACCCTAGGAAGGAAAATCAGCCTATGATTTGGGATGGTCTCATGGAAATATCAGTGGTGGCAGCCAAGTTGTGTCACTTTTGCGCTCCCCTTGGGATGCCTTTCGCAGCTGCAGTGTGCCTGGAGCCCAGGGCTTCCTGGTTTTAAAAGTCCTAGGCCTAAGCCTAACAGTAACCCTAGGAAGGTAAATCAGCCGCGTATTAGGGTTCTTCCTAAGGGAAAAGCCGTGAAAGCAGCCATGTTGTGGCACTTCTGCACTCCCTTTGGGATGCCTTTGGCAGATGCAGTAAGCCTGGAACTCAGGGCTTCCTGGTTAAAAAACTCCAAGCCCTAGGCTGAACCCTAACCCTAACCCTAGGCAGATAAATCAGCCTATGTATAGGGATGGTGCCAAGGAAAAAGCTGTGAAAGCTGCCATGTTGTTGCACTTTTGTACTCCCCTTGGGATGCCTTGAACAGCTGCAGTGTGCCTGGAGCTAAGGGCTTCCTTGTTTTAAAAATCCTAGCCCTAGCCCTAAGCCTTACAGTAACCCTGGGAAGGGAAATCAGCCTGGTGTTAAGCTTCTTGCCAAGGAAAAAGCCGTGAAAGCAACCATGTTGTGGCACTTTTGCACTCCCTTTTGGATGCCTTTCACAGCTCCAGTGTGCCTGGAACTCAGGGCTTCCTGATTTTAAAAATCCTAGCCCTAGGCCGAACCCCAAACCTAAGACGAGAAAGGCAAATCAGCCAGGAATTAGGCATGTCCCCAAGGAAAAAGCTGTGGAGGCAGGCACGTTGTGGTACATTTGCGCTCTTCTTGGGTAGTCCTTCGCATCTGCTGTGTTCTTGGAACTCAGGGCTTTCTGGTTAATAGAACCCTTACCCTAGGCGTAACTCAAACCTTCACCCTAGGAAGGAAAATCAGCCTATGGTTCGGGATGGTCTCATGAGAATAGCAGCAGAGGCAGCCAAGTTGTGTCACTTTTGGGGCCCTCTTGGGATGCCTTTGACAGCTGCATGTGCCTGCAGCCCAGGGCTTCCTGGTTTTAAAAGTCCTAGGCCTAAGCCTAACAGTAACCCTAGGAAGGTAAATCAGCCGCGTATTAGGGTTCTTCCTAAGGGAAAAGCCGTGAAAGCAGCCATGTTGTGGCACTTCTGCACTCCCTTTGGGATGCCTTTGGCAGATGCAGTAAGCCTGGAACTCAGGGCTTCCTAGTTAAAAAAATCCTAGCCCTAGGCCGAACCCCAACCCTAAGACGAGAAAGGCAAATCAGCCAGGAATTAGGCATGTCCCCAAGGAAAAAGCTGTGGAGGCAGGCACGTTGTGGTACTTTTGCGCTCTTCTTGGGTAGTCCTTCGCAGCTGCTGTGTTCTTGGAACTCAGGGCTTTCTGGTTAATAGAACCCTTACCCCAGGCGTAACTCAAACCTTAACCCTAGGAAGGAAAATCAGCCTATGATTCGGGATGGTCTCATGGAAATATCAGTGGTGGCAGCCAAGTTGTGTCACTTTTGCGCTCCCCTTGGGATGCCTTTCACAGCTGCAGTGTGCCTGGAGCCCAGGGCTTCCTGGTTTTAAAAGTCCTAGGCCTAAGCCTAACAGTAACCCTAGGAAGGTAAATCAGCCGCGTATTAGGGTTCTTCCTAAGGGAAAAGCCGTGAAAGCAGCCATGTTGTGGCACTTCTGCACTCCCTTTGGGATGCCTTTGGCAGATGCAGTAAGCCTGGAACTCAGGGCTTCCTAGTTAAAAAAATCCTAGCCCTAGGCCGAACCCCAACCCTAAGACGAGAAAGGCAAATCAGCCAGGAATTAGGCATGTCCCCAAGGAAAAAGCTGTGGAGGCAGGCATGTTGTGGTACATTTGCGCTCTTCTTGGCTAGTCCTTCGCAGCTGCTGTGTTCTTGGAACTCAGGGCTTTCTGGTTAATAGAACCCTTACCCTAGGCATAACTCAAACCTTAACCCTAGGAAGGAAAATCAGCCTATGGTTCGGGATTGTCTCATGGAAATATCAGTGGTGGCAGCCAAGTTGTGTCACTTTTGCGCTCCCCTTGGGATGCCTTTCGCAGCTGCAGTGTGCCTGGAGCCCAGGGCTTCCTGGTTTTAAAAGTCCTAGGCCTAAGCCTAACAGTAACCCTAGGAAGGTAAATCAGCCGCGTATTAGGGTTCTTCCTAAGGGAAAAGCCGTGAAAGCAGCCATGTTGTGGCACTTCTGCACTCCCTTTGGGATGCCTTTGGCAGATGCAGTAAGCCTGGAACTCAGGGCTTCCTGGTTAAAAAACTCCAAGCCCTAGGCTGAACCCTAACCCTAACCCTAGGCAGATAAATCAGCTTAGGTATAGGGATGGTGCCAAGGAAAAAGCTGTGAAAGCTGCCATGTTGTTGCACTTTTGTACTCCCCTTGGGATGCCTTGAACAGCTGCAGTGTGCCTGGAGCTAAGGGCTTCCTAGTTTTAAAAATCCTAGCCCTAGGCCTAAGCCTAACAGTAACCAAGGGAAGGGAAATCAGCCTGGTGTTAAGCTTCTTGCCAAGGAAAAAGCCGTGAAAGCAACCATGTTGTGGCACTTTTGCACTCCCTTTTGGATGCCTTTCACAGCTCCAGTGTGCCTGGAACTCAGGGCTTCCTGATTTTAAAAATCCTAGCCCTAGGCCGAACCCAACCCTAAGACGAGAAAGGCAAATCAGCCAGGAATTAGGCATGTCCCCAAGGAAAAAGCTGTGGAGGCAGGCACGTTGTGGTACTTTTGCGCTCTTCTTGGGTAGTCCTTCGCAGCTGCTGTGTTCTTGGAACTCAGGGCTTTCTGGTTAATAGAACCCTTACCGAGGCGTAACTCAAACCTTCACCCTAGGAAGGAAAATCAGACTATGGTTCGGGATGGTCTCATGAGAATAGCAGCAGAGGCAGCCAAGTTGTGTCACTTTTGCGCTCCCCTTGGGATGCCTTTAGCAGCTGCAGTGTGCCTGGAGCCCAGGGCTTCCTGGTTTTAAAAGTCCTAGGCCTAAGCCTAACAGTAACCCTAGGAAGGTAAATCTGCCGGGTATTAGGGTTCTTCCTAAGGGAAAAGCCGTGAAAGCAGCCATGTTGTGGCACTTCTGAACTCCCTTTGGGATGCCTTTGGCAGATGCAGTAAGCCTGGAACTCAGGGCTTCCGACTTAAAAAAATCCTAGCCCTAGGCCGAACCCCAAGCCTAAGACGAGAAAGGCAAATCAGCCAGGAATTAGGCATGTCCCCAAGGAAAAAGCTGTGGAGGCAGGCATGTTGTGGTACTTTTGCGCTCTTCTTGGCTAGTCCTTCGCAGCTGCTGTGTTCTTGGAACTCAGGGCTTTCTGGTTAATAGAACCCTTACCCCAGGCGTAACTCAAACCTTAACCCTAGGAAGGAAAATCAGCCTATGGTTCGGGATGGTCTCGTGGAAATATCAGTGGTGGCAGCCAAGTTGTGTCACTTTTGCGCTCCCCTTGGGATGCCTTTCACAGCTGCAGTGTGCCTGGAGCCCAGGGCTTCCTGGTTTTAAAAGTCCTAGGCCTAAGCCTAACAGTAACCCTAGGAAGATGAATCAGCCGCGTATTAGGGTTCTTCCTAAGGGAAAAGCCGTGAAAGCAGCCATGTTGTGGCACTTCTGCACTCCCTTTGGGATGCCTTTGGCAGATGCAGTAAGCCTGGAACTCAGGGCTTCCTAGTTAAAAAAATCCTAGCCCTTGGCCGAACCCCAACCCTAAGACGAGAAAGGCAAATCAGCCAGGAATTAGGCATGTCCCCAAGGAAAAAGCTGTGGAGGCAGGCATGTTGTGGTACTTTTGCGCTCTTCTTGGGAAGTCCTTCGCAGCTGCTGTGTTCTTGGAACTCAGGGCTTTCTGGTTAATAGAACCCTTACCCCAGGCGTAACTCAAACCTTAACCCTAGGAAGGAAAATCAGCCTATGGTTCGGGATGGTCTCATGGAAATATCAGTGGTGGCAGCCAAGTTGTGTCACTTTTGCGCTCCCCTTGGGATGCCTTTCGCAGCTGCAGTGTGCCTGGAGCCCAGGGCGTCCTGGTTTTAAAAGTCCTAGGCCTAAGCCTAACAGTAACCCTAGGAAGGTAAATCAGCCGCGTATTAGGGTTCTTCCTAAGGGAAAAGCCGTGAAAGCAGCCATGTTGTGGCACTTCTGCACTCCCTTTGGGATGCCTTTGGCAGATGCAGTAAGCCTGGAACTCAGGGCTTCCTAGTTAAAAAAATCCTAGCCCTAGGCCGAACCCCAACCCTAAGACGAGAAAGGCAAATCAGCCAGGAATTAGGCATGTCCCCAAGGAAAAAGCTGTGGAGGCAGGCATGTTGTGGTACTTTTGCGCTCTTCTTGGGTAGTCCTTCGCAGCTGCTGTGTTCTTGGAACTCAGGGCTTTCTGGTTAATAGAACCCTTACCCCAGGCGTAACTCAAACCTTCACCCTAGGAAGGAAAATCAGCCTATGATTTGGGATGGTCTCATGGAAATATCAGTGGTGGCAGCCAAGTTGTGTCACTTTTGCGCTCCCCTTGGGATGCCTTTCGCAGCTGCAGTGTGCCTGGAGCCCAGGGCTTCCTGGTTTTAAAAGTCCTAGGCCTAAGCCTAACAGTAACCCTAGGAAGGTAAATCAGCCGCGTATTAGGGTTCTTCCTAAGGGAAAAGCCGTGAAAGCAGCCATGTTGTGGCACTTCTGCACTCCCTTTGGGATGCCTTTGGCAGATGCAGTAAGCCTGGAACTCAGGGCTTCCTGGTTAAAAAACTCCAAGCCCTAGGCTGAACCCTAACCCTAACCCTAGGCAGATAAAACAGCCTAGGTATAGGGATGGTGCCAAGGAAAAAGCTGTGAAAGCTGCCATGTTGTTGCACTTTTGTACTCCCCTTGGGATGCCTTGAACACTGCAGTGTGCCTGAAGCTAAGGGCTTCCTAGTTTTAAAAATCCTAGCCCTAGGCCTAAGCCTTACAGTAACCCTGGGAAGGGAAATCAGCCTGGTGTTAAGCTTCTTGCCAAGGAAAAAGCCGTGAAAGCAACCATGTTGTGGCACTTTTGCACTCCCTTTTGGATGCCTTTCACAGCTCCAGTGTGCCTGGAACTCAGGGCTTCCTGATTTTAAAAATCCTAGCCCTAGGCCGAACCCCAAACCTAAGACGAGAAAGGCAAATCAGCCAGGAATTAGGCATGTCCCCAAGGAAAAAGCTGTGGAGGCAGATACGTTGTGGTACATTTGCGCTCTTCTTGGGTAGTCCTTCGCAGCTGCTGTGTTCTTGGAACTCAGGGCTTTCTGGTTAATAGAACCCTTACCCTAGGCGTAACTCAAACCTTCACCCTAGGAAGGAAAATCAGCCTATGGTTCGGGATGGTCTCGTGGAAATATCAGTGGTGGCAGCCAAGTTGTGTCACTTTTGCGCTCCCCTTGGGATGCCTTTCACAGCTGCAGTGTGCCTGGAGCCCAGGGCTTCCTGGTTTTAAAAGTCCTAGGCCTAAGCCTAACAGTAACCCTAGGAAGGTAAATCAGCTGCGTATTAGGGTTCTTCCTAAGGGAAAAGCCGTGAAAGCAGCCATGTTGTGGCACTTCTGCACTCCCTTTGGGATGCCTTTGGCAGATGCAGTAAGCCTGGAACTCAGGGCTTCCTAGTTAAAAAAATCCTAGCCCTAGGCCGAACCCCAACTCTAAGACGAGAAAGGCAAATCAGCCAGGAATTAGGCATGTCCCCAAGGAAAAAGCTGTGGAGGCAGGCATGTTGTGGTACTTTTGCGCTCTTCTTGGGTAGTCCTTCACAGCTGCTGTGTTCTTGGAATTCAGGGCTTTCTGGTTAAAAGAACCCTTACCCTAGGCGTAACTCAAACCTTAACCCTAGGAAGGAAAATCAGCCTATGGTTCGGGATGCTCTCATGAGAATAGCAGCAGAGGCAGCCAAGTTGTGTTACTTTTGCGGTCCCCTTGGGATGCCTTGAACAGCTGCAGTGTGCCTGGAGCCCAGGGCTTCCTGGTTTTAAAAGTCCTAGGCCTAAGCCTAACAGTAACCCTAGGAAGGTAAATCAGCCGGGTATTAGGGTTCTTCCTAAGGGAAAAGCCGTGAAAGCAGCCATGTTGTGGCACTTCTGCACTCCCTTTGGGATGCCTTTGGCAGATGCAGTAAGCCTGGAACTCAGGGCTTCCTGGTTAAAAAACTCCAAGCCCTAGGCTGAACCCTAACCCTAACCCTAGGCAGATAAATCAGCCTAGGTATAGGGATGGTGCCAAGGAAAAAGCTGTGAAAGCTGCCATGTTGTTGCACTTTAGTACTCCCCTTGGGATGCCTTGAACAGCCGCAGTGTGCCTGGATCTAAGGGCTTCCTAGTTTTAAAAATCCTAGCCCTAGGCCTAAGCCTTACAGTAACCCTGGGAAGGGAAATCAGCCTGGTGTTAGGCTTCTTGCCAAGGAAAAAGCCGTGAAAGCAACCATGTTGTGGCACTTTTGCACTCCCTTTTGGATGCCTTTCACAGCTCCAGTGTGCCTGGAACTCAGGGCTTCCTGATTTTAAAAGTCCTAGCCCTAGGCCGAACCCCAAAACCTAAGACGAGAAAGGCAAATCAGCCAGGAATTAGGCATGTCCCCAAGGAAAAAGCTGTGGAGGCAGGCACGTTGTCGTACTTTTGCGCTCTTCTTGGGTAGTCCTTCGCAGCTGCTGTGTTCTTGGAACTCAGGGCTTTCTGGTTAATAGAACCCTTACCCTAGGCGTAACTCAAACCTTCACCCTAGGAAGGAAAATCAGCCTATGGTTCGGGATGGTCTCATGGAAATATCAGTGGTGGCAGCCAAGTTGTGTCACTTTTGCGCTCCCCTTGGGATGCCTTTAACAGCTGCATATGCCTGGAGCCCAGGGCTTCCTGGTTTTAAAAGTCCTAGGCCTAAGCCTAACAGTAACCCTCGGAAGGTAAATCAGCCGCGTATTAGGGTTCTTCCTAAGGGAAAAGCCATGAAAGCAGCCATGTTGTGGCACTTCTGCACTCCCTTTGGGATGCCTTTGGCAGATGCAGTAAGCCTGGAACTCAGGGCTTCCTAGTTAAAAAAATCCTAGCCCTAGGCCGAACCCCAACTCTAAGACGAGAAAGGCAAATCAGCCAGGAATTAGGCATGTCCCCAAGGAAAAAGCTGTGGAGGCAGGCATGTTGTGGTACTTTTGCGCTCTTCTTGGGTAGTCCTTCACAGCTGCTGTGTTCTTGGAATTCAGGGCTTTCTGGTTAAAAGAACCCTTACCCTAGGCTTAACTCAAACCTTAACCCTAGGAAGGAAAATCAGCCTATGGTTCGGGATGCTCTCATGAGAATAGCAGCAGAGGCAGCCAAGTTGTGTTACTTTTGCGCTCCCCTTGGGATGCCTTTTGCAGCTGCAGTGTGCCTGGAGCCCAGGGCTTCCTGGTTTTAAATGTCCTAGGCCTAAGCCTAACAGTAACCCTAGGAAGGTAAATCAGCCGCGTATTAGGGTTCTTCCTAAGGGAAAAGCTGTGAAAGCAGCCATGTTGTGGCACTTCTGCACTCCCTTTGGGATGCCTTTGGCAGATGCAGTAAGCCTGGAACTCAGGGCTTCCTGGTTAAAAAACTCCAAGCCCTAGGCTGAACCCTAACCCTAACCCTAGGCAGATAAATCAGCCTAGGTATAGGGATGGTGCCAAGGAAAAAGCTGTGAAAGCTGCCATGTTGTTGCACTTTAGTACTCCCCTTGGGATGCCTTGAACAGCTGCAGTGTGCCTGGAGCCCAGGGCTTCCTAGTTTTAAATATCCTAGCCCTAGGCCTAAGCCTAACAGTAACCCTGGGAAGGGAAATAAGCCTGGTGTTAGGCTTCTTGCCAAGGAAAAAGCCGTGAAAGCAACCATGTTGTGGCACTTTTGCACTCCCTTTTGGATGCCTTTCACAGCTCCAGTGTGCCTGGAACTCAGGGCTTCCTGATTTTAAAAGTCCTAGCCCTAGGCCGAACCCCAAAACCTAAGACGAGAAAGGCAAATCAGCCAGGAATTAGGCATGTCCCCAAGGAAAAAGCTGTGGAGGCAGGCATGTTGTGGTACTTTTGCGCTCTTCTTGGGTAGTCCTTCGCAGCTGCTGTGTTCTTGGAACTCAGGGCTTTCTGGTTAATAGAACCCTTACCCCAGGCGTAACTCAAACCTTAACCCTAGGAAGGCAAATCAGCCTATGGTTCGGGATGGTCTCATGGAAATATCAGTGGTGGCAGCCAAGTTGTGTCACTTTTGCGGTCCCCTTGGGATGCCTTGAACAGCTGCAGTGTGCCTGGAGCCCAGGGCTTCCTGGTTTTAAAAGTCCTAGGCCTAAGCCTAACAGTAACCCTAGGAAGGTAAATCAGCCGGGTATTAGGGTTCTTCCTAAGGGAAAAGCCGTGAAAGCAGCCATGTTGTGGCACTTCTGCACTCCCTTTGGGATGCCTTTGGCAGATGCAGTAAGCCTGGAACTCAGGGCTTCCTAGTTAAAAAAGTCCTAGCCCTAGGCCGAACCCAACCCTAAGACGAGAAAGGCAAATCAGCCAGGAATTAGGCATGTCCCCAAGGAAAAAGCTGTGGAGGCAGGCATGTTGTGGTACTTTTGCGCTCTTCTTGGGTAGTCCTTCGCAGCTGCTGTGTTCTTGGAACTCAGGTCTTTCTGGTTAATAGACCTCTTACCCTAGGCGAAACTCAAACATTAACCCTAGGAAGGAAAATCAGCCTATGGTTCGGGATGGTCTCATGAGAATAGCAGCAGAGGCAGCCAAGTTGTGTCACTTCTGCGGCCCTCTTGGGATGCCTTGAACAACTGCAGTGTGCCTGGAGCCCAGGGCTTCCTGGTTTTAAAAGTCCTAGGCCTAAGCCTAACAGTAACCCTAGGAAGGTAAATCAGCCGGGTATTAGGGTTCTTCCTAAGGGAAAAGCCGTGAAAGCAGCCATGTTGTGGCACTTCTGCACTCCCTTTGGGATGCCTTTGGCAGATGCAGTAAGCCTGGAACTCAGGGCTTCCTGGTTAAAAAACTCCAAGCCCTAGGCTGAACCCTAACCCTAACCCTAGGCAGATAAATCAGCCTAGGTATAGGGATGGTGCCAAGGAAAAAGCTGTGAAAGCTGCCATGTTGTTGCACTTTTGTACTCCC
This sequence comes from Ammospiza maritima maritima, assembly GCA_036010785.1. Classification (NCBI taxonomy): domain Eukaryota; kingdom Metazoa; phylum Chordata; class Aves; order Passeriformes; family Passerellidae; genus Ammospiza; species Ammospiza maritima. The sequence continues at coordinate 543,898 of JAYKTQ010000152.1, forward strand.
CTTGGGATGCCTTGAACAGCCGCAGTGTGCCTGGATCTAAGGGCTTCCTAGTTTTAAAAATCCTAGCCCTAGGCCTAAGCCTTACAGTAACCCTGGGAAGGGAAATCAGCCTGGTGTTAAGCTTCTTGCCAAGGAAAAAGCCGTGAAAGCAACCATGTTGTGGCACTTTTGCACTCCCTTTTGGATGCCTTTCACAGCTCCAGTGTGCCTGGAACTCAGGGCTTCCTGATTTTAAAAATCCTAGCCCTAGGCCGAACCCAACCCTAAGACGAGAAAGGCAAATCAGCCAGGAATTAGGCATGTCCCCAAGGAAAAAGCTGTGGAGGCAGGCACGTTGTCGTACTTTTGCGCTCTTCTTGGGTAGTCCTTCGCAGCTGCTGTGTTCTTGGAACTCAGGGCTTTCTGGTTAATAGAACCCTTACCCTAGGCGTAACTCAAACCTTCACCCTAGGAAGGAAAATCAGCCTATGGTTCGGGATGGTCTCATGGAAATATCAGTGGTGGCAGCCAAGTTGTGTCACTTTTGCGCTCCCCTTGGGATGCCTTTAACAGCTGCATATGCCTGGAGCCCAGGGCTTCCTGGTTTTAAAAGTCCTAGGCCTAAGCCTAACAGTAACCCTCGGAAGGTAAATCAGCCGCGTATTAGGGTTCTTCCTAAGGGAAAAGCCATGAAAGCAGCCATGTTGTGGCACTTCTGCACTCCCTTTGGGATGCCTTTGGCAGATGCAGTAAGCCTGGAACTCAGGGCTTCCTAGTTAAAAAAATCCTAGCCCTAGGCCGAACCCAACCCTAAGACGAGAAAGGCAAATCAGCCAGGAATTAGGCATGACCCCAAGGAAAAAGCTGTGGAGGCAGGCATGTTGTGGTACTTTTGCGCTCTTCTTGGGTAGTCCTTCGCAGCTGCTGTGTTCTTGGAACTCAGGTCTTTCTGGTTAATAGACCTCTTACCCTAGGCGAAACTCAAACATTAACCCTAGGAAGGAAAATCAGCCTATGGTTCGGGATGGTCTCATGGAATAGCAGCAGAGGCAGCCAAGTTGTGTCACTTCTGCGGCCCTCTTGGGATGCCTTTAACAGCTGCAGTGTGCCTGGAGCCCAGGGCTTCCTGGTTTTAAAAGTCCTAGGCCTAAGCCTAACAGTAACCCTAGGAAGGTAAATCAGCCGGGTATTAGGGTTCTTCCTAAGGGAAAAGCCGTGAAAGCAGCCATGTTGTGGCACTTCTGCACTCCCTTTGGGATGCCTTTGGCAGATGCAGTAAGCCTGGAACTCAGGGCTTCCTGGTTAAAAAACTCCAAGCCCTAGGCTGAACCCTAACCCTAACCCTAGGCAGATAAATCAGCCTAGGTATAGGGATGGTGCCAAGGAAAAAGCTGTGAAAGCTGCCATGTTGTTGCACTTTTGTACTCCCCTTGGGATGCCTTGAACAGCTGCGGTGTGCCTGGATCTAAGGGCTTCCTAGTTTTAAAAATCCTACCCTAGGCCTAAGCCTTACAGTAACCCTGGGAAGGGAAATCAGCCTGGTGTTAAGCTTCTTGCCAAGGAAAAAGCCGTGAAAGCAACCATGTTGTGGCACTTTTGCACTCCCTTTTGGATGCCTTTCACAGCTCCAGTGTGCCTGGACCTCAGGGCTTCCTGATTTTAAAAATCCTAGCCCTAGGCCGAACCCTAAACCTAAGACGAGAAAGGCAAATCAGCCAGGAATTAGGCATGTCCCCAAGGAAAAAGCTGTGGAGGCAGGCACGTTGTCGTACTTTTGCGCTCTTCTTGGGTAGTCCTTCGCAGCTGCTGTGTTCTTGGAACTCAGGGCTTTCTGGTTAATAGAACCCTTACCCTAGGCGTAACTCAAACCTTAACCCTAGGAAGGAAAATCAGCCTATGGTTCGGGATGGTCTCATGGAAATATCAGTGGTGGCAGCCAAGTTGTGTCACTTTTGCGCTCCCCTTGGGATGCCTTTAACAGCTGCATATGCCTGGAGCCCAGGGCTTCCTGGTTTTAAAAGTCCTAGGCCTAAGCCTAACAGTAACCCTAGGAAGGTAAATCAGCCGCGTATTAGGGTTCTTCCTAAGGGAAAAGCCGTGAAAGCAGCCATGTTGTGGCACTTCTGCACTCCCTTTGGGATGCCTTTGGCAGATGCAGTAAGCCTGGAACTCAGGGCTTCCTAGTTAAAAAAATCCTAGCCCTAGGCCGAACCCCAACCCTAAGACGAGAAAGGCAAATCAGCCAGGAATTAGGCATGTCCCCAAGGAAAAAGCTGTGGAGGCAGGCATGTTGTGGTACTTTTGGGCTCTTCTTGGGTAGTCCTTCGCAGCTGCTGTGTTCTTGGAACTCAGGGCTTTCTGGTTAATAGAACCCTTACCCTAGGCGTAACTCAAACCTTAAGCCTAGGAAGGCAAATCAGCCTATGGTTCGGGATGGTCTCATGGAAATATCAGTGGTGGCAGCCAAGTTGTGTCACTTGTGCGCTGCCCTTGGGATGCCTTTCGCAGCTGCATGTGCCTGGAGCCCAGGGCTTCCTGGTTTTAAAAGTCCTAGGCCTAAGCCTAACAGTAACCCTAGGAAGGTAAATCAGCCGGGTATTAGGGTTCTTCCTAAGGGAAAAGCCGTGAAAGCAGCCATGTTGTGGCACTTCTGCACTCCCTTTGGGATGCCTTTGGCAGATGCAGTAAGCCTGGAACTCAGGGCTTCCTGGTTAAAAAACTCCAAGCCCTAGGCTGAACCCTAACCCTTACCCTAGGCAGATAAATCAGCTTAGGTATAGGGATGGTGCCAAGGAAAAAGCTGTGAAAGCTGCTTTGTTGCTGCACTTTTGTACTCCCCTTGGGATGCCTTGAACAGCTGCAGTGTGCCTGGATCTAAGGGCTTCCTAGTTTTAAAAATCCTAGCCCTAGGCCTAAGCCTAACAGTAACCCTGGGAAGGGAAATCAGCCTGGTGTTAGGCTTCTTGCCAAGGAAAAAGCCGTGAAAGCAGCCATGTTGTGGCACTTTTGCACTCCCTTTTGGATGCCTTTCACAGCTCCAGTGTGCCTGGAACTCAGGGCTTCCTGATTTTAAAAATCCTAGCACTAGGCCGAACCCCAAACCTAAGACGAGAAAGGCAAATCAGCCAGGAATTAGGCATGTCCCCAAGGAAAAAGCTATCGACGCAGGCATGTTGTGGTACTTTTGCGCTCTTCTTGGGTAGTCCTTCGCAGCTGCTGTGTTCTTGGAACTCAGGGCTTTCTGGTTAATAGAACCCTTACCCCAGGCGTAACTCAAACCTTAAACCTAGGAAGGAAAATCAGCCTATGATTCGGGATGGTCTCATGGAAATATCAGTGGTGGCAGCCAAGTTGTGTCACTTTTGCGCTCCCCTTGGGATGCCTTTCACAGCTGCAGTGTGCCTGGAGCCCAGGGCTTCCTGGTTTTAAAAGTCCTAGGCCTAAGCCTAACAGTAACCCTAGGAAGGTAAATCAGCCGGGTATTAGGGTTCTTCCTAAGGGAAAAGCCGTGATAGCAGCCATGTTGTGGCACTTTTGCACTCCCTTTGGGATGCCTTTTGCAGATGCAGTAAGCCTGGAACTCAGGGCTTCCTCGTTAAAAAACTCCAAGCCCTAGGCTGAACCCTAACCCTAACCCTAGGCAGATAAAACAGCCTAGGTATAGGCATGGTGCCAAGGAAAAAGCTGTGAAAGCTGCCATGTTGTTGCACTTTTGTACTCCCCTTGGGATGCCTTGAACAGCTGCAGTGTGCCTGGATCTAAGGGCTTCCTAGTTTTATAAATCCTAGCCCTAGGCCTAAGCCTTACAGTAACCCTGGGAAGTTAAATCAGCCTGGTGTTAAGCTTCTTGCCAAGGAAAAAGCCGTGAAAGCAACCATGTTGTGGCACTTTTGCACTCCCTTTTGGATGCCTTTCACAGCTCCAGTGTGCCTGGAACTCAGGGCTTCCTGATTTTAAAAATCCTAGCCCTAGGCCGAACCCCAACCCTAAGACGAGAAAGGCAAATCAGCCAGGAATTAGGCATGTCCCCAAGGAAAAAGCTGTGGAGGCAGGCATGTTGTGGTACTTTTGCGCTCTTCTTGGGAAGTCCTTCGCAGCTGCTGTGTTCTTGGAACTCAGGGCTTTCTGGTTAATAGAACCCTTACCCCAGGCGTAACTCAAACCTTAACCCTAGGAAGGAAAATCAGCCTATTGTTCGGGATGGTCTCATGGAAATATCACTGGTGGCAGCCAAGTTGTGTCACTTTTGCGCTCCCCTTGGGATGCCTTTCGCAGCTGCAGTGTGCCTGGAGCCCAGGGCTTCCTGGTTTTAAAAGTCCTAGGCCTAAGCCTAACAGTAACCCTAGGAAGGTAAATCAGCCGCGTATTAGGGTTCTTCCTAAGGGAAAAGCCGTGAAAGCAGCCATGTTGTGGCACTTCTGCACTCCCTTTGGGATGCCTTTGGCAGATGCAGTAAGCCTGGAACTCAGGGCTTCCTGGTTTTAAAAGTCCTAGGCCTAAGCCTAACAGTAACCCTAGGAAGGTAAATCAGCCGCGTATTAGGGTTCTTCCTAAGGGAAAAGCCGTGAAAGCAGCCATGTTGTGGCACTTTTGCACTCCCTTTGGGATGCCTTTGGCAGATGCAGTAAGCCTGGAACTCAGGGCTTCCTGGTTAAAAAACTCCAAGCCCTAGGCTGAAGCCTAACCCTAACCCTAGGCAGATAAAACAGCCTAAGTATAGGGATGGTGCCAAGGAAAAAGCTGTGAAAGCTGCCATGTTGTTGCACTTTTGTACTCCCCTTGGGATGCCTTGAACAGCTGCAGTGTGCCTGGATCTAAGGGCTTCCTAGTTTTAAAAATCCTAGCCCTAGGCCTAAGCCTAACTGTAACCCTGGGAAGGGAAATCAGCCTGGTGTTAAGCTTCTTGCCAAGGAAAAAGCCGTGAAAGCAACCATGTTGTGGCACTTTTGCACTCCCTTTTGGATGCCTTTCACAGCTCCAGTGTGCCTGGAACTCAGGGCTTCCTGATTTTAAAAATCCTAGCCCTAGGCCGAACCCCAACCCTAAGACGAGAAAGGCAAATCAGCCAGGAATTAGGCATGTCCCCAAGGAAAAAGCTGTGGAGGCAGGCATGTTGTGGTACTTTTGTGCTCTTCTTGGGTAGTCCTTCGCAGCTGCTATGTTCTTGGAACTCAGGGCTTTCTGTTTAATAGAACCCTTACCCCAGGCGTAACTCAAACCTTCACCCTAGGAAGGAAAATCAGCCTATGGTTCGGGATGGTCTCATGAGAATAGCAGCAGAGGCAGCCAAGTTGTGTCACTTCTGCGGCCCTCTTGGGATGCCTTTAACAGCTGCATGTGCCTGGAGCCCAGGGCTTCCTGGTTTTAAAAGTCCTAGGCCTAAGCCTAACAGTAACCCTAGGAAGGTAAATCAGCCGGGTATTGGGGTTCTTCCTAAGGGAAAAGCCGTGATAGCAGCCATGTTGTGGCACTTCTGCACTCCCTTTGGGATGCCTTTGGCAGATGCAGTAAGCCTGGAACTCAGGGCTTCCTAGTTAAAAAAATCCTAGCCCTAGGCCGAACCCCAACCCTAAGACGAGAAAGGCAAATCAGCCAGGAATTAGGCATGTCCCCAAGGAAAAAGCTGTGGAGGCAGGCACGTTGTGGTACTTTTGCGCTCTTCTTGGGTAGTCCTTCGCAGCTGCTGTGTTCTTGGAACTCAGGGCTTTCTGTTTAATAGAACCCTTACCCCAGGCGTAACTCAAACCTAAACCCTAGGAAGGAAAATCAGCCTATGGTTCGGGATGGTCTCATGAGAATAGCAGCAGAGGCAGCCAAGTTGTGTCACTTTTGCGCTCCCCTTGGGATGCCTTTCGCAGCTGAAGTGTGCCTGGAGCCCAGGGCTTCCTGGTTTTAAAAGTCCTAGGCCTAAGCCTAACAGTAACCCTAGGAAGGTAAATCATCCGCGTATTAGGGTTCTTCCTAAGGGAAAAGCCGTGAAAGCAGCCATGTTGTGGCACTTCTGCACTCCCTTTGGGATGCCTTTGGCAGATGCAGTAAGCCTGGAACTCAGGGCTTCCTAGTTAAAAAAATCCTAGCCCTAGGCCGAACCCCAACCCTAAGACGAGAAAGGCAAATCAGCCAGGAATTAGGCATGTCCCCAAGGAAAAAGCTGTGGAGGCAGGCATGTTGTGGTACTTTTGCGCTCTTCTTGGCTAGTCCTTCGCAGCTGCTGTGTTCTTGGAACTCAGGGCTTTCTTCTTAATAGAACCCTTACCCTAGGCGAAACTCAAACCTTAACCCTAGGAAGGAAAATCAGCCTATGGTTCGGGATGGTCTCATGAGAATAGAAGCAGAGGCAGCCAAGTTGTGTCACTTCTGCGGCCCTCTTGGGATGCCTTTAACAGCTGCATGTGCCTGGAGCCCAGGGCTTCCTGGTTTTAAAAGTCCTAGGCCTAAGCCTAACAGTAACCCTAGGAAGGTAAATCAGCCGCGTATTAGGGTTCTTCCTAAGGGAAAAGCTGTGAAAGCAGCCATGTTGTGGCACTTTTGCACTCCCTTTGGGATGCCTTTGGCAGATGCAGTAAGCCTGGAACTCAGGGCTTCCTGGTTAAAAAACTCCAAGCCCTAGGCTGAACCCTAACCCTAACCCTAGGCAGATAAAACAGCCTAGGTATAGGGATGGTGCCAAGGAAAAAGCTGTGAAAGCTGCCATGTTGTTGCACTTTTGTACTCCCCTTGGGATGCCTTGAACAGCTGCAGTGTGCCTGGATCTAAGGGCTTCCTAGTTTAAAAAGCCTAGCCCTAGGCCTAAGCCTTACAGTAACCCTGGGAAGGGAAATCAGCCTGGTGTTAAGCTTCTTGCCAAGGAAAAAGCCGTGAAAGCAACCATGTTGTGGCACTTTTGCACTCCCTTTGGGATGCCTTTCACAGCTCCAGTGTGCCTGGAACTCAGGGCTTCCTAGTTAAAAATATCCTAGCCCTAGGCCGAACCCCAACCCTAAGACGAGAAAGGCAAATCAGCCAGGAATTAGGCATGTCCCCAAGGAAAAAGCTGTGGAGGCAGGCACGTTGTGGTACTTTTGCGCTCTTCTTGGGTAGTCCTTCGCAGCTGCTGTGTTCTTGGAACTCAGGGCTTTCTGGTTAATAGAACCCTTACCCCAGGCGTAACTCAAACCTTCACCCTAGGAAGGAAAATCAGCCTAAGATTTGGGATGGTCTCATGGAAATATCAGTGGTGGCAGCCAAGTTGTGTCACTTCTGCGGCCCTCTTGGGATGCCTTTAACAGCTGCAGTGTGCCTGGAGCCCAGGGCTTCCTGGTTTTAAAAGACCTAGGCCTAAGCCTAACAGTAACCCTAGGAAGGTAAATCAGCCGGGTATTAGGGTTCTTCCTAAGGGAAAAGCCGTGAAAGCAGCCATGTTGTGGCACTTTTGCACTCCCTTTGGGATGCCTTTGGCAGATGCAGTAAGCCTGGAACTCAGGGCTTCCTGGTTAAAAACTCCAAGCCCTAGGCTGAACCCTAACCCTAACCCTAGGCAGATAAAACAGCCTAGGTATAGGGAGGGTGCCAAGGAAAAAGCTGTGAAAGCTGCCATGTTGTTGCACTTTTGTACTCCCCTTGGGATGCCTTGAACAGCTGCAGTGTGCCTGGATCTAAGGGCTTTCTAGTTTTAAAAATCCTAGCCCTACGCCTAAGCCTTACAGTAACCCTGGGAAGGGAAATCAGCCTGGTGTTAAGCTTCTTGCCAAGGAAAAAGCCGTGAAAGCAACCATGTTGTGGCACTTTTGCACTCCCTTTTGGATGCCTTTCACAGCTCCAGTGTGCCTGGAACTCAGGGCTTCCTAGTTAAAAATATCCTAGCCCTAGGCCGAACCCCAACCCTAAGACGAGAAAGGCAAATCAGCCAGGAATTAGGCATGTCCCCAAGGAAAAAGCTATCGACGCAGGCATGTTGTGGTACTTTTGCGCTCTTCTTGGCTAGTCCTTCGCAGCTGCTGTGTTCTTGGAACTCAGGGCTTTCTGGTTAATAGAACCCTTTCCCCAGGCGTAACTCAAACCTTAACCCTAGGAAGGAAAATGAGCCTATGGTTCGGGATGGTCTCATGAAAATATCAGTGGTGGCAGCCAAGTTGTGTCACTTTTGCGCTCCCCTTGGGATGCCTTTCGCAGCTGCAGTGTGCCTGGAGCCCAGGGCTTCCTGGTTTTAAAAGTCCTAGGCCTAAGCCTAACAGTAACCCTAGGAAGGTAAATCAGCCGCGTATTAGGGTTCTTCCTAAGGGAAAAGCCGTGAAAGCAGCCATGTTGTGGCACTTCTGCACTCCCTTTGGGATGCCTTTGGCAGATGCAGTAAGCCTGGAACTCAGGGCTTCCTGGTTTTAAAAGTCCTAGGCCTAAGCCTAACAGTAACCCTAGGAAGGTAAATCAGCCGCGTATTAGGGTTCTTCCTAAGGGAAAAGCCGTGAAAGCAGCCATGTTGTGACACTTTTGCACTCCCTTTGGGATGCCTTTGGCAGATGCAGTAAGCCTGGAACTCAGGGCTTCCTGGTTAAAAAACTCCAAGCCCTAGGCTGAAGCCTAACCCTAACCCTAGGCAGATAAAACAGCCTAAGTATAGGGATGGTGCCAAGGAAAAAGCTGTGAAAGCTGCCATGTTGTTGCACTTTTGTGCTCCCCTTGGGATGCCTTGAACAGCTGCAGTGTGCCTGGATCTAAGGGCTTCCTAGTTTTAAAAATCCTAGCCCTAGGCCTAAGCCTAACAGTAACCCTGGGAAGGGAAATCAGCCTGGTGTTAAGCTTCTTCCCAAGGAAAAAGCCGTGAAAGCAACCATGTTGTGGCACTTTTGCACTCCCTTTTGCATGCCTTTCAAAGCTCCAGTGTGCCTGGAACTCAGGGCTTCCTGATTTTAAAAATCCTAGCCCTAGGCCGAACCCCAACCCTAAGACGAGAAAGGCAAATCAGCCAGGAATTAGGCATGTCCCCAAGGAAAAAACTGTGGAGGCAGGCACGTTGTGGTACTTTTGCGCTCTTCTTGGGTAGTCCTTCGCAGCTGCTGTGTTCTTGGAACCCAGGGCTTTCTGGTTAATAGAACCCTTACCCCAGGCGTAACTCAAACCTTAACCCTAGGAAGGAAAATCAGCCTATGGTTCGGGATGGTCTCATGAGAATAGCAGCAGAGGCAGCCAAGTTGTGTCACTTTTGCGCTCCCCTTGGGATGCCTTTCCCAGCTGAAATGTGCCTGGAGCCCAGGGCTTCCTGGTTTTAAAAGTCCTAGGCCTAAGCCTAACAGTAACCCTAGGAAGGTAAATCATCCGCGTATTAGGGTTCTTCCTAAGGGAAAAGCCGTGAAAGCAGCCATGTTGTGGCACTTCTGCACTCCCTTTGGGATGCCTTTGGCAGATGCAGTAAGCCTGGAACTCAGGGCTTCCTAGTTAAAAAAATCCTAGCCCTAGGCCGAACCCCAACCCTAAGACGAGAAAGGCAAATCAGCCAGGAATTAGGCATGTCCCCAAGGAAAAAGCTGTGGAGGCAGGCATGTTGTGGTACTTTTGCGCTCTTCTTGGGTAGTCCTTCGCAGCTGCTGTGTTCTTGGAACTCAGGGCTTTCTGCTTAATAGAACCCTTACCCTAGGCGAAACTCAAACCTTAACCCTAGGAAGGAAAATCAGCCTATGGTTCGGGATGGTCTCATGAGAATAGAAGCAGAGGCAGCCAAGTTGTGTCACTTCTGCGGCCCTCTTGGGATGCCTTTAACAGCTGCATGTGCCTGGAGCCCAGGGCTTCCTGGTTTTAAAAGTCCTAGGCCTAAGCCTAACAGTAACCCTAGGAAGGTAAATCAGCCGGGTATTAGGGTTCTTCCTAAGGGAAAAGCCGTGAAAGCAGCCATGTTGTGGCACTTTTGCACTCCCTTTGGGATGCCTTTGGCAGATGCAGTAAGCCTGGAACTCAGGGCTTCCTGGTTAAAAAACTCCAAGCCCTAGGCTGAACCCTAACCCTAACCCTAGGCAGATAAAACAGCCTAGGTATAGGGATGGTGCCAAGGAAAAAGCTGTGAAAGCTGCCATGTTGTTGCACTTTTGTACTCCCCTTGGGATGCCTTGAACAGCTGCAGTGTGCCTGGATCTAAGGGCTTCCTAGTTTTAAAAATCCTAGCCCTAGGCCTAAGCCTTACAGTAACCCTGGGAAGGGAAATCAGCCTGGTGTTAAGCTTCTTGCCAAGGAAAAAGCCGTGAAAGCAACCATGTTGTGGCACTTTTGCACTCCCTTTTGGATGCCTTTCACAGCTCCAGTGTTCCTGGAACTCAGGGCTTCCTAGTTAAAAATATCCTAGCCCTAGGCCGAACCCCAACCCTAAGACGAGAAAGGCAAATCAGCCAGGAATTAGGCATGTCCCCAAGGAAAAAGCTGTGGAGGCAGGCATATTGTGGTACTTTTGCGCTCTTCTTGGGTAGTCCTTCGCAGCTGCTGTGTTCTTGGAACTCAGGGCTTTCTGGTTAATAGAACCCTTACCCCAGGCGTAACTCAAACCTTCACCCTAGGAAGGAAAATCAGCCTATGATTTGGGATGGTCTCATGGAAATATCAGTGGTGGCAGCCAAGTTGTGTCACTTCTGCGGCCCTCTTGGGATGCCTTTAACAGCTGCAGTGTGCCTGGAGCCCAGGGCTTCCTGGTTTTAAAAGTCCTAGGCCTAAGCCTAACAGTAACCCTAGGAAGGTAAATCAGCCGGGTATTAGGGTTCTTCCTAAGGGAAAAGCTGTGAAAGCAGCCATGTTGTGGCACTTTTGCACTCCCTTTGGGATGCCTTTGGCAGATGCAGTAAGCCTGGAACTCAGGGCTTCCTGGTTAAAAAACTCCAAGCCCTAGGCTGAACCCTAACCCTAACCCTAGGCAGATAAAACAGCCTAGGTATAGGGATGGTGCCAAGGAAAAAGCTGTGAAAGCTGCCATGTTGTTGCACTTTTGTACTCCCCTTGGGATGCCTTGAACAGCTGCAGTGTGCCTGGATCTAAGGGCTTCCTAGTTTTAAAAATCCTAGCCCTAGGCCTAAGCCTTACAGTAACCCTGGGAAGGGAAATCAGCCTGGTGTTAAGCTTCTTGCCAAGGAAAAAGCCGTGAAAGCAACTATGTTGTGGCACTTTTGCACTCCCTTTTGGATGCCTTTCACAGCTCCAGTGTGCCTGGAACTCAGGGCTTCCTGATTTTAAAAATCCTAGCCCTAGGCCGAACCCCAACCCTAAGACGAGAAAGGCAAATCAGCCAGGAATTAGGCATGTCCCCAAGGAAAAAGCTGTGGAGGCAGGCATGTTGTGGTACTTTTGCGCTCTTCTTGGCTAGTCCTTCGCAGCTGCTGTGTTCTTGGAACTCAGGGCTTTCTGGTTAATAGAACCCTTACCCCAGGCGTAACTCAAACCTTAACCCTAGGAAGGAAAATGAGCCTATGGTTCGGGATGGTCTCATGAAAATATCAGTGGTGGCAGCCAAGTTGTGTCACTTTTGCGCTCCCCTTGGGATGCCTTTCGCAGCTGCAGTGTGCCTGGAGCCCAGGGCTTCCTGGTTTTAAAAGTCCTAGGCCTAAGCCTAACAGTAACCCTAGGAAGGTAAATCAGCCGCGTATTAGGGTTCTTCCTAAGGGAAAAGCCGTGAAAGCAGCCATGTTGTGGCACTTCTGCACTCCCTTTGGGATGCCTTTGGCAGATGCAGTAAGCCTGGAACTCAGGGCTTCCTGGTTTTAAAAGTCCTAGGCCTAAGCCTAACAGTAACCCTAGGAAGGTAAATCAGCCGCGTATTAGGGTTCTTCCTAAGGGAAAAGCCGTGAAAGCAGCCATGTTGTGGCACTTTTGCACTCCCTTTGGGATGCCTTTGGCAGATGCAGTAAGCCTGGAACTCAGGGCTTCCTGGTTAAAAAACTCCAAGCCCTAGGCTGAAGCCTAACCCTAACCCTAGGCAGATAAAACAGCCTAAGTATAGGGATGGTGCCAAGGAAAAAGCTGTGAAAGCTGCCATGTTGTTGCACTTTTGTACTCCCCTTGGGATGCCTTGAACAGCTGCAGTGTGCCTGGATCTAAGGGCTTCCTAGTTTTAAAAATCCTAGCCCTAGGCCTAAGCCTAACAGTAACCCTGGGAAGGGAAATCAGCCTGGTGTTAAGCTTCTTCCCAAGGAAAAAGCCGTGAAAGCAACCATGTTGTCGCACTTTTGCACTCCCTTTTGGATGCCTTTCAAAGCTCCAGTGTGCCTGGAACTCAGGGCTTCCTGATTTTAAAAATCCTAGCCCTAGGCCGAACCCCAACCCTAAGACGAGAAAGGCAAATCAGCCAGGAATTAGGCATGTCCCCAAGGAAAAAGCTGTGGAGGCAGGCATGTTGTGGTACTTTTGCGCTCTTCTTGGGTAGTCCTTCGCAGCTGCTATGTTCTTGGAACTCAGGGCTTTCTGTTTAATAGAACCCTTACCTCAGGCGTAACTCAAACCTTCACCCTAGGAAGGAAAATCAGCCTATGGTTCGGGATGGTCTCATGAGAATAGCAGCAGAGGCAGCCAAGTTGTGTCACTTCTGCGGCCCTCTTGGGATGCCTTTAAAAGCTGCATGTGCCTGGAGCCCAGGGCTTCCTGGTTTTAAAAGTCCTAGGCCTAAGCCTAACAGTAACCCTAGGAAGGTAAATCAGCCGGGTATTGGGGTTCTTCCTAAGGGAAAAGCCGTGATAGCAGCCATGTTGTGGCACTTCTGCACTCCCTTTGGGATGCCTTTGGCAGATGCAGTAAGCCTGGAACTCAGGGCTTCCTAGTTAAAAAAATCCTAGCCCTAGGCCGAACCCCAACCCTAAGACGAGAAAGGCAAATCAGCCAGGAATTAGGCATGTCCCCAAGGAAAAAGCTGTGGAGGCAGGCACGTTGTGGTACTTTTGCGCTCTTCTTGGGTAGTCCTTCGCAGCTGCTGTGTTCTTGGAACTCAGGGCTTTCTGGTTAATAGAACCCTTACCCCAGGCGTAACTCAAACCTAAACCCTAGGAAGGAAAATCAGCCTATGATTCGGGATGGTCTCATGAGAATAGCAGCAGAGGCAGCCAAGTTGTGTCACTTTTGCGCTCCCCTTGGGATGCCTTTCGCAGCTGAAGTGTGCCTGGAGCCCAGGGCTTCCTGGTTTTAAAAGTCCTAGGCCTAAGCCTAACAGTAACCCTAGGAAGGTAAATCATCCGCGTATTAGGGTTCTTCCTAAGGGAAAAGCCGTGAAAGCAGCCATGTTGTGGCACTTCTGCACTCCCTTTGGGATGCCTTTGGCAGATGCAGTAAGCCTGGAACTCAGGGCTTCCTAGTTAAAAAAATCCTAGCCCTAGGCCGAACCCCAACCCTAAGACGAGAAAGGCAAATCAGCCAGGAATTAGGCATGTCCCCAAGGAAAAAGCTGTGGAGGCAGGCATGTTGTGGTACTTTTGCGCTCTTCTTGGCTAGTCCTTCGCAGCTGCTGTGTTCTTGGAACTCAGGGCTTTCTTCTTAATAGAACCCTTACCCTAGGCGAAACTCAAACCTTAACCCTAGGAAGGAAAATCAGCCTATGGTTCGGGATGGTCTCATGAGAATAGAAGCAGAGGCAGCCAAGTTGTGTCACTTCTGCGGCCCTCTTGGGATGCCTTTAACAGCTGCATGTGCCTGGAGCCCAGGGCTTCCTGGTTTTAAAAGTCCTAGGCCTAAGCCTAACAGTAACCCTAGGAAGGTAAATCAGCCGCGTATTAGGGTTCTTCCTAAGGGAAAAGCTGTGAAAGCAGCCATGTTGTGGCACTTTTGCACTCCCTTTGGGATGCCTTTGGCAGATGCAGTAAGCCTGGAACTCAGGGCTTCCTGGTTAAAAAACTCCAAGCCCTAGGCTGAACCCTAACCCTAACCCTAGGCAGATAAAACAGCCTAGGTATAGGGATGGTGCCAAGGAAAAAGCTGTGAAAGCTGCCATGTTGTTGCACTTTTGTACTCCCCTTGGGATGCCTTGAACAGCTGCAGTGTGCCTGGATCTAAGGGCTTCCTAGTTTTAAAAAGCCTAGCCCTAGGCCTAAGCCTTACAGTAACCCTGGGAAGGGAAATCAGCCTGGTGTTAAGCTTCTTGCCAAGGAAAAAGCCGTGAAAGCAACCATGTTGTGGCACTTTTGCACTCCCTTTTGGATGCCTTTCACAGCTCCAGTGTGCCTGGAACTCAGGGCTTCCTAGTTAAAAATATCCTAGCCCTAGGCCGAACCCCAACCCTAAGACGAGAAAGGCAAATCAGCCAGGAATTAGGCATGTCCCCAAGGAAAAAGCTGTGGAGGCAGGCATGTTGTGGTACTTTTGCGCTCTTCTTGGGTAGTCCTTCGCAGCTGCTGTGTTCTTGGAACTCAGGGCTTTCTGGTTAATAGAACCCTTACCCCAGGCGTAACTCAAACCTTCACCCTAGGAAGGAAAATCAGCCTATGATTTGGGATGGTCTCATGGAAATATCAGTGGTGGCAGCCAAGTTGTGTCACTTCTGCGGCCCTCTTGGGATGCCTTTAACAGCTGCAGTGTGCCTGGAGCCCAGGGCTTCCTGGTTTTAAAAGACCTAGGCCTAAGCCTAACAGTAACCCTAGGAAGGTAAATCAGCCGGGTATTAGGGTTCTTCCTAAGGGAAAAGCCGTGAAAGCAGCCATGTTGTGGCACTTTTGCACTCCCTTTGGGATGCCTTTGGCAGATGCAGTAAGCCTGGAACTCAGGGCTTCCTGGTTAAAAAACTCCAAGCCCTAGGCTGAACCCTAACCCTAACCCTAGGCAGATAAAACAGCCTAGGTATAGGGAGGGTGCCAAGGAAAAAGCTGTGAAAGCTGCCATGTTGTTGCACTTTTGTACTCCCCTTGGGATGCCTTGAACAGCTGCAGTGTGCCTGGATCTAAGGGCTTCCTAGTTTTAAAAATCCTAGCCCTACGCCTAAGCCTTACAGTAACCCTGGGAAGGGAAATCAGCCTGGTGTTAAGCTTCTTGCCAAGGAAAAAGCCGTGAAAGCAACCATGTTGTGGCACTTTTGCACTCCCTTTTGGATGCCTTTCACAGCTCCAGTGTGCCTGGAACTCAGGGCTTCCTAGTTAAAAATATCCTAGCCCTAGGCCGAACCCCAACCCTAAGACGAGAAAGGCAAATCAGCCAGGAATTAGGCATGTCCCCAAGGAAAAAGCTATCGACGCAGGCATGTTGTGGTACTTTTGTGCTCTTCTTGGCTAGTCCTTCGCAGCTGCTGTGTTCTTGGAACTCAGGGCTTTCTGGTTAATAGAACCCTTTCCCCAGGCGTAACTCAAACCTTAACCCTAGGAAGGAAAATGAGCCTATGGTTCGGGATGGTCTCATGAAAATATCAGTGGTGGCAGCCAAGTTGTGTCACTTTTGCGCTCCCCTTGGGATGCCTTTCGCAGCTGCAGTGTGCCTGGAGCCCAGGGCTTCCTGGTTTTAAAAGTCCTAGGCCTAAGCCTAACAGTAACCCTAGGAAGGTAAATCAGCCGCGTATTAGGGTTCTTCCTAAGGGAAAAGCCGTGAAAGCAGCCATGTTGTGGCACTTCTGCACTCCCTTTGGGATGCCTTTGGCAGATGCAGTAAGCCTGGAACTCAGGGCTTCCTGGTTTTAAAAGTCCTAGGCCTAAGCCTAACAGTAACCCTAGGAAGGTAAATCAGCCGCGTATTAGGGTTCTTCCTAAGGGAAAAGCCGTGAAAGCAGCCATGTTGTGACACTTTTGCACTCCCTTTGGGATGCCTTTGGCAGATGCAGTAAGCCTGGAACTCAGGGCTTCCTGGTTAAAAAACTCCAAGCCCTAGGCTGAAGCCTAACCCTAACCCTAGGCAGATAAAACAGCCTAAGTATAGGGATGGTGCCAAGGAAAAAGCTGTGAAAGCTGCCATGTTGTTGCACTTTTGTACTCCCCTTGGGATGCCTTGAACAGCTGCAGTGTGCCTGGATCTAAGGGCTTCCTAGTTTTAAAAATCCTAGCCCTAGGCCTAAGCCTAACAGTAACCCTGGGAAGGGAAATCAGCCCTGTGTTAAGCTTCTTGCCAAGGAAAAAGCCGTGAAAGCAACCATGTTGTGGCACTTTTGCACTCCCTTTTGCATGCCTTTCAAAGCTCCAGTGTGCCTGGAACTCAGGGCTTCCTGATTTTAAAAATCCTAGCCCTAGGCCGAACCCCAACCCTAAGACGAGAAAGGCAAATCAGCCAGGAATTAGGCATGTCCCCAAGGAAAAAGCTGTGGAGGCAGGCATGTTGTGGTACTTTTGCGCTCTTCTTGGGTAGTCCTTCGCAGCTGCTGTGTTCTTGGAACCCAGGGCTTTCTGGTTAATAGAACCCTTACCCCAGGCGTAACTCAAACCTTCACCCTAGGAAGGAAAATCAGCCTATGGTTCGGGATGGTCTCATGAGAATAGCAGCAGAGGCAGCCAAGTTGTGTCACTTCTGCGGCCCTCTTGGGATGCCTTTAACAGCTGCATGTGCCTGGAGCCCAGGGCTTCCTGGTTTTAAAAGTCCTAGGCCTAAGCCTAACAGTAACCCTAGGAAGGTAAATCAGCCGGGTATTAGGGTTCTTCCTAAGGGAAAAGCCGTGATAGCAGCCATGTTGTGGCACTTCTGCACTCCCTTTGGGATGCCTTTGGCAGATGCAGTAAGCCTGGAACTCAGGGCTTCCTAGTTAAAAAAATCCTAGCCCTAGGCCGAACCCCAACCCTAAGACGAGAAAGGCAAATCAGCCAGGAATTAGGCATGTCCCCAAGGAAAAAGCTGTGGAGGCAGGCACGTTGTGGTACTTTTGCGCTCTTCTTGGGTAGTCCTTCGCAGCTGCTGTGTTCTTGGAACTCAGGGCTTTCTGGTTAATAGAACCCTTACCCCAGGCGTAACTCAAACCTTAACCCTAGGAAGGAAAATCAGCCTATGGTTCGGGATGGTCTCATGAGAATAGCAGCAGAGGCAGCCAAGTTGTGTCACTTTTGCGCTCCCCTTGGGATGCCTTTCGCAGCTGAAGTGTGCCTGGAGCCCAGGGCTTCCTGGTTTTAAAAGTCCTAGGCCTAAGCCTAACAGTAACCCTAGGAAGGTAAATCATCCGCGTATTAGGGTTCTTCCTAAGGGAAAAGCCGTGAAAGCAGCCATGTTGTGGCACTTCTGCACTCCCTTTGGGATGCCTTTGGCAGATGCAGTAAGCCTGGAACTCAGGGCTTCCTAGTTAAAAAAATCCTAGCCCTAGGCCGAACCCCAACCCTAAGACGAGAAAGGCAAATCAGCCAGGAATTAGGCATGTCCCCAAGGAAAAAGCTGTGGAGGCAGGCATATTGTGGTACTTTTGCGCTCTTCTTGGGTAGTCCTTCGCAGCTGCTGTGTTCTTGGAACTCAGGGCTTTCTGGTTAATAGAACCCTTACCCCAGGCGTAACTCAAACCTTCACCCTAGGAAGGAAAATCAGCCTATGATTTGGGATGGTCTCATGGAAATATCAGTGGTGGCAGCCAAGTTGTGTCACTTCTGCGGCCCTCTTGGGATGCCTTTAACAGCTGCAGTGTGCCTGGAGCCCAGGGCTTCCTGGTTTTAAAAGTCCTAGGCCTAAGCCTAACAGTAACCCTAGGAAGGTAAATCAGCCGGGTATTAGGGTTCTTCCTAAGGGAAAAGCTGTGAAAGCAGCCATGTTGTGGCACTTTTGCACTCCCTTTGGGATGCCTTTGGCAGATGCAGTAAGCCTGGAACTCAGGGCTTCCTGGTTAAAAAACTCCAAGCCCTAGGCTGAACCCTAACCCTAACCCTAGGCAGATAAAACAGCCTAGGTATAGGGATGGTGCCAAGGAAAAAGCTGTGAAAGCTGCCATGTTGTTGCACTTTTGTACTCCCCTTGGGATGCCTTGAACAGCTGCAGTGTGCCTGGATCTAAGGGCTTCCTAGTTTTAAAAATCCTAGCCCTAGGCCTAAGCCTTACAGTAACCCTGGGAAGGGAAATCAGCCTGGTGTTAAGCTTCTTCCCAAGGAAAAAGCCGTGAAAGCAACCATGTTGTGGCACTTTTGCACTCCCTTTTGGATGCCTTTCACAGCTCCAGTGTGCCTGGAACTCAGGGCTTCCTAGTTAAAAATATCCTAGCCCTAGGCCGAACCCCAACCCTAAGACGAGAAAGGCAAATCAGCCAGGAATTAGGCATGTCCCCAAGGAAAAAGCTGTGGAGGCAGGCATGTTGTGGTACTTTTGCGCTCTTCTTGGCTAGTCCTTCGCAGCTGCTGTGTTCTTGGAACTCAGGTCTTTCTGGTTAATAGAACCCTTACCCTAGGCGTAACTCAAACCTTAACCCTAGGAAGGAAAATGAGCCTATGGTCCGGGATGGTCTCATGAAAATATCAGTGGTGGCAGCCAAGTTGTGTCACTTTTGCGCTCCCCTTGGGATGCCTTTCGCAGCTGCAGTGTGCCTGGAGCCCAGGGCTTCCTGGTTTTAAAAGTCCTAGGCCTAAGCCTAACAGTAACCCTAGGAAGGTAAATCAGCCGCATATTAGGGTTCTTCCTAAGGGAAAAGCCGTGAAAGCAGCCATGTTGTGGCACTTCTGCACTCCCTTTGGGATGCCTATGGCAGATGCAGTAAGCCTGGAACTCAGGGCTTCCTGGTTTTAAAAGTCCTAGGCCTAAGCCTAACAGTAACCCTAGGAAGGTAAATCAGCCGCGTATTAGGGTTCTTCCTAAGGGAAAAGCCGTGAAAGCAGCCATGTTGTGGCACTTTTGCACTCCCTTTGGGATGCCTTTGGCAGATGCAGTAAGCCTGGAACTCAGGGCTTCCTGGTTAAAAAACTCCAAGCCCTAGGCTGAAGCCTAACCCTAACCCTAGGCAGATAAAACAGCCTAAGTATAGGGATGGTGCCAAGGAAAAAGCTGTGAAAGCTGCCATGTTGTTGCACTTTTGTACTCCCCTTGGGATGCCTTGAACAGCTGCAGTGTGCCTGGATCTAAGGGCTTCCTAGTTTTAAAAATCCTAGCCCTAGGCCTAAGCCTTACAGTAACCCTGGGAAGGGAAATCAGCCTGGTGTTAAGCTTCTTGCCAAGGAAAAAGCCGTGAAAGCAACCATGTTGTGGCACTTTTGCACTCCCTTTTGTATGCCTTTCAAAGCTCCAGTGTGCCTGGAACTCAGGGCTTCCTGATTTTAAAAATCCTAGCCCTAGGCCGAACCCCAACCCTAAGACGAGAAAGGCAAATCAGCCAGGAATTAGGCATGTCCCCAAGGAAAAAGCTGTGGAGGCAGGCACGTTGTGGTACTTTTGCGCTCTTCTTGGGTAGTCCTTCGCAGCTGCTGTGTTCTTGGAACTCAGGGCTTTCTGGTTAATAGAACCCTTACCCCAGGCGTAACTCAAACCTTAACCCTAGGAAGGAAAATCAGCCTATGGTTCGGGATGGTCTCATGAGAATAGCAGCAGAGGCAGCCAAGTTGTGTCACTTTTGCGCTCCCCTTGGGATGCCTTTCGCAGCTGAAGTGTGCCTGGAGCCCAGGGCTTCCTGGTTTTAAAAGTCCTAGGCCTAAGCCTAACAGTAACCCTAGGAAGGTAAATCAGCCGGGTATTAGGGTTCTTCCTAAGGGAAAAGCTGTGAAAGCAGCCATGTTGTGGCACTTTTGCACTCCCTTTGGGATGCCTTTGGCAGATGCAGTAAGCCTGGAACTCAGGGCTTCCTGGTTAAAAAACTCCAAGCCCTAGGCTGAACCCTAACCCTAACCCTAGGCAGATAAAACAGCCTAGGTATAGGGAGGGTGCCAAGGAAAAAGCTGTGAAAGCTGCCATGTTGTTGCACTTTTGTACTCCCCTTGGGATGCCTTGAACAGCTGCAGTGTGCCTGGATCTAAGGGCTTCCTAGTTTTAAAAATCCTAGCCCTAGGCCTAAGCCTTACAGTAACCCTGGGAAGGGAAATCAGCCTGGTGTTAAGCTTCTTGCCAAGGAAAAAGCCGTGAAAGCAACCATGTTGTGGCACTTTTGCACTCCCTTTTGGATGCCTTTCACAGCTCCAGTGTGCCTGGAACTCAGGGCTTCCTAGTTAAAAATATCCTAGCCCTAGGCCGAACCCCAACCCTAAGACGAGAAAGGCAAATCAGCCAGGAATTAGGCATGTCCCCAAGGAAAAAGCTGTGGAGGCAGGCATGTTGTGGTACTTTTGCGCTCTTCTTGGGTAGTCCTTCGCAGCTGCTGTGTTCTTGGAACTCAGGGCTTTCTGGTTAATAGAACCCTTACCCCAGGCGTAACTCAAACCTTCACCCTAGGAAGGAAAATCAGCCTATGATTTGGGATGGTCTCATGGAAATATCAGTGGTGGCAGCCAAGTTGTGTCACTTTTGCGCTCCCCTTGGGATGCCTTTCGCAGCTGCAGTGTGCCTGGAGCCCAGGGCTTCCTGGTTTTAAAAGTCCTAGGCCTAAGCCTAACAGTAACCCTAGGAAGGTAAATCAGCCGCGTATTAGGGTTCTTCCTAAGGGAAAAGCCGTGAAAGCAGCCATGTTGTGGCACTTCTGCACCCCCTTTGGGATGCCTTTGGCAGATGCAGTAAGCCTGGAACTCAGGGCTTCCTAGTTAAAAAAATCCTAGCCCTAGGCCGAACCCCAACCCTAAGACGAGAAAGGCAAATCAGCCAGGAATTAGGCATGTCCCCAAGGAAAAAGCTGTGGAGGCAGGCATGTTGTGGTACTTTTGCGCTCTTCTTGGCTAGTCCTTCGCCGCTGCTGTGTTCTTGGAACTCAGGGCTTTCTGGTTAATAGACCTCTTACCCTAGGCGAAACTCAAACATTAACCCTAGGAAGGAAAATCAGCCTATGGTTCGGGATGGTCTCATGAGAATAGAAGCAGAGGCAGCCAAGTTGTGTCACTTCTGCGGCCCTCTTGGGATGCCTTTAACAGCTGCATATGCCTGGAGCCCAGGGCTTCCTGGTTTTAAAAGTCCTAGGCCTAAGCCTAACAGTAACCCTAGGAAGGTAAATCAGCCGCGTATTAGGGTTCTTCCTAAGGGAAAAGCCGTGAAAGCAGCCATGTTGTGGCACTTCTGCACTCCCTTTGGGATGCCTTTGGCAGATGCAGTAAGCCTGGAACTCAGGGCTTCCTGGTTAAAAAACTCCAAGCCCTAGGCTGAACCTTAACACTAACCCTAGGCAGATAAATCAGCCTATGTATAGGGATGGTGCCAAGGAAAAAGCTGTGAAAGCTGCCATGTTGTTGCACTTTTGTACTCCCCTTGGGATGCCTTGAACAGCTGCAGTGTGCCCGGATCTAAGAGCTTCCTAGTTTTAAAAATCCTAGCCCTAGGCCTAAGCCTTACAGTAACCCTGGGAAGGGAAATCAGCCTGGTGTTAAGCTTCTTGCCAAGGAAAAAGCCGTGAAAGCAACCATGTTGTGGCACTTTTGCACTCCCTTTTGGATGCCTTTCACAGCTCCAGTGTGCCTGGAACTCAGGGCTTCCTGATTTTAAAAATCCTAGCCCTAGGCCGAACCCCAACCCTAAGACGAGAAAGGCAAATCAGCCAGGAATTAGGCATGTCCCCAAGGAAAAAGCTGTGGAGGCAGGCATGTTGTGGTACTTTTGCGCTCTTCTTGGGTAGTCCTTCGCAGCTGCTGTGTTCTTGGAACTCAGGGCTTTCTGGTTAATAGAACCCTTACCCTAGGCGTAACTCAAACCTTAACCCTAGGAAGGAAAATCAGCCTATGGTTCGGGATGGTCTCATGAGAATAGCAGCAGAGGCAGCCATGTTGTGTCACTCCTGCGCTCCCCTTGGGATGCCTTTCGCAGCTGCAGTGTGCCTGGAGCCCAGGGCTTCCTGGTTTTAAAAGTCCTAGGCCTAAGCCTAACAGTAACCCTAGGAAGGTAAATCAGCCGCGTATTAGGGTTCTTCCTAAGGGAAAAGCCGTGAAAGCAGCCATGTTGTGGCACTTCTGCACTCCCTTTGGGATGCCTTTGGCAGATGCAGTAAGCCTGGAACTCAGGGCTTCCTGGTTAAAAAACTCCAAGCCCTAGGCTGAACCCTAACCCTAACCCTAGGCAGATAAATCAGCCTAGGTATAGGGATGGTGCCAAGGAAAAAGCTGTGAAAGCTGCCATGTTGTTGCACTTTTGTACTCCCCTTGGGATGCCTTGAACAGCTGCAGTGTGCCTGGATCTAAGGGCTTCCTAGTTTTAAAAATCCTAGCCCTAGGCCTAAGCCTTACAGTAACCCTGGGAAGGGAAATCAGCCTGGTGTTAAGCTTCTTGCCAAGGAAAAAGCCGTGAAAGCAGCCATGTTGTGGCACTTTTGCACTCCCTTTTGGATGCCTTTCACAGCTCCAGTGTTCCTGGAACTCAGGGCTTCCTAGTTAAAAATATCCTAGCCCTAGGCCGAACCCCAACCCTAAGACGAGAAAGGCAAATCAGCCAGGAATTAGGCATGTCCCCAAGGAAGAAGCTGTGGAGGCAGGCATGTTGTGGTACTTTTGCGCTCTTCTTGGGTAGTCCTTCGCAGCTGCTGTGTTCTTGGAACTCAGGGCTTTCTGGTTAATAGAACCCTTACCCCAGGCGTAACTCAAACCTTCACCCTAGGAAGGAAAATCAGCCTATGATTCGGGATGGTCTCATGGAAATATCAGTGGTGGCAGCCAAGTTGTGTCACTTTTGCGCTCCCCTTGGGATGCCTTTCGCAGCTGCAGTGTGCCTTGAGCCCAGGGCTTCCTGGTTTTAAAAGTCCTAGGCCTAAGCCTAACAGTAACCCTAGGAATGTAAATCAGCCGCGTATTAGGGTTCTTCCTAAGGGAAAAGCCGTGAAAGCAGCCATGTTGTGGCACTTCTGCACTCCCTTTGGGATGCCTTTGGCAGATGCAGTAAGCCTGGAACTCAGGGCTTCCTAGGTAAAAAAATCCTAGCCCTAGGCCGAACCCCAACCCTAAGACGAGAAAGGCAAATCAGCCAGGAATTAGGCATGTCCCCAAGGAAAAAGCTGTGGAGGCAGGCATGTTGTGGTACTTTTGCGCTCTTCTTGGCTAGTCCTTCGCAGCTGCTGTGTTCTTGGAACTCAGGTCTTTCTGGTTAATAGACCTCTTACCCTAGGCGAAACTCAAACATTAACCCTAGGAAGGAAAATCAGCCTATGATTTGGGATGGTCTCATGGAAATATCAGTGGTGGCAGCCAAGTTGTGTCACTTTTGCGGTCCCCTTGGGATGCCTTTCGCAGCTGCAGTGTGCCTGGAGCCCAGGGCTTCCTGGTTTTAAAAGTCCTAGGCCTAAGCCTAACAGTAACCCTAGGAAGGTAAATCAGCCGCGTATTAGGGTTCTTCCTAAGGGAAAAGCCGTGAAAGCAGCCATGTTGTGGCACTTCTGCACTCCCTTTGGGATGCCTTTGGCAGATGCAGTAAGCCTGGAACTCAGGGCTTCCTGGTTTTAAAAGTCCTAGGCCTAAGCCTAACAGTAACCCTAGGAAGGTAAATCAGCCGCGTATTAGGGTTCTTCCTAAGGGAAAAGCCGTGAAAGCAGCCATGTTGTGGCACTTTTGCACTCCCTTTGGGATGCCTTTGGCAGATGCAGTAAGCCTGGAACTCAGGGCTTCCTGGTTAAAAAACTCCAAGCCCTAGGCTGAACCCTAACCCTAACCCTAGGCAGATAAAACAGCCTAGGTATAGGGATGGTGCCAAGGAAAAAGCTGTGAAAGCTGCCATGTTGTTGCACTTTTGTACTCCCCTTGGGATGCCTTGAACAGCTGCAGTGTGCCTGGATCTAAGGGCTTCCTAGTTTTAAAAATCCTAGCCCTAGGCCTAAGCCTTACAGTAACCCTGGGAAGGGAAATCAGCCTGGTGTTAAGCTTCTTGCCAAGGAAAAAGCCGTGAAAGCAACCATGTTGTGGCACTTTTGCACTCCCTTTTGGATGCCTTTCAAAGCTCCAGTGTGCCTGGAACTCAGGGCATCCTGATTTTAAAAATCCTAGCCCTAGGCCGAACCCCAACCCTAAGACGAGAAAGGCAAATCAGCCAGGAATTAGGCATGTCCCCAAGGAATAAGCTGTGGAGGCAGGCATGTTGTGGTACTTTTGCGCTCTTCTTGGGTAGTCCTTCGCAGCTGCTGTGTTCTTGGAACTCAGGGCTTTCTGGTTAATAGAACCCTTACCCGAGGCGTAACTCAAACCTTCACCCTAGGAAGGAAAATCAGCCTATGGTTCGGGATGGTCTCATGAGAATAGCAGCAGAGGCAGCCAAGTTGTGTCACTTCTGTGGCCCTCTTGGGATGCCTTTAACAGCTGCATGTGCCTGGGGCCCAGGGCTTCCTGGTTTTAAAAGTCCTAGGCCTAAGCCTAACAGTAACCCTAGGAAGGTAAATCAGCCGGGTATTAGGGTTCTTCCTAAGGGAAAAGCCGTGATAGCAGCCATGTTGTGGCACTTCTGCACTCCCTTTGGGATGCCTTTGGCAGATGCAGTAAGCCTGGAACTCAGGGCTTCCTGGTTAAAAAACTCCAAGCCCTAGGCTGAACCCTAACCCTAACCCTAGGCAGATAAAACAGCCTAGGTATAGGGATGGTGCCAAGGAAAAAGCTGTGAAAGCTGCCATGTTGTTGCACTTTTGTACTCCCCTTGGGATGCCTTGAACAGCTGCAGTGTGCCTGGATCTAAGGGCTTCCTAGTTTTAAAAAGCCTAGCCCTAGGCCTAAGCCTTACAGTAACCCTGGGAAGGGAAATCAGCCTGGTGTTAAGCTTCTTGCCAAGGAAAAAGCCGTGAAAGCAACCATGTTGTGGCACTTTTGCACTCCCTTTTGGATGCCTTTCACAGCTCCAGTGTGCCTGGAACTCAGGGCTTCCTAGTTAAAAATATCCTAGCCCTAGGCCGAACCCCAACCCTAAGACGAGAAAGGCAAATCAGCCAGGAATTAGGCATGTCCCCAAGGAAAAAGCTGTGGAGGCAGGCATGTTGTGGTACTTTTGCGCTCTTCTTGGGTAGTCCTTCGCAGCTGCTGTGTTCTTGGAACTCAGGGCTTTCTGGTTAATAGAACCCTTACCCCAGGCGTAACTCAAACCTTCACCCTAGGAAGGAAAATCAGCCTATGATTTGGGATGGTCTCATGGAAATATCAGTGGTGGCAGCCAAGTTGTGTCACTTCTGCAGCCCTCTTGGGATGCCTTTAACAGCTGCAGTGTGCCTGGAGCCCAGGGCTTCCTGGTTTTAAAAGACCTAGGCCTAAGCCTAACAGTAACCCTAGGAAGGTAAATCAGCCGGGTATTAGGGTTCTTCCTAAGGGAAAAGCCGTGAAAGCAGCCATGTTGTGGCACTTTTGCACTCCCTTTGGGATGCCTTTGGCAGATGCAGTAAGCCTGGAACTCAGGGCTTCCTGGTTAAAAAACTCCAAGCCCTAGGCTGAACCCTAACCCTAACCCTAGGCAGATAAAACAGCCTAGGTATAGGGAGGGTGCCAAGGAAAAAGCTGTGAAAGCTGCCATGTTGTTGCACTTTTGTACTCCCCTTGGGATGCCTTGAACAGCTGCAGTGTGCCTGGATCTAAGGGCTTCCTAGTTTTAAAAATCCTAGCCCTAGGCCTAAGCCTTACAGTAACCCTGGGAAGGGAAATCAGCCTGGTGTTAAGCTTCTTGCCAAGGAAAAAGCCGTGAAAGCAACCATGTTGTGGCACTTTTGCACTCCCTTTTGGATGCCTTTCACAGCTCCAGTGTGCCTGGAACTCAGGGCTTCCTAGTTAAAAATATCCTAGCCCTAGGCCGAACCCCAACCCTAAGACGAGAAAGGCAAATCAGCCAGGAATTAGGCATGTCCCCAAGGAAAAAGCTATCGACGCAGGCATGTTGTGGTACTTTTGCGCTCTTCTTGGCTAGTCCTTCGCAGCTGCTGTGTTCTTGGAACTCAGGGCTTTCTGGTTAATAGAACCCTTTCCCCAGGCGTAACTCAAACCTTAACCCTAGGAAGGAAAATGAGCCTATGGTTCGGGATGGTCTCATGAAAATATCAGTGGTGGCAGCCAAGTTGTGTCACTTTTGCGCTCCCCTTGGGATGCCTTTCGCAGCTGCAGTGTGCCTGGAGCCCAGGGCTTCCTGGTTTTAAAAGTCCTAGGCCTAAGCCTAACAGTAACCCTAGGAAGGTAAATCAGCCGCGTATTAGGGTTCTTCCTAAGGGAAAAGCCGTGAAAGCAGCCATGTTGTGGCACTTCTGCACTCCCTTTGGGATGCCTTTGGCAGATGCAGTAAGCCTGGAACTCAGGGCTTCCTGGTTTTAAAAGTCCTAGGCCTAAGCCTAACAGTAACCCTAGGAAGGTAAATCAGCCGCGTATTAGGGTTCTTCCTAAGGGAAAAGCCGTGAAAGCAGCCATGTTGTGGCACTTCTGCACTCCCTTTGGGATGCCTTTGGCAGATGCAGTAAGCCTGGAACTCAGGGCTTCCTGGTTTTAAAAGTCCTAGGCCTAAGCCTAACAGTAACCCTAGGAAGGTAAATCAGCCGCGTATTAGGGTTCTTCCTAAGGGAAAAGCCGTGAAAGCAGCCATGTTGTGGCACTTTTGCACTCCCTTTGGGATGCCTTTGGCAGATGCAGTAAGCCTGGAACTCAGGGCTTCCTGGTTAAAAAACTCCAAGCCCTAGGCTGAACCCTAACCCTAACCCTAGGCAGATAAAACAGCCTAGGTATAGGGATGGTGCCAAGGAAAAAGCTGTGAAAGCTGCCATGTTGTTGCACTTTTGTACTCCCCTTGGGATGCCTTGAACAGCTGCAGTGTGCCTGGATCTAAGGGCTTCCTAGTTTTAAAAATCCTAGCCCTAGGCCTAAGCCTTACAGTAACCCTGGGAAGGGAAATCAGCCTGGTGTTAAGCTTCTTGCCAAGGAAAAAGCCGTGAAAGCAACCATGTTGTGGCACTTTTGCACTCCCTTTTGGATGCCTTTCAAAGCTCCAGTGTGCCTGGAACTCAGGGCATCCTGATTTTAAAAATCCTAGCCCTAGGCCGAACCCCAACCCTAAGACGAGAAAGGCAAATCAGCCAGGAATTAGGCATGTCCCCAAGGAATAAGCTGTGGAGGCAGGCATGTTGTGGTACTTTTGCGCTCTTCTTGGGTAGTCCTTCGCAGCTGCTGTGTTCTTGGAACTCAGGGCTTTCTGGTTAATAGAACCCTTACCCGAGGCGTAACTCAAACCTTCACCCTAGGAAGGAAAATCAGCCTATGGTTCGGGATGGTCTCATGAGAATAGCAGCAGAGGCAGCCAAGTTGTGTCACTTCTGTGGCCCTCTTGGGATGCCTTTAACAGCTGCATGTGCCTGGGGCCCAGGGCTTCCTGGTTTTAAAAGTCCTAGGCCTAAGCCTAACAGTAACCCTAGGAAGGTAAATCAGCCGGGTATTAGGGTTCTTCCTAAGGGAAAAGCCGTGATAGCAGCCATGTTGTGGCACTTCTGCACTCCCTTTGGGATGCCTTTGGCAGATGCAGTAAGCCTGGAACTCAGGGCTTCCTAGTTAAAAAAATCCTAGCCCTAGGCCGAACCCCAACCCTAAGACGAGAAAGGCAAATCAGCCAGGAATTAGGCATGTCCCCAAGGAAAAAGCTGTGGAGGCAGGCACGTTGTGGTACTTTTGCGCTCTTCTTGGGTAGTCCTTCGCAGCTGCTGTGTTCTTGGAACTCAGGGCTTTCTGGTTAATAGAACCCTTACCCCAGGCGTAACTCAAACCTTAACCCTAGGAAGGAAAATCAGCCTATGGTTCGGGATGGTCTCATGAGAATAGCAGCAGAGGCAGCAAAGTTGTGTCACTTTTGCACTCCCCTTGGGATGCCTTTCAAAGCTGCAGTGTGCCTGGAGCCCAGGGCTTCCTGGTTTTAAAAGTCCTAGGCCTAAGCCTAACAGTAACCCTAGGAAGGTAAATCATCCGCGTATTAGGGTTCTTCCTAAGGGAAAAGCCGTGAAAGCAGCCATGTTGTGGCACTTCTGCGCTCCCTTTGGGATGCCTTTGGCAGATGCAGTAAGCCTGGAACTCAGGGCTTCCTAGTTAAAAATATCCTAGCCCTAGGCCGAACCCCAACCCTAAGACGAGAAAGGCAAATCAGCCAGGAATTAGGCATGTCCCCAAGGAAAAAGCTGTGGAGGCAGGCATGTTGTGGTACTTTTGCGCTCTTCTTGGCTAGTCCTTCGCAGCTGCTGTGTTCTTGGAACTCAGGTCTTTCTGGTTAATAGACCTCTTACCCCAGGCGAAACTCAAACCTTAACCCTAGGAAGGAAAATCAGCCTATGGTTCGGGATGGTCTCATGAGAATAGAAGCAGAGGCAGCCAAGTTGTGTCACTTCTGCGGCCCTCTTGGGATGCCTTTAACAGCTGCATATGCCTGGAGCCCAGGGCTTCCTGGTTTTAAAAGTCCTAGGCCTAAGCCTAACAGTAACCCTAGGAAGGTAAATCAGCCGCGTATTAGTGTTCTTCCTAAGGGAAAAGCCGTGAAAGCAGCCATGTTGTGGCACTTTTGCACTCCCTTTGGGATGCCTTTGGCAGATGCAGTAAGCCTGGAACTCAGGGCTTCCTGGTTAAAAAACTCCAAGCCCTAGGCTGAACCCTAACCCTAACCCTAGGCAGATAAAACAGCCTAGGTATAGGGATGGTGCCAAGGAAAAAGCTGTGAAAGCTGCCATGTTGTTGCACTTTTGTACTCCCCTTGGGATGCCTTGAACAGCTGCAGTGTGCCTGGATCTAAGGGCTTCCTAGTTTTAAAATTCCTAGCCCTAGGCCTAAGCCTAACAGTAACCAAGGGAAGGGAAATCAGCCTGGTGTTAAGCTTCTTGCCAAGGAAAAAGCCGTGAAAGCAACCATGTTGTGGCACTTTTGCACTCCCTTTTGGATGCCTTTCAAAGCTCCAGTGTGCCTGGAACTCAGGGCTTCCTGATTTTAAAAATCCTAGCCCTAGGCCGAACCCCAACCCTAAGACGAGAAAGGCAAATCAGCCAGGAATTAGGCATGTCCCCAAGGAAAAAGCTGTGGAGGCAGGCACGTTGTGGTACTTTTGCGCTCTTCTTGGGAAGTCCTTCGCAGCTGCTGTGTTCTTGGAACTCAGGGCTTTCTGGTTAATAGAACCCTTACCCCAAGCGTAACTCAAACCTTAACCCTAGGAAGGAAAATCAGCCTATGGTTCGGGATGGTCTCATGGAAATATCAGTGGTGGCAGCCAAGTTGTGTCACTTTTGCGCTCCCCTTGGGATGCCTTTCGCAGCTGCAGTGTGCCTGGAGCCCAGGGCTTCCTGGTTTTAAAAGTCCTAGGCCTAAGCCTAACAGTAACCCTAGGAAGGTGAATCAGCCGGGTGTTAGGGTTCTTCCTAAGGGAAAAGCTGTGAAAGCAGCCATGTTGTGGCACTTCTGCACTCCCTTTGGGATGCCTTTGGCAGATGCAGTAAGCCTGGAACTCAGGGCTTCCTAGTTAAAAAAATCCTAGCCCTAGGCCGAACCCCAACCCTAAGACGAGAAAGGCAAATCAGCCAGGAATTAGGCATGTCCCCAAGGAAAAAGCTGTGGAGGCAGGCATGTTGTGGTACTTTTGCGCTCTTCTTGGCTAGTCCTTCGCAGCTGCTGTGTTCTTGGAACTCAGGTCTTTCTGGTTAATAGAACTCTTACCCTAGTCGAAACTCAAACCTTAATCCTAGGAAGGAAAATCAGCCTATGGTTCGGGATGGTCTCATGAGAATAGAAGCAGAGGCAGCCAAGTTGTGTCACTTCTGCGGCCCTCTTGGGATGCCTTTAACAGCTGCAGTGTGCCTGGAGGCCAGGGCTTCCTGGTTTTAAAAGTCCTAGGCCTAAGCCTAACAGTAACCCTAGGAAGGTAAATCAGCCGGGTATTAGGGTTCTTCCTAAGGGAAAAGCTGTGAAAGCAGCCATGTTGTGGCACTTTTGCACTCCCTTTGGGATGCCTTTGGCAGATGCAGTAAGCCTGGAACTCAGGGCTTCCTGGTTAAAAAACTCCAAGCCCTAGGCTGAACCCTAACCCTAACCCTAGGCAGATAAAACAGCCTAGGTATAGGGATGGTGCCAAGGAAAAAGCTGTGAAAGCTGCCATGTTGTTGCTCTTTTGTACTCCCCTTGGGATGCCTTGAACAGCTGCAGTGTGCCTGGATCTAAGGGCTTCCTAGTTTTAAAAATCCTAGCCCTAGGCCTAAGCCTTACAGTAACCCTGGGAAGGGAAATCAGCCTGGTGTTAAGCTTCTTGCCAAGGAAGAAGTCGTGAAAGCAACCATGTTGTGGCACTTTTGCACTCCCTTTTGGATGCCTTTCACAGCTCCAGTGTGCCTGGAACTCAGGGCTTCCTGATTTTAAAAATCCTATCCCTAGGCCGAACACCAACCCTAAGACGAGAAAGGCAAATCAGCCAGGAATTAGGCATGTCCCCAAGGAAAAAGCTATCGACGCAGGCATGTTGTGGTACTTTTGCGCTCTTCTTGGGTAGTCCTTCGCAGCTGCTGTGTTCTTGGAACTCAGGGCTTTCTGGTTAATAGAACCCTTACCCCAGGCGTAACTCAAACCTTAACCCTAGGAAGGAAAATCAGCCTATGGTTCGGGATGGTCTCATGGAAATATCAGTGGTGGCAGCCAAGTTGTGTCACTTTTGCGCTCCCCTTGGGATGCCTTTCGCAGCTGCAGTGTGCCTGGAGCCCAGGGCTTCCTGGTTTTAAAAGTCCTAGGCCTAAGCCTAACAGTAACCCTAGGAAGGTAAATCAGCCGGGTATTAGGGTTCTTCCTAAGGGAAAAGCCGTGATATCAGCCATGTTGTGGAACTTCTGCACTCCCTTTGGGATGCGTTTGGCAGATGCAGTAAGCCTGGAACTCAGGGCTTGCTGGTTAAAAAAATCCTAGCCCTAGGCCGAACCCCAACCCTAAGACGAGAAAGGCAAATCAGCCAGGAATTAGGCATGTCCCCATGGAAAAAGCTGTGGAGGCAGGCATGTTGTGGTACTTTTGCGCTCTTCTTGGCTAGTCCTTCGCAGCTGCTGTGTTCTTGGAACTCAGGTCTTTCTGGTTAATAGACCTCTTACCCTAGTCGAAATTCAAACCTTAAGCCTAGGAAGGAAAATCAGCCTATGGTTCGGGATGGTCTCATGAGAATAGAAGCAGAGGCAGCCAAGTTGTGTCACTTCTGCTGCCCTCTTGGGATGCCTTTAACAGCTGCAGTGTGCCTGAAGCCCAGGGCTTCCTGGTTTTAAAAGTCCTAGGCCTAAGCCTAACAGTAACCCTAGGAAGGTAAATCAGCCAGGTATTAGGGTTCTTCCTAAGGGAAAAGCTGTGAAAGCAGCCATGTTGTGGCACTTTTGCACTCCCTTTGGGATGCCTTTGGCAGATGCAGTAAGCCTGGAACTCAGGGCTTCCTGGTTAAAAAACTCCAAGCCCTAGGCTGAAGCCTAACCCTAACCCTAGGCAGATAAATCAGCCTAGGTATAGGGATAGTGCCAAGGAAAAAGCTGTGAAAGCTGCCATGTTGTTGCACTTTTGTACTCCCCTTGGGTTGCCTTGAACAGCTGCAGTGTGCCTGGATCTAAGGGCTTCCTAGTTTTAAAAATCCTAGCCCTAGGCCTAAGCCTAACAGTAACCCTGGGAAGGGAAATCAGCCTGGTGTTAAGCTTCTTCCCAAGGAAAAAGCCGTGAAAGCAACCATGTTGTGGCACTTTTACACTCCCTTTTGGATGTCTTTCACAGCTCCAGTGTGCCTGGAACTCAGGGCTTCCTGATTTTAAAAGTCCTAGCCCTAGGCCGAACCCCAAGCCTAAGACGAGAAAGGCAAATCAGCCAGGAATTAGGCATGTCCCCAAGGAAAAAGCTGTGGAGGCAGGCACGTTGTGGTACTTTTGCGCTCTTCTTGGGTAGTCCTTCGCAGCTGCTGTGTTCTTGGAACTCAGGGCTTTCTGGTTAATAGAACCCTTACCCCAGGCGTAACTCAAACCTTAACCCTAGGAAGGAAAATCAGCCTATGGTTCTGGATGGTCTCATGGAAATATCAGTGGTGGCAGCCAAGTTGTGTCACTTTTGCGCTCCCCTTGGGATGCCTTTCGCAGCTGCAGTGTGCCTGGAGCCCAGGGCTTCCTGGTTTTAAAAGTCCTAGGCCTAAGCCTAACAGTAACCCTAGGAAGGTAAATCAGCCGCGTATTAGGGTTCTTCCTAAGGGAAAAGCCGTGAAAGCAGCCATGTTGTGGCACTTCTGCACTCCCTTTGGGATGCCTTTGGCAGATGCAGTAAGCCTGGAACTCAGGGCTTCCTAGTTAAAAAAATCCTAGCCCTAGGCCGAACCCCAACCCTAAGACGAGAAAGGCAAATCAGCCAGGAATTAGGCATGTCCCCAAGGAAAAAGCTGTGGAGGCAGGCATGTTGTGGTACTTTTGCGCCCTTCTTGGGTAGTCCTTCGCAGCTGCTGTGTTCTTGGAACTCAGGGCTTTCTGGTTAATAGAACCCTTACCCTAGGCGTAACTCCAACCTTAACCCTAGGAAGGAAAATCAGCCTATGGTTCGGGATGGTCTCATGGAAATATCAGTTGTGGCAGCCAAGTTGTGTCACTTTTGCTCTCCCCTTGGGATGCCTTTCGCAGCTGCAGTGTGCCTGGAGCCCAGGGCTTCCTGGTTTTAAAAGTCCTAGGCCTAAGCCTAACAGTAACCCTAGGAAGGTAAATCACCCGCGTATTAGGGTTCTTCCTAGGGGAAAAGCCGTGAAAGCAGCCATGTTGTGGCACTTCTGCACTCCCTTTGGGATGCCTTTGGCAGATGCAGTGAGCCTGGAACTCAGGGCTTCCTAGTTAAAAAAATCCTAGCCCTAGGCCGAACCCCAACCCTAAGACGAGAAAGTCAAATCAGCCAGGAATTAGGCATGTCCCCAAGGAAAAAGCTGTGGAGGCAGGCATGTTGTGGTACTTTTGCGCTCTTCTTGGCTAGTCCTTCGCAGCTGCTGTGTTCTTGGAACTCAGGGCTTTCTGGTTAATAGAACTCTTACCCTAGGCGAAACTCAAACCTTAACCCTAGGAAGGAAAATCAGCCTATGATTCAGGATGGTCTCATGAGAATAGAAGCAGAGGCAGCCAAGTTGTGTCACTTCTGCGGCCCTCTTGGGATGCCTTTAACAGCTGCATGTGCCTGCAGCCCAGGGCTTCCTGGTTTTAAAAGTCCTAGGCCTAAGCCTAACAGTAACCCTAGGAAGGTAAATCAGCCGGGTATTAGGGTTCTTCCTAAGGGAAAAGCTGTGAAAGCAGCCATGTTGTGGCACTTTTGCACTCCCTTTGGGATGCCTTTGGCAGATGCAGTAAGCCTGGAACTCAGGGCTTCCTGGTTAAAAACCTCCAAGCCCTAGGCTGAAGCCTAACCCTAACCCTAGGCAGATAAATCAGCCTAGGTATAGGGATGGTGCGAAGGAAAAAGCTGTGAAAGCTGCAATGTTGTTGCACTTTTTCAATCCCCTTGGGATGCCTTGAACAGCTGCAGTGTGCCTGGAACTAAGGGCTTCCTAGTTTTAAAAATCCTAGCCCTAGGCCTAAGCCTAACAGTAACCCTGGGAAGGGAAATCAGCCTGGTGTTAGGCTTCTTGCCAAGGAAAAAGCCGTGAAAGCAACCATGTTGTGGCACTTTTGCACTCCCTTTTGGATGCCTTTCACAGCCCCAGTGATCCTGGAACTCAGGGCTTCCTGATTTTAAAAGTCCTAGCCCTAGGCCGAACCCCAACCCTAAGATGAGAAAGGCAAATCAGCCAGGAATTAGGCATGTCCCCAAGGAAAAAGCTGTGGAGGCAGGCATGTTGTGGTACTTTTGCGCTCTTCTTGGGTAGTCCTTCGCAGCTGCTGTGTTCTTGGAACTCAGGGCTTTCTGGTTAATAGAACCCTTACCCTAGGCGTAACTCCAACCTTAACCCTAGGAAGGAAAATCAGCCTATGGTTCGGGATGGTCTCATGGAAATATCAGTGGTGGCAGCCAAGTTGTGTCACTTTTGCGCTCCCCTTGGGATGCCTTTCGCAGCTGCAGTGTGCCTGGAGCCCAGGGCTTCCTGGTTTTAAAAGTCCTAGGCCTAAGCCTAACAGTAACCCTAGGAAGGTAAATCAGCCGCGTATTAGGGTTCTTCCTAAGGGAAAAGCCGTGAAAGCAGCCATGTTGTGGCACTTCTGCACTCCCTTTGGGATGCCTTTGGCAGATGCAGTAAGCCTGGAACTCAGGGCTTCCTAGTTAAAAAAATCCTAGCCCTAGGGCGAACCCCAATCCTAAGACGAGAAAGGCAAATCAGCCAGGAATTAGGCATGTCCCCAAGGAAAAAGCTGTGGAGGCAGGCATGTTGTGGTACTTTTGCGCTCTTCTTGGGTAGTCCTTCGCAGCTGCTGTGTTCTTGGAACTCAGGGCTTTCTGGTTAATAGAACCCTTACCCTAGGCGTAACTCCAACCTTTAACCCTAGGAAGGAAAATCAGCCTATGGTTCGGGATGGTCTCATGGAAATATCAGTGGTGGCAGCCAAGTTGTGTCACTTTTGCGCTCCCCTTGGGATGCCTTTCGCAGCTGCAGTGTGCCTGGAGCCCAGGGCTTCCTGGTTTTAAAAGTCCTAGGCCTAAGCCTAACAGTAACCCTAGGAAGGTAAATCAGCCGCGTATTAGGGTTCTCCCTAAGGGAAAAGCCGTGAAAGCAGCCATGTTGTGGCACTTTTGCACACCCTATGGGATGCCTTTGGCAGATGAAGTAAGCCTGGAACTCAGGGCTTCCTAGTTAAAAATATCCTAGCCCTAGGCCGAACCCCAACCCTAAGACGAGAAAGGCAAATCAGCCAGGAATTAGGCATGTCCCCAAGGAAAAATCTGTGGAGGCAGGCACGTTGTGGTACTTTTGCGCTCTTCTTGGCTAGTCCTTCGCAGCTGCTGTGTTCTTGGAACTCAGGGCTTTCTGGTTAATAGAACTCTTACCCTAGGCGTAACTCAAACCTTAACCCTAGGAAGGAAAATCAGCCTATGGTTCAGGATGGTCTCATGAGAATAGAAGCAGAGGCAGCCAAGTTGTGTCACTTCTGCGGCCCTCTTGGGATGCCTTTCGCAGCTGCATGTGCCTGGAGCCCAGGGCTTCCTGGTTTTAAAAGTCCTAGGCCTAAGCCTAACAGTCACCCTAGGAAGGTAAATCAGCCGCGTATTAGGGTTCTTCCTAGGGGAAAAGCCGTGAAAGCAGCCATGTTGTGACATTTCTGCACTCCCTTTGGGATGCCTTTGGCAGATGCAGTGAGCCTGGAACTCAGGGCTTCCTAGTTAAAAAAATCCTAGCCCTAGGCCGAACCCCAACCCTAAGACGAGAAAGGCAAATCAGCCAGGAATTAGGCATGTCCCCAAGGAAAAAGCTGTGGAGGCAGGCATGTTGTGGTACTTTTGCGCTCTTCTTGGCTAGTCCTTCGCAGCTGCTGTGTTCTTGGAACTCAGGGCTTTCTGGTTAATAGAACTCTTACCCTAGGCGAAACTCAAACCTTAACCCTAGGAAGGAAAATCAGCCTAAGATTCAGGATGGTCTCATGAGAATAGAAGCAGAGGCAGCCAAGTTGTGTCACTTCTGCGGCCCTCTTGGGATGCCTTTAACAGCTGCATGTGCCTGCAGCCCAGGGCTTCCTGGTTTTAAAAGTCCTAGGCCTAAGCCTAACAGTAACCCTAGGAAGGTAAATCAGCCGGGTATTAGGGTTCTTCCTAAGGGAAAAGCTGTGAAAGCAGCCATGTTGTGGCACTTTTGCACTCCCTTTGGGATGCCTTTGGCAGAAGCAGTAAGCCTGGAACTCAGGGCTTCCTGGTTAAAAAACTCCAAGCCCTAGGCTGAACCCTAACCCTAACCCTAGGCAGATAAAACAGCCTAGGTATAGGGATGGTGCCAAGGAAAAAGCTGTGAAAGCTGCCATGTTGTTGCACTTTTGTACTCCCCTTGGGATGCCTTGAACAGCTGCAGTGTGCCTGGATCTAAGGGCTTCCTAGTTTTAAAAATCCTAGCCCTAGGCCTAAGCCTAATAGTAACCAAGGGAAGGGAAATCAGTCTGTTGTTAGGCTTCTTGCCAAGGAAAAAGCCGTGAAAGCAACCATGTTGTAACACTTTTGCACTCCCTTTTAGATGCCTTTCACAGCTCCAGTTTGCCTGGAACTCAGGGCTTCCTGATTTTAAAAATCCTAGCCCTAGGCCGAACCCCAACCCTAAGACGAGAAAGGCAAATCAGCCAGGAATTAGGCATGTCCCCAAGGAAAAAGCTGTGGAGGCAGGCACGTTGTGGTACTTTTGCGCTCTTCTTGGATAGTCCTTCGCAGCTGCTGTGTTCTTGGAACTCAGGTCTTTCTGGTTAATAGAACTCTTACCCTAGGCGTAACTCAAACCTTAACCCTAGGAAGGAAAATCAGCCTATGGTTCAGGATGGTCTCATGAGAATAGAAGCAGAGGCAGCCAAGTTGTGTCACTTCTGCGGCCCTCTTGGGATGCCTTTCTCAGCTGCATGTGCCTGGAGCCCAGGGCTTCCTGGTTTTAAAAGTCCTAGGCCTAAGCCTAACAGTAACCCTAGGAAGGTAAATCAGCCGCGTATTAGGGTTCTTCCTAAGGGAAAAGCCGTGAAAGCAGCCATGTTGTGGCACTTCTGCACTCCCTTCGGGATGCTTTTTGCAGATGAAGTAAGCCTGGAACTCAGGGCTTCCTAGTTATAAAAATCCTAGCCCTAGGCCGAACCCCAACCCTAAGACAAGAAAGGCAAATCAGCCAGGAATTAGGCATGTCCCCAAGGAAAAAGCTGTGGAGGCAGGCATGTTGTGGTACTTTTGCGCTCTTCTTGGGAAGTCCTTCGCAGCTGCTGTGTTCTTGGAACTCAGGGCTTTCTGGTTAATAGAACCCTTACCCCAGGCGTAACTCAAACCTTAACCCTAGGAAGGAAAATCAGCCTATGGTTCGGGATGGTCTCATGAGAATAGCAGCAGAGGCAGCCAAGTTGTGTCAGTTCTGCGGCCCTCTTGGGATGCCTTTAACAGCTGCATGTGCCTGGAGCCCAGGGCTTCCTGGTTTTAAAAATCCTAGCCCTAGGCCTAACCCTTACAGTAACCCTAGGAAGGTAAATCAGCCTGGTGTTAGGCTTCTTGCCAAGGAAAAAGCCGTGAAAACAGCCATGTTGTGGCACTTTTGCACTCCCTTTTGGATGCCTTTCACAGCTCTAGTGTGCCTGGAACTCAGGGCTTCCTGATTTTAAAAATCCTAGCCCTAGTCCGAACCCCAACCCTAAGACGAGAAAGGCAAATCAGCCAGGAATTAGGCATGTCCCCAAGGAAAAAGCTGTGGAGGCAGGCATGTTGTGGTACTTTTGCGCTCTTCTTGGCTAGTCCTTCGCAGCTGCTGTGTTCTTGGAACTCAGGGCTTTCTGGTTAATAGAACCCTTACCCTAGGCGTAACTCAAACCTTAACCCTAGGAAGGAAAATCAGCCTATGGTTCAGGATGGTCTCATGAGAATATCAGTGGTGGCAGCCAAGTTGTGTCACTTTTGCGCTCCCCTTGGGATGCCTTTCGCAGCTGCAGTGTGCCTGGAGCCCAGGGCTTCCTGGTTTTAAAAGTCCTAGGCCTAAGCCTAACAGTAACCCTAGGAAGGTAAATCAGCCGCGTATTAGGGTTCTTCCTAAGGGAAAAGCCGTGAAAGCAGCCATGTTGTGGCACTTCTGCACTCCCTTTGGGATACCTTTGGCAGATGCAGTAAGCCTGGAACTCAGGGCTTCCTGGTTAAAATCTCCAAGCCCTAGGCTGAACCCTAACCCTAACCCTAGGCAGATAAATCAGCCTAGGTATAGGGATGGTGCCAAGGAAAAAGCTGTGAAAGCTGCCATGTTGTGGCACTTTTGCACTCCCTTTTGGATGCCTTTCACAGCTCCAGTAAGCCTGGAACTCAGGGCTTCCTGATTATAAAAATCCTAGCGCTAGGCCGAACCCCAACCCTAAGACGAGAAAGGCAAATCAGCCAGGAATTAGGCATGTCCCCAAGGAAAAAGCTGTGGAGGCAGGCATGTTGTGGTACTTTTGCGCTCTTCTTGGCTAGTCCTTCGCAGCTGCTGTGTTCTTGGAACTCAGGGCTTTCTGGTTAATAGAACTCTTACCCTAGGCGTAACTCAAACCTTAACCCTAGGAAGGAAAATCAGCCTATGGTTCAGGATGGTCTCATGAGAATAGAGGCAGAGGCAGCCAAGTTGTGTCACTTCTGCAGCCCTCTTGGGATGCCTTTAAAAGCTGCATGTGCCTGGAGCCCAGGGCTTCCTGGTTTTAAAAGTCCTAGGCCTAAGCCTAACAGTAACCCTAGGAAGGTAAATCAGCCGCGTATTAGGGTTCTTCCTAAGGGAAAAGCCGTGAAAGCAGCCATGTTGTGGCACTTCGGCGCTCCCTTTGGGATGCTTTTTGCAGATGAAGTAAGCCTGGAACTCAGGGCTTCCTAGTTAAAAAAATCCTAGCCCTAGGCCGAACCCCAACCCTAAGACGAGAAAGGCAAATCAGCCAGGAATTAGGCATGTCCCCAAGGAAAAAGCTGTGGAGGCAGGCACGTTGTGGTACTTTTGCGCTCTTCTTGGGTAGTCCTTCGCAGCTGCTGTGTTCTTGGAACTCAGGGCTTTCTGGTTAATAGAACTCTTACCCTAGGCGTAACTCAAACCTTAACCCTAGGAAGGAAAATCAGCCTATGGTTCGGGATGGTCTCATGGAAATATCAGTGGTGGCAGCCAAGTTGTGTCACTTTTGCGCTCCCCTTGGGATGCCTTTCGCAGCTGCAGTGTGCCTGGAGCCCAGGGCTTCCTGGTTTTAAAAGTCCTAGGCCTAAGCCTAACAGTAACCCTAGGAAGGTAAATCAGCCGGGTATTAGGGTTCTTCCGAAGGGAAAAGCCGTGAAAGCAGCCATGTTGTGGCACTTTTGCACTCTCTTTGGGATGCCTTTGGCAGATGCAGTAAGCCTGGAACTCAGGGCTTCCTAGTTAAAAAAATCCTAGCCCTAGGCCGAACCCCAACCCTAAGACGAGAAAGGCAAATCAGCCAGGAATTAGGCATGTCCCCAAGGAAAAAGCTGTGGAGGCAGGCATGTTGTGGTACTTTTGCGCTCTTCTTGGGTAGTCCTTCGCAGCTGCTGTGTTCTTGGAACTCAGGTCTTTCTGGTTAATAGAACTCTTACCCTAGGCGTAACTCAAACCTTAACCCTAGGAAGGAAAATCAGCCTATGGTTCAGGATGGTCTCATGAGAATAGAAGCAGAGGCAGCCAAGTTGTGTCACTTCTGCGGCCCTCTTGGGATGCCTTTCTCAGCTGCATGTGCCTGGAGCCCAGGGCTTCCTGGTTTTAAAAGTCCTAGGCCTAAGCCTAACAGTAACCCTAGGAAGGTAAATCAGCCGCGTATTAGGGTTCTTCCTAAGGGAAAAGCCGTGAAAGCAGCCATGTTGTGGCACTTCTGCACTCCCTTCGG
Organism: Ammospiza maritima maritima; assembly: GCA_036010785.1. Classification (NCBI taxonomy): domain Eukaryota; kingdom Metazoa; phylum Chordata; class Aves; order Passeriformes; family Passerellidae; genus Ammospiza; species Ammospiza maritima. The sequence goes on from JAYKTQ010000152.1 coordinate 583,211, forward strand.
GATGCTTTTTGCAGATGAAGTAAGCCTGGAACTCAGGGCTTCCTAGTTATAAAAATCCTAGCCCTAGGCCGAACCCCAACCCTAAGACAAGAAAGGCAAATCAGCCAGGAATTAGGCATGTCCCCAAGGAAAAAGCTGTGGAGGCAGGCATGTTGTGGTACTTTTGCGCTCTTCTTGGGAAGTCCTTCGCAGCTGCTGTGTTCTTGGAACTCAGGGCTTTCTGGTTAATAGAACCCTTACCCCAGGCGTAACTCAAACCTTAACCCTAGGAAGGAAAATCAGCCTATGGTTCGGGATGGTCTCATGAGAATAGCAGCAGAGACAGCCAAGTTGTGTCAGTTCTGCGGCCCTCTTGGGATGCCTTTAACAGCTGCATGTGCCTGGAGCCCAGGGCTTCCTGGTTTTAAAAATCCTAGCCCTAGGCCTAACCCTTACAGTAACCCTAGGAAGGTAAATCAGCCTGGTGTTAGGCTTCTTGCCAAGGAAAAAGCCGTGAAAGCAGCCATGTTGTGGCACTTTTGCACTCCCTTTTGGATGCCTTTCACAGCTCTAGTGTGCCTGGAACTCAGGGCTTCCTGATTTTAAAAATCCTAGCCCTAGTCCGAACCCCAACCCTAAGACGAGAAAGGCAAATCAGCCAGGAATTAGGCATGTCCCCAAGGAAAAAGCTGTGGAGGCAGGCATGTTGTGGTACTTTTGCGCTCTTCTTGGCTAGTCCTTCGCAGCTGCTGTGTTCTTCGGAAGTCAGGGCTTTCTGGTTAATAGAACCCTTACCCTAGGCGTAACTCAAACCTTAACCCTAGGAAGGAAAATCAGCCTATGGTTCAGGATGGTCTCATGAGAATATCAGTGGTGGCAGCCAAGTTGTGTCACTTTTGCGCTCCCCTTGGGATGCCTTTCGCAGCTGCAGTGTGCCTGGAGCCCAGGGCTTCCTGGTTTTAAAAGTCCTAGGCCTAAGCCTAACAGTAACCCTAGGAAGGTAAATCAGCCGCGTATTAGGGTTCTTCCTAAGGGAAAAGCCGTGAAAGCAGCCATGTTGTGGCACTTCTGCACTCCCTTTGGGATACCTTTGGCAGATGCAGTAAGCCTGGAACTCAGGGCTTCCTGGTTAAAATCTCCAAGCCCTAGGCTGAACCCTAACCCTAACCCTAGGCAGATAAATCAGCCTAGGTATAGGGATGGTGCCAAGGAAAAAGCTGTGAAAGCTGCCATGTTGTGGCACTTTTGCACTCCCTTTTGGATGACTTTCACAGCTGCCGTAAGCCTGGAACACAGGGCTTCCTGATTTTAAAAATCCTAGCCCTAGGCCGAACCCCAACCCTAAGACGAGAAAGGCAAATCAGCCAGGAATTAGGCATGTCCCCAAGGAAAAAGCTGTGGAGGCAGGCATGTTGTGGTACTTTTGCGCTCTTCTTGGCTAGTCCTTCGCAGCTGCTGTGTTCTTGGAACTCAGGGCTTTCTGGTTAATAGAACTCTTACCCTAGGCGAAACTCAAACCTTAACCCTAGGAAGGAAAATCAGCCTATGGTTCAGGATGGTCTCATGAGAATAGAGGCAGAGGCAGCCAAGTTGTGTCACTTCTGCAGCCCTCTTGGGATGCCTTTAAAAGCTGCATGTGCCTGGAGCCCAGGGCTTCCTGGTTTTAAAAGTCCTAGGCCTAAGCCTAACAGTAACCCTAGGAAGGTAAATCAGCCGCGTATTAGGGTTCTTCCTAAGGGAAAAGCCGTGAAAGCAGCCATGTTGTGGCACTTCGGCGCTCCCTTTGGGATGCTTTTTGCAGATGAAGTAAGCCTGGAACTCAGGGCTTCCTAGTTAAAAAAATCCTAGCCCTAGGCCGAACCCCAACCCTAAGACGAGAAAGGCAAATCAGCCAGGAATTAGGCATGTCCCCAAGGAAAAAGCTGTGGAGGCAGGCACGTTGTGGTACTTTTGCGCTCTTCTTGGGTAGTCCTTCGCAGCTGCTGTGTTCTTGGAACTCAGGGCTTTCTGGTTAATAGAACTCTTACCCTAGGCGTAACTCAAACCTTAACCCTAGGAAGGAAAATCAGCCTATGGTTCGGGATGGTCTCATGGAAATATCAGTGGTGGCAGCCAAGTTGTGTCACTTTTGCGCTCCCCTTGGGATGCCTTTCGCAGCTGCAGTGTGCCTGGAGCCCAGGGCTTCCTGGTTTTAAAAGTCCTAGGCCTAAGCCTAACAGTAACCCTAGGAAGGTAAATCAGCCGGGTATTAGGGTTCTTCCGAAGGGAAAAGCCGTGAAAGCAGCCATGTTGTGGCACTTTTGCACTCTCTTTGGGATGCCTTTGGCAGATGCAGTAAGCCTGGAACTCAGGGCTTCCTAGTTAAAAAAATCCTAGCCCTAGGCCGAACCCCAACCCTAAGACGAGAAAGGCAAATCAGCCAGGAATTAGGCATGTCCCCAAGGAAAAAGCTGTGGAGGCAGGCATGTTGTGGTACTTTTGCGCTCTTCTTGGGTAGTCCTTCGCAGCTGCTGTGTTCTTGGAACTCAGGTCTTTCTGGTTAATAGAACTCTTACCCTAGGCGTAACTCAAACCTTAACCCTAGGAAGGAAAATCAGCCTATGGTTCAGGATGGTCTCATGAGAATAGAAGCAGAGGCAGCCAAGTTGTGTCACTTCTGCGGCCCTCTTGGGATGCCTTTCTCAGCTGCATGTGCCTGGAGCCCAGGGCTTCCTGGTTTTAAAAGTCCTAGGCCTAAGCCTAACAGTAACCCTAGGAAGGTAAATCAGCCGCGTATTAGGGTTCTTCCTAAGGGAAAAGCCGTGAAAGCAGCCATGTTGTGGCACTTCTGCACTCCCTTCGGGATGCTTTTTGCAGATGAAGTAAGCCTGGAACTCAGGGCTTCCTAGTTATAAAAATCCTAGCCCTAGGCCGAACCCCAACCCTAAGACAAGAAAGGCAAATCAGCCAGGAATTAGGCATGTCCCCAAGGAAAAAGCTGTGGAGGCAGGCATGTTGTGGTACTTTTGCGCTCTTCTTGGGAAGTCCTTCGCAGCTGCTGTGTTCTTGGAACTCAGGGCTTTCTGGTTAATAGAACCCTTACCCCAGGCGTAACTCAAACCTTAACCCTAGGAAGGAAAATCAGCCTATGGTTCGGGATGGTCTCATGAGAATAGCAGCAGAGGCAGCCAAGTTGTGTCAGTTCTGCGGCCCTCTTGGGATGCCTTTAACAGCTGCATGTGCCTGGAGCCCAGGGCTTCCTGGTTTTAAAAATCCTAGCCCTAGGCCTAACCCTTACAGTAACCCTAGGAAGGTAAATCAGCCTGGTGTTAGGCTTCTTGCCAAGGAAAAAGCCGTGAAAGCAGCCATGTTGTGGCACTTTTGCACTCCCTTTTGGATGCCTTTCACAGCTCTAGTGTGCCTGGAACTCAGGGCTTCCTGATTTTAAAAATCCTAGCCCTAGTCCGAACCCCAACCCTAAGACGAGAAAGGCAAATCAGCCAGGAATTAGGCATGTCCCCAAGGAAAAAGCTGTGGAGGCAGGCATGTTGTGGTACTTTTGCGCTCTTCTTGGCTAGTCCTTCGCAGCTGCTGTGTTCTTCGGAAGTCAGGGCTTTCTGGTTAATAGAACCCTTACCCTAGGCGTAACTCAAACCTTAACCCTAGGAAGGAAAATCAGCCTATGGTTCAGGATGGTCTCATGAGAATATCAGTGGTGGCAGCCAAGTTGTGTCACTTTTGCGCTCCCCTTGGGATGCCTTTCGCAGCTGCAGTGTGCCTGGAGCCCAGGGCTTCCTGGTTTTAAAAGTCCTAGGCCTAAGCCTAACAGTAACCCTAGGAAGGTAAATCAGCCGCGTATTAGGGTTCTTCCTAAGGGAAAAGCCGTGAAAGCAGCCATGTTGTGGCACTTCTGCACTCCCTTTGGGATACCTTTGGCAGATGCAGTAAGCCTGGAACTCAGGGCTTCCTGGTTAAAATCTCCAAGCCCTAGGCTGAACCCTAACCCTAACCCTAGGCAGATAAATCAGCCTAGGAATAGGGATGGTGCCAAGGAAAAAGCTGTGAAAGCTGCCATGTTGTGGCACTTTTGCACTCCCTTTTGGATGCCTTTCACAGCTCCAGTAAGCCTGGAACTCAGGGCTTCCTGATTTTAAAAATCCTAGCCCTAGGCCGAACCCCAACCCTAAGACGAGAAAGGCAAATCAGCCAGGAATTAGGCATGTCCCCAAGGAAAAAGCTGTGGAGGCAGGCATGTTGTGGTACTTTTGCGCTCTTCTTGGGTAGTCCTTCGCAGCTGCTGTGTTCTTGGAACTCAGGGCTTTCTGGTTAATAGAACCCTTACCCTAGGCGTAACTCAAACCTTAACCCTAGGAAGGAAAATCAGCCTATGGTTCGGGATGGTCTCATGAGAATAGCAGCAGAGGCAGCCAAGTTGTGTCACTTCTGCGGCCCTCTTGGGATGCCTTTAACAGCTGCATGTGCCTGGAGCCCAGGGCTTCCTGGTTTTAAAAGTCCTAGGCCTAAGCCTAACAGTAACCAAGGGAAGGTAAATCAGCCGCGTATTAGGGTTCTTCCTAAGGGAAAAGCCGTGAAAGCAGCCATGTTGTGGCACTTCTGCACTCCCTTTGGGATGCTTTTTGCAGATGAAGTAAGCCTGGAACTCAGGGCTTCCTAGTTAAAAAAATCCTAGCCGTAGGCCGAACCCCAACCCTAAGACAAGAAAGGCAAATCAGCCAGGAATTAGGCATGTCCCCAAGGAAAAAGCTGTGGAGGCAGGCATGTTGTGGTACTTTTGCGCTCTTCTTGGCTAGTCCTTCGCAGCTGCTGTGTTCTTGGAACTCAGGGCTTTCTGGTTAATAGAACCCTTACCCCAGGCGTAACTCAAACCTTAACCCTAGGAAGGAAAATCATCCTATTGTTCGGGATGGTCTCATGGAAATATCAGTGGTGGCAGCCAAGTTGTGTCACTTTTGCGCTCCCCTTGGGATGCCTTTCGCAGCTGCAGTGTGCCTGGAGCCCAGGGCTTCCTGGTTTTAAAAGTCCTAGGCCTAAGCCTAACAGTAACCCTAGGAAGGTAAATCAGCCGGGTATTAGGGTTCTTCCTAAGGGAAAAGCTGTGAAAGCAGCCATGTTGTGGCACTTTTGCACTCCCTTTGGGATGCCTTTGGCAGATGCAGTAAGCCTGGAACTCAGGGCTTCCCAGTTAAAAAAATCCTAGCCCTAGGCCGAACCCCAACCCTAAGACGAGAAAGGCAAGTCAGCCAGGAATTAGGCATGTCCCCAAGGAAAAAGCTGTGGAGGCAGGCACGTTGTGGTACTTTTGCGCTCTTCTTGGGTAGTCCTTCGCAGCTGCTGTGTTCTTGGAACTCAGGGCTTTCTGGTTAATAGAACTCTTACCCTAGGCGTAACTCAAACCTTAACCCTAGGAAGGAAAATCAGACTATGGTTCAGGATGGTCTCATGAGAATAGAAGCAGAGGCAGCCAAGTTGTGTCACTTATGCGGCCCTCTTGGGATGCCTTTCGCAGCTGCAGTGTGCCTGGAGCCCAGGGCTTGCTGGTTTTAAAAGTCCTAGGCCTAAGCCTAACAGTAACCCTAGGAAGGTAAATCAGCCGCGTATTAGGGTTCTTCCTAAGGGAAAAGCCGTGAAAGCACCATGTTGTGGCACTTCTGCACTCCCTTTGGGATGCTTTTTGCAGATGAAGTAAGCCTGGAACTCAGGGCTTCCTAGTTAAAAAAATCCTAGCCCTAGGCCGAACCCCAACCCTAAGACGAGAAAGGCAAATCAGCCAGGAATTAGGCATGTCCCCAAGGAAAAAGCTGTGGAGGCAGGCATGTTGTGGTACTTTTGCGCTCTTCTTGGCTAGTCCTTCGCAGCTGCTGTGTTCTTGGAACTCAGGGCTTTCTGGTTAATAGAACCCTTACCGTAGGCGTAACTCAAACCTTAACCCTAGGAAGGAAAATCAGCCTATGGTTCGGGATGGTCTCATGAGAATAGAAGCAGAGGCAGCCAAGTTGTGTCACTTCTGCGGCCCTCTTGGGATGCCTTTCGCAGCTGCAGTGTGCCTGGAGCCCAGGGCTTCCTAGTTTTACAAATCCTAGCCCTAGGCCTAAGCCTTACAGTAACCCTAGGAAGGTAAATCAGCCTGGTGTTAGGCTTCTTGCCAAGGAAAAAGCCGTGAAAGCAGCCATGTTGTGGCACTTTTGCACTCCCTTTTGGATGCCTTTCACAGCTCCAGTGTGCCTGGAACTCAGGGCTTCCTGATTTTAAAAATCCTAGCCCTAGTCCGAACCCCAATCCTAAGACGAGAAAGGCAAATCAGCCAGGAATTAGGCATGTCCCCAAGGAAAAAGCTGTGGAGGCAGGCATGTTGTGGTACTTTTGCGCTCTTCTTGGGTAGTCCTTCGCAGCTGCTGTGTTCTTGGAACTCAGGGCTTTCTGGTTAATAGAACCCTTACCCCAGGAGTAACTCAAACCTTAACCCTAGGAAGGAAAATCAGCCTATGGTTCGGGATGGTCTCATGGAAATATAAGTGGTGGCAGCCAAGTTGTGTCACTTTTGCGCTCCCCTTGGGATGCCTTTCGCAGCTGCAGTGTGCCTGGAGCCCAGGGCTTCCTGGTTTTAAAAGTCCTAGGCCTAAGCCTAACAGTAACCCTAGGAAGGTAAATCTGCCGGGTATTAGGGTTCTTCCTAAGGGAAAAGCCGTGAAAGCAGCCATGTTGTGGCACTTCTGCACTCCCTTTGGGATACCTTTGGCAGATGCAGTAAGCCTGGAACTCAGGGCTTCCTGGTTAAAATCTCCAAGCCCTAGGCGGAACCCTAACCCTAACCCTAGGCAGATAAATCAGCCTAGGTATAGGGATGGTGCCAAGGAAAAAGCTGTGAAAGCTGCCATGTTGTTGCACTTTTGTACTCCCCTTGGGATGCCTTGAAAAGCTGCAGTGTGCCTGGAGCTAAGGGCTTCCTAGTTTTAAAAATCCTAGCGCTAGGCCTAAGCCTAACAGTAACCCTGGGAAGGGAAATCAGCCTGGTGTTAGGCTTCTTGCCAAGGAAAAAGCCGGGAAAGCAGCCATGTTGTGGCACTTTTGCACTCCCTTTTGGATGCCTTTCACAGCTCCAGTGTGCCTGGAACTCAGGGCTTCCTTATTTTAAAAATCCTAGCCCTAGGCCGAACCCCAACCCTAAGACGAGAAAGGCAAATCAGCCAGGAATTAGGCATGGCCCCAAGGAAAAAGCTGTGGAGGCAGGCATGTTGTGGTACTTTTGCGCTCTTCTTGGCTAGTCCTTCGCAGCTGCTGTGTTCTTAGAACTCAGGGCTTTCTGGTTAATAGAACCCTTACCCTAGGCGTAACTCAAACCTTAACCCTAGGAAGGAAAATCAGCCTATGGTTCGGGATGGTCTCATGAGAATAGCAGCAGAGGCAGCCAAGTTGTGTCACTTCTGCGGCCCTCTTGGGATGCCTTTAACAGCTGCATGTGCCTGGAGCCCAGGGCTTCCTGGTTTTAAAAGTCCTAGGCCTAAGCCTAACAGTAACCAAGGGAAGGGAAATCAGCCGCGTATTAGGGTTCTTCCTAAGGGAAAAGCCGTAAAAGCAGCCATGTTGTGGCACTTCTGCACTCCCTTTGGGATGCTTTTTGCAGATGAAGTAAGCCTGGAACTCAGGGCTTCCTAGTTAAAAAAATCCTAGCCGTAGGCCGAACCCCAACCCTAAGACAAGAAAGGCAAATCAGCCAGGAATTAGGCATGTCCCCAAGGAAAAAGCTGTGGAGGCAGGCATGTTGTGGTACTTTTGCGCTCTTCTTGGGAAGTCCTTCGCAGCTGCTGTGTTCTTGGAACTCAGGGCTTTCTGGTTAATAGAACCCTTACCCCAGGCGTAACTCAAACCTTAACCCTAGGAAGGAAAATCATCCTATTTTTCGGGATGGTCTCATGGAAATATCAGTGGTGGCAGCCAAGTTGTGTCACTTTTGCGCTCCCCTTGGGATGCCTTTCGCAGCTGCAGTGTGCCTGGAGCCCAGGGCTTCCTGGTTTTAAAAGTCCTAGGCCTAAGCCTAACAGTAACCCTAGGAAGGTAAATCAGCCGCGTATTAGGGTTCTTCCTAAGGGAAAAGCCGTGAAAGCAGCCATGTTGTGGCACTTTTGCACTCCCTTTGGGATGCCTTTGGCAGATGCAGTAAGCCTGGAACTCAGGGCTTCCCAGTTAAAAAAATCCTAGCCCTAGGCCGTACCCAACCCTAAGACGAGAAAGGCAAGTCAGCCAGGAATTAGGCATGTCCCCAAGGAAAAAGCTGTGGAGGCAGGCACGTTGTGGTACTTTTGCGCTCTTCTTGGGTAGTCCTTCGCAGCTGCTGTGTTCTTGGAACTCAGGGCTTTCTGGTTAATAGAACTCTTACCCTAGGCGTAACTCAAACCTTAACCCTGGGAAGGAAAATCAGCCTATGGTTCAGGATGGTCTCATGAGAATAGAAGCAGAGGCAGCCAAGTTGTGTCACTTCTGCGGCCCTCTTGGGATGCCTTTCGCAGCTGCAGTGTGCCTGGAGCCCAGGGCTTCCTGGTTTTAAAAGTCCTAGGCCTAAGCCTAACAATAACCCTAGGAAGGTAAATCAGCCGCGTATTAGGGTTCTTCCTAAGGGAAAAGCCGTGAAAGCAGCCATGTTGTGGCACTTTTGCACTCCCTTATGGGGTGCTTTTTGCAGATGAAGTAAGCCTGGAACTCAGGGCTTCCTAGTTAAAAAAATCCTAGCCCTAGGCCGAACCCCAACCCTAAGACGAGAAAGGCAAATCAGCCAGGAATTAGGCATGTCCCCAAGGAAAAAGCTGTGGAGGCAGGCATGTTGTGGTACTTTTGCGCTCTTCTTGGGAAGTCCTTCGCAGCTGCTGTGTTCTTGGAACTCAGGGCTTTCTGGTTAATAGAACCCTTACCCTAGGCGTAACTCAAACCTTAACCCTAGGAAGGAAAATCAGCCTATGGTTCGGGATGGTCTCATGAGAATAGAAGCAGAGGCAGCCAAGTTGTGTCACTTCTGCGGCCCTCTTGGGATGCCTTTCGCAGCTGCAGTGTGCCTGGAGCTAAGGGCTTCCTAGTTTTACAAATCCTAGCCCTAGGCCTAAGCCTTACAGTAACCCTAGGAAGGTAAATCAGCCGGGTATTAGGGTTCTTCCTAAGGGAAAAGCCGTGAAAGCAGCCATGTTGTGGCACTTTTGCACTCCCTTTTGGATGCCTTTCACAGCTCCAGTGTGCCTGGAACTCAGGGCTTCCTGATTTTAACAATCCTAGCCCTAGGCTGAACCCCAACCCTAAGACGAGAAAGGCAAATCAGCCAGGAATTAGGCATGTCCCCAAGGAAAAAGCTGTGGAGGCAGGCATGTTGTGGTACTTTTGCGCTCTTCTTGGGAAGTCCTTCGCAGCTGCTGTGTTCTTGGAACTCAGGGCTTTCTGGTTAATAGAACCCTTACCCTAGGCGTAACTCAAACCTTAACCCTAGGAAGGAAAATCAGCCTATGGTTCAGGATGGTCTCATGAGAATAGAAGCAGAGGCAGCCAAGTTGTGTCACTTTTGCGCTCCCCTTGGGATGCCTTTCGCAGCTGCAGTGTGCCTGGAGCCCAGGGCTTCCTGGTTTTAAAAGTCCTAGGCCTAAGCCTAACAGTAACCCGAGGAAGGTAAATCAGGCGGGTATTAGGGTTCTTCCTAAGGGAAAAGCCGTGAAAGCAGCCATGTTGTGGCACTTCTGCACTCCCTTTGGGATACCTTTGGCAGATGCAGGAAGCCTGGAACTCAGGGCTTCCTGGTTAAAATCTCCAAGCCCTAGGCTGAACCCTAACCCTAACCCTAGGCAGATAAAACAGCCTAGGTATAGGGATGGTGCCAAGGAAAAAGCTGTGAAAGCTGCCATGTTGTTGCACTTTTGTACTCCCCTTGGGATGCCTTGAACAGCTGCAGTGTGCCTGGAGCTAAGGGCTTCCTAGTTTTAGAAATCCTAGCGCTAGGCCTAAGCCTTGCAGTAACCCTGGGAAGGGAAATCAGCCTGGTGTTAGGCTTCTTGCCAAGGAAAAAGCCGGGAAAGCAGCTATGTTGTGGCACTTTTGCACTCCCTTTTGGATGCCTTTCACAGCTCCAGTGTGCCTGGAACTCAGGGCTTCCTTATTTTAAAAATCCTAGCCCTAGGCCGAACCCCAACCCTAAGACGAGAAAGGCAAATCAGCCAGGAATTAGGCATGTCCCCAAGGAAAAAGCTGTGGAGGCAGGCATGTTGTGGTACTTTTGCGCTCTTCTTGGCTAGTCCTTCGCAGCTGCTGTGTTCTTGGAACTCAGGGCTTTCTGGTTAATAGAACCCTTACCCTAGGCGTAACTCAAACCTTAACCCTAGGAAGGAAAATCAGCCTATGGTTCGGGATGGTCTCATGAGAATAGCAGCAGAGGCAGCCAAGTTGTGTCACTTCTGCGGCCCTCTTGGGATGCCTTTAACAGCTGCATGTGCCTGGAGCCCAGGGCTTCCTGGTTTTAAAAGTCCTAGGCCTAAGCCTAACAGTAACCAAGGGAAGGGAAATCAGCCGCGTATTAGGGTTCTTCCTAAGGGAAAAGCCGTGAAAGCAGCCATGTTGTGGCACTTCTGCACTCCCTTTGGGATGCTTTTTGCAGATGAAGTAAAGTAAGCCTGGAACTCAGGGCTTCCTAGTTAAAAAAATCCTAGCCGTAGGCCGAACCCCAACCCTAAGACAAGAAAGGCAAGTCAGCCAGGAATTAGGCATGTCCCCAAGGAAAAAGCTGTGGAGGCAGGCATGTTGTGGTACTTTTGCGCTCTTCTTGGCTAGTCCTTCGCAGCTGCTGTGTTCTTGGAACTCAGGGCTTTCTGGTTAATAGAACTCTTACCCTAGGCGTAACTCAAATCTTAACCCTGGGAAGGAAAATCAGCCTATGGTTCAGGATGGTCTCATGAGAATAGAAGCAGAGGCAGCCAAGTTGTGTCACTTCTGCGGCCCTCTTGGGATGCCTTTCGCAGCTGCAGTGTGCCTGGAGCCCAGGGCTTCCTGGTTTTAAAAGTCCTAGGCCTAAGCCTAACAATAACCCTAGGAAGGTAAATCAGCCGCGTATTAGGGTTCTTCCTAAGGGAAAAGCCGTGAAAGCAGCCATGTTGTGGCACTTTTGCACTCCCTTTTGGGGTGCTTTTTGCAGATGAAGTAAGCCTGGAACTCAGGGCTTCCTAGTTAAAAAAATCCTAGCCCTAGGCCGAACCCCAACCCTAAGACGAGAAAGGCAAATCAGCCAGGAATTAGGCATGTCCCCAAGGAAAAAGCTGTGGAGGCAGGCATGTTGTGGTACTTTTGCGCTCTTCTTGGGTAGTCCTTCGCAGCTGCTGTGTTCTTGGAACTCAGGGCTTTCTGGTTAATAGAACCCTTACCCTAGGCGAAAGTCAAACCTTAACCCTAGGAAGGAAAATCAGCCTATGATTCGGGATGGTCTCATGGAAATATCAGTGGTGGCAGCCATGTTGTGGCACTTTTGCACTCCCTTTGGGATGCCTTTGGCAGATGAAGTAAGCCTGGAACTCAGGGCTTCCTAGTTAAAAATATCCTAGCCCTAGTCCGAACCCCAATCCTAAGACGAGAAAGGCAAATCAGCCAGGAATTAGGCATGTCCCCAAGGAAAAAGCTGTGGAGGCAGGCATGTTGTGGTACTTTTGCGCTCTTCTTGGGAAGTCCTTCGCAGCTGCTGTGTTCTTGGAACTCAGGGCTTTCTGGTTAATAGAACCCTTACCCTAGGCGTAACTCAAACCTTAACCCTAGGAAGGAAAATCAGCCTATGGTTCAGGATGGTCTCATGAGAATAGAAGCAGAGGCAGCCAAGTTGTGTCACTTTTGCGCTCCCCTTGGGATGCCTTTCGCAGCTGCAGTGTGCCTGGAGCCCAGGGCTTCCTGGTTTTAAAAGTCCTAGGCCTAAGCCTAACAGTAACCCTAGGAAGGTAAATCAGCCGGGTATTAGGGTTCTTCCTAAGGGAAAAGCCGTGAAAGCAGCCATGTTGTGGCACTTCTGCACTCCCTTTGGGATACCTTTGGCAGATGCAGGAAGCCTGGAACTCAGGGCTTCCTGGTTAAAATCTCCAAGCCCTAGGCTGAACCCTAACCCTAACCCTAGGCAGATAAATCAGCCTAGGTATAGGGATGGTGCAAAGGAAAAAGCTGTGAAAGCTGCCATGTTGTTGCACTTTTGTACTCCCCTTGGGATGCCTTGAACAGCTGCAGTGTGCCTGGAGCTAAGGGCTTCCTAGTTTTAAAAATCCTAGCCCTAGGCCTAAGCCTTACAGTAACCCTGGGAAGGGAAATCAGCCTGGTGTTAGGCTTCTTGCCAAGGAAAAAGCCGGGAAAGCAGCCATGTTGTGGCACTTCTGCACTCCCTTTTGGATGCCTTTCACAGCTCCAGTTTGCCTGGAACTCAGGGCTTCCTGAATTTAAAAATCCTAACCCTAGGCCGAACCCCAACCCTAAGACGAGAAAGGCAAATCAGCCAGGAATTAGGCATGTCCCCAAGGAAAAAGCTGTGGAGGCAGGCATGTTGTGGTACTTTTGCGCTCTTCTTGGCTAGTCCTTCGCAGCTGCTGTGTTCTTGGAACTCAGGGCTTTCTGGTTAATAGAACCCTTACCCCAGGCGTAACTCAAACCTTAACCCTAGGAAGGAAAATCAACCTATTGTTCGGGATGGTCTCATGGAAATATCAGTGGTGGCAGCCAAGTTGTGTCACTTTTGCGCTCCCCTTGGGATGCCTTTCGCAGCTGCAGTGTGCCTGGAGCCCAGGGCTTCCTGGTTTTAAAAGTCCTAGGCCTAAGCCTAACAGTAACCCTAGGAAGGTAAATCAGCCGCGTATTAGGGTTCTTCCTAAGGGAAAAGCCGTGAAAGCAGCCATGTTGTGGAACTTTTGCACTCCCTTTGGGATGCCTTTGGCAGATGCAGTAAGCCTGGAACTCAGGGCTTCCCAGTTAAAAAAATCCTAGCCCTAGGCCGAACCCCAACCCTAAGACGAGAAAGGCAAGTCAGCCAGGAATTAGGCATGTCCCCAAGGAAAAAGCTGTGGAGGCAGGCACGTTGTGGTACTTTTGCGCTCTTCTTGGGTAGTCCTTCGCAGCTGCTGTGTTCTTGGAACTCAGGGCTTTCTGGTTAATAGAGCTCTTACCCTAGGCGTAACTCAAACCTTAACCCTAGGAAGGAAAATCAGCCTATGGTTCAGGATGGTCTCATGAGAATAGAAGCAGAGGCAGCCAAGTTGTGTCACTTCTGCGGCCCTCTTGGGATGCCTTTCGCAGCTGCAGTGTGCCTGGAGCCCAGGGCTTCCTGGTTTTAAAAGTCCTAGGCCTAAGCCTAACAGTAACCCTAGGAAGGTAAATCAGCCGCGTAATAGGGTTCTTCCAAAGGGAAAAGCCGTGAAAGCAGCCATGTTGTGGCACTTTTGCACTCCCTTTTGGGGTGCTTTTTGCAGATGAAGTAAGCCTGGAACTCAGGGCTTCCTAGTTAAAAAAATCCTAGCCGTAGGCCGAACCCCAACCCTAAGACAAGAAAGGCAAATCAGCCAGGAATTAGGCATGTCCCCAAGGAAAAAGCTGTGGAGGCAGGCATGTTGTGGTACTTTTGCGCTCTTCTTGGGAAGTCCTTCGCAGCTGCTGTGTTCTTGGAACTCAGGGCTTTCTGGTTAATAGAACCCTTACCCCAGGCGTAACTCAAACCTTAACCCTAGGAAGGAAAATCATCCTATTTTTCGGGATGCTCTCATGGAAATATCAGTGGTGGCAGCCAAGTTGTGTCGCTTTTGCGCTCCCCTTGGGATGCCTTTCGCAGCTGCAGTGTGCCTGGAGCCCAGGGCTTCCTGGTTTTAAAAGTCCTAGGCCTAAGCCTAACAGTAACCCTAGGAAGGTAAATCAGCCGCGTATTAGGGTTCTTCCTAAGGGAAAAGCCGTGAAAGCAGCCATGTTGTGGCACTTTTGCACTCCCTTTGGGATGCCTTTGGCAGATGCAGTAAGCCTGGAACTCAGGGCTTCCCAGTTAAAAAAATCCTAGCCCTAGGCCGAACCCAACCCTAAGACGAGAAAGGCAAGTCAGCCAGGAATTAGGCATGTCCCCAAGGAAAAAGCTGTGGAGGCAGGCACGTTGTGGTACTTTTGCGCTCTTCTTGGGTAGTCCTTCGCAGCTGCTGTGTTCTTGGAACTCAGGGCTTTCTGGTTAATAGAACTCTTACCCTAGGCGTAACTCAAACCTTAACCCTGGGAAGGAAAATCAGCCTATGGTTCAGGATGGTCTCATGAGAATAGAAGCAGAGGCAGCCAAGTTGTGTCACTTCTGCGGACCTCTTGGGATGCCTTTCGCAGCTGCAGTGTGCCTGGAGCCCAGGGCTTCCTGGTTTTAAAAGTCCTAGGCCTAAGCCTAACAATAACCCTAGGAAGGTAAATCAGCCGCGTATTAGGGTTCTTCCTAAGGGAAAAGCCGTGAAAGCAGCCATGTTGTGGCACTTTTGCCTTCCCTTTTGGGGTGCTTTTTGCAGATGAAGTAAGCCTGGAACTCAGGGCTTCCTAGTTAAAAAAATCCTAGCCCTAGGCCGAACCCCAACCCTAAGACGAGAAAGGCAAATCAGCCAGGAATTAGGCATGTCCCCAAGGAAAAAGCTGTGGAGGCAGGCATGTTGTGGTACTTTTGCGCTCTTCTTGGGAAGTCCTTCGCAGCTGCTGTGTTCTTGGAACTCAGGGCTTTCTGGTTAATAGAACCCTTACCCTAGGCCTAACTCAAACCTTAACCCTAGGAAGGAAAATCAGCCTATTTTTCAGGATGGTCTCATGAGAATAGAAGCAGAGGCAGCCAAGTTGTGTCACTTCTGCGGCCCTCTTGGGATGCCTTTCGCAGCTGCAGTGTGCCTGGAGCTAAGGGCTTCCTAGTTTTACAAATCCTAGCCCTAGGCCTAAGCCTTACAGTAACCCTAGGAAGGTAAATCAGCCTGGTGTTAGGCTTCTTGCCAAGGAAAAAGCCGTGAAAGCAGCCATGTTCTGGCACTTTTGCACTCCCTTTTGGATGCCTTTCACAGCTCCAGTGTGCCTGGAACTCAGGGCTTCCTGATTTTAAAAATCCTAGCCCTAGTCCGAACCCCAATCCTAAGACGAGAAAGGCAAATCAGCCAGGAATTAGGCATGTCCCCATGAAAAAGCTGTGGAGGCAGGCATGTTGTGGTACTTTTGCGCTCTTCTTGGGAAGTCCTTCGCAGCTGCTGTGTTCTTGGAACTCAGGGCTTTCTGGTTAATAGAACCCTTACCCTAGGCGTAACTCAAACCTTAATCCTAGGAAGGAAAATCAGCCTATGGTTCAGGATGGTCTCATGAGAATAGAAGCAGAGGCAGCCAAGTTGTGTCACTTTTGCGCTCCCCTTGGGATGCCTTTCGCAGCTGCAGTGTGCCTGGAGCCCAGGGCTTCCTGGTTTTAAAAGTCCTAGGCCTAAGCCTAACAGTAACCCTAGGAAGGTAAATCAGCCGGGTATTAGGGTTCTTCCTAAGGGAAAAGCCGTGAAAGCAGCCATGTTGTGGCACTTCTGCACTCCCTTTGGGATACCTTTGGCAGATGCAGTAAGCCTGGAACTCAGGGCTTCCTGGTTAAAATCTCCAAGCCCTAGGCTGAACCCGAACCCTAACCCTAACCCTAGGCAGATAAATCAGCCTAGGTATAGGGATGGTGCCAAGGAAAAAGCTGTGAAAGCTGCCATGTTGTTGCACTTTTGTACTCCCCTTGGGATGCCTTGAAAAGCTGCAGTGTGCCTGGAGCTAAGGGCTTCCTAGTTTTAAAAATCCTAGCGCTAGGCCTAAGCCTTACAGTAACCCTGGGAAGGGAAATCAGCCTGGTGTTAGGCTTCTTGCCAAGGAAAAAGCCGGGAAAGCAGCTATGTTGTGGCACTTTTGCACTCCCTTTTGGATGCCTTTCACAGCTCCAGTGTGCCTGGAACTCAGGGCTTCCTAGTTAAAAAAATCCTAGCCCTAGGCCGAACCCCAACCCTAAGACGAGAAAGGCAAATCAGCCAGGAATTAGGCATGTCCCCAAGGAAAAAGCTGTGGAGGCAGGCATGTTGTGGTACTTTTGCGCTCTTCTTGGGAAGTCCTTCGCAGCTGCTGTGTTCTTGGAACTCAGGGCTTTCTGGTTAATAGAACCCTTACCCTAGGCGTAACTCAAACCTTAACCCTAGGAAGGAAAATCAGCCTATGGTTCGGGATGGTCTCATGAGAATAGCAGCAGAGGCAGCCAAGTTGTGTCACTTCTGCGGCCCTCTTGGGATGCCTTTAACAGCTGCATGTGCCTGGAGCCCAGGGCTTCCTGGTTTTAAAAGTCCTAGGCCTAAGCCTAACAGTAACCAAGGGAAGGGAAATCAGCCGCGTATTAGGGTTCTTCCTAAGGGAAAAGCCGTGAAAGCAGCCATGTTGTGGCACTTCTGCACTCCCTTTGGGATGCTTTTTGCAGATGAAGTAAGCCTGGAACTCAGGGCTTCCTAGTTAAAAAAATCCTAGCCGTAGGCCGAACCCCAACCCTAAGACAAGAAAGGCCAGTCAGCCAGGAATTAGGCATGTCCCCAAGGAAAAAGCTGTGGAGGCAGGCATGTTGTGGTACTTTTGCGCTCTTCTTGGCTAGTCCTTCGCAGCTGCTGTGTTCTTGGAACTCAGGGCTTTCTGGTTAATAGAACTCTTACCCTAGGCGTAACTCAAACCTTAACCCTGGGAAGGAAAATCAGCCTATGGTTCAGGATGGTCTCATGAGAATAGAAGCAGAGGCAGCCAAGTTGTGTCACTTCTGCGGCCCTCTTGGGATGCCTTTCGCAGCTGCAGTGTGCCTGGAGCCCAGGGCTTCCTGGTTTTAAAAGTCCTAGGCCTAAGCCTAACAATAACCCTAGGAACGTAAATCAGCCGCGTATTAGGGTTCTTCCTAAGGGAAAAGCCGTGAAAGCAGCCATGTTGTGGCACTTTTGCACTCCCTTTTGGGGTGCTTTTTGCAGATGAAGTAAGCCTGGAACTCAGGGCTTCCTAGTTAAAAAAATCCTAGCCCTAGGCCGAACCCCAACCCTAAGACGAGAAAGGCAAATCAGCCAGGAATTAGGCATGTCCCCAAGGAAAAAGCTGTGGAGGCAGGCATGTTGTGGTACTTTTGCGCTCTTCTTGGCTAGTCCTTCGCAGCTGCTGTGTTCTTGGAACTCAGGGCTTTCTGGTTAATAGAACCCTTACCCTAGGCGAAAGTCAAACCTTAACCCTAGGAAGGAAAATCACCCTATGGTTCGGGATGGTCTCATGGAAATATCAGTGGTGGCAGCCATGTTGTGGCACTTTTGCACTCCCTTTGGGATGCCTTTGGCAGATGAAGTAAGCCTGGAACTCAGGGCTTCCTAGTTAAAAATATCCTAGCCCTAGGCCGAACCCCAACCCTAAGACGAGAAAGGCAAATCAGCCAGGAATTAGGCATGTCCCCAAGGAAAAAGCTGTGGAGGCAGGCATGTTGTGGTACTTTTGCGCTCTTCTTGGGAAGTCCTTCGCAGCTGCTGTGTTCTTGGAACTCAGGGCTTTCTGGTTAATAGAACCCTTACCCTAGGCGTAACTCAAACCTTAACCCTAGGAAGGAAAATCAGCCTATGGTTCAGGATGGTCTCATGAGAATAGAAGCAGAGGCAGCCAAGTTGTGTCAGTTCTGCGGCCCTCTTGGGATGCCTTTCGCAGCTGCAGTGTGCCTGGAGCCCAGGGCTTCCTGGTTTTAAAAGTCCTAGGCCTAAGCCTAACAGTAACCCTAGGAAGGTAAATCAGCCGGGTATTAGGGTTCTTCCTAAGGGAAAAGCCGTGAAAGCAGCCATGTTGTGGTACTTCTGCACTCCCTTTGGGATACCTTTGGCAGATGCAGTAAGCCTGGAACTCAGGGCTTCCTGGTTAAAATCTCCAAGCCCTAGGCTGAACCCTAACCCTAACCCTAGGCAGATAAATCAGCCTAGGTATAGGGATGGTGCCAAGGAAAAAGCTGTGAAAGCTGCCATGTTGTTGCACTTTTGTACTCCCCTTGGGATGCCTTGAACAGATGCAGTGTGCCTGGAGCTAAGGGCTTCCTAGTTTTAAAAATCCTAGCCCTAGGCCTAAGCCTTACAGTAACCCTGGGAAGGGAAATCAGCCTGGTGTTAGGCTTCTTGCCAAGGAAAAAGCCGGGAAAGCAGCCATGTTGTGGCACTTCTGCACTCCCTTTTGGATGCCTTTCACTGCTCCAGTTTGCCTGGAACTCAGGGCTTCCTGAATTTAAAAATCCTAACCCTAGGCCGAACCCCAACCCTAAGACGAGAAAGGCAAATCAGCCAGGAATTAGGCATGTCCCCAAGGAAAAAGCTGTGGAGGCAGGCATGTTGTGGTACTTTTGCGCTCTTCTTGGCTAGTCCTTCGCAGCTGCTGTGTTCTTGGAACTCAGGGCTTTCTGGTTAATAGAACCCTTACCCCAGGCGTAACTCAAACCTTAACCCTAGGAAGGAAAATCAACCTATTGTTCGGGATGGTCTCATGGAAATATCAGTGGTGGCAGCCAAGTTGTGTCACTTTTGCGCTCCCCTTGGGATGCCTTTCGCAGCTGCAGTGTGCCTGGAGCCCAGGGCTTCCTGGTTTTAAAAGTCCTAGGCCTAAGCCTAACAGTAACCCTAGGAAGGTAAATCAGCCGCGTATTAGGGTTCTTCCTAAGGGAAAAGCCGTGAAAGCAGCCATGTTGTGGCACTTTTGCACTCCCTTTGGGATGCCTTTGGCGGATGCAGTAAGCCTGGAACTCAGGGCTTCCCAGTTAAAAAAATCCTAGCCCTAGGCCGAACCCCAACCCTAAGACGAGAAAGGCAAGTCAGCCAGGAATTAGGCATGTCCCCAAGGAAAAAGCTGTGGAGGCAGGCACGTTGTGGTACTTTTGCGCTCTTCTTGGGTAGTCCTTCGCAGCTGCTGTGTTCTTGGAACTCAGGGCTTTCTGGTTAATAGAACTCTTACCCTAGGCGTAACTCAAACCTTAACCCTAGGAAGGAAAATCAGCCTATGGTTCAGGATGGTCTCATGAGAATAGAAGCAGAGGCAGCCAAGTTGTGTCACTTCTGCGGCCCTCTTGGGATGCCTTTCGCAGCTGCAGTGTGCCTGGAGCCCAGGGCTTCCTGGTTTTAAAAGTCCTAGGCCTAAGCCTAACAGTAACCCTAGGAAGGTAAATCAGCCGCGTAATAGGGTTCTTCCAAAGGGAAAAGCCGTGAAAGCAGCCATGTTGTGGCACTTTTGCACTCCCTTTTGGGGTGCTTTTTGCAGATGAAGTAAGCCTGGAACTCAGGGCTTCCTAGTTAAAAAAATCCTAGCCCTAGGCCGAACCCCAACCCTAAGACGAGAAAGGCAAATCAGCCAGGAATTAGGCATGTCCCCAAGGAAAAAGCTGTGGAGGCAGGCATGTTGTGGTACTTTTGCGCTCTTCTTGGGAAGTCCTTCGCAGCTGCTGTGTTCTTGGAACTCAGGGCTTTCTGGTTAATAGAACCCTTACCCTAGGCGTAACTCAAACCTTAACCCTAGGAAGGAAAATCAGCCTATGGTTCGGGATGGTCTCATGAGAATAGAAGCAGAGGCAGCCAAGTTGTGTCAGTTCTGCGGCCCTCTTGGGATGCCTTTCGCAGCTGCAGTGTGCCTGGAGCTAAGGGCTTCCTAGTTTTACAAATCCTAGCCCTAGGCCTAAGCCTTACAGTAACCCTAGGAAGGTAAAACAGCCTGGTGTTAGGCTTCTTGCCAAGGAAAAAGCCGTGAAAGCAGCCATGTTGTGGCACTTTTGCACTCCCTTTTGGATGCCTTTCACAGCTCCAGTGTGCCTGGAACTCAGGGCTTCCTGATTTTAACAATCCTAGCCCTAGGCTGAACCCCAACCCTAAGACGAGAAAGGCAAATCAGCCAGGAATTAGGCATGTCCCCAAGGAAAAAGCTGTGGAGGCAGGCATGTTGTGGTACTTTTGCGCTCTTCTTGGGAAGTCCTTCGCAGCTGCTGTGTTCTTGGAACTCAGGGCTTTCTGGTTAATAGAACCCTTACCCTAGGCGTAACTCAAACCTTAACCCTAGGAAGGAAAATCAGCCTATGGTTCAGGATGGTCTCATGAGAATAGAAGCAGAGGCAGCCAAGTTGTGTCACTTTTGCGCTCCCCTTGGGATGCCTTTCGCAGCTGCAGTGTGCCTGGAGCCCAGGGCTTCCTGGTTTTAAAAGTCCTAGGCCTAAGCCTAACAGTAACCCTAGGAAGGTAAATCAGCCGGGTATTAGGGTTCTTCCTAAGGGAAAAGCCGTGAAAGCAGCCATGTTGTGGCACTTCTGCACTCCCTTTGGGATACCTTTGGCAGATGCAGGAAGCCTGGAACTCAGGGCTTCCTGGTTAAAATCTCCAAGCCCTAGGCTGAACCCTAACCCTAACCCTAGGCAGATAAATCAGCCTAGGTATAGGGATGGTGCAAAGGAAAAAGCTGTGAAAGCTGCCATGTTGTTGCACTTTTGTACTCCCCTTGGGATGCCTTGAACAGCTGCAGTGTGCCTGGAGCTAAGGGCTTCCTAGTTTTAAAAATCCTAGCGCTAGGCCTAAGCCTTACAGTAACCCTGGGAAGGGAAATCAGCCTGGTGTTAGGCTTCTTGCCAAGGAAAAAGCCGGGAAAGCAGCCATGTTGTGGCACTTCTGCACTCCCTTTTGGATGCCTTTCACAGCTCCAGTTTGCCTGGAACTCAGGGCTTCCTGAATTTAAAAATCCTAACCCTAGGCCGAACCCCAACCCTAAGACGAGAAAGGCAAATCAGCCAGGAATTAGGCATGTCCCCAAGGAAAAAGCTGTGGAGGCAGGCATGTTGTGGTACTTTTGCGCTCTTCTTGGCTAGTCCTTCGCAGCTGCTGTGTTCTTGGAACTCAGGGCTTTCTGGTTAATAGAACCCTTACCCCAGGCGTAACTCAAACCTTAACCCTAGGAAGGAAAATCAACCTATTGTTCGGGATGGTCTCATGGAAATATCAGTGGTGGCAGCCAAGTTGTGTCACTTTTGCGCTCCCCTTGGGATGCCTTTCGCAGCTGCAGTGTGCCTGGAGCCCAGGGCTTCCTGGTTTTAAAAGTCCTAGGCCTAAGCCTAACAGTAACCCTAGGAAGGTAAATCAGCCGCGTATTAGGGTTCTTGCCCAGGAAAAAGCCGTGAAAGCAGCCATGTTGTGGCCCTTCTACTCTCCCTTTGGGATGCCTTTGGCAGATGCAGTAAGCCTGGAACTCAGGGCTTCCTAGTTAAAATTATCCTAGCCCTAGGCCGAACCCCAACCCTAAGACGAGAAAGGCAAATCAGCCAGGAATTAGGCATGTCCCCAAGGAAAAAGCTGTGGAGGCAGGCATGTTGTGGTACTTTTGCGCTCTTCTTGGCTAGTCCTTCGCAGCTGCTGTGTTCTTGGAACTCAGGGCTTTCTGGTTAATAGAACCCTTACCCTAGGCGTAACTCAAACCTTAACCCTAGGAAGGAAAATCAGCCTATGGTTCAGGATGGTCTCATGAGAATAGAAGCAGAGGCAGCCAAGTTGTGTCACTTTTGCGCTCCCCTTGGGATGCCTTTCGCAGCTGCAGTGTGCCTGGAGCCCACGGCTTCCTGGTTTTAAAAGTCCTAGGCCTAAGCCTAACAGTAACCCTAGGAAGGTAAATCAGCCGAGTATTAGGGTTCTTCCTAAGGGAAAAGCCGTGAAAGCAGCCATGTTGTGGCACTTCTGCACTCCCTTTGGGATACCTTTGGCAGATGCAGTAAGCCTGGAACTCAGGGCTTCCTGGTTAAAATCTCCAAGCCCTAGGCTGAACACTAACCCTAACCCTAGGCAGATAAAACAGCCTAGGTATAGGGATGGTGCCAAGGAAAAAGCTGTGAAAGCTGCCATGTTGTTGCACTTTTGTACTCCCCTTGGGATGCCTTGAACAGCTGCAGTGTGCCTGGAGCTAAGGGCTTCCTAGTTTTAAAAATCCTAGCGCTAGGCCTAAGCCTTACAGTAACCCTGGGAAGGGGAATCAGCCTGGTGTTAAGCTTCTTGCCAAGGAAAAAGGCGTGAAAGCAGCCATGTTGCGGCACTTTTGCACTCCCTTTTGGATGCCTTTCACAGCTCCAGTGTGCCTGGAACTCAGGGCTTCCTAGTTAAAAAAATCCTAGCCCTAGGCGGAACCCAACCCTAAGACGAGAAAGGCAAATCAGCCAGGAATTAGGCATGTCCCAAAGGAAAAAGCTGTGGAGGCAGGCATGTTGTGGTACTTTTGCGCTCTTCTTGGGAAGTCCTTCGCAGCTGCTGTGTTCTTGGAACTCAGGTCTTTCTGGTTAATAGAATTCTTACCCTAGGCGTAACTCAAACCTTAACCCTAGGAAGGAAAATCAGCCTATGATTCAGGATGGTCTCATGAGAATAGAAGCAGAGGCAGCCAAGTTGTGTCACTTTTGCGCTCCCCTTGGGATGCCTATCGCAGCTGCAGTGTGCCTGGAGCCCAGGGCTTCCTGGTTTTAAAAGTCCTAGGCCTAAGCCTAACAGTAACCCTAGGAAGGTAAATCAGCCGCGTATTAGGGTTCTTCCTAAGGGAAAAGCCGTGAAAGCAGCCATGTTGTGGCACTTCTGCACTCCCTTTTGGATGCTTTTTGCAGATGAAGTAAGCCTGGAACTCAGGGCTTCCTAGTTAAAAAAATCCTAGCCCTAGGCCGAACCCCAACCCTAAGACGAGAAAGGCAAATCTGCCAGGAATTAGGCATGTCCCCAAGGAAAAAGCTGTGGAGGCAGGCATGTTGTGGTACTTTTGCGCTCTTCTTGGCTAGTCCTTCGCAGCTGCTGTGTTCTTGGAACTCAGGGCTTTCTGGTTAATAGAACTCTTACCCCAGGCGTAACTCAAACCTTAACCCTAGGAAGGAAAATCAGCCTATGGTTCGGGATGGTCTCATGGAAATATCAGTGGTGGCAGCCAAGTTGTGTCACTTTTGCGCTCCCCTTGGGATGCCTTTCGCAGCTGCAGTGTGCCTGGAGCACAGGGCTTCCTGGTTTTAAAAGTCCTAGGCCTAAGCCTAACAGTAACCCTAGGAAGGTAAATCAGCCGCGTATTAGGGTTCTTCCTAAGGGAAAAGCCGTGAAAGCAGCCATGTTGTGGCACTTCTGCACTCCCTTTGGGATGCCTTTGGCAGATGCAGTAAGCCTGGAACTCAGGGCTTCCTAGTTAAAAAAATCCTAGCCCTAGGCCGAACCCCAACCCTAAGACGAGAAAGGCAAATCAGCCAGGAATTAGGCATGTCCCCAAGGAAAAAGCTGTGGAGGCAGGCATGTTGTGGTACTTTTGCGCTCTTCTTGGCTAGTCCTTCGCAGCTGCTGTGTTCTTGGAACTCAGGTCTTTCTGGTTAGTAGAACTCTTACCATAGGTGAAACTCAAACCTTAACCCTAGGAAGGAAAATCAGCCTAGGGTGCAGGATGGTCTCATGAGAATAGAAGCAGAGGCAGCCAAGTTGTGTCACTTCTGCGGCCTTCTTGGGATGCCTTTAACAGCTGCAGTGTGCCTGGTGCCCAGGGCTTCCTGGTTTTAAAAGTCCTAGGCCTAAGCCTAACAGTAACCCTAGGAAGGTAAATCAGCCGGGTGTTAGGGTTCTTCCTAAGGAAAAAGCTGTGAAAGCAGCCATGTTGTGGCACTTTTGCACTCCCTTTGGGATGCCTTTGGCAGATGCAGTAAGCCTGGAACTCAGGGCTTCCTAGTTAAAAAACTCCAAGCCCTAGGCTGAACCCTAACCCTAACCCTAGGCAGATAAAACAGCCTAGGTATAGGGATGGTGCCAAGGAAAAAGCTGTGAAAGCTGCCATGTTGTTGCACTTTTGTACTCCCCTTGGGATGCCTTGAACAGCTGCAGTGTGCCTGGAGCTAAGGGCTTCGTAGTTTTAAAAATCCTAGCCCTAGGCCTAAGCCTTACAGTAACCCTAGGAAGGTAAATCAGCCTGGTGTTAGGCTTCTTGCCAAGGAAAAAGGCGTGAAAGCAGCCATGTTGTGGCACTTTTGCACTCCCTTTTGGATGCCTTTCACAGCTCCAGTGTGCCTGGAACTCAGGGCTTCCTGATTTTAAAAATCCTAGCCCTAGGCCGAACCCCAACCCTAAGACGAGAAAGGCAAATCAGCCAGGAATTAGGCATGTCCCAAAGGAAAAAGCTGTGGAGGCAGGCATGTTGTGGTACTTTTGCGCTCTTCTTGGGAAGTCCTTCGCAGCTGCTGTGTTCTTGGAACTCAGGGCTTTCTGGTTAATAGAACCCTTACCCTAGGCGTAACTCAAACCTTAACCCTAGGAAGGAAAATCAGCCTATGGTTCGGGATGGTCTCATGAGAATAGAAGCAGAGGCAGCCAAGTTGTGTCACTTTTGCGCTCCCCTTGGGATTCCTTTCGCAGCTGCAGTGTGCCTGGAGCCCAGGGCTTCCTGGTTTTAAAAGTCCTAGGCCTAAGCCTAACAGTAACCCTAGGAAGGTAAATCAGCCGCGTATTAGGGTTCTTCCTAAGGGAAAAGCCGTGAAAGCAGCCATGTTGTGGCACTTCTGCACTCCCTTTGGGATGCCTTTGGCAGATGCAGTAAGCCTGGAACTCAGGGCTTCCTAGTTAAAAAAATCCTAGCCCTAGGCCGAACCCCAACCCTAAGACGAGAAAGGCAAATCAGCCAGGAATTAGGCATGTCCCCAAGGAAAAAGCTGTGGAGGCAGGCATGTTGTGGTACTTTTGCGCTCTTCTTGGCTAGTCCTTCGCAGCTGCTGTGTTCTTGGAACTCAGGGCTTTCTGGTTAATAGAACTCTTACCCCAGGCGTAACTCAAACCTTAACCCTAGGAAGGAAAATCAGCCTATGGTTCGGGATGGTCTCATGGAAATATCAGTGGTGGCAGCCAAGTTGTGTCACTTTTGCGCTCCCCTTGGGATGCCTTTCGCAGCTGCAGTGTGCCTGGAGCACAGGGCTTCCTGGTTTTAAAAGTCCTAGGCCTAAGCCTAACAGTAACCCTAGGAAGGTAAATCAGCCGCGTATTAGGGTTCTTCCTAAGGGAAAAGCCGTGAAAGCAGCCATGTTGTGGCACTTCTGCACTCCCTTTGGGATGCCTTTGGCAGATGCAGTAAGCCTGGAACTCAGGGCTTCCTAGTTAAAAAAATCCTAGCCCTAGGCCGAACCCCAACCCTAAGACGAGAAAGGCAAATCAGCCAGGAATTAGGCATGTCCCCAAGGAAAAAGCTGTGGAGGCAGGCATGTTGTGGTACTTTTGCGCTCTTCTTGGGTAGTCCTTCGCAGCTGCTGTGTTCTTGGAACTCAGGTCTTTCTGGTTAGTAGAACTCTTACCATAGGTGAAACTCAAACCTTAACCCTAGGAAGGAAAATCAGCCTAGGGTGCAGGATGGTCTCATGAGAATAGAAGCAGAGGCAGCCAAGTTGTGTCACTTCTGCGGCCTTCTTGGGATGCCTTTAACAGCTGCAGTGTGCCTGGTGCCCAGGGCTTCCTGGTTTTAAAAGTCCTAGGCCTAAGCCTAACAGTAACCCTAGGAAGGTAAATCAGCCGGGTGTTAGGGTTCTTCCTAAGGAAAAAGCTGTGAAAGCAGCCATGTTGTGGCACTTTTGCACTCCCTTTGGGATGCCTTTGGCAGATGCAGTAAGCCTGGAACTCAGGGCTTCCTAGTTAAAAAACTCCAAGCCCTAGGCTGAACCCTAACCCTAACCCTAGGCAGATAAAACAGCCTAGGTATAGGGATGGTGCCAAGGAAAAAGCTGTGAAAGCTGCCATGTTGTTGCACTTTTGTACTCCCCTTGGGATGCCTTGAACAGCTGCAGTGTGCCTGGAGCTAAGGGCTTCGTAGTTTTAAAAATCCTAGCCCTAGGCCTAAGCCTTACAGTAACCCTAGGAAGGTAAATCAGCCTGGTGTTAGGCTTCTTGCCAAGGAAAAAGGCGTGAAAGCAGCCATGTTGTGGCACTTTTGCACTCCCTTTTGGATGCCTTTCACAGCTCCAGTGTGCCTGGAACTCAGGGCTTCCTGATTTTAAAAATCCTAGCCCTAGGCCGAACCCCAACCCTAAGACGAGAAAGGCAAATCAGCCAGGAATTAGGCATGTCCCAAAGGAAAAAGCTGTGGAGGCAGGCATGTTGTGGTACTTTTGCGCTCTTCTTGGGAAGTCCTTCGCAGCTGCTGTGTTCTTGGAACTCAGGGCTTTCTGGTTAATAGAACCCTTACCCTAGGCGTAACTCAAACCTTAACCCTAGGAAGGAAAATCAGCCTATGGTTCGGGATGGTCTCATGAGAATATCAGTGGTGGCAGCCAAGTTGTGTCACTTTTGCGCTCCCCTTGGGATTCCTTTCGCAGCTGCAGTGTGCCTGGAGCCCAGGGCTTCCTGGTTTTAAAAGTCCTAGGCCTAAGCCTAACAGTAACCCTAGGAAGGTAAATCAGCCGCGTATTAGGGTTCTTCCTAAGGGAAAAGCCGTGAAAGCAGCCATGTTGTGGCACTTCTGCACTCCCTTTGGGATGCCTTTGGCAGATGCAGTAAGCCTGGAACTCAGGGCTTCCTAGTTAAAAAAATCCTAGCCCTAGGCCGAACCCCAACCCTAAGACGAGAAAGGCAAATCAGCCAGGAATTAGGCATGTCCCCAAGGAAAAAGCTGTGGAGGCAGGCATGTTGTGGTACTTTTGCGCTCTTCTTGGCTAGTCCTTCGCAGCTGCTGTGTTCTTGGAACTCAGGGCTTTCTGGTTAATAGAACCCTTACCCCAGGCGTAACTCAAACCTTAACCCTAGGAAGGAAAATCAACCTATTGTTCGGGATGGTCTCATGGAAATATCAGTGGTGGCAGCCAAGTTGTGTCACTTTTGCGCTCCCCTTGGGATGCCTTTCGCAGCTGCAGTGTGCCTGGAGCCCAGGGCTTCCTGGTTTTAAAAGTCCTAGGCCTAAGCCTAACAGTAACCCTAGGAAGGTAAATCAGCCGCGTATTAGGGTTCTTGCCCAGGAAAAAGCCGTGAAAGCAGCCATGTTGTGGCCCTTCTACTCTCCCTTTGGGATGCCTTTGGCAGATGCAGTAAGCCTGGAACTCAGGGCTTCCTAGTTAAAATTATCCTAGCCCTAGGCCGAACCCCAACCCTAAGACGAGAAAGGCAAATCAGCCAGGAATTAGGCATGTCCCCAAGGAAAAAGCTGTGGAGGCAGCCATGTTGTGGTACTTTTGCGCTCTTCTTGGCTAGTCCTTCGCAGCTGCTGTGTTCTTGGAACTCAGGGCTTTCTGGTTAATAGAACCCTTACCCTAGGCGTAACTCAAACCTTAACCCTAGGAAGGAAAATCAGCCTATGGTTCAGGATGGTCTCATGAGAATAGAAGCAGAGGCAGCCAAGTTGTGTCACTTTTGCGCTCCCCTTGGGATGCCTTTCGCAGCTGCAGTGTGCCTGGAGCCCACGGCTTCCTGGTTTTAAAAGTCCTAGGCCTAAGCCTAACAGTAACCCTAGGAAGGTAAATCAGCCGAGTATTAGGGTTCTTCCTAAGGGAAAAGCCGTGAAAGCAGCCATGTTGTGGCACTTCTGCACTCCCTTTGGGATACCTTTGGCAGATGCAGTAAGCCTGGAACTCAGGGCTTCCTGGTTAAAATCTCCAAGCCCTAGGCTGAACACTAACCCTAACCCTAGGCAGATAAAACAGCCTAGGTATAGGGATGGTGCCAAGGAAAAAGCTGTGAAAGCTGCCATGTTGTTGCACTTTTGTACTCCCCTTGGGATGCCTTGAACAGCTGCAGTGTGCCTGGAGCTAAGGGCTTCCTAGTTTTAAAAATCCTAGCGCTAGGCCTAAGCCTTACAGTAACTCTGGGAAGGGGAATCAGCCTGGTGTTAAGCTTCTTGCCAAGGAAAAAGGCGTGAAAGCAGCCATGTTGCGGCACTTTTGCACTCCCTTTTGGATGCCTTTCACAGCTCCAGTGTGCCTGGAACTCAGGGCTTCCTAGTTAAAAAAATCCTAGCCCTAGGCGGAACCCAACCCTAAGACGAGAAAGGCAAATCAGCCAGGAATTAGGCATGTCCCAAAGGAAAAAGCTGTGGAGGCAGGCATGTTGTGGTACTTTTGCGCTCTTCTTGGGAAGTCCTTCGCAGCTGCTGTGTTCTTGGAACTCAGGTCTTTCTGGTTAATAGAATTCTTACCCTAGGCGTAACTCAAACCTTAACCCTAGGAAGGAAAATCAGCCTATGATTCAGGATGGTCTCATGAGAATAGAAGCAGAGGCAGCCAAGTTGTGTCACTTTTGCGCTCCCCTTGGGATGCCTATCGCAGCTGCAGTGTGCCTGGAGCCCAGGGCTTCCTGGTTTTAAAAGTCCTAGGCCTAAGCCTAACAGTAACCCTAGGAAGGTAAATCAGCCGCGTATTAGGGTTCTTCCTAAGGGAAAAGCCGTGAAAGCAGCCATGTTGTGGCACTTCTGCACTCCCTTTGGGATGCTTTTTGCAGATGAAGTAAGCCTGGAACTCAGGGCTTCCTAGTTAAAAAAATCCTAGCCCTAGGCCGAACCCCAACCCTAAGACGAGAAAGGCAAATCAGCCAGGAATTAGGCATGTCCCCAAGGAAAAAGCTGTGGAGGCAGGCATGTTGTGGTACTTTTGCGCTCTTCTTGGCTAGTCCTTCGCAGCTGCTGTGTTCTTGGAACTCAGGGCTTTCTGGTTAATAGAACTCTTACCCCAGGCGTAACTCAAACCTTAACCCTAGGAAGGAAAATCAGCCTATGGTTCGGGATGGTCTCATTGAAATATCAGTGGTGGCAGCCAAGTTGTGTCACTTTTGCGCTCCCCTTGGGATGCCTTTCGCAGCTGCAGTGTGCCTGGAGCACAGGGCTTCCTGGTTTTAAAAGTCCTAGGCCTAAGCCTAACAGTAACCCTAGGAAGGTAAATCAGCCGCGTATTAGGGTTCTTCCTAAGGGAAAAGCCGTGAAAGCAGCCATGTTGTGGCACTTCTGCACTCCCTTTGGGATGCCTTTGGCAGATGCAGTAAGCCTGGAACTCAGGGCTTCCTAGTTAAAAAAATCCTAGCCCTAGGCCGAACCCCAACCCTAAGACGAGAAAGGCAAATCAGCCAGGAATTAGGCATGTCCCCAAGGAAAAAGCTGTGGAGGCAGGCATGTTGTGGTACTTTTGCGCTCTTCTTGGGTAGTCCTTCGCAGCTGCTGTGTTCTTGGAACTCAGGTCTTTCTGGTTAGTAGAACTCTTACCATAGGCGAAACTCAAACCTTAACCCTAGGAAGGAAAATCAGCCTAGGGTGCAGGATGGTCTCATGAGAATAGAAGCAGAGGCAGCCAAGTTGTGTCACTTCTGCGGCCTTCTTGGGATGCCTTTAACAGCTGCAGTGTGCCTGGTGCCCAGGGCTTCCTGGTTTTAAAAGTCCTAGGCCTAAGCCTAACAGTAACCCTAGGAAGGTAAATCAGCCGGGTGTTAGGGTTCTTCCTAAGGAAAAAGGTGTGAAAGCAGCCATGTTGTGGCACTTTTGCACTCCCTTTGGGATGCCTTTGGCAGATGCAGTAAGCCTGGAACTCAGGGCTTCCTAGTTAAAAAACTCCAAGCCCTAGGCTGAACCCTAACCCTAACCCTAGGCAGATAAAACAGCCTAGGTATAGGGATGGTGCCAAGGAAAAAGCTGTGAAAGCTGCCATGTTGTTGCACTTTTGTACTCCCCTTGGGATGCCTTGAACAGCTGCAGTGTGCCTGGAGCTAAGGGCTTCGTAGTTTTAAAAATCCTAGCCCTAGGCCTAAGCCTTACAGTAACCCTAGGAAGGTAAATCAGCCTGGTGTTAGGCTTCTTGCCAAGGAAAAAGGCGTGAAAGCAGCCATGTTGTGGCACTTTTGCACTCCCTTTTGGATGCCTTTCACAGCTCCAGTGTGCCTGGAACTCAGGGCTTCCTGATTTTAAAAATCCTAGCCCTAGGCCGAACCCCAACCCTAAGACGAGAAAGGCAAATCAGCCAGGAATTAGGCATGTCCCAAAGGAAAAAGCTGTGGAGGCAGGCATGTTGTGGTACTTTTGCGCTCTTCTTGGGAAGTCCTTCGCAGCTGCTGTGTTCTTGGAACTCAGGGCTTTCTGGTTAATAGAACCCTTACCCTAGGCGTAACTCAAACCTTAACCCTAGGAAGGAAAATCAGCCTATGGTTCGGGATGGTCTCATGAGAATAGCAGCAGAGGCAGCCAAGTTGTGTCACTTTTGCGCTCCCCTTGGGATGCCTTTCGCAGCTGCAGTGTGCCTGGAGCCCAGGGCTTCCTGGTTTTAAAAGTCCTAGGCCTAAGCCTAACAGTAACCCTAGGAAGGTAAATCAGCCGCGTATTAGGGTTCTTCCTAAGGGAAAAGCCGTGAAAGCAGCCATGTTGTGGCACTTCTGCACTCCCTTTGGGATGCCTTTGGCAGATGCAGTAAGCCTGGAACTCAGGGCTTCCTAGTTAAAAAAATCCTAGCCCTAGGCCGAACCCCAACCCTAAGACGAGAAAGGCAAATCAGCCAGGAATTAGGCATGTCCCCAAGGAAAAAGCTGTGGAGGCAGGCACGTTGTGGTACTTTTGCGCTCTTCTTGGGTAGTCCTTCGCAGCTGCTGTGTTCTTGGAACTCAGGGCTTTCTGGTTAATAGAACCCTTACCCTAGGCGTAAGTCAAACCTTAACCCTAAGAAGGAAAATCAGCCTATGGTTCAGGATGGTCTCATGAGAATAGAAGCAGAGGCAGCCAAGTTGTGTCACTTTTGCGCTCCCCTTGGGATGCCTTTCGCAGCTGCAGTGTGCCTGGAGCCCAGGGCTTCCTGGTTTTAAAAGTCCTAGGCCTAAGCCTAACAGTAACCCTAGGAAGGTAAATCAGCCGCGTATTAGGGTTCTTCCTAAGGGAAAAGCCGTGAAAGCAGCCATGTTGTGGCACTTCTGCACTCCCTTTGGGATACCTTTGGCAGATGCAGTAAGCCTGGAACTCAGGGCTTCCTGGTTAAAATCTCCAAGCCCTAGGCTGAACACTAACCCTAACCCTAGGCAGATAAAACAGCCTAGGTATAGGGATGGTGCCAAGGAAAAAGCTGTGAAAGCTGCCATGTTGTTGCACTTTTGTACTCCCCTTGGGATGCCTTGAACAGCTGCAGTGTGCCTGGAGCTAAGGGCTTCCTAGTTTTAAAAATCCTAGCGCTAGGCCTAAGCCTTACAGTAACCCTGGGAAGGGGAATCAGCCTGGTGTTAAGCTTCTTGCCAAGGAAAAAGGCGTGAAAGCAGCCATGTTGCGGCACTTTTGCACTCCCTTTTGGATGCCTTTCACAGCTCCAGTGTGCCTGGAACTCAGGGCTTCCTAGTTAAAAAAATCCTAGCCCTAGGCCGAACCCCAACCCTAAGACGAGAAAGGCAAATCAGCCAGGAATTAGGCATGTCCCAAAGGAAAAAGCTGTGGAGGCAGGCATGTTGTGGTACTTTTGCGCTCTTCTTGGGAAGTCCTTCGCAGCTGCTGTGTTCTTGGAACTCAGGTCTTTCTGGTTAATAGAATTCTTACCCTAGGCGTAACTCAAACCTTAACCCTAGGAAGGAAAATCAGCCTATGGTTCAGGATGGTCTCATGAGAATAGAAGCAGAGGCAGCCAAGTTGTGTCACTTTTGCGATCCCCTTGGGATGCCTAACGCAGCTGCAGTGTGCCTGGAGCCCAGGGCTTCCTGGTTTTAAAAGTCCTAGGCCTAAGCCTAACAGTAACCCTAGGAAGGTAAATCAGCCGGGTATTAGGGTTCTTCCTAAGGGAAAAGCCGTGAAAGCAGCCATGTTGTGGCACTTCTGCACTCCCTTTGGGATGCTTTTTGCAGATGAAGTAAGCCTGGAACTCAGGGCTTCCTAGTAAAAAAAATCCTAGCCCTAGGCCGAACCCCAACCCTAAGACGAGAAAGGCAAATCAGCCAGGAATTAGGCATGTCCCCAAGGAAAAAGCTGTGGAGGCAGGCATGTTGTGGTACTTTTGCGCTCTTCTTGGGTAGTCCTTCGCAGCTGCTGTGTTCTTGGAACTCAGGGCTTTCTGGTTAATAGAACTCTTACCCCAGGCGTAACTCAAACCTTAACCCTAGGAAGGAAAATCAGCCTATTGTTCGGGATGGTCTCATGGAAATATCAGTGGTGGCAGCCAAGTTGTGTCACTTTTGCGCTCCCCTTCGGATGCCTTTCGCAGCTGCAGTGTGCCTGGAGCACAGGGCTTCCTGGTTTTAAAAGTCCTAGGCCTAAGCCTAACAGTAACCCTAGGAAGGTAAATCAGCCGCGTATTAGGGTTCTTCCTAAGGGAAAAGCCGTGAAAGCAGCCATGTTGTGGCACTTTTGCACTCCCTTTGGGATGCCTTTGGCAGATGCAGTAAGCCTGGAACTCAGGGCTTCCTAGTTAAAAATATCCTAGCCCTAGGCTGAACCCCAACCCTAAGACGAGAAAGGCAAATCAGCCAGGAATTAGGCATGTCCCCAAGGAAAAAGCTGTGGAGGCAGGCATGTTGTGGTACTTTTGCGCTCTTCTTGGCTAGTCCTTCGCAGCTGTTGTGTTCTTGGAACTCAGGGCTTTCTGGTTAATAGAACTCTTACCCTAGGCGAAACTCAAACCTTAACCCTAGGAAGGAAAATCAGCCTATGGTTCAGGATGGTCTCATGAGAATAGAAGCAGAGGCAGCCAAGTTGTGTCACTTCTGCGGCCCTCTTGGGATGCCTTTAACAGCTGCAGTGTGCCTGGGGCCCAGGGCTTCCTTGTTTTAAAAGTCCTAGGCCTAACCCTAACAGTAACCCTAGGAAGGTAAATCAGCCGGGTGTTAGGGTTCTTCCTAAGGGAAAAGCTGTGAAAGCAGCCATGTTGTGGCACTTTTGCACTCCCTTTGGGATGCCTTTGGCAGATCCAGTAAGCCTGGAACTCAGGGCTTCCTAGTTAAAAAACTCCAAGCCCTAGGCTGAACCCTAACCCTAACCCTAGGCAGATAAAACAGCCTAGGTATAGGGATGGTGCCAAGGAAAAAGCTGTGAAAGCTGCCATGTTGTTGCACTTTTGTACTCCCCTTGGGATGCCTTGAACAGCTGCAGTGTGCCTGGAGCTAAGGGCTTCCTAGTTTTAAAAATCCTAGCCCTAGGCCTAAGCCTTACAGTAACCCTAGGAAGGTAAATCAGCCTGGTGTTAGGCTTCTTGCCAAGGAAAAAGCCGTGAAAGCAGCCATGTTGTGGCACTTTTGCACTCCCTTTTGGATGCCTTTCACAGCTCCAGTGTGCCTGGAACTCAGGGCTTCCTGATTTTAAAAATCCTAGCCCTAGGCCGAACCCCAACCCTAAGACGAGAAAGGCAAATCAGCCAGGAATTAGGCATGTCCCAAAGGAAAAAGCTGTGGAGGCAGGCATGTTGTGGTACTTTTGCGCTCTTCTTGGGAAGTCCTTCGCAGCTGCTGTGTTCTTGGAACTCAGGGCTTTCTGGTTAATAGAACCCTTACCCTAGGCGTAACTCAAACCTTAACCCTAGGAAGGAAAATCAGCCTATGGTTCGGGATGGTCTCATGAGAATAGCAGCAGAGGCAGCCAAGTTGTGTCACTTTTGCGCTCCCCTTGGGATGCCTTTCGCAGCTGCAGTGTGCCTGGAGCCCAGGGCTTCCTGGTTTTAAAAGTCCTAGGCCTAAGCCTAACAGTAACCCTAGGAAGGTAAATCAGCCGGGTGTTAGGGTTCTTCCTAAGGGAAAAGCTGTGAAAGCAGCCATGTTGTGGCACTTTTGCACTCCCTTTGGGATGCCTTTGGCAGATCCAGTAAGCCTGGAACTCAGGGCTTCCTAGTTAAAAAACTCCAAGCCCTAGGCTGAACCCTAACCCTAACCCTAGGCAGATAAAACAGCCTAGGTATAGGGATGGTGCCAAGGAAAAAGCTGTGAAAGCTGCCATGTTGTTGCACTTTTGTACTCCCCTTGGGATGCCTTGAACAGCTGCAGTGTGCCTGGAGCTAAGGGCTTCCTAGTTTTAAAAATCCTAGCGCTAGGCCTAAGCCTTACAGTAACCCTGGGAAGGGGAATCAGCCTGGTGTTAAGCTTCTTGCCAAGGAAAAAGGCGTGAAAGCAGCCATGTTGCGGCACTTTTGCACTCCCTTTTGGATGCCTTTCACAGCTCCAGTGTGCCTGGAACTCAGGGCTTCCTAGTTAAAAAAATCCTAGCCCTAGGCCGAACCCCAACCCTAAGACGAGAAAGGCAAATCAGCCAGGAATTAGGCATGTCCCAAAGGAAAAAGCTGTGGAGGCAGGCATGTTGTGGTACTTTTGCGCTCTTCTTGGGAAGTCCTTCGCAGCTGCTGTGTTCTTGGAACTCAGGTCTTTCTGGTTTATAGAATTCTTACCCTAGGCGTAACTCAAACCTTAACCCTAGGAAGGAAAATCAGCCTATGGTTCAGGATGGTCTCATGAGAATAGAAGCAGAGGCAGCCAAGTTGTGTCACTTTTGCGATCCCCTTGGGATGCCTATCGCAGCTGCAGTGTGCCTGGAGCCCAGGGCTTCCTGGTTTTAAAAGTCCTAGGCCTAAGCCTAACAGTAACCCTAGGAAGGTAAATCAGCCGGGTATTAGGGTTCTTCCTAAGGGAAAAGCCGTGAAAGCAGCCATGTTGTGGCACTTCTGCACTCCCTTTGGGATGCTTTTTGCAGATGAAGTAAGCCTGGAATTTAGGGCTTCCTAGTAAAAAAAATCCTAGCCCTAGGCCGAACCCCAACCCTAAGACGAGAAAGGCAAATCAGCCAGGAATTAGGCATGTCCCCAAGGAAAAAGCTGTGGAGGCAGGCATGTTGTGGTACTTTTGCGCTCTTCTTGGGTAGTCCTTCGCAGCTGCTGTGTTCTTGGAACTCAGGGCTTTCTGGTTAATAGAACTCTTACCCCAGGCGTAACTCAAACCTTAACCCTAGGAAGGAAAATCAGCCTATTGTTCGGGATGGTCTCATGGAAATATCAGTGGTGGCAGCCAAGTTGTGTCACTTTTGCGCTCCCCTTCGGATGCCTTTCGCAGCTGCAGTGTGCCTGGAGCACAGGGCTTCCTGGTTTTAAAAGTCCTAGGCCTAAGCCTAACAGTAACCCTAGGAAGGTAAATCAGCCGCGTATTAGGGTTCTTCCTAAGGGAAAAGCCGTGAAAGCAGCCATGTTGTGGCACTTTTGCACTCCCTTTGGGATGCCTTTGGCAGATGCAGTAAGCCTGGAACTCAGGGCTTCCTAGTTAAAAATATCCTAGCCCTAGGCTGAACCCCAACCCTAAGACGAGAAAGGCAAATCAGCCAGGAATTAGGCATGTCCCCAAGGAAAAAGCTGTGGAGGCAGGCATGTTGTGGTACTTTTGCGCTCTTCTTGGCTAGTCCTTCGCAGCTGTTGTGTTCTTGGAACTCAGGGCTTTCTGGTTAATAGAACTCTTACCCTAGGCGAAACTCAAACCTTAACCCTAGGAAGGAAAATCAGCCTATGGTTCAGGATGGTCTCATGAGAATAGAAGCAGAGGCAGCCAAGTTGTGTCACTTCTGCGGCCCTCTTGGGATGCCTTTAACAGCTGCAGTGTGCCTGGGGCCCAGGGCTTCCTTGTTTTAAAAGTCCTAGGCCTAACCCTAACAGTAACCCTAGGAAGGTAAATCAGCCGGGTGTTAGGGTTCTTCCTAAGGGAAAAGCTGTGAAAGCAGCCATGTTGTGGCACTTTTGCACTCCCTTTGGGATGCCTTTGGCAGATCCAGTAAGCCTGGAACTCAGGGCTTCCTAGTTAAAAAACTCCAAGCCCTAGGCTGAACCCTAACCCTAACCCTAGGCAGATAAAACAGCCTAGGTATAGGGATGGTGCCAAGGAAAAAGCTGTGAAAGCTGCCATGTTGTTGCACTTTTGTACTCCCCTTGGGATGCCTTGAACAGCTGCAGTGTGCCTGGAGCTAAGGGCTTCCTAGTTTTAAAAATCCTAGCCCTAGGCCTAAGCCTTACAGTAACCCTAGGAAGGTAAATCAGCCTGGTGTTAGGCTTCTTGCCAAGGAAAAAGCCGTGAAAGCAGCCATGTTGTGGCACTTTTGCACTCCCTTTTGGATGCCTTTCACAGCTCCAGTGTGCCTGGAACTCAGGGCTTCCTGATTTTAAAAATCCTAGCCCTAGGCCGAACCCCAACCCTAAGACGAGAAAGGCAAATCAGCCAGGAATTAGGCATGTCCCAAAGGAAAAAGCTGTGGAGGCAGGCATGTTGTGGTACTTTTGCGCTCTTCTTGGGAAGTCCTTCGCAGCTGCTGTGTTCTTGGAACTCAGGGCTTTCTGGTTAATAGAACCCTTACCCTAGGCGTAACTCAAACCTTAACCCTAGGAAGGAAAATCAGCCTATGGTTCGGGATGGTCTCATGAGAATAGCAGCAGAGGCAGCCAAGTTGTGTCACTTTTGCGCTCCCCTTGGGATGCCTTTCGCAGCTGCAGTGTGCCTGGAGCCCAGGGCTTCCTGGTTTTAAAAGTCCTAGGCCTAAGCCTAACAGTAACCCTAGGAAGGTAAATCAGCCGGGTGTTAGGGTTCTTCCTAAGGGAAAAGCTGTGAAAGCAGCCATGTTGTGGCACTTTTGCACTCCCTTTGGGATGCCTTTGGCAGATCCAGTAAGCCTGGAACTCAGGGCTTCCTAGTTAAAAAACTCCAAGCCCTAGGCTGAACCCTAACCCTAACCCTAGGCAGATAAAACAGCCTAGGTATAGGGATGGTGCCAAGGAAAAAGCTGTGAAAGCTGCCATGTTGTTGCACTTTTGTACTCCCCTTGGGATACCTTGAACAGCTGCAGTGTGCCTGGAGCTAAGGGCTTCCTAGTTTTAAAAATCCTAGCCCTAGGCCTAAGCCTTACAGTAACCCTAGGAAGGTAAATCAGCCTGGTGTTAGGCTTCTTGCCAAGGAAAAAGCCGTGAAAGCAGCCATGTTGTGGCACTTTTGCACTCCCTTTTGGATGCCTTTCACAGCTCCAGTGTGCCTGGAACTCAGGGCTTCCTGATTTTAAAAATCCTAGCCCTAGGCCGAACCCCAACCCTAAGACGAGAAAGGCAAATCAGCCAGGAATTAGGCATGTCCCCAAGGAAAAAGCTGTGGAGGCAGGCATGTTGTGGTACTTTTGCGCTCTTCTTGGGAAGTCCTTCGCAGCTGCTGTGTTCTTGGAACTCAGGGCTTTCTGGTTAATAGAACCCTTACCCCAGGCGTAACTCAAACCTTAACCCTAGGAAGGAAAATCAGCCTATGGTTCGGGATGGTCTCATGAGAATAGCAGCAGAGGCAGCCAAGTTGTGTCACTTTTGCGCTCCCCTTGGGATGCCTTTCGCAGCTGCAGTGTGCCTGGAGCCCAGGGCTTCCTGGTTTTAAAAGTCCTAGGCCTAAGCCTAACAGTAACCCTAGGAAGGTAAATCAGCCGCGTATTAGGGTTCTTCCTAAGGGAAAAGCCGTGAAAGCAGCCATGTTGTGGCACTTCTGCACTCCCTTTGGGATGCCTTTGGCAGATGCAGTAAGCCTGGAACTCAGGGCTTCCTAGTTAAAAAACTCCAAGCCCTAGGCTGAACACTAACCCTAACCCTAGGCAGATAAAACAGCCTAGGTATAGGGATGGTGCCAAGGAAAAAGCTGTGAAAGCTGCCATGTTGTTGCACTTTTGTACTCCCCTTGGGATGCCTTGAACCGCTGCAGTGTGACTGGAGCTAAGGGCTTCCTAGTTTTAAAAATCCTAGCGCTAGGCCTAAGCCTTACAGTAACCCTGGGAAGGGGAATCAGCCTGGTGTTAAGCTTCTTGCCAAGGAAAAAGGCGTGAAAGCAGCCATGTTGTGGCACTTTTGCACTCCCTTTTGGATGCCTTTCACAGCTCCAGTGTGCCTGGAACTCAGGGCTTCCTAGTTAAAAAAATCCTAGCCCTAGGCCGAACCCCAACCCTAAGACGAGAAAGGCAAATCAGCCAGGAATTAGGCATGTCCCCAAGGAAAAAGCTGTGGAGGCAGGCATGTTGTGGTACTTTTGCGCTCTTCTTGGGAAGTCCTTCGCAGCTGCTGTGTTCTTGGAACTCAGGTCTTTCTGGGTAATAGAATTCTTACCCTAGGCGTA
This sequence comes from Ammospiza maritima maritima, assembly GCA_036010785.1. Taxonomy (NCBI): domain Eukaryota; kingdom Metazoa; phylum Chordata; class Aves; order Passeriformes; family Passerellidae; genus Ammospiza; species Ammospiza maritima. The sequence goes on from JAYKTQ010000152.1 coordinate 621,235, forward strand.
ACTCAAACCTTAACCCTAGGAAGGAAAATCAGCCTATGATTCAGGATGGTCTCATGAGAATAGAAGCAGAGGCAGCCAAGTTGTGTCACTTTTGCGCTCCCCTTGGGATGCCTTTCGCAGCTGCAGTGTGCCTGGAGCCCAGGGCTTCCTGGTTTTAAAAGTCCTAGGCCTAAGCCTAACAGTAACCCTAGGAAGGTAAATCAGCCGCGTATTAGGGTTCTTCCTAAGGGAAAAGCCGTGAAAGCAGCCATGTTGTGGCACTTCTGCACTCCCTTTGGGATGCTTTTTGCAGATTAAGTAAGCCTGGAACTCAGGGCTTCCTAGTTAAAAAAATCCTAGCCCTAGGCCGAACCCCAACCCTAAGACGAGAAAGGCAAATCAGCCAGGAATTAGGCATGTCCAAAAGGAAAAAGCTGTGGAGGCAGGCATGTTGTGGTACTTTTGCGCTCTTCTTGGGTAGTCCTTCGCAGCTGCTGTGTTCTTGGAACTCAGGGCTTTCTGGTTAATAGAACTCTTACCCCAGGCGTAACTCAAACCTTAACCCTAGGAAGGAAAATCAGCCTATTGTTCGGGATGGTCTCAAGGAAATATCAGTGGTGGCAGCCAAGTTGTGTCACTTTTGCGCTCCCCTTGGGATGCCTTTCGCAGCTGCAGTGTGCCTGGAGCCCAGGGCTTCCTGGTTTTAAAAGTCCTAGGCCTAAGCCTAACAGTAACCCTAGGAAGGTAAATCAGCCACGTATTAGGGTTCTTCCTAAGGGAAAAGCCGTGAAAGCAGCCATGTTGTGGCACTTTTGCACTCCCTTTGGGATGCCTTTGGCAGATGCAGTAAGCCTGGAACTCAGGGCTTCCTAGTTAAAAATATCCTAGCCCTAGGCTGAACCCCAACCCTAAGACGAGAAAGGCAAATCAGCCAGGAATTAGGCATGTCCCCAAGGAAAAAGCTGTGGAGGCAGGCATGTTGTGGTACTTTTGCGCTCTTCTTGGCTAGTCCTTCGCAGCTGCTGTGTTCTTGGAACTCAGGGCTTTCTGGTTAATAGAACTCTTACCCTAGGCGAAACTCAAACCTTAACCCTAGGAAGGAAAATCAGCCTATGGTTCAGGATGGTCTCATGAGAATAGAAGCAGAGGCAGCCAAGTTGTGTCACTTCTGCGGCCCTCTTGGGATGCCTTTAACAGCTGCAGTGTGCCTGGGGCCCAGGGCTTCCTGGTTTTAAAAGTCCTAGGCCTAAGCCTAACAGTAACCCTAGGAAGGTAAATCAGCCGGGTGTTAGGGTTCTTCCTAAGGGAAAAGCTGTGAAAGCAGCCATGTTGTGGCACTTTTGCACTCCCTTTGGGATGCCTTTGGCAGATCCAGTAAGCCTGGAACTCAGGGCTTCCTAGTTAAAAAACTCCAAGCCCTAGGCTGAACCCTAACCCTAACCCTAGGCAGATAAAACAGCCTAGGTATAGGGATGGTGCCAAGGAAAAAGCTGTGAAAGCTGCCATGTTGTTGCACTTTTGTACTCCCCTTGGGATGCCTTGAACAGCTGCAGTGTGCCTGGAGCTAAGGGCTTCCTAGTTTTAAAAATCCTAGCGCTAGGCCTAAGCCTTACAGTAACCCTGGGAAGGGGAATCAGCCTGGTGTTAAGCTTCTTGCCAAGGAAAAAGGCGTGAAAGCAGCCATGTTGTGGCACTTTTGCACTCCCTTTTGGATGCCTTTCACAGCTCCAGTGTGCCTGGAACTCAGGGCTTCCTAGTTAAAAAAATCCTAGCCCTAGGCCGAACCCCAACCCTAAGACGAGAAAGGCAAATCAGCCAGGAATTAGGCATGTCCCCAAGGAAAAAGCTGTGGAGGCAGGCATGTTGTGGTACTTTTGCGCTCTTCTTGGGAAGTCCTTCGCAGCTGCTGTGTTCTTGGAACTCAGGTCTTTCTGGGTAATAGAATTCTTACCCTAGGCGTAACTCAAACCTTAACCCTAGGAAGGAAAATCAGCCTATGATTCAGGATGGTCTCATGAGAATAGAAGCAGAGGCAGCCAAGTTGTGTCACTTTTGCGCTCCCCTTGGGATGCCTTTCGCAGCTGCAGTGTGCCTGGAGCCCAGGGCTTCCTGGTTTTAAAAGTCCTAGGCCTAAGCCTAACAGTAACCCTAGGAAGGTAAATCAGCCGCGTATTAGGGTTCTTCCTAAGGGAAAAGCCGTGAAAGCAGCCATGTTGTGGCACTTCTGCACTCCCTTTGGGATGCTTTTTGCAGATTAAGTAAGCCTGGAACTCAGGGCTTCCTAGTTAAAAAAATCCTAGCCCTAGGCCGAACCCCAACCCTAAGACGAGAAAGGCAAATCAGCCAGGAATTAGGCATGTCCAAAAGGAAAAAGCTGTGGAGGCAGGCATGTTGTGGTACTTTTGCGCTCTTCTTGGGTAGTCCTTCGCAGCTGCTGTGTTCTTGGAACTCAGGGCTTTCTGGTTAATAGAACTCTTACCCCAGGCGTAACTCAAACCTTAACCCTAGGAAGGAAAATCAGCCTATTGTTCGGGATGGTCTCAAGGAAATATCAGTGGTGGCAGCCAAGTTGTGTCACTTTTGCGCTCCCCTTGGGATGCCTTTCGCAGCTGCAGTGTGCCTGGAGCCCAGGGCTTCCTGGTTTTAAATGTCCTAGGCCTAAGCCTAACAGTAACCCTAGGAAGGTAAATCAGCCGCGTATTAGGGTTCTTCCTAAGGGAAAAGCCGTGAAAGCAGCCATGTTGTGGCACTTCGGCACTCCCTTTGGGATGCTTTTTGCAGATGAAGTAAGCCTAGAACTCAGGGCTTCCTAGTTAAAAAAATCCTAGCCCTAGGCCGAACCCCAACCCTAAGACGAGAAAGGCAAATCAGCCAGGAATTAGGCATGTCCCCAAGGAAAAAGCTGTGGAGGCAGGCATGTTGTGGTACTTTTGCGCTCTTCTTGGGTAGTCTTTCGCAGCTGCTGTGTTCTTGGAACTCAGGGCTTTCTGGTTAATAGAACCCTCACCCCAGGCGTAACTCAAACCTTAACCCTAGGAAGGAAAATCAGCCTATGGTTCGGGATGGTCTCATGAGAATAGCAGCAGAGGCAGCCAAGTTGTGTCACTTTTGCGCTCCCCTTGGGATGCCTTTCGCAGCTGCAGTGTGCCTGGAGCCCAGGGCTTCCTGGTTTTAAAAGTCCTAGGCCTAAGCCTAACAGTAACCCTAGGAAGGTAAATCAGCCGCGTATTAGGGTTCTTCCTAAGGGAAAAGCCGTGAAAGCAGCCCTGTTGTGGCACTTCTACACTCCCTTTGGGATGCCTTTGGCAGATGCAGTGAGCCTGGAACTCAGGGCTTCCTAGTTAAAAATATCCTAGCCCTAGGCCGAACCCCAACCCTAAGACGAGAAAGGCAAATCAGCCAGGAATTAGGCATGTCCCCAAGGATAAAGCTGTGGAGGCAGGCATGCTGTGGTACTTTTGCGCTCTTCTTGGCTAGTCCTTCGCAGCTGCTGTGTTCTTGGAACTCAGGGCTTTCTGGTTAATAGAACGCTTACCCTAGGCGTAACTCAAACCTTAACCCTAGGAAGGAAAATCAGCCTATGGTTCAGGATGGTCTCATGAGAATAGCAGCAGAGGCAGCCAAGTTGTGTCACTTCTGCGGCCCTCTTGGGATGCCTTTAACAGCTGCAGTGTGCCTGGTGCCCAGGGCTTCCTGGTTTTAAAAGTCCTAGGCCTAAGCCTAACAGTAACCCTAGGAAGGTAAATCAGCCGGGTGTTAGGGTTCTTCCTAAGGGAAAAGCTATGAAAGCAGCCATGTTGTGGCACTTTTGCACTCCCTTTGGGATGCCTTTGGCAGATGCAGTAAGCCTGGAACTCAGGGCTTCCTAGTTAAAAAAATCCAAGCCCTAGGCTGAAGCCTAACCCTAACCCTAGGCAGATAAAACAGCCTAGGTATAGGGATGGTGCCAAGGAAAAAGCTGTGAAAGCTGCCATGTTGTTGCACTTTTGTACTCCCCTTGGGATGCCTTGAACAGCTGCAGTGTGCCTGGAGCTAAGGGCTTCCTAGTTTTAAAAATCCTAGCCCTAGGCCTAAGCCTTACAGTAACCCTAGGAAGGTAAATCAGCCTGGTGTTAGGCTTCTTGCCAAGGAAAAAGCCGTGAAAGCAGCCATGTTGTGGCACTTTTGCACTCCCTTTTGGATGCCTTTCACAGCTCCAGTGTGCCTGGAACTCAGGGCTTCCTGATTTTAAAAATCCTAGCCCTAGGCCGAACCCCAACCCTAAGAGGAGAAAGGCAAATCAGCCAGGAATAAGGTATGTCCCAAAGGAAAAAGCTGTGGAGGCAGGCATGTTGTGGTACTTTTGCGCTCTTCTTGGGAAGTCCTTCGCAGCTGCTGTGTTCTTGGAACTCAGGGCTTTCTGGTTAATAGAACCCTTACCCTAGGCGTAAGTCAAACCTTAACCCTAGGAAGGAAAATCAGCCTATGGTTCGGGATGGTCTCATGGAAATATCAGTGGTGGCAGCCAAGTTGTGTCACTTTTGCGCTCCCCTTGGGATGCCTTTCGCAGCTGCAGTGTGCCTGGAGCCCAGGGCTTCCTGGTTTTAAAAGTCCTAGGCCTAAGCCTAACAGTAACCCTAGGAAGGTAAATCTGCCGGGTATTAGGGTTCTTCCTAAGGGAAAAGCCGTGAAAGCAGCCATGTTGTGGCACTTCTGCACTCCCTTTGGGATGCCTTTGGCAGATGCAGTAAGCCTGGAACTCAGGGCTTCCGAGTTAAAAAAATCCTAGCCCTAGGCCGAACCCCAACCCTAAGACGAGAAAGGCAAATCAGCCAGGAATTAGGCATGTCCCCAAGGAAAAAGCTGTGGAGGCAGGCATGTTGTGGTACTTTTGCGCTCTTCTTGGGTAGTCCTTCGCCGCTGCTGTGTTCTTGGAACTCAGGGCTTTCTGGTTAATAGAACCCTTACCCTAGGCGTAACTCAAACCTTAACCCTAGGAAGGAAAATCAGCCTATGGTTCGGGATGGTCTCATGGAAATATCAGTGGTGGCAGCCAAGTTGTGTCACTTTTGCGCTCCCCTTGGGATGCCTTTCGCAGCTGCAGTGTGCCTGGAGCCCAGGGCTTCCTGGTTTTAAAAGTCCTAGGCCTAAGCCTAACAGTAACCCTAGGAAGGTAAATCAGCCGCGTATTAGGGTTCTTCCTAAGGGAAAAGCCATGAAAGCAGCCATGTTGTGGCACTTCTGCACTCCCTTTGGGATGCCTTTGGCAGATGAAGTAAGCCTGGAACTCAGGGCTTCCTAGTTAAAAATATCCTAGCCCTAGGCCGAACCCCAACCCTAAGACGAGAAAGGCAAATCAGCCAGGAATTAGGCATGTCCCCAAGGAAAAAGCTGTGGAGGCAGGCACGTTGTGGTACTTTTGCGCTCTTCTTGGGTAGTCCTTCGCAGATGCTGTGTTCTTGGAACTCAGGTCTTTCTGGTTAATAGAACTCTTACCCTAGGCGTAACTCAAACCTTAACCCTAGGAAGGAAAATCAGCCTATGGTTCAGGATGATGTCATGAGAATAGAAGCAGAGGCAGCCAAGTTGTGTCGCTTCTGCGGCCCTCTTGGGATGCCTTTCGCAGCTGCATGTGCCTGGAGCCCAGGGCTTCCTGGTTTTCAAAGTCCTAGGCCTAAGCCTAAGAGTAACCCTAGGAAGGTAAATCAGCCGCGTATTAGGGTTCTTCCTAAGGGAAAAGCCGTGGAAGCAGCCATGTTGTGGCACTTCTGCACTCCCTTTGGGATGCTTTTTGCAGATGAAATAAGCCTGGAACTCAGGGCTTCCTAGTTAAAAAAATCCTAGCCCTAGGCCGAACCCCAACCCTAAGACGAGAAAGGCAAATCAGCCAGGAATTAGGCATGTCCCCAAGGAAAAAGCTGTGGAGGCAGGCATGTTGTGGTACTTTTGCGCTCTTCTTGGCTAGTCCTTCGCAGCTGCTGTGTTCTTGGAACTCAGGGCTTTCTGGTTAATAGAACCCTTACCCTAGGCGTAACTCAAACCTTAACCCTAGGAAGGAAAATCAGCCTATGGTTCGGGATGGTCTCATGGAAATATCAGTGGTGGCAGCCAAGTTGTGTCACTTTTGCGCTCCCCTTGGGATGCCTTTCGCAGCTGCAGTGTGCCTGGAGCCCAGGGCTTCCTGGTTTTAAAAGTCCTAGGCCTAAGCCTAACAGTAACCCTAGGAAGGTAAATCAGCCGCGTATTAGGGTTCTTCCTAAAGGAAAAGCCGTGAAAGCAGCCATGTTGTGGCACTTTTGCACTCCCTTTGGGATGCCTTTGGCAGATGCAGTAAGCATGGAACTCAGGGCTTCCGAGTTAAAAAAATCCTAGCCCTAGGCCGAACCCCAATCCTAAGACGAGAAAGGCAAATCAGCCAGGAATTAGGCATGTCCCCAAGGAAAAAGCTGTGGAGGCAGGCATGTTGTGGTACTTTTGCGCTCTTCTTGGCTAGTCCTTCGCAGCTGCTGTGTTCTTGGAACTCAGGTCTTTCTGGTTAATAGAACCCTTACCCTAGGCGTAACTCAAACCTTAACCCTAGGAAGGAAAATCAGCCTATGGTTCAGGATGGTCTCATGGAAATATCAGTGGTGGCAGCCAAGTTGTGTCACTTTTGCGCTCCCCTTGGGATGCCTTTCGCAGCTGCAGTGTGCCTGGAGCCCAGGGCTTCCTGGTTTTAAAAGTCCTAGGCCTAAGCCTAACAGTAACCCTAGGAAGGTAAATCTGCCGGGTATTAGGGTTCTTCCTAAGGGAAAAGCCGTGAAAGCAGCCATGTTGTGGCACTTCTGCACTCCCTTTGGGATGCCTTTGGCAGATGCAGTAAGCCTGGAACTCAGGGCTTCCGAGTTAAAAAAATCCTAGCCCTAGGCCGAACCCCAACCCTAAGACGAGAAAGGCAAATCAGCCAGGAATTAGGCATGTCCCCAAGGAAAAAGCTGTGGAGGCAGGCACGTTGTGGTACTTTTGCGCTCTTCTTGGGTAGTCCTTCGCAGATGCTGTGTTCTTGGAACTCAGGTCTTTCTGGTTAATAGAACTTTTACCCTAGGCGTAACTCAAACCTTAACCCTAGGAAGGAAAATCAGCCTATGGTTCAGGATGATGTCATGAGAATAGAAGCAGAGGCAGCCAAGTTGTGTCGCTTCTGCGGCCCTCTTGGGATGCCTTTCGCAGCTGCATGTGCCTGGAGCCCAGGGCTTCCTGGTTTTAAAAGTCCTAGGCCTAAGCCTAAGAGTAACCCTAGGAAGGTAAATCAGCCGCGTATTAGGGTTCTTCCTAAGGGAAAAGCCGTGAAAGCAGCCATGTTGTGGCACTTCTGCACTTCCTTTGGGATGCTTTTTGCAGATGAAATAAGCCTGGAACTCAGGGCTTCCTAGTTAAAAAAATCCTAGCCCTAGGCCGAACCCCAACCCTAAGACGAGAAAGGCAAATCAGCCAGGAATTAGGCATGTCCCCAAGGAAAAAGCTGTGGAGGCAGGCATGTTGTGGTACTTTTGCGCTCTTCTTGGCTAGTCCTTCGCAGCTGCTGTGTTCTTGGAACTCAGGGCTTTCTGGTTAATGGAACCCTTACCCCAGGCGTAACTCAAACCTTAACCCTAGGAAGGAAAATCAGCCTATGGTTCGGGATGGTCTCATGAGAATAGCAGCAGAGGCAGCCAAGTTGTGTCACTTTTGCGCTCCCCTTGGGATGCCTTTCGCAGCTGCAGTGTGCCTGGAGCCCAGGGCTTCCTGGTTTTAAAAGTCCTAGGCCTAAGCCTAACAGTAAGCCTAGGAAGGTAAATCAGCCGCGTATTAGGGTTCTTCCTAAGGGAAAAGCCGTGAAAGCAGCCATGTTGTGGCACTTCTGCACTCCCTTTGGGATGCCTTTGGCAGATGCAGTAAGCCTGGAACTCAGGGCTTCCTAGTTAAAAAAATCCTAGCCCTAGGCCGAACCCCAACCCTAAGACGAGAAAGGCAAATCAGCCAGGAATTAGGCATGTCCCCAAGGAAAAAGCTGTGGAGGCAGGCATGTTGTGGTACTTTTGCGCTCTTCTTGGCTAGTCCTTCGCAGCTGCTGTGTTCTTGGAACTCAGGGCTTTCTGGTTAATAGAACCCTTACCGTAGGCGTAACTCAAACCTTAACCCGAGGAAGGAAAATCAGCCTATGGTTCGGGATGGTCTCATGGAAATATCAGTGGTGGCAGCCAAGTTGTGTCACTTTTGCGCTCCCCTTGGGATGCCTTTCGCAGCTGCAGTGTGCCTGGAGCCCAGGGCTTCCTGGTTTTAAAAGTCCTAGGCCTAAGCCTAACAGTAACCCTAGGAAGGTAAATCAGCCGCGTATTAGGGTTCTTCCTAAGGGAAAAGCCATGAAAGCAGCCATGTTGTGGCACTTTTGCACTTCCTTTGGGATGCCTTTGGCAGATGCAGTAAGCCTGGAACTCAGGGCTTCCTAGTTAAAAATATCCTAGCCCTAGGCCGAACCCCAACCCTAAGACGAGAAAGGCAAATCAGCCAGGAATTAGGCATGTCCCCAAGGAAAAACCTGTGGAGGCAGGCACGTTGTGGTACTTTTGCGCTCTTCTTGGGTAGTCCTTCGCAGATGCTGTGTTCTTGGAACTCAGGTCTTTCTGGTTAATAGAACTCTTACCCTAGGCGAAAGTCCAACCTTAACCCTAGGAAGGAAAATCAGCCTATGGTTCGGGATGATCTCATGAGAATAGAAGCAGAGGCAGCCAGGTTGTGTCGCTTCTGCGGCCCTCTTGGGATGCCTTTCGCAGCTGCATGTGCCTGGAGCCCAGGGCTTCCTGGTTTTAAAAGTCCTAGGCCTAAGCCTAAGAGTAACCCTAGGAAGGTAAATCAGCCGCGTATTAGGGTTCTTCCTAAGGGAAAAGCCGTGAAAGCAGCCATGTTGTGGCACTTCTGCACTCCCTTTGGGATGCCTTTGGCAGATGCAGTAAGCATGGAACTCAGGGCTTCCGAGTTAAAAAAATCCTAGCCCTAGGCCGAACCCCAATCCTAAGACGAGAAAGGCAAATCAGCCAGGAATTAGGCATGTCCCCAAGGAAAAAGCTGTGGAGGCAGGCATGTTGTGGTACTTTTGCGCTCTTCTTGGCTAGTCCTTCGCAGCTGCTGTGTTCTTGGAACTCAGGTCTTTCTGTTTAATAGAACCCTTACCCTAGGCGTAACTCAAACCTTAACCCTAGGAAGGAAAATCAGCCTATGGTTCAGGATGGTCTCATGGAAATATCAGTGGTGGCAGCCAAGTTGTGTCACTTTTGCGCTCCCCTTGGGATGCCTTTCGCAGCTGCAGTGTGCCTGGAGCCCAGGGCTACCTGGTTTTAAAAGTCCTAGGCCTAAGCCTAACAGTAACCCTAGGAAGGTAAATCTGCCGGGTATTAGGGTTCTTCCTAAGGGAAAAGCCGTGAAAGCAGCCATGTTGTGGCACTTCTGCACTCCCTTTGGGATGCCTTTGGCAGATGCAGTAAGCCTGGAACTCAGGGCTTCCGAGTTAAAAAAATCCTAGCCCTAGGCCGAACCCCAATCCTAAGACGAGAAAGGCAAATCAGCCAGGAATTAGGCATGTCCCCAAGGAAAAAGCTGTGGAGGCAGGCATGTTGTGGTACTTTTGCGCTCTTCTTGGCTAGTCCTTCGCAGCTGCTGTGTTCTTGGAACTCAGGTCTTTCTGGTTAATAGAACCCTTACCCTAGGCGTAACTCAAACCTTAACCCTAGGAAGGAAAATCAGCCTATGGTTCGGGATGGTCTCATGGAAATATCAGTGGTGGCAGCCAAGTTGTGTCACTTTTGCGCTCCCCTTGGGATGCCTTTCGCAGCTGCAGTGTGCCTGGAGCCCAGGGCTTCCTGGTTTTAAAAGTCCTAGGCCTAAGCCTAACAGTAACCCTAGGAAGGTAAATCAGCCGCGTATTAGGGTTCTTCCTAAAGGAAAAGCCGTGAAAGCAGCCATGTTGTGGCACTTTTGCACTCCCTTTGGGATGCCTTTGGCAGATGCAGTAAGCCTGGAACTCAGGGCTTCCTAGTTAAAAAAATCTTAGCCCTTGGCCGAACCCCAATCCTAAGACGAGAAAGGCAAATCAGCCAGGAATTAGGCATGTCCCCAAGGAAAAAGCTGTGGAGGCAGGCATGTTGTGGTACTTTTGCGCTCTTCTTGGCTAGTCCTTTGCAGCTGCTGTGTTCTTGGAACTCAGGGCTTTCTGGTTAATAGAACCCTTACCCCAGGCGAAAGTCCAACCTTAACCCTAGGAAGGAAAATCAGCCTATGGTTCGGGATGATCTCATGAGAATAGAAGCAGAGGCAGCCAGGTTGTGTCGCTTCTGCGGCCCTCTTGGGATGCCTTTCGTAGCTGCATGTGCCTGGAGCCCAGGGCTTCCTGGTTTTAAAAGTCCTAGGCCTAAGCCTAAGAGTAACCCTAGGAAGGTAAATCAGCCGCGTATTAGGGTTCTTCCTAAGGGAAAAGCCGTGAAAGCAGCCATGTTGTGGCACTTCTGCACTCCCTTTGGGATGCTTTTTGCAGATGAAGTAAGCCTGGAACTCAGGGCTTCCTAGTTAAAAAAATCCTAGCCCTAGGCCGAACCCCAACCCTAAGACGAGAAAGGCAAATCAGCCAGGAATTAGGCATGTCCCCAAGGAAAAAGCTGTGGAGGCAGGCATGTTGTGGTACTTTTGCGCTCTTCTTGGCTAGTCCTTCGCAGCTGCTGTGTTCTTGGAACTCAGGGCTTTCTGGTTAATAGAACCCTTACCCTAGGCGTAACTCAAACCTTAACCCTAGGAAGGAAAATCAGCCTATGGTTCGGGATGGTCTCATGGAAATATCAGTGGTGGCAGCCAAGTTGTGTCACTTTTGCGCTCCCCTTGGGATGCCTTTCGCAGCTGCAGTGTGCCTGGAGCCCAGGGCTTCCTGGTTTTAAAAGTCCTAGGCCTAAGCCTAACAGTAACCCTAGGAAGGTAAATCTGCCGGGTATTAGGGTTCTTCCTAAGGGAAAAGCCGTGAAAGCAGCCATGTTGTGGCACTTCTGCACTCCCTTTGGGATGCCTTTGGCAGATGCAGTAAGCCTGGAACTCAGGGCTTCCGAGTTAAAACAATCCTAGCCCTAGGCCGAACCCCAAGCCTAAGACGAGAAAGGCAAATCAGCCAGGAATTAGGCATGTCCCCAAGGAAAAAGCTGTGGAGGCAGGCATGTTGTGGTACTTTTGCGCTCTTCTTGGCTAGTCCTTCGCAGCTGCTGTGTTCTTGGAACTCAGGGCTTTCTGGTTAATGGAACCCTTACCCTAGGCGTAACTCAAACCTTAACCCTAGGAAGGAAAATCAGCCTATGGTTCGGGATGGTCTCATGGAAATATCAGTGGTGGCAGCCAAGTTGTGTCACTTTTGCGCTCCCCTTGGGATGCCTTTCGCAGCTGCAGTGTGCCTGGAGCCCAGGGCTTCCTGGTTTTAAAAGTCCTAGGCCTAAGCCTAACAGTAACCCTAGGAAGGTAAATCAGCCGCGTATTAGGGTTCTTCCTAAGGGAAAAGCCATGAAAGCAGCCATGTTGTGGCACTTTTGCACTCCCTTTGGGATGCCTTTGGCAGATGAAGTAAGCCTGGAACTCAGGGCTTCCTAGTTAAAAATATCCTAGCCCTAGGCCGAACCCCAACCCTAAGACGAGAAAGGCAAATCAGCCAGGAATTAGGCATGTCCCCAAGGAAAAAGCTGTGGAGGCAGGCACGTTGTGGTACTTTTGCGCTCTTCTTGGCTAGTCCTTCGCAGCTGCTGTGTTCTTGGAACTCAGGGCTTTCTGGTTAATAGAACTCTTACCCTAGGCGTAACTCAAACCTTAACCCTAGGAAGGAAAATCAGCCTATGGTTTGGGATGATCTCATGAGAATAGAAGCAGAGGCAGCCAAGTTGTGTCGCTTCTGCGGCCCTCTTGGGATGCCTTTCGCAGCTGCATGTGCCTGGAGCCCAGGGCTTCCTGGTTTTAAAAGTCCTAGGCCTAAGCCTAACAGTAACCCTAGGAAGGTAAATCAGCCGCGTATTAGGGTTCTTCCTAAGGGAAAAGCCGTGAAAGCAGCCATGTTGTGGCACTTCTGCACTCCCTTTGGGATGCTTTTTGCAGATGAAGTAAGCCTGGAACTCAGGGCTTCCTAGTTAAAAAAATCCTAGCCCTAGGCCGAACCCCAACCCTAAGACGAGAAAGGCAAATCAGCCAGGAATTAGGCATGTCCCCAAGGAAAAAGCTGTGGAGGCAGGCATGTTGTGGTACTTTTGCGCTCTTCTTGGCTAGTCCTTCGCAGCTGCTGTGTTCTTGGAACTCAGGGCTTTCTGGTTAATAGAACCCTTACCCTAGGCGTAACTCAAACCTTAACCCTAGGAAGGAAAATCAGCCTATGGTTCGGGATGGTCTCATGGAAATATCAGTGGTGGCAGCCAAGTTGTGTCACTTTTGCGCTCCCCTTGGGATGCCTTTCGCAGCTGCAGTGTGCCTGGAGCCCAGGGCTTCCTGGTTTTAAAAGTCCTAGGCCTAAGCCTAACAGTAACCCTAGGAAGGTAAATCAGCCGCGTATTAGGGTTCTTCCTAAAGGAAAAGCCGTGAAAGCAGCCATGTTGTGGCACTTTTGCACTCCCTTTGGGATGCTTTTTGCAGATGAAGTAAGCCTGGAACTCAGGGCTTCCTAGTTAAAAAAATCTTAGCCCTTGGCCGAACCCCAATCCTAAGACGAGAAAGGCAAATCAGCCAGGAATTAGGCATGTCCCCAAGGAAAAAGCTGTGGAGGCAGGCATGTTGTGGTACTTTTGCGCTCTTCTTGGGAAGTCCTTCGCAGCTGCTGTGTTCTTGGAACTCAGGGCTTTCTGGTTAATAGAACCCTTACCCCAGGCGTAACTCAAACCTTAACCCTAGGAAGGAAAATCAGCCTATGGTTCGGGATGGTCTCATGAGAATAGCAGCAGAGGAAGCCAAGTTGTGTCACTTTTGCGCTCCCCTTGGGATGCCTTTCGCAGCTGCAGTGTGCCTGGAGCCCAGGGCTTCCTGGTTTTAAAAGTCCTAGGCCTAAGCCTAACAGTAACCCTAGGAAGGTAAATCTGCCGGGTATTAGGGTTCTTCCTAAGGGAAAAGCCGTGAAAGCAGCCATGTTGTGGCACTTCTGCACTCCCTTTGGGATGCCTTTGGCAGATGCAGTAAGCCTGGAACTCAGGGCTTCCGAGTTAAAACAATCCTAGCCCTAGGCCGAACCCCAAGCCTAAGACGAGAAAGGCAAATCAGCCAGGAATTAGGCATGTCCCCAAGGAAAAAGCTGTGGAGGCAGGCATGTTGTGGTACTTTTGCGCTCTTCTTGGCTAGTCCTTCGCAGCTGCTGTGTTCTTGGAACTCAGGGCTTTCTGGTTAATGGAACCCTTACCCTAGGCGTAACTCAAACCTTAACCCTAGGAAGGAAAATCAGCCTATGGTTCGGGATGGTCTCATGGAAATATCAGTGGTGGCAGCCAAGTTGTGTCACTTTTGCGCTCCCCTTGGGATGCCTTTCGCAGCTGCAGTGTGCCTGGAGCCCAGGGCTTCCTGGTTTTAAAAGTCCTAGGCCTAAGCCTAACAGTAACCCTAGGAAGGTAAATCAGCCGCGTATTAGGGTTCTTCCTAAGGGAAAAGCCATGAAAGCAGCCATGTTGTGGCACTTTTGCACTCCCTTTGGGATGCCTTTGGCAGATGCAGTAAGCCTGGAACTCAGGGCTTCCTAGTTAAAAATATCCTAGCCCTAGGCCGAACCCCAACCCTAAGACGAGAAAGGCAAATCAGCCAGGAATTAGGCATGTCCCCAAGGAAAAAGCTGTGGAGGCAGGCACGTTGTGGTACTTTTGCGCTCTTCTTGGCTAGTCCTTCGCAGCTGCTGTGTTCTTGGAACTCAGGGCTTTCTGGTTAATAGAACTCTTACCCTAGGCGTAAATCAAACCTTAACCCTAGGAAGGAAAATCAGCCTATGGTTTGGGATGATCTCATGAGAATAGAAGCAGAGGCAGCCAAGTTGTGTCGCTTCTGCGGCCCTCTTGGGATGCCTTTCGCAGCTGCATGTGCCTGGAGCCCAGGGCTTCCTGGTTTTAAAAGTCCTAGGCCTAAGCCTAACAGTAACCCTAGGAAGGTAAATCAGCCGCGTATTAGGGTTCTTCCTAAGGGAAAAGCCGTGAAAGCAGCCATGTTGTGGCACTTCTGCACTCCCTTTGGGATGCTTTTTGCAGATGAAGTAAGCCTGGAACTCAGGGCTTCCTAGTTAAAAAAATCCTAGCCCTAGGCCGAACCCCAACCCTAAGACGAGAAAGGCAAATCAGCCAGGAATTAGGCATGTCCCCAAGGAAAAAGCTGTGGAGGCAGGCATGTTGTGGTACTTTTGCGCTCTTCTTGGGTAGTCCTTCGCAGCTGCTGTGTTCTTGGAACTCAGGGCTTTCTGGTTAATAGAACCCTTACCCTAGGCGTAACTCAAACCTTAACCCTAGGAAGGAAAATCAGCCTATGGTTCGGGATGGTCTCATGGAAATATCAGTGGTGGCAGCCAAGTTGTGTCACTTTTGCGCTCCCCTTGGGATGCCTTTCGCAGCTGCAGTGTGCCTGGAGCCCAGGGCTTCCTGGTTTTAAAAGTCCTAGGCCTAAGCCTAACAGTAACCCTAGGAAGGTAAATCAGCCGCGTATTAGGGTTCTTCCTAAGGGAAAAGCCATGAAAGCAGCCATGTTGTGGCACTTTTGCACTCCCTTTGGGATGCCTTTGGCAGATGAACTAAGCCTGGAACTCAGGGCTTCCTAGTTAAAAATATCCTAGCCCTAGTCCGAACCCCAACCCTAAGACGAGAAAGGCAAATCAGCCAGGAATTAGGCATGTCCCCAAGGAAAAAGCTGTGGAGGCAGGCACGTTGTGTAATTTTTGCGCTCTTCATGGCTAGTCCTTCGCAGATGCTGTGTTCTTGGAACTCAGGGCTTTCTGGTTAATAGAACTCTTACCCTAGGCGTAACTCAAACCTTAACCCTAGGAAGGAAAATCAGCCTATGGTTCAGGATGATCTCATGAGAATAGCAGCAGAGGCAGCCAAGTTGTGTCACTTCTGCGGCCCTCTTGGGATGCCTTTCGCAGCTGCATGTGTCTGGAGCCCAGGGCTTCCTGGTTTTAAAAGTCCTAGGCCTAAACCTAAGAGTAACCCTAGGAAGGTAAATCAGCCGCGTATTAGGGTTCTTCCTAAGGGAAAAGCCGTGAAAGCAGCCATGTTGTGGCACTTCTGCACTCCCTTTGGGATGCTTTTGGCAGATGAAGTAAGCCTGGAACTCAGGGCTTCCTAGTTAAAAAAATCCTAGCCCTAGGCCGAACCCCAACCCTAAGACGAGAAAGGCAAATCAGCCAGGAATTAGGCATGTCCCCAAGGAAAAAGCTGTGGAGGCAGGCATGTTGTGGTACTTTTGCGCTCTTCTTGGCTAGTCCTTCGCAGCTGCTGTGTTCTTGGAACTCAGGGCTTTCTGGTTAATAGAACCCTTACCGTAGGCGTAACTCAAACCTTAACCCTAGGATGGAAAATCAGGCTATGGTTCGGGATGGTCTCATGGAAATATCAGTGGTGGCAGCCAACTTGTGTCACTTTTGCGCTCCCCTTGGGATGCCTTGAACAGCTGCAGTGTGCCTGGGGCCCAGGGCTTCCTGGTTTTAAAAGTCCTAGGCCTAAGCCTAACAGTAACCCTAGGAAGTTAAATCAGCCGCGTATAAGGGTTCTTCCTAAGGGAAAAGCCATGAAAGCAGCCATGTTGTGGCACTTCTGCACTCCCTTTGGGATGCCTTTGGCAGATGCAGTAAGCCTGGAACTCAGGGCTTCCTAGTTAAAAAAATCCTAGCCCTAGGCCGAACCCCAACCCTAAGACGAGAAAGGCAAATCAGCCAGGAATTAGGCATGTCCCCAAGGAAAAAGCTGTGGAGGCAGGCATGTTGTGGTACTTTTGCGCTCTTCTTGGGAAGTCCTTCGCAGCTGCTGTGTTCTTGGAACTCAGGGCTTTCTGGTTAATAGAACCCTTACCCTAGGCGTAACTCAAACCTTAACCCTAGGAAGGAAAATCAGCCTATGGTTCGGGATGGTCTCATGGAAATATCAGTGGTGGCAGCCAAGTTGTGTCACTTTTGCGCTCCCCTTGAGATGCCTTTCGCAGCTGCAGTGTGCCTGGAGCCCAGGGCTTCCTGGTTTTAAAAGTCCTAGGCCTAAGCCTAACAGTAACCCTAGGAAGGTAAATCTGCCGGGTATTAGGGTTCTTCCTAAGGGAAAAGCTGTGAAAGCAGCCATGTTGTGGCACTTTTGCACTCCCTTTGGGATGCCTTTGGCAGATGCAGTAAGCCTGGAACTCAGGGCTTCCTGGTTAAAAAACTCCAAGCCCTAGGCTGAACCCTAACCCTAACCCTAGGCAGATAAAACAGCCTAGGTATAGGGATGGTGCCAAGGAAAAAGCTGTGAAAGCTGCCATGTTGTTGCACTTTTGTACTCCCCTTGGGATGCCTTGAACAGCTGCAGTGTGCCTGGAGCTAAGGGCTTCCTAGTTTTAAAAATCCTAGCCCTAGGCCTAAGCCTAACAGTAACCAAGGGAAGGGAAATCAGCCTGGTGTTAAGCTTCTTGCCAAGGAAAAAGCCGTGAAAGCAACCATGTTGTGGCACTTTTGCACTCCCTTTTGGATGCCTTTCACAGCTCCAGTAAGCCTGGAACTCAGGGCTTCCTAGTTAAAAAAATCCTAGCCCTAGGCCGAACCCCAACCCTAAGACGAGAAAGGCAAATCAGCCAGGAATTAGGCATGTCCCCAAGGAAAAAGCTTTGGAGGCAGGCATGTTGTGGTACTTTTGCGCTCTTCTTGGGTAGTCCTTCGCAGCTGCTGTGTTCTTGGAACTCAGGGCTTTCTGGTTAATAGAACCCTTACCCTAGGCGAAAGTCAAACCTTAACCCTAGGAAGGAAAATCACCCTATGGTTCGGGATGGTCTCATGGAAATATCAGTGGTGGCAGCCATGTTGTGGCACTTTTGCACTCCCTTTGGGATGCCTTTGGCAGATGAAGTAAGCCTGGGAACTCAGGGCTTCCTAGTTAAAAAAATCCTAGCCCTAGGCCGAACCCCAACCCTAAGACGAGAAAGGCAAATCAGCCAGGAATTAGGCATGTCCCCAAGGAAAAAGCTGTGGAGGCAGGCATGTTGTGGTACTTTTGCGCTCTTCTTGGCTAGTCCTTCGCAGCTGCTGTGTTCTTGGAACTCAGGGCTTTCTGGTTAATAGAACCCTTACCCTAGGCGTAACTCAAACCTTAACCCTAGGAAGGAAAATCAGCCTATGGTTCGGGATGGTCTCATGGAAATATCAGTGGTGGCAGCCAAGTTGTGTCACTTTTGCGCTCCCCTTGGGATGCCTTTCGCAGCTGCAGTGTGCCTGGAGCCCAGGGCTTCCTGGTTTTAAAAGTCCTAGGCCTAAGCCTAACAGTAACCCTAGGAAGGTAAATCAGCCGCGTATTAGGGTTCTTCCTAAGGGAAAAGCCATGAAAGCAGCCATGTTGTGGCACTTTTGCACTCCCTTTGGGATGCCTTTGGCAGATGAAGTAAGCCTGGAACTCAGGGCTTCCTAGTTAAAAATATCCTAGCCCAAGGCCGAACCCCAACCCTAAGACGAGAAAGGCAAATCAGCCAGGAATTAGGCATGTCCCCAAGGAAAAAGCTGTGGAGGCAGGCACGTTGTGGTACTTTTGCGCTCTTCTTGGCTAGTCCTTCGCAGATGCTGTGTTCTTGGAACTCAGGTCTTTCTGGTCTATAGAACTCTTACCCTAGGCGTAACTCAAACCTTAACCCTAGGAAGGAAAATCAGCCTATGGTTTGGGATGATCTCATGAGAATAGAAGCAGAGGCAGCCAAGTTGTGTCGCTTCTGCGGCCCTCTTGGGATGCCTTTCGCAGCTGCATGTGCCTGGAGCCCAGGGCTTCCTGGTTTTAAAAGTCCTAGGCCTAAGCCTAACAGTAACCCTAGGAAGGTAAATCAGCCGCGTATTAGGGTTCTTCCTAAGGGAAAAGCCGTGAAAGCAGCCATGTTGTGGGACTTCTGCACTCCCTTTGGGATGCTTTTTGCAGATGAAGTAAGCCTGGAACTCAGGGCTTCCTAGTTAAAAAACTCCAAGCCCTAGGCCGAACCCCAACCCTAAGACGAGAAAGGCAAATCAGCATGGAATTAGGCATGTCCCCAAGGAAAAAGCTGTGGAGGCAGGCATTTTGTGGTACTTTTGCGCTCTTCTTGGGTAGTCCTTCGCAGCTGCTGTGTTCTTGGAACTCAGGGCTTTCTGGTTAATAGAACCCTTACCCTAGGCGTAACTCAAACCTTAACCCTAGGAAGGAAAATCAGCCTATGGTTCGGGATGGTCTCATGGAAATATCAGTGGTGGCAGCCAAGTTGTGTCACTTTTGCGCTCCCCTTGGGATGCCTTTCGCAGCTGCAGTGTGCCTGGAGCCCAGGGCTTCCTGGTTTTAAAAGTCCTAGGCCTAAGCCTAACAGTAACCCTAGGAAGGTAAATCAGCCGCGTATTAGGGTTCTTCCTAAAGGAAAAGCCGTGAAAGCAGCCATGTTGTGGCACTTTTGCACTCCCTTTGGGATGCCTTTGGCAGATGCAGTAAGCCTGGAACTCAGGGCTTCCTAGTTAAAAAAATCCTAGCCCTTGGCCGAGCCCCAATCCTAAGACGAGAAAGGCAAATCAGCCAGGAATTAGGCATGTCCCCAAGGAAAAAGCTGTGGAGGCAGGCATGTTGTGGTACTTTTGCGCTCTTCTTGGCTAGTCCTTCGCAGCTGCTGTGTTCTTGGAACTCAGGGCTTTCTGGTTAATAGAACCCTTACCGTAGGCGTAACTCAAACCTTAACCCTAGGAAGGAAAATCAGCCTATGGTTCGGGATGGTCTCATGAGAATATCAGTGGTGGCAGCCAAGTTGTGTCACTTTTGCGCTCCCCTTGGGATGCCTTTCGCAGCTGCAGTGTGCCTGGAGCCCAGGGCTTCCTGGTTTTAAAAGTCCTAGGCCTAAGCCTAACAGTAACCCTAGGAAGTTAAATCAGCCGCGTATTAGGGTTCTTCCTAAGGGAAAAGCCATGAAAGCAACCATGTTGTGGCACTTCTGCACTCCCTTTGGGATGCCTTTGGCAGATGCAGTAAGCCTGGAACTCAGGGCTTCCTAGTTAAAAAAATCCTAGCCCTAGGCCGAACCCCAACCCTAAGACGAGAAAGGCAAATCAGCCAGGAATTAGGCATGTCCCCAAGGAAAAAGCTATCGACGCAGGCATGTTGTGGTACTTTTGCGCTCTTCTTGGGAAGTCCTTCGCAGCTGCTGTGTTCTTGGAACTCAGGGCTTTCTGGTTAATAGAACCCTTACCCTAGGCGTAACTCAAACCTTAACCCTAGGAAGGAAAATCAGCCTATGGTTCGGGATGGTCTCATGGAAATATCAGTGGTGGCAGCCAAGTTGTGTCACTTTTGCGCTCCCCTTGGGATGCCTTTCGCAGCTGCAGTGTGCCTGGAGTCCAGGGCTTCCTGGTTTTAAAAGTCCTAGGCCTAAGCCTAACAGTAACCCTAGGAAGGTAAATCTGCCGGGTATTAGGGTTCTTCCTAAGGGAAAAGCTGTGAAAGCAGCCATGTTGTGGCACTTTTGCACTCCCTTTGGGATGCCTTTGGCAGATGCAGTAAGCCTGGAACTCAGGGCTTCCTGGTTAAAAAACTCCAAGCCCTAGGCTGAAGCCTAACCCTAACCCTAGGCAGATAAAACAGCCTAGGTATAGGGATGGTGCCAAGGAAAAAGCTGTGAAAGCTGCCATGTTGTTGCACTTTTGTACTCCCCTTGGGATGCCTTGAACAGCTGCAGTGTGCCTGGAGCTAAGGGCTTCCTAGTTTTAAAAATCCTAGCCCTAGGCCTAAGCCTAACAGTAACCAAGGGAAGGGAAATCAGCCTGGTGTTAAGCTTCTTGCCAAGGAAAAAGCCGTGAAAGCAACCATGTTGTGGCACTTCTGCACTCCCTTTGGGATGCCTTTCACAGCTCCAGTAAGCCTGGAACTCAGGGCTTCCTAGTTAAAAAAATCCTAGCCCTAGGCCGAACCCCAACCCTAAGACGAGAAAGGCAAATCAGCCAGGAATTAGGCATGTCCCCAAGGAAAAAGCTGTGGAGGCAGGCATGTTGTGGTACTTTTGCGCTCTTCTTGGCTAGTCCTTCGCAGCTGCTGTGTTCTTGGAACTCAGGGATTTCTGGTTAATAGAACCCTTTCCCTAGGCGTAACTCAAACCTTAACCCTAGGAAGGAAAATCAGCCTATGGTTCGGGATGGTCTCATGGAAATATCAGTGGTGTCAGCCAAGTTGTGTCACTTTTGCGCTCCCCTTGGGATGCCTTTCGCAGCTGCATGTGCCTGGAGCCCAGGGCTTCCTGGTTTTAAAAGTCCTAGGCCTAAGCCTAACAGTAACCCTAGGAAGGTAAATCAGCCGCGTATTAGGGTTCTTCCTAAGGGAAAAGCCGTGAAAGCAGCCATGTTGTGGCACTTCTGCACTCCCTTTGGGATGCTTTTTGCAGATGAAGTAAGCCTGGAACTCAGGGCTTCCTAGGTAAAAAAATCTTAGCCTTTGGCCGAACCCCAACCCTAAGACGAGAAAGGCAAATCAGCCAGGAATTAGGCATGTCCCCAAGGAAAAAGCTGTGGAGGCAGGCATGTTGTGGTACTTTTGCGCTCTTCTTGGCTAGTCCTTCGCAGCTGCTGTGTTCTTGGAACTCAGGGCTTTCTGGTTAATAGAACCCTTACCCTAGGCGTAACTCAAACCTTAACCCTAGGAAGGAAAATCAGCCTATGGTTCGGGATGGTCTCATGGAAATATCAGTGGTGGCAGCCAAGTTGTGTCACTTTTGCGCTCGCCTTGGGATGCCTTTCGCAGCTGCAGTGTGCCTGGAGCCCAGGGCTTCCTGGTTTTAAAAGTCCTAGGCCTAAGCCTAACAGTAACCCTAGGAAGGTAAATCAGCCGCGTATTAGGGTTCTTCCTAAGGGAAAAGCCATGAAAGCAGCCATGTTGTGGCACTTTTGCACTCCCTTTGGGATGCCTTTGGCAGATGAAGTAAGCCTGGAACTCAGGGCTTCCTAGTTAAAAATATCCTAGCCCAAGGCCGAACCCCAACCCTAAGACGAGAAAGGCAAATCAGCCAGGAATTAGGCATGTCCCCAAGGAAAAAGCTGTGGAGGCAGGCACGTTGTGGTACTTTTTCGCTCTTCTTGGCTAGTCCTTCGCAGATGCTGTGTTCTTGGAACTCAGGTCTTTCTGGTCTATAGAACTCTTACCCTAGGCGTAACTCAAACCTTAACCCTAGGAAGGAAAATCAGCCTATGGTTTGGGATGATCTCATGAGAATAGAAGCAGAGGCAGCCAAGTTGTGTCGCTTCTGCGGCCCTCTTGGGATGCCTTTCGCAGCTGCATGTGCCTGGAGCCCAGGGCTTCCTGGTTTTAAAAGTCCTAGGCCTAAGCCTAACAGTAACCCTAGGAAGGTAAATCAGCCGCGTATTAGGGTTCTTCCTAAGGGAAAAGCCGTGAAAGCAACCATGTTGTGGCACTTCTGCACTCCCTTTGGGATGCCTTTGGCAGATGCAGTAAGCCTGGAACTCAGGGCTTCCTAGTTAAAAAAATCCTAGCCCTAGGCCGAACCCCAACCCTAAGACGAGAAAGGCAAATCAGCCAGGAATTAGGCATGTCCCCAAGGAAAAAGCTGTGGAGGCAGGCATGTTGTGGTACTTTTGCGCTCTTCTTGGGTAGTCCTTCGCAGCTGCTGTGTTCTTGGAACTCAGGGCTTTCTGGTTAATAGAACCCTTACCCTAGGCGTAACTCAAACCTTAACCCTAGGAAGGAAAATCAGCCTATGGTTCGGGATGGTCTCATGGAAATATCAGTGGTGGCAGCCAAGTTGTGTCACTTTTGCGCTCCCCTTGGGATGCCTTTCGCAGCTGCAGTGTGCCTGGAGCCCAGGGCTTCCTGGTTTTAAAAGTCCTAGGCCTAAGCCTAACAGTAACCCTAGGAAGGTAAATCAGCCGCGTATTAGGGTTCTTCCTAAAGGAAAAGCCGTGAAAGCAGCCATGTTGTGGCACTTTTGCACTCCCTTTGGGATGCCTTTGGCAGATGCAGTAAGCCTGGAACTCAGGGCTTCCTAGTTAAAAAAATCTTAGCCCTTGGCCGAACCCCAATCCTAAGACGAGAAAGGCAAATCAGCCAGGAATTAGGCATGTCCCCAAGGAAAAAGCTGTGGAGGCAGGCATGTTGTGGTACTTTTGCGCTCTTCTTGGCTAGTCCTTCGCAGCTGCTGTGTTCTTGGAACTCAGGGCTTTCTGGTTAATAGAACCCTTACCCCAGGCGTAACTCAAACCTTAACCCTAGGAAGGAAAATCAGCCTATGGTTCGGGATGGTCTCATGAGAATATCAGTGGTGGCAGCCAAGTTGTGTCACTTTTGCGCTCCCCTTGGGATGCCTTTCGCAGCTGCAGTGTGCCTGGAGCCCAGGGCTTCCTGGTTTTAAAAGTCCTAGGCCTAAGCCTAACAGTAACCCTAGGAAGGTAAATCTGCCGGGTATTAGGGTTCTTCCTAAGGGAAAAGCCGTGAAAGCAGCCATGTTGTGGCACTTCTGCACTCCCTTTGGGATGCCTTTGGCAGATGCAGTAAGCCTGGAACTCAGGGCTTGCGAGTTAAAAAACTCCTAGCCCTAGGCCGAACCCCAAGCCTAAGACGAGAAAGGCAAATCAGCCAGGAATTAGGCATGTCCCCAAGGAAAAAGCTGTGGAGGCAGGCATGTTGTGGTACTTTTGCGCTCTTCTTGGCTAGTCCTTCGCAGCTGCTGTGTTCTTGGAACTCAGGGCTTTCTGGTTAATGGAACCCTTACCCTAGGCGTAACTCAAACCTTAACCCTAGGAAGGAAAATCAGCCTATGGTTCGGGATGGTCTCATAGAAATATCAGTGGTGGCAGCCAAGTTGTGTCACTTTTGCGCTCCCCTTGGGATGCCTTTCGCAGCTGCAGTGTGCCTGGAGCCCAGGGCTTCCTGGTTTTAAAAGTCCTAGGCCTAAGCCTAACAGTAACCCTAGGAAGGTAAATCAGCCGCGTATTAGGGTTCTTCCTAAGGGAAAAGCCATGAAAGCAGCCATGTTGTGGCACTTTTGCACTCCCTTTGGGATGCCTTTGGCAGATGAAGTAAGCCTGGAACTCAGGGCTTCCTAGTTAAAAATATCCTAGCCCTAGGCCGAACCCCAACCCTAAGACGAGAAAGGCAAATCAGCCAGGAATTAGGCATGTCCCCAAGGAAAAAGCTGTGGAGGCAGGCACGTTGTGGTACTTTTGCGCTCTTCTTGGCTAGTCCTTCGCAGATGCTGTGTTCTTGGAACTCAGGTCTTTCTGGTTAATAGAACTCTTACCCTAGGCGTAACTCAAATCTTAACCCTAGGAAGTAAAATCAGCCTATGGTTTGGGATGATCTCATGAGAATAGAAGCAGAGGCAGCCAAGTTGTGTCGCTTCTGCGGCCCTCTTGGGATGCCTTTCGCAGCTGCATGTGCCTGGAGCCCAGGGCTTCCTGGTTTTAAAAGTCCTAGGCCTAAGCCTAAGAGTAACCCTAGGAAGGTAAATCAGCCGCGTATTAGGGTTCTTCCTAAGGGAAAAGCTGTGAAAGCAGACATGTTGTGGCACTTTTGCACTCCCTTTGGGATGCCTTTGGCAGATGCAGTAAGTCTGGAACTCAGGGCTTCCTGGTTAAAAAACTCCAAGCCCTAGGCTGAAGCCTAACCCTAACCCTAGGCAGATAAAACAGCCTAGGTATAGGGATGGTGCCAAGGAAAAAGCTGTGAAAGCTGCCATGTTGTTGCACTTTTGTACTCCCCTTGGGATGCCTTGAACAGCTGCAGTGTGCCTGGAGCTAAGGGCTTCCTAGTTTTAAAAATCCTAGCGCTAGGCCTAAGCCTTACAGTAACCAAGGGAAGGGAAATCAGCCTGGTGTTAAGCTTCTTGACAAGGAAAAAGCCGTGAAAGCAACCATGTTGTGGCACTTTTGCACTCCCTTTTGGATGCCTTTCACAGCTCCAGTAAGCCTGGAACTCAGGGCTTCCTAGTTAAAAAAATCCTAGCCCTAGGCCGAACCCCAACCCTAAGACGAGAAAGGCAAATCAGCCAGGAATTAGGCATGTCCCCAAGGAAAAAGCTGTGGAGGCAGGCATGTTGTGGTACTTTTGCGCTCTTCTTGGCTAGTCCTTCGCAGCTGCTGTGTTCTTGGAACTCAGGGCTTTCTGGTTAATAGAACCCTTACCCTAGGCGAAAGTCAAACCTTAACCCTAGGAAGGAAAATCAGCCTATGGTTCGGGATGGTCTCATGGAAATATCAGTGGTGGCAGCCAAGTTGTGTCACTTTTGCGCTCCCCTTGGGATGCCTTTCGCAGCTGCAGTGTGCCTGGAGCCCAGGGCTTCCTGGTTTTAAAAGTCCTAGGCCTAAGCCTAACAGTAACCCTAGGAAGGTAAATCAGCCGCGTATTAGGGTTCTTCCAAAGGGAAAAGCCGTGAAAGCAGCCATGTTGTGGCACTTTTGCACTCCCTTTGGGATGCCTTTGGCAGATGAAGTAAGCCTGGAACTCAGGGCTTCCTAGTTAAAAATATCCTAGCCCTAGGCCGAACCCCAACCCTAAGACGAGAAAGGCAAATCAGCCAGGAATTAGGCATGTCCCCAAGGAAAAAGCTGTGGAGGCAGGCACGTTGTGTAATTTTTGCGCTCTTCTTGGGTAGTCCTTCGCAGCTGCTGTGTTCTTGGAACTCAGGTCTTTCTGGTTAATAGAACTCTTACCCTAGGCGTAACTCAAACCTTAACCCTAGGAAGGAAAATCAGCCTATGGTTCAGGATGATCTCATGAGAATAACAGCAGAGGCAGCCAAGTTGTGTCACTTCTGCGGCCCTCTTGGGATGCCTTTCGCAGCTGCATGTGCCTGGAGCCCAGGGCTTCCTGGTTTTAAAAGTCCTAGGTCTAAGCCTAACAGTAACCCTAGGAAGGTAAATCAGCCGCGTATTAGGGTTCTTCCTAAGGGAAAAGCCGTGAAAGCAGCCATGTTGTGGCACTTCTGCACTCCCTTTGGGATGCTTTTTGCAGATGAAGTAATCCTGGAACTCAGGGCTTCCTAGTTAAAAAACTCCTAGCCCTAGGCCGAACCCCAACCCTAAGACGAGAAAGGCAAATCAGCCAGGAATTAGGCATGTCCCCAAGGAAAAAGCTGTGGAGGCAGGCATGTTGTGGTACTTTTGCGCTCTTCTTGGCTAGTCCTTCGCAGCTGCTGTGTTCTTGGAACTCAGGGCTTTCTGGTTAATAGAACCCTTACCGTAGGCGTAACTCAAACCTTAACCCTAGGAAGGAAAATCAGCCTATGGTTCGGGATGGTCTCATGGAAATATCAGTGGTGGCAGCCAAGTTGTGTCACTTTTGCGCTCCCCTTGGGATGCCTTTAGCAGCTGCAGTGTGCCTGGAGCCCAGGGCTTCCTGGTTTTAAAAGTCCTAGGCCTAAGCCTAACAGTAACCCTAGGAAGGTAAATCTGCCGGGTATTAGGGTTCTTCCTAAGGGAAAAGCCGTGAAAGCAGCCATGTTGTGGCACTTCTGAACTCCCTTTGGGATGCCTTTGGCAGATGCAGTAAGCCTGGAACTCAGGGCTTCCGACTTAAAAAAATCCTAGCCCTAGGCCGAACCCCAACCCTAAGACGAGAAAGGCAAATCAGCCAGGAATTAGGCATGTCCCCAAGGAAAAAGCTGTGGAGGCAGGCATGTTGTGGTACTTTTGCGCTCTTCTTGGCTAGTCCTTCGCAGCTGCTGTGTTCTTGGAACTCAGGGCTTTCTGGTTAATAGAACCCTTACCCCAGGCGTAACTCAAACCTTAACCCTAGGAAGGAAAATCAGCCTATGGTTCGGGATGGTCTCATGGAAATATCAGTGGTGGCAGCCAAGTTGTGTCACTTTTGCGCTCCCCTTGGGATGCCTTTCGCAGCTGCAGTGTGCCTGGAGCCCAGGGCTTCCTGGTTTTAAAAGTCCTAGGCCTAAGCCTAACAGTAACCCTAGGAAGGTAAATCTGCCGGGTATTAGGGTTCTTCCTAAGGGAAAAGCTGTGAAAGCAGACATGTTGTGGCACTTTTGCACTCCCTTTGGGATGCCTTTGGCAGATGCAGTAAGCCTGGAACTCAGGGCTTCCTGGTTAAAAATCTCCAAGCCCTAGGCTGAAGCCTAACCCTAACCCTAGGCAGATAAAACAGCCTAGGTATAGGGATGGTGCCAAGGAAAAAGCTGTGAAAGCTGCCATGTTGTTGCACTTTTGTACTCCCCTTGGGATGCCTTGAACAGCTGCAGTGTGCCTGGAGCTAAGGGCTTCCTAGTTTTAAAAATCCTAGCCCTAGGCCTAAGCCTAACAGTAACCAAGGGAAGGGAAATCAGCCTGGTGTTAAGCTTATTGCCAAGGAAAAAGCCGTGAAAGCAACCATGTTGTGGCACTTTTGCACTCCCTTTTGGATGCCTTTCACAGCTCCAGTAGGCCTGGAACTCAGGGCTTCCTAGTTAAAAATATCCTAGCCCAAGACCGAACCCCAACCCTAAGACTAGAAAGGCAAATCAGCCAGGAATTAGGCATGTCCCCAAGGAAAAAGCTGTGGAGGCAGGCATGTTGTGGTACTTTTGCGCTCTTCTTGGCTAGTCCTTCGCAGATGCTGTGTTCTTGGAACTCAGGTCTTTCTGGTCTATAGAACTCTTACCCTAGGCGTAACTCAAACCTTAACCCTAGGAAGGAAAATCAGCCTATGGTTTGGGATGATCTCATGAGAATAGAAGCAGAGGCAGCCAAGTTGTGTCGCTTCTGCGGCCCTCTTGGGATGCCTTTCGCAGCTGCATGTGCCTGGAGCCCAGGGCTTCCTGGTTTTAAAAGTCCTAGGCCTAAGCCTAACAGTAACCCTAGGAAGGTAAATCAGCCGCGTATTAGGGTTCTTCCTAAGGGAAAAGCCGTGAAAGCAGCCATGTTGTGGGACTTCTGCACTCCCTTTGGGATGCTTTTTGCAGAAGAAGTAAGCCTGGAACTCAGGGCTTCCTAGTTAAAAAACTCCAAGCCCTAGGCCGAACCCCAACCCTAAGACGAGAAAGGCAAATCAGCCAGGAATTAGGCATGTCCCCAAGGAAAAAGCTGTGGAGGCAGGCATGTTGTGGTACTTTTGCGCTCTTCTTGGGTAGTCCTTCGCAGCTGCTGTGTTCTTGGAACTCAGGGCTTTCTGGTTAATAGAACCCTTACCCTAGGCGTAACTCAAACCTTAACCCTAGGAAGGAAAATCAGCCTATGGTTCGGGATGGTCTCATGGAAATATCAGTGGTGGCAGCCAAGTTGTGTCACTTTTGCGCTCCCCTTGGGATGCCTTTCGCAGCTGCAGTGTGCCTGGAGCCCAGGGCTTCCTGGTTTTAAAAGTCCTAGGCCTAAGCCTAACAGTAACCCTAGGAAGGTAAATCAGCCGCGTATTAGGGTTCTTCCTAAAGGAAAAGCCGTGAAAGCAGCCATGTTGTGGCACTTTTGCACTCCCTTTGGGATGCCTTTGGCAGATGCAGTAAGCCTGGAACTCAGGGCTTCCTAGTTAAAAAAATCTTAGCCCTTGGCCGAACCCCAATCCTAAGACGAGAAAGGCAAATCAGCCAGGAATTAGGCATGTCCCCAAGGAAAAAGCTGTGGAGGCAGGCATGTTGTGGTACTTTTGCGCTCTTCTTGGCTAGTCCTTCGCAGCTGCTGTGTTCTTGGAACTCAGGGCTTTCTGGTTAATAGAACCCTTACCCTAGGCGTAACTCAAACCTTAACCCTAGGAAGGAAAATCAGCCTATGGTTCGGGATGGTCTCATGAGAATATCAGTGGTGGCAGCCAAGTTGTGTCACTTTTGCGCTCCCCTTGGGATGCCTTTCGCAGCTGCAGTGTGCCTGGAGCCCAGGGCTTCCTGGTTTTAAAAGTCCTAGGCCTAAGCCTAACAGTAACCCTAGGAAGGTAAATCTGCCGGGTATTAGGGTTCTTCCTAAGGGAAAAGCCGTGAAAGCAGCCATGTTGTGGCACTTCTGCACTCCCTTTGGGATGCCTTTGGCAGATGCAGTAAGCCTGGAACTCAGGGCTTGCGAGTTAAAAAACTCCTAGCCCTAGGCCGAACCCCAAGCCTAAGACGAGAAAGGCAAATCAGCCAGGAATTAGGCATGTCCCCAAGGAAAAAGCTGTGGAGGCAGGCATGTTGTGGTACTTTTGCGCTCTTCTTGGCTAGTCCTTCGCAGCTGCTGTGTTCTTGGAACTCAGGGCTTTCTGGTTAATGGAACCCTTACCCTAGGCGTAACTCAAACCTTAACCCTAGGAAGGAAAATCAGCCTATGGTTCGGGATGGTCTCATAGAAATATCAGTGGTGGCAGCCAAGTTGTGTCACTTTTGCGCTCCCCTTGGGATGCCTTTCGCAGCTGCAGTGTGCCTGGAGCCCAGGGCTTCCTGGTTTTAAAAGTCCTAGGCCTAAGCCTAACAGTAACCCTAGGAAGGTAAATCAGCCGCGTATTAGGGTTCTTCCTAAGGGAAAAGCCATGAAAGCAGCCATGTTGTGGCACTTTTGCACTCCCTTTGGGATGCCTTTGGCAGATGAAGTAAGCCTGGAACTCAGGGCTTCCTAGTTAAAAATATCCTAGCCCTAGGCCGAACCCCAACCCTAAGACGAGAAAGGCAAATCAGCCAGGAATTAGGCATGTCCCCAAGGAAAAAGCTGTGGAGGCAGGCACGTTGTGGTACTTTTGCGCTCTTCTTGGCTAGTCCTTCGCAGATGCTGTGTTCTTGGAACTCAGGTCTTTCTGGTTAATAGAACTCTTACCCTAGGCGTAACTCAAACCTTAACCCTAGGAAGTAAAATCAGCCTATGGTTTGGGATGATCTCATGAGAATAGAAGCAGAGGCAGCCAAGTTGTGTCGCTTCTGCGGCCCTCTTGGGATGCCTTTCGCAGCTGCATGTGCCTGGAGCCCAGGGCTTCCTGGTTTTAAAAGTCCTAGGCCTAAGCCTAAGAGTAACCCTAGGAAGGTAAATCAGCCGCGTATTAGGGTTCTTCCTAAGGGAAAAGCTGTGAAAGCAGACATGTTGTGGCACTTTTGCACTCCCTTTGGGATGCCTTTGGCAGATGCAGTAAGTCTGGAACTCAGGGCTTCCTGGTTAAAAAACTCCAAGCCCTAGGCTGAAGCCTAACCCTAACCCTAGGCAGATAAAACAGCCTAGGTATAGGGATGGTGCCAAGGAAAAAGCTGTGAAAGCTGCCATGTTGTTGCACTTTTGTACTCCCCTTGGGATGCCTTGAACAGCTGCAGTGTGCCTGGAGCTAAGGGCTTCCTAGTTTTAAAAATCCTAGCCCTAGGCCTAAGCCTAACAGTAACCAAGGGAAGGGAAATCAGCCTGGTGTTAAGCTTCTTGACAAGGAAAAAGCCGTGAAAG